>QNQO01000595.1:0-645087 GCA_003290165.1 Berberis thunbergii | reverse complement strand
TGCGGGACCTGTGCGACTAGCCTTCATTCAGTCCGACTCCATGGAGGACATAGATTAGGCCTGGAGTCTCCTTTATTTCTTGATTGACTCCCTTACTATCTGGATCGTTTTGGTCACTTCTCAGAGTTCATGAATTCTTTTAGATTGCCTCTGTGGATCAAGTACTCGATCTCATACCTCAGACTCTTGCAATCATTGGTATCATGGCCGCCCTGTTTGTGGTACGAGCAGTATTTGATGTTGTCACATTTGGAGGGGTTTCCGTGCCATTTTGGGGGCCACTTCAGATCTTCCAAGTTCTTCATGGAGTTTAGTACGTCCAACAAGCTAGAATTGAGGGGTGTCACAACTCTGGATCCAACGTAGTTGGATGCTTTCTCTAGCCTGGACCAGCTAGGGTCTTACCTATTGTCACTAGGCTTCCTCTTGTTCCTTTCTTCATCCTCGCGTCTCTTTCCCTCATTCTTGTTCTTCAGAGTGGAGGGCTTCTTCTCACATTTGGTTTCTCTCTTTATGGTTCTCAACTTCTCTAAGGTAATGTGCTTCTGGGCGCTCTTGAGGAGCTCCGTCATGTCTAATAGGGTTTCCAAGGTGAAATCTTTGTAAAGCTTTCCCTCATTTAGGCCTGCAGTGAAAGCTGTCAGGCTGTGTCGTCGCTGCAACCGTCAATGAGTGTCAGCTCATTGTTGAAACATGTGTCATACTCTCTGAGCATCTCATTGGATCTCTGCCTTAGAGGGAGTATGTAATGTGGGCCTTTTCGAAAATGCTGACTCCAGACGAATAGCTTCAGAAACTCCTTTGCCAATGTCTTGAAGGAGTCGATTGATCTCGACGGGAGACTGTGGAACCATGTTAGTACTGACTTTTTCAAGCTAGTGGGAAAAGTCCTGAGCATCACCGACTCGGATGCTTCTTTGAGGGCCATTGCATGCTGGTAATGGCGCAGGTGGTTGAATGGGTCAGTAGTTCTATCATAGAATTCGAGCTTTGGAAGAGTGAACTTCTTCAGAAAGGCCTCATTCATAATACGATCCATGAATGGTGGGACAGAGAGACGGTACAATACGTTTGGGTCGTGTGCCCCTCTGCAAAGGGGTTCTGAGGGCCGAGCGTATCTGCCCTGTTGGCTAGCTCTGCGTTAACTGCTAATCCTCCTCTAGTCAAATGGTAACTAGCAGAGGCTTGACTCTTCTGTGCTTGCTCTCTGACGTCTTTCGGAGATGGAGGCCCGAGTTGCTCCTAGTCTCTATTACCTGGCAGAGAGTTTTTTCGAGCGAAAGCCTCTACCGCTTTGGCCATCTATTTTATTTGAGATGAAAACATATCTATCCTAGGGTCCATAGTTGTTGTCGGCGCAGGGGCGTGAGTCTGCTGCCCATGCGTAATCAGAACCTGCTAAAAGTGGTGGTATAGCGCTAGCTGGAGCATTTGACGTGTTCCTTTGTTCTCCGTTATTGCGTGATCTCATGTTCACCATCTCTCTTTATTCCGAAGGAGATGATGTTAGTGAAAGGCCTATGTCGTCCCAACGGGCGCCAAACTGATGCGGTCATTTTCCACTCCCTACTTTGACCTAGTTATGTTGAGACCACCGTTGTGGTGACCAATGGCACTGCAATGCTGAAGTCAAACAGGGACCTAAGGAAGTTGTAATGTTGTAAACAGGGAATTTGTAGTGTACCTTAGCTTACCAACCTCGTGTCTTATTTATAGTACAGGAGTGCTGGTTTGACCAGGCCATCGAGGGCGTAGTTTAGAAGGTGATCTTCCTGGAGTCCTTTTCTATTAGGAGTCGTGCTGTAGAAGGAAAGTTCCATGTTATCCTTGTGCTCCAGGATACGCGGAAAATAGTTACCTATCAGAGGGTAATCCGTAAGAGGAAGTTTCCCTGCATGATATGTACTCTAGTATTTGCTTCCTAGTCGAAAGCGAAGAACTGTTGTAATTCTCTGTCCAAAGTTGATACTTGCCTTAGGAGGGCTTAAGGGTATTGAGGTCAGCTGTGAGACGCGTTGGCTTAGCAAAGTGTAAGACTTTGGGTTCGTTTGGTAGACTTCATTGGGAGGGCTTAGAACCACTTGGGCGGATCAGTGTTGGGCTGACGTTGGGCTTGTAATTCCTCGAGATGATCATGAGACATGTATGGCTCAGGTACGTGATCGTTTTGGTGTATCATCATATGCCATAAACACGATTAGTAAAAGTTACTTGTATTTATGTTTGGTTTCCGGAAAACAGGGTGGGAAAAACATTTTATGATGTTTGCTAGCTGTGAATATAGTTCATATTTATGTTTCTCTTAATGAACAATACTCCAAACAAAAAGAATGAAAGCTAAGAAGTTGCAGTGAATGATTTTGCCAGCATCTGTTGCCTATGATGCCATCTCGTACTCCATGTAAGGATTTTATTCTTTTCATTTCGGTTGTTTTTTTTTACATTTACTTTTCTTGATTTTCCAATAAGAAAACATAAATCAATTATAACATGAAATGCCAACATGCTCAAAAATCTGTTGTGTTTAAATTACACATCTTTTTTCATCCAAACCAAATGCTAATTATAGCTTGAAATGACAGATAGCAAAGGTTGTAGTTTGAAGTCCAAATGGGAGCTGTTGTGGATAGAATGATAGACGAACTGTTCTGGAAAGAGTGATAGACTGCTTTTACTTGATGATACAATATTATTTGTGTTTTATAATGTGCAGCTTAAAGAGAGATAAGGGAGACCAACTTGGTTATAGCTTGGTTGTTTTATGATTTTCCATTGGTTATAGCTTTGAGTTTTGTCTTGTGAATATATATTAGTTGTATGGTGTTTTTCTCTTGCAAGATTTTTGATGTATCTTTATTTTTATATGATAGGTGATGATGAGGAAAAAGAAAGTGACGGGAAAGAAGATTTTATTTACTTTGAAGAAATGATATTTTCATACTATGTGTATATGTTATAAGAATTAATGAGACTTATTTTGTTTGACATTGTACTTATGTTTCTACCATGTATTGAATTAATATGATTATCAAGAAATGAGATTTTCTTACATGGTTGGATTCTATTTACTGTTGCATTTTTAATAGCAAGTAGAATATTGCAAATGATACCAACATAGCTAAAAAGAAAATGGGTAAAAAAATTGGCGTACACTTTTAATAGCATTTTTAAAGTGTTGTGGTTAACTAAGTTTATAGCACTCTAAAAAAGCTGTACAAAAATATGTAACAACATTTTTTAAACGCTAATGAAAAATGTTACAACAGTGTTTAACACTATACAACAACACTTTCTAAGCGTTATGGAAGGTGTTACAATGCTATTAAAAAGTACTTTTAATAGCGTTCCAATAACACTATCATATAGCCAGACTTTTAATAGTGTCAGCTGACACAACATGTCTAACAATCCTATCATATCCAATTATAGCGGTTTTGGCATGCTATAAATGAGGATTTGTGGTGTAGTGCAACTGTTGGAAAACAACCCAGATGTTTTCACCTGGACAATGAAAGACATGGTAGGCATCGACCCCTCCATCATTACTCACAGACTGCAAGTTAATTCGGACAAGAAACCAGTCCGACAGAAAAGAAGACCTGTCGCCCTAGAACGCAACCAAGCAATAAATGAAGAGGTGCATTGTCTAATAAATGCTGGGATGATCAAGGAATCTCACTACCAGACTAGTTGACCAACCCAATTTTGGTAAAGAAGAAGAATGGCAAGTGGAGAGTATGTGTAGACTACACGGCTCTGAACAAGGCTTATCTAAAATACAATTTCTCACTCCCACGAATAGATCAAATAGTGGACACCACTGTTAGACACGAACTCCTAAGCTTCATGGATGAATACTCGTGCTACAACAAGATACAGATGCACCCTCTAGACCTTAAAAAAATCTTTCATAACAAAAATAGGTGCGTACTTCTACCAAGTGATGCCATCGAGACTAAAAAATGTTGGAACCACATACAAACTAGGGCTGAAAACCGAACCATTGGTTCAGTTTTTCACCTAAACCATGAACCAAACCGACCTAGGTCGGTTTTAAAATTTTCAAACTGAAACCGAACCGACCATTAACAAAATCGATCCGAAACCGAACCGATTCTAATTTATGCAAACCGTAACCGAACCGACTAAAATCGAACCAAAACCAAAATAAAACCGAACTGACCGATATTTTAAACATATTATATTATTTATATATATAAAATATATTATTTATTATATATTCGATCGGTTTGGTCGGTTAAAATCACATAGAAACCGAAAATCGAACCGACCACTTCGGTTTGAATTTTTTTAAAACCGAAACCGATCCGAACCGAATTTAAACCGAATCAATCGGTTCGATTTTGATCGGTTCGGTCGGTTTAGTCGGTTCGGTCGATTTTTTGTTCACGCTAATACAGACGTCTTGTAAACTGGATGTTCAAATATCAGATAGGCAAGACAATGGAGGTGTACATTGATGATATGCTGGTCAAGAGCTTCCTTAGGTACATGGTCAATCAGAGAGGAATCAAGCTGATCCGAAATAGATACAAGCACTCTTCAACATGCAGTCGCCAACTAACATCTAGGGCGTGCAAGGCCTCAATGGTAGAATAATTGTTTTGAACAGATTCATTTCCATATCATCAAATAAATGCCTTCCCTTATTCAAAATTCAGAAAGGAGACAAAACATTCAAGTGGAGTGAAGAATGTGAAAAAAGCTTTCCAAAGCCTAAGGGCGTGCATGGGAAGTATTGAACTACTATCAAAGCTAAACACAGGAAAAACGTTGTACTTATACCTATCATTGTCGGAATATGCAGTCAGCTCAACAATGATATGAGAGGAAAAGGGCGCACAAAAGCTAGTCTACTACGCCAGAAAGACATTTGTGGACGTAGAAATTAACTACCCGTCTTTGGAGAAACTGACACTTGCCCTGGTTGTATCCTCAAGAAAGTTACAACCATACTTCCAAGCTCATCCCATCATTGTCATGACCGAACAACCACTTCGGTCATTGCTATGCAAACACGAACTATGCGGGAGACTTGTGAAATGGGCAATAAAGCTTGGGCAGTTCGACATCAGTTATGCTCCTAAAAATGATATAAAAGCTCAAGAATTAGCAGATTTCATTGTTGAATTCACGGGCATCAACGAACATCGACCAAACAACAATCAAGAGGAAAAACACACCGAACAAACAAATCATGAATGGATCATGCACTGCGAAGGAGTATCCAACAATAAGAGAAGTGCAACAGAAATAATTTTGTACAACTTGGAAGGTGTAATCTTGGGAAAGAAGATAAAATTCAGTTTCAAAACCCCAAACAACGAAGTTGAGTATGAAGCAGTGATAGCTTAGGAGTGAGTGAAATCAACATCTTCACCGACTCCAAACTAGTGGTCAATTAATTTAAACAGTGAATTCTAAGTCAAAGATGCTCGGTTGCAAGCCTACCATCAAAAGACAAACGAGTTGATCAAAAGCTTCCAAGCTACAACCACTCAATGAAGCACAATAGCAGAAATTGAAAGAGCCGACAAATTAGCCAAGGAAGCATCACAAGCTGAAGAAACTGATAATCCGCTCATCACAGTACAGGAAAACTCAAAACTGGAAAACCAAGTGCAAGGAACATGTACAACGGGTCAAGAAAACAACTGGATGACTTCAATCCTGACGTACATACAGAGCGGAACACTTTCAATGGATAAGATGGAGGCTCGTAAACTACGAAACAAAGCAGCATGGTATACGCTGATTAAGGACAGATTCTACAGAAGGTCTGCCATAGAACCACTGCTAAGATGCCTTTCACCGACGATGCCGATTATGTTCTACGAGAAATTCATTTTCGCATGTGCAGGAATCATCTAAGAGGAAAAACATTAGCCCATGAAGCCTTAACATTGGGTTATTACTTGCCAACAATGCAAGTGGATGCAAATACTTGTTCATACTTGTGATAAATCTTAGATTCGTTCCATATACTCACATGCCCGGCCAAAACATAGTCCAAGTGAGTAGTCTATTGCCATTCACACAATGGGAATGGACATCATGGCACCACTTCCAGTGTCTAATAGATAGAAATTCCTCCTCGAAGTGGTACATTACTTCAGCAAATGGGTAGAAGTAGAACCGCTGGCAAAGATCGGAGAAGCTCAAATCGAAAATAAATTCTGGAAGGATGTAATATCCAGATTTGGAATCCCAAGAATAATTGTCATTGACAATGGGAAACAATTTGAAGGCAAGAAAGTTAAGAAGTTTTGCGAGAACCTAAGTATCAAACAACATTTCTCAGCACAACCCCACCCACAAGCGAACGGACAAGTAGAGGTAACCAATGAAACAATCCTAGAACAATAAAAAGCTCGAAACACCAAAAGGATTGTTGGTGTCCGAACTATCAGGCATCCATTGGGCCTACAAAACAACAAAGAGAACTTCGACCGAAGAAACATCGTTTTCCCTTGCACACTGATCTGAAGCAATGGTACTAATGGAAATCAGATGCCAACATTCAGAATTGAAGAGTTATGGCCACGGTTCTAAGCCGTTGCAACAGTTTTAGCAATGGTTTTAAGCCGTGGCCAATACTAGCCATGGTTTTTAGCCGTTGTTTTTTTTTGGTCACGGTGTTAAGCCAATGCAGTTCTACTAACAGTGATGCAATACAGGCAATGAAGAGAAATTACAGACTGAAGAACTTGTAATTGTAATTCTGAATTGATGACAGTAAATGGAATGGATTGTATTCAATAAGAAAGCTAATTCAAGATAGCTAATTTCCTGTAGAGCAAATGCTCAAGTGCACAATTTTCTTACAAATCAAATGAATCCCTTTTTTCTCCCTTATGTTCTCTTATTTATAGTACTACATTTATTGACAACTAATCTAACAGAAATCCTTCCTAAACAACATTACATGTAACAACATAGCACTCTGCAACATATAGCAACCTGCTCCCTTTAGTAACAACACTTGTGTTAGCAGCCTGCATTCCATTCATGCAAAAAAGAGATGAGGGTGATAATATGAAACTGTGTTTAGTTAAATTACTTATATTATTTTATGATGTTTAACAGTTGTTATATTAAAACTGTACAACTACTGATAAATTACTTATATTACTTCAGTCTCCTCCAATTTTGCCGCTACTGATAAACATGCTACAGCTAACAACTGTACTGACCAAGCTTTACCTTTCTATCAACACATCAATAAAAGATAAATAATCGAGAATGATTTCGGGTAATAATCCATTCGCTAGAAAATCCAATGCGACATTCCTAAAGTGCTGAAAAAAAGCTAAATTAAAACTATCAATATGTTATTTAGTACTTACATGGAGTTAATATATAGGTAGAAAGAAACCTATCCAAGTAATTGATTGATAGGTAAGCACTCAGAGGTCCAAAACCATAATGTGCATGAACCTGTTCAACCCCGTACAAAAAAAATAATTCATTACAAAGATTAAAAGAATTGAGTATCAAACGTGATTTAACATTGTTGAGACATGAAAATGAACCCAATTTCCACAAATGTATGATAAGGTAATGCAACTCATTACAGATTCATGATTAGAATATATCAAAACTGAAACATTGAGAGAAAAATACTTGCAACTTATTGACAACAGCAAAAATTGAAGAAAAATCAACAAAATTAGCATAAGGGATTAACCACAGTTCAAAAAAATCTAATCTTGATTTATAAAAGAGAGTATCATCAGTAAAACCCACTATTCATTTCACAAATCTACACTAATCAAACCAAAGAAGAACACAAATTCCAGAAACCCCATTAACTAAATAATCACTTTTAGAATCCAATCAAAAGCCTGAGCTCTGACCATGATGTCCAGGTCCCCATTCTGCAACCTCTTCAAGTAATCCTTTTTGGGCAGATGATCACATTCCTTCTCAACCATCAACTCCAGACTCTCCTCACTCTGTAAGGGCACCCCACCATAAAAACCTCCACCCTCATGAGAAAAGCTCTCATCTTGCTCAAGTTTCTGACGATTTGGTTGCTCCCAAGTATCTTCTGTAACAACCCCATCGTCGACATCATCATCAAAGCAGATGTTGGTAGTTGAACATAAAGTGTAACTGTTGTATTCTTCACACATTTTAACTTGGAAATTATGGAGTAATCTCATTAAAAGTACTACCACCTCAACAATAACAATAGAAATGTACCTCAATTGTTTTTCCATTGGAAGCTGTGAGAATATCTCCAGGTTTCACGCCTGTACCACTAATCGTATTTTCACATGCTGCAACAATGAAATGGACCTGGAGAACCAAAAATCAAATAGGTGTCAAAAACGTGCATTCAGTTTCTAGAAATGAAGCATTCTATCTACAACCAAGACCAATGAAGATAGACACGAGCATAAACAATGACAAAGCAGTGCCCTCTACTCTTGCAGGTTTAATTTGCCCAATGGCTTTTGCTGCACCTACAACAGCTGCAGAGCCTCCCATATATCAAATTGCATGAGCTCGATCAAGCAGCCTGGTCCTGTCTTGTTGTTGTAACCGCCCACTGGTAACAATGAATGATCAATAAATTTAAAAAACCAATAATAATTCAAACAACCACATTCAACAAAAAAACTAAACACCAGAACCATAAACTTAGCCATCTGCTTACATACATATGTATGTATAAGAAAAAAATATGTACCTGTCATAAATGTCAATCCCTTCCCTACTAACCCAACTTGGCTTTACAGGACCAGTAGGAGGTTGTACATAAAATGGATGAAATGAGGAGGATTGCTAGAAGCAGCTGCAACACCCAAATAAGAGCCCATTTTCAATTCTTTACATTGTTCCTCATCCAATATCTTTGCAGTAATAACATCACTGTACATTGAAGCAATTTAGTGGCCTCTTCTGCCAGTACAGCTGCAAGGTAAGAGAAACAACACAGGTGTAAGTAGGTAAGTCCCCAACAGCTAACTAAACTCAATAATTGATAAGTCTTACGAACCAGGTGTGAGCACATTGGCTGGTGCATTTACAAGCTCTTTTCCCAAAGACCACACCAGAGCAAACATCAGTTGCATACTTGAGTTTGTTCTCCAGTTCAGGTCCGACCCCAAGACCAAGAATACTAACTGACTGAAGGGATGCCTTTTTGACTCAGACTTAATTCTATTATCTTCGTAAGCCCCCAACACAGTTCCTGCACAAAATAATAAATTAACAAGGTTCAAGACATATATATCACACACTCAAAACCACAACAAACATCCCAATCTCAGCCATGCATCAATTACATACCAGAAGCAATTTCAGAAGCAGTACTAAGCTTCGAATCTGCAGACAGTCCCTCGGGAGAAGCAAGGGCAATAGCAACGTCACTTGCTTTGGTACAATTGGCTATTGCGGCAACAGCCTCACCAAGACTACGATAAGCAGAAGTAGAAGACGAAGGGTTTCCAAGCCCAATCAAACTGATCCTCTTCGAACCCAAACCGGAAGTCTAAGTATTGTCGACTGTCAACCTTCCCAGTGAAAATCTTCCTTCAGACAAGACTTCAGCCAATAGACCCCCCAATTTAGTATCTAGTTTATTCAAGATTGAATCCTCAAACTTCAAGTTCTTCATCCTTAGCCATGTGTTTCTCTGTGACACCAACTGCTAGTATGTCTCCTTTCCATTCCACCAAATCAATCTCTTTTGCCTTAATCGAGATCTTGAGGAAACAAAAATTAGGCAGTTCAAAACCCATAACAAACCAATCTCAACAACCAAAACCAACGAATGAAAACATATATATTGTAACCAACAGCAAGGAATGTATATATCCTAATAAGCCTACTATATGCCTCTTCTCCTAAATAAATACATGATCTTTAAGGATTTTATCAATTAAAAAATGTCCATCTCAATCCAACACAAAACATAAGCCCGATATAAGAACAGTGGGGTGTTTTTAGTTGATCTTATATGTGATTTTGAGTGACCAAGGGTGACATTCAGAGATGCTAACCACGATATAAGAACAGTGCATTCACTTTATTTTTAACTTTTATTAGTTTATTACTTATAGCAAATGGATAATATCTACGGAACAATCAAGTACTCTAAAAGTTACTATATAGCTTGCATTGCTGAACCAATATCATTATTCCACTGAAGACATCTACCTATACTAAGGCACACGAATAATGTAAACCTAAATGCTTGTTATGTATTTATTTCTTTGTCTTCTTACAAAAAATAAATAAATAATAAATACAAATAATTTGTTTGTCTTATGTGACCAAACTTTGACATCAAAATTCATACAAAAGATAGATATCAACCCCACCTATATGTTACAACTTCTAGTCACACACACAACGTAACGTAGTGCTACCATGCACATGCACCATTAGAAAAAAAAAATTCAGGAGTAAGAGCTACGAGAGTACCATAGAATTGTGATAGCAATCTACCAGAACTGAACTGGATTGCTTCACGGTGTCGGTTTCCGACGACGTGCATTGTTATCTGAGAGACACATACGACAACTTCACTTTTTCTCATCAAATTCCTTGATATCATGAAACCTTCAACAAAATCAATCAAATAGTTACAACCCAAAGGCCTCAGATATAGAACTCAAACTTAATTTGTCTAGTTGTCTGAGCAAAATCAGTGAAAACAGAACAAACTCAGATAAATAAACTAAAACAGTAACAAACTTAAATAATCAAACAAATAACTAGACAATTGAACAATTTGCTGCTCTAATAAACAAGAACCTTACCTGCTGCACTGCTACTCGCGAGTAGCTTCCTCCTCCCGCTCCACTCACCTATATTGTTGTTAACCACTGGCATTAGAATGACAAGGAGACAATGGAAGTCTATCAAGGATAACTCAAGAAAACACTGAACTCAGCGGGTAGACAAATGTTTGTGAAGAGATGAATACCAACTTCTCTTTCACCTTTCTTCTTTAAATACCTAGTATCTTCAGTTTCTGCTTCTCCATCTTCTTGTTCTTGTCATTCTCATAATACATGCAAAGGAGTTAAAGAGAAGCAACAATCAGTAGATATGGCTATCAATAAGGATATTGAAATGGAGGTCTTGATTGTGTGCAAGAACCATTTGTCCAACACCAAAAAAATTATTGGCTCTGATGAAGATGAGAGTGAAACATGCAGCAATGCTGGATCCATGGGGATGGTTAAAACTTGGAAAAGTATGTTGAGGCATCTTATCGTAGTTAAAACTTAGACTTTAAAGTTAAAATCATCCTAGGTAAGGAGGCAAGAAGGATATTAACACTACCAGTAACACTGTGAAAATTAAAATTTGCTAGTCCTTTTCCAGATGAGTTCTGCCAGATAGCTTCTAAAGCTGGAACTATGGGAGCTACATCCGTTCCACTAGCAAGGAAACCAAGTCTGGTGAAATCATTTGCCACTCAGCATAGTCCTCATTACAGCATGGACAACAACATCAATCAAAATCTATTTATTTGCTGCAAATACAGAAGGATAAAGAGATGTGAGCACCATGTTGCAAATAGACCAGAAGGCAGCCTGTTCATGTGCATGGTATATGTGTACCATATGCACAACACACCTTCTAAAATCTAAAAATAGTAGATTTAAGAATATCCAAAGAGATACATATAACATTCTGTTCTGAATGAACACATATTTGACAAGGAAAAATTCAGATTCAAGCTGATGAGAAACAATACGCACCACTGTGCGACAATTCTGTTTTCTTCCCTTTTGGCTTTTCTCTTTTATATTATATTTCTTCCTATTCATAATCAAACTTTATTCGATATGTCACTTACATGAAACTTAGCAAATAGTTAATATATCAAGCTAATATTAGAATGTTGAAATTTTTTACAGAAGCAACAGAGTAATTCACTTACTGAATTGGAGTTGCATACTTACAGGGAAAGGTGGGCAATTGAATGGCTGAAAAGGGTCTCTATTGGTATGAGTTCCATTGTTTTGGTTTTGACCGATTCCCATGCACATTTCTATCTCTCTATATATTGGAGATGGCAGAATCTAATATCTGGGTCGCTTCAGTTGGTGGATATTGTCTCTCAGAACACGCCTGTTCCGTTAAATAAACAAGTAACATGTCAGAACATAATTATTTAAAAATATACAAAAAGCTGTTTGCTCTCGACTCTTTTCAGCTTTTGGATTATGCATGCATGCATTTAAGGTTACACACGCACAATGTCACAGAACCTAAAGGAACTAACTGAAAAATGCACAAGACAGATAATTCAACCATATTCAGCACATGTTGTAAGTATGGGTTCCTATATACCTGCATCATGAGCAAAGTAGCAACACAGGAGGATATGAGGCCTGAAGGGATTTGTGCTTCAATGCTTCTCCAATCTTTTTTAGAGCGTCATCTCCTTCCTTAAAAGAGGACATCACCTGGAACAATCTGTTAGTGGCAAGATCATTGCCCGATCATGGTGATGCTGCACTAATAATTTTGGCTAGTCACTATCACTACTGTTCTCTGCATCTGAAAAATATAAATAAGGAGAAATCAGATAACTTTATGAAGGATCTGAATTCAAACTCTGAATATCAGGCAAAAGATAGTTTTTTGTACTACGTCTTTCCCTTCCATGGCTTCTTTTTTCGCTTGACAGTCAGAGCATAAGAATGGGCCCATTCCAAGGATGCGCTTTTCCTGGATTGATGACCAGAATGCACCGATGTTCCCTTGTTCGGTTTTATTTCTACTTGACAAACCGCACACATGAACAATTTGAACATGTTGCATAAGGATACTTCCTGTATTTAACCTGTGATTCACATAAATGCATCAAATTATGATAATTAGATTATCCACAACAAATGCATATATAAGTTTTGAAGAAGAAAACTTTAATAGAAAGTGTGATGAAGCTTGCCAAACAATCAATATTCAAGGAACAAAGAACAAAGAAGAAGAACCAAAAAAGGTTTCTTGCCCATTAGAAAAATGTGGTCTAAACTGAAATCTTCATAACAATCATTATGACATAAATAAATATGGTTTTTATCGAACCTGGGCTTTGTAGAGAGGTAAGAGTTTGGAAAGATTCTATAGTTGAGAGTGGCAATAAATTCCCGTATTGGTGATCATTGGAGAGCTGGGAATCGCGAAAGAAGCTGAAATGCAAGATAACAATCTAATCTGGGGTTTGAGTTTCCGTAAAACTCACTTTTTTCAAGACTCAAGAAAGCGTAAAACAAGAACCATAAAAGGAAGAAAAAATGACTTACTTAGAGATGTTTGAGTTCAGCATCTGAAATTCGTTGCTAAAATAAGACGTACTATTTCTTTGGCGAATGATTTCCCATTTTCTCCAAGCCTTCTGTTTTGACTTTCTTCTTGTAGTACCTTTCCCTCCATCCAAGTAAACCCATTTCTGACCTGCATAAAATATGTGCAAACAACCTCTCAGATTTACAAATTAGAATTATTTCATCCTTTCAGAGTAGTACTCTGTATACATTAGGCAGGAAGTACTTAACTATTACATACACGAGAAATTCAAAAAGTGAAAGCACAGACCTTGTCTGTCAATAATCCACCATGTTTGAATAAATCACCCTTCTCACAGATCATATCCTTTAACTGTCGTTTCAACTCCTTCGCGTTCTTCACAACCTAGAAGACAACAACAAAATATTTAGATTGAACTCTTAATCAAGTGGTTCCCAAAAAATTTCATGTGAACATAACAGGCACCAAAATCCAAATATAGCATTATAGTTATATAAGAATTAGCATACATCATCATCATCAAGTATTGAACAAGCATAACTGTTATGACAAGGCAGTTTGCATATGATGGAAAAGACATCTTAACTAACTAAGCATATGATGGATTGTTGAGATCCTAAAGCTTTTTTAAGGCATTGGAATGCGTCATTAAAATGCTTGATTCTCTCAAACAAATTAACTCGTTAAAATGTTTCAACTTCTTAAAAATAATTCCTTTTTATTCTTGAGCATGCAGTGCAACAATTTTGTGCAAAACCACACTAGAAAGCTTAGATCTAAAGCTGATTGCCAAAAAAACTATGCATCAAAAGGGTAAATTAGTAGTGTAACATAAAACCATTCAAATACATGTTTGCCTTAATTTATTTTGCTTCACCTCCCTTCACTTTCTTTAGGCTAATTATTGTCTTAAACTAGTCCCCAGAGCCCATATCTATGAATCACGATGTTAGATAACTTTACAGAAGTGTCAATTCTATGGTACTGGAAAATAAATTTCAAATTTATCACAAATGTGTCAGCTGTGACCATCAAATTGTTCAAATACCATACCTTTCATGTGTTTGTGAACTTCAAAGAGACAAATGGATCTTCCTAAAATGGTAAAATGCATTTTCCTAAGATCAATAAGAAACGACTGAAAAAAGAAAGGGAATGCAGTTTGTAAGAGATTTATCAATTGAAACCAGAGCTCCTAAGGGAGCTACCGTAATTTGTTCACATTAATCATATTTCTATTATTCTTTTTATTCAGGATACACTTCGAAGATTATGTGATCTCCTTTCATTTGTCACACTGATAGTACTCCTAGACCCATTTCATGAAACACCTTCCTAATGTCATTCTCGATTCTTCTTTATTTCAAAACCAACTTTCAACATGCAAATCATTTCTTATCGAGTTTCCCAAATCAAGATTTGGCAAAGTGATTCAGAGCAGTTCCATACTTCAGTGATTATCAAAACAGAGTCTATAGATCAGAAAAAACATATACCCAATGCCACAATGAAGATTATAGACACAAATAGATATTGAGTGCACAGGTAAGAAAGCTCCTAAGGGAACTACCTGTAATTTGTTCCTATTAATCTATTCTATTCAGTTATCCTATTTAAATTCATATTGACTTGTCCTCAGCCATTCATCAAACGAATTTCTAATATCTATTCTTGATTCTTATCTAAAACCAACTTCATATCGATCAACATCCATCAAAATTCCCAAATCAAGATTGAAATAGCAAAATGTCAAAGCAACTACAATACTTCATTGACTTCAACTTCCTTCAGAACTGAGTCCGTTAGATCAAAAGAAATACATACCAATGTCACAGTGAAGATCACATACACACACAGACATTGATTGCTTGCATAGACAATTGACTTCATCTAAACTATTTTCAATACCCAGATCTCTATTTTCAAAAAAACCCATCTCAAATCCAACAAATATAAGCATGGGTACACTTGAAACACAAAATAAACACCACAAAATATAACAATCAACACAAACCACACCCACCGTGAAGGGGAAGCAAAAAGTATAGAGAATCAGTAATTGAATGCACTTACCACAAACAAGAGATCAGCTTTTTGCAACCAAGTTGAATTCTGGCCTTCAAATCAGTATCCAATGGACCAACTTCTTCAAAGTTTCCAATCCCAACTCCTGAAGCACCCCAACTTAGTAGAATCAGTAAACCCCAAACCTCCAAAACCCTAGATCAGAAGATAAAACACATCAAAGATTTAACAAATCATCAAATACAAACACTATGCTCTTGTGCATAGAAATCAGGCGAGGCGAGGTGACGGCGAGAGGAGAGGTGATGGTGAGAGAAGAGCGATAGAAATCAGGTGAGGCGAGGTGACGGCGAGAGGAGAGGCACGGTGGGAGAGCTGCGTTTGTGAGGGGCTGCGTTTGTGTTTGTGTGAGGGAGAGTTGGTTTGAGGGAGGAGATGAAATCCGTGAGCCAAAAACGCGAGGAATGACTTTCGCCCTCCCACTCGCGAGAGTTTGGGGGGAGATGGAGCGGGAACCCAATTTTTTTTCGCTGAGACGGTTGCGTTTTTTCTCCACACATCCATGTGCAACACACGTGCAATGTAGCAACGGTTTTAAGCGTTGGGCACTATAGCCACGGCTTTTCCGTGGGAAAATATACCAACGGTTTAGAACCGTGGCCAAGCCTTTTTAGCAACGATTTTTGGCCGTTGGCCATTATAGCCACCGGTTTTTTGCCCGTGGGCAACTAAACCAACGGTTTAGAAGCGTGGCCACCTCCGTGTAACTAAACATGCCTTTTGGTGTAGTGAAGCCTCCTATGTTTAACATCGATGACTGGGTGCTCATAAAATCCAACTCAATCCAAAAGATTAGTAAACTTAAATCCAAACTTGGAAGGACCATACAAGTGGTGAAAAATCAAATACAAGGAACATACTGGTTGGAAGAATCAAAAGGCAAACTGTTACCACGACCATGGAATGTCAAACATTTGAAGAAATATTATCAACAAGACTTCCAAACTCCAAGAACCATTTGTCTTGTGTTAAATAATCTAATTCAGTTAGGATATCAAAAGTAAGAGTAGGTATATACTCGAAATATTTTTTACCAGACCACAACATTGGATCACGAGGAATGAGATTAGGACAAATAAGTCAAACATACCCATAAGTCAGGACTTATTCTTAAAGTTTTTAACCTGGAACATCTCAGACCACGAAGTTTACTTATAAAAGTCTAGACGTATAAGTTCGGCTTACTCGTAAATACTTCTGGCCCGACTAATATGTCGAAACATGAGGCATACTTAAAAAGGTTGGGCGTATAAAGTCAGACTTATTCCTAATTATTCTGGCCCTGACTAACATGTCAGGACTAAGAAGTGCCACTAATGAAATTTGGAAGTACAAGTCAAAGTTCAATCAGAAGTGTCAGAAGCAAGTTCAAAAGAAGAAATTCAGCTAAATCTAAACTACTAAGTTAGGACAAAGAGATATACAGAATACAAACGATAAAACAAAATTATAGTTATTTACTGCAAACGGATAATAGAATCAGTCTAAACATCTAACAAGACTACAAATTTGTAGTCTGAAAATGATCAATACGAAAAAAGACAAAGAAACAAAAAAATAAAAAATACTAGTAAATGAGATTTTCATTAATGTTCTACTTTGTTACATCTAACCAGAGGAAAATACATTGATTGGAAAGGGATCAGTAGAGGCATCCAAGGTAGAGACATTCGGATGAGGCTTGAGCATTCTTGTCAGCAAAAGTACCAGTAGGGGGAGACGATATCTTGTCTCCAGAAAGAGATGTAGACTTTTCTTCAATAACAAGGGCATATGATGGCGTAGGTACAGACAGAGGAGGAAACTATTGTTCTTCATCAACTAGATCACTTTGCAGATCCAGAACACATTCCTCATCATAGTGTCTTCGAAGACTTGGTCAAGTCAAACCACAATATCTCTCCAGATCGAGAGCGACTCCAATAAAATCGTTGAGATTCAATTCGACCATCAATGCCCCTTTCTAGTCCGCTGCTTTGAAATCTTCAATTTTAATCCGTGACTGCTGCAAGCTCATACTTGGTCAATACAAGTTTCTCCCTCAACAGTGGTGAGCCTCGCAGAAGCTTCTGACTTAGAATTAGCAAGCTCAGCGGTTAACTGCACACTCATTCCTCAGCAACCTTACAATTGGTAGATTGCTCGCAGCAACAGAACGCATGACCTCGTCACGACTACCTCTCATTGGATAGATGCTTCTCAACATCATTTAGCGATCACGAAGTTTGTTCAACTTCTCCTCTGAGGTTTCAAGTTCAGAAGAAAACTTGTCTCGGACATACTCCACTTCCTTCAATGAAGCCTGGGTCGTCTCAGTTTCCTTCTCCTGCTTCGTGCGCATACTGCGCCTTTGGCACGTCAGATTGATGGAGAACGTGGGAAAGCACCAATGCATGCCTCACCATCTTTATCTCAATGAAGGCCACCTAATCACGCAACCTTATATTCTGACCTCATCATCCCAACATAAGTGAGATGATTCATCCCCTCCATTATCTGTTTAAGACCCTGATAAAGGTGATTGCTAGGCTGAAACACAAGCATTGGAGCTCTCTCAACCAACCGCCTATGCCAATCGACAATGAGATTACGTGCGCTATCCTGCACGTCCATTTCTTAAAACCATCTGAATTTCCCATCTGATTTAATACAGATGTCTTCAATATTGGGTTCCTTCCAACCAATCTGTCAATGAAGGATTCGAGGATTAGGAAGGACTGAAGCCCCGCCCCCACTAGCAGGATGGATAGTTGAAATCACAGTGATGATAGAAGTACCACTCTTTCCATTCTTCTTAAAGGCAGTAGTGGAAGGAGTGGGACGAATAGGAGACGAAACACGATCAGGAGAAGAAGAAGGAGACTTAGAAGTTTGACCACGGTCAGCAACACAATCAGGAGGAAAATGAAGAGTTTTAGAACTTTGACCATGGTCAACATCCTCCTTATCGTACATTGGGTTGTACTCGAAGTCAGCTATGTTCTTCATGCTAGTCAGATCACGAAACCGCTCCATAGCAAGTTGCAACATCTTATTATTGAGGACACGAGGGTCATCATCAAACCACTTGGCAAAATCACGCTGTGAGTAGAGATGAGGTTCCTCTCATGCTCGTCCAGCTAACGAGACACCACTTTTTTGCTCCTCTCCAGAGTTTGATTTATCTCCTCAGCCTCTCGAGCAGCAAATTTAGCCTCATCTTCATCACCTTTCCTAGACGATCTCAAACGAGGAACAGTCCGACTAGCACCATGAACATAACCAGCAAGTCGCTTTTTCTTTGGGACACGGCTAGGGCTAATCGCCAGTTGTTTCGACCGGCTGGCAGGCCTAGGGAGCTTCATTTTTCTAGTGGTCGAGCACTACCGACAACAGCAGGAGCATAAAGATCCTCAACCCTCCTGGCGGAGCTCACTTTCCCATCAATGCTTTCATCACTAACACTAACAAGAGCAGCATGCCCCTCCCATTCATCAGAAACTGCGACATTGCTAGCACAAACAATAGTAACTTCAGAAGCTCGAGCTTCAATAAATGCCACACACTTTGTCTCATTCATAGTGTACAAGCCACTACGCTCGATAAAATCCATAGCAAGGAAGGCCTCCACAGCAACTCGATGAAGTTTTAGAAACCAATCACTAATTGCCTGCTCCTCTGCAGTCAAGTACAGTTCATTCCACTTCTTGGGCTCCCGGAACGACCACATAATATGCCAATTTTGCAACTTGAAGTAGCTAGAATCAATACAAACATGAAAGGGAGAAAGCATATGTGAGTACTGGTTACATTAAGCTCCACAGTAGAGTGCAAAATCTTGGTATTTAGAGGAATTCAAGACAGAATGGCTCTCGCCATGATCGAAGACATCACTATCTAGCCATTGGAACCTATTTGAGCAGGAGAAATGCCCCAAAAGTCCAAATACTCCCAGAAGATCTTTGGAGCCGAAGGCCTAAGACTTATCTAGAACATGCCAGGGTACAACACAATGTAGCTAGCCCTTGGACGACAAGGACTATCGTCACTTAGGCAAGATAATCTCAAGATCAGGCGGTAGTGAGAATTCATAGAGAACACTAGTCAAAGTCTCTTGTGTTGCTCGCTTGGGTAAGAAGAATGACTTGCGGGTACCAAGCGCCTCACCATTCAGCATCCTGACAACAGACATGAGAAAGGAGTCATGCAAAGAAGAAAACGAAGAAGGAAAGAAAAAGTAGAATCTGATAATGGAGATAGTGTAAAGAAAGAAACATGAATCTCACACCCCTTTTTATAAGGTTGCATGAAATCCCAAAAGTAGAAAAAGTAGAATCTGTACGAGATATGATGGCTGCATGAAATCCCAAAAGTTGTGTCGAAGCGAGCAAACAAACGAGACTTCAAAATGACGAATGTATCGACAGTTGTTAACGACCTTAGATGCACTGCAGTAATGAAGTAAAAAATCAAACCGTTGTATAGTTAGTTGCCACGTAAGCATGTCCACTAACTAATGGAGGAGTAGCTGATGATACATCAAATAAAGATTGAATCACAACCATACACATGGCAAACATCATCTATCATGAGGACCAGGTGCTTCAGTTTAGGCCCGACTTGCGAAACCCGAAAAGGCAAGTCCAATCATTAAAGCCCAAAAGGGCCCTTTAGAACAAATCGTAATCAAAGGCCCGAATCTAGGCCTAACAAATATTTCCTTAAATGGGAGAAACGTTACGAAGGAGACGAGTCATGGCGGGATTCAGTTCCCATAGTACATATCTCAATGAAGAAAGACATTATATAAGGTAAAGGGAACATTCGACAAAGGTATACTTTTAACTGAACTCTGTCCAAATTTAGCCTTCTCCCACAGATTCACTAACTTAATATTCGGAGTGCCTTCAACCACCAAAAGGTGGTATTTAGCAATCTAACCTTGTTTTGTAGGCTTTGGCTTCTTCACCCGATACACAGTAAGAACCACGTGCCAATAAACTCACAGACAACTGTGCTCAACATTAAAAGGTTTGACTACATCCTATACCTCCAGATGAGGCATGTCATGGAACGCAGCAAGAGTTTTTTTTATCTTCAGCAGAAAGAGGTGAAGTAGAAAATCTCGCTGCAAAAATCAAAACAGGTCAATCTAACATACAGTTGGCACAAGCAAAATCGGAGAACAAATCAACTTATTCAGTGGTCTAAATTCGCGTCGATCGGACGACCAACAAGCTCAAAGTATGAAGAGTTCGCATGAGCCATGAAATAGTACTTCTGGCACAATTTAAAATCATCAAGCAGTCTGCCGAAGCAGTCCGGCGACATTAGCACACACAGCGTGCTCATTTATCTTAGGAGAAGTGAGCAGTTGCATCACCCTTGAAGACACTCGGACACCAACGTCCTTAGCCCTAATCGAAAGAGCGATCAAAGTCTTATACCCACTCTGCACAAGTTGAGTAGGTGTAATGTAGAGGTTTGCCAGGAACTCTAAGATCTCCATGATAATAGGAAAGCGAACACCCAACTACAGCATAACTCAGTGAAGACAGATAAACCAGGAGGGTACAATGGCATCATAACTTCAGATCATCAAGAATCCCAAATGTCTTACGCAAGACTTTCAGATCAGATTCAGAGAGCTCTCTCTCCTAAAAAAAACTTATGGCCCTTGACGAACATTTCATCAGAAAGTTAATCCTAGCCCGCCATGAACGTACAAGCTTTCGAATACGAAGGTTGAGCAAAGTCAAAGGCACAACAGACAATACAATAAAGCATAATCTCAAAGATCAAAAGAGTAAAAAAATTATACTTCAAAGGCAGGAGATCTATATGGAAAGTTGGGTTCCTGCCTTTTCCACTTTCAAGCTAGGGCACGCCTAAATAATGCAGTTCGCCGCTAGAGGAAATCGCTTACACTCAATCATCATGACTACACAGCTGCTTCATTAAATGACCTAGTGGACCGATAAGACACCCACTAACTCATGGGGAGTAGCTGATGATACATCAAATCGTCCAGCAACGTACACGTGTCATGATAATCTCGTCTACAGAATGAAGAATGCTCGATTGCACGCTAAATCCAACGAGGCCCAAATAGCAACAAACCCATCATTGGCAGAATGCAGAGAGTCGGGTCTGAGTTGCAATGAGCCAATAAGCCCACATGTTGTGCGGTCAGGCCCAATACTTGTAAGACCTCTATGGCAAGTATCTGAGAGATCTACCCAAGATAGGAAGGCCAACAACACATTGGATCCGACTAGGAAATATATATTAGAGTATAAGTCAAGCAAGGAAATTTCCTTGCATGGACAACACTCAGAAAGGGAAATCTCTCCCGCGGATCTAGGAGCACAAGTCGTGTAGGGAAACTATCCAACATGGACAACTCCCAATCAAGAAAGGATCTCCACAGTAAGATTACTTTTCCTAAATTACGCCACCAAGGGCCTAGCCGAACAAGGACTCTTTGACTATAAATGGGAGATAAGGTCGATGCACTAGAGGTACACAATAGTTTACAGTTTTAAGCCTCTCCTAAGCCTTATCAAACTTAAGCATTGAAGTGTCATCGACCACCCTCACGTTTGCTACCTGTGCAGGTTTAGGTAAACAGTAAGGAAGGAGAGAAAAAATCAACTACATCAAAGGCGACAAAGGACATTTCACAGACTTTGCTGAAAGAGTTCCAGAAAGTATCAGACCCATTAGCTGTTCCACAAAAAATAAACCTTGCTAATAATCACTTTACTTAACAAAGTTTACCAAGGTATCATTTTGTTAACCTATGTTATTTCTTCTTCTTTTTTAATATTGTGAGGGAGGTTGATTTTGAAGATAAAAATTAGATTGATGGTTACTAGGTTTATCGGATATCATCCTTTCGTAGAATCATTGTTGGTGCACAATTTGTATGAAGAAAAGTTCCTTAACTAAAGGAAACTACACCATTACAGTAAAACATATTTTTCTGTAACTCCAGTTGATACATGTATTGAAGATGGTAATCCTATGGTTGCTAGTGTTGGATTACCTCTAGAGGTTTGTGTTTTATTCTCATAGAAAATAACATCATATTCTTTCGGAATTCCTTGTTGATTGATTCCCCTTTTCTGGACAGGATCATGAGTTTGTGCAGTTTCATCACACATGTTTATATGGTGTTGGGTGCCTCATTATAGAAGGTACTTTTTACAATCATTAATTAATGAACTGAATTGTTATGCTGACAAAAACTTTGAGTAGATTATTTTTTTTGTTTTGAGTTATGTCAAAGAATTTGGAAAAAGATAAACTTTATACCATGTATTTTTAGGATTTATTTTAAACTGGCCATATGCTTAGGGACTATTTGTTATGATGCGTATACACTTAGACGAAGATTTATGTTTACATGCAATGTTCTCCTCTGTATCTATTATATTTTTATCCTTTGTTTTTATTTATTTTGTACTTATTAGTTTCTTAATGCAACTTGTAGGATCTCATGGTGAAGGGGGTATCCTTTGAAAAAGCGAAGGTGAATGATTCATAAAGCGGTGTGCTCCTAATGTAAAGGATCTTGCATCAATAGATGTTTCAAGATCGATGACCATGGAGATACGAGAAGGCCATTGTGATACCCTTGTATGGGCGGACCCTTGTATGGGCGGACCTGAGGGGGAAGGTGAGGAAGAAGCCCAAGAGCCTATGGATCCCAAGAGGGTTGGCAAGCTACAAATGGGAGATCATAGTCCCACATTGCTTAGGTACGGGATGGTGATGTGCTATGTATGTACAAGTTTGGATATATAAAGTACTACGTGTTTTAAAGTCGTGCGGACCTTGGGCCTAAAGTGAACAATATAGTACTCTGTGGATCGGGTCGTGACACGTACATATATAGCACATCACAATTCCCCGCACCTAGGCAATATAGGACTATGATCTCCCATTTGTAGCTTATCAACACTACACCAAAAACCCCCATTAGCAACGGTTCTATACCGTGGGCGTAACTCATTGCCACGGCTAAGAGCCGTGGGCTATAGAGGCGTCGCGAAATTCTTTGTAACGGCTAAAAACCGTTGCTAAATGTTTAGCAACGGTTTTATGCTTGAACAGGGGTGACGATTTTCAACATTTAGCCACGGTTTTAACCGTGGCAATAAGCATAGCAACGGTTTTTTAGCCGTGGCAAAAATAGCCACGGTTTTAAAGCCGTGATAAAGTATGGATACTAGCAAACGGTTTTAAACCGTGTCTAATTAAGTAGCAACGGTTTAAGCCGTGGCTAACCATAGCCACGGTTTTTAGCCATTGCAAATAGTTAGCCACGGTTTAAACCGTGGCAAAATTTTATTTTTTTTTGCTATCAAATGACTTTGAGTCGTTGAGTCAAAATCTATCACAATAATGGAGGCAAAGTAATGTAATTAAAAATATTGCTAGATCCAACATAAAGATCTTTTTCCATACTAAACTTGGTTTTGTAAGACCCATTGTCTTCGCTTGTGTTTGCTCATCAGCGATACAATTTGTAAAAAAAAGGAAAAATGTAGAAGCATAAACAGTAAACATCGAGCAGCTTCAACTGAAACCGTATTTATTGGTTTCCAGCACCAAAACAAAATCCTGCTGCTCCTATACTTGACCAGATTATATCCAATTTTATACACTGTAACTGCATAGAAGATTACAAATGGCATTGCCGGTGAAAGAGAAATGTGGAAATGAATAACTTACATTGAAGATGATAACTAGTAGGCTACCTAATCAAAGATATCAGCAAGCACCTCATCCATCAAAGAGGTTAATATATCCTTCCCGATCTCAACTCCCAGTTCAAACTCTTGAATTTTGAAGTCAGCCATCTCCCATATTGGCTGCTCATGTCCTTATCCACGAGCCCATCCAACATCCAATCCCTCATGCTTCTCCAATTTGAGATCTCTTTGTAAATTTCATCTGCCAACCAAGCTTTTCTTTCCAAAATAGCCTCTCCTTTCGCTCATCCTCGCAGCCCCCACCAACATATGGTCTGAACCTCAAATGTAAGCAGTCACTGACACAATCAAACAAGACCCTTCGCCTCAGCTTTGTGTCGCCGCACTCCTAGAAATAACTACTTGTCGAAGTATTCTGACTTTCTAACTGGTCAAACAGGTGCAGGTTTATGATTTCATCAGTCTGACCCAATGTGAAATCGTTGAACATTAATTCTGCATTGAACAGTATATCCCTGACATACTCTAGTTCCCAGTTGTCTACTCTTGTGAGATTTGGAAAGTTGAAATGTGTCTGGTCTCCACTTGTATTACCCAAAATGCAGAAGAGGCTGAATCAGATTGCACTTGTAAAATGCTTCTTCGGAGAATTTGAATCAACCACTTCTTTGGGATTGAGGAAAAGAACACTGACCTGGAAATAAATAGTGGTGCTTGAGTATTTTCTATAAGAAACCCTCATTTGAATGCAAGTAGGAAAACCAGTGTAGAAAAATAAGATAAATTTTAACTCTGGTTGATGGCCACACATAGATGAGCATCAACTAAGTGCACTGCAGTCAGCTGGGCCAAAAGAATATATATATATATATATATATATATATATATATATATATATATATATATAAGTAACAAAAGACATTCCACATTCACCGCTTTGCTTCAATGTTGATAAACATTGAGTACTTAAGAATTCACGATGAAGTAACAATGACAAGATATTTATCAAATGATAACCAATATCTAATCTATTTAAAGTTGACATAACATACCCTAAGGTTTAACTTCTTTATGAGTTTACTGATAACGCTCTTGGCATTTGAGTGAAGGAAAACAGTTCAACTTGGCCAGGAAAATCGAACAGGAGATAGTGATCTGCAAAGTATAGAATTGCAGTTTAGAATCATATTTACCATAACTGGGAAAGAAAATGGAAACAAAGACATACCTTGCAAATAGACTTGTTCTTTGCAAATATCAGAAAGTCATCCAATGACATACCTTTTCCAGAACTATGTTTGCCTAGATGAGAAAAACAACCTGCAATAAATTTGAAATGTCAGAATTATCTACTGATGTGCTTAATATTTGACACTCAAGGATAGTACAGGTTTGTCCTAATTATTCAAATTTTGTACTCCAATCCCATTGAAATAGTATGATAGTTCAGATAGTATAATGATATGACTGAAAGTGGATATTACCTATGGCTTCTGATGGTGTTATGGGGAAGTCTGATTAGGTTTAGTGACTATCACACGTTATTTAAACATGTTATTATGTACAATTTGTTGTGGTATTCAAAAACTACCACTCCCCCACATAGAAATCTACAGTAGACAGAAATTTTTATGTCTATGACACCTAAAGTAAGAGTACCTGGCATAACAGACATAATAAAATGAATGCAATTTGTGAAGCGAGTTCGTTAAAAACACAATTGCGTTATCACCAAGTCTTCACTTATATAAAATACTAAGTTATCACCTCTAACATAACTATAGTGTCTCTTCTAAGCAACTTAGAACTTACCTCACTGAAGAAACAACTGGAGCACCAGAGATGAATGAATTTCTGTGGATAACAACAGATACATGAAATTGAGATTAGGATTTATACTTTATAGTACTCAACTTGACTATGAATTGTGAACACAATTATATAAACGAGTGTTTACCTGGTTTCCGCATGAGCTAGACCTTGATCAATGGTAGTCTTTGAATTTGCTTTCTTAGACGTCTGACATGAATTTTGCTTTTTAGTTGACCTGGTAGAGTTTGGGGTTTTGCTCATCATTGGAGAACCAAATCCTCCAATTCTTTTAGCACTTTTTGTCTTTCCCTTGGATTCAAGCCAAGCACGCAACTTTGCCTCCATGTCGACCTTCGCCTTGGGAGTATCTTCTTTTTGGGCTGAAGAAACATAATTTCTAATCTGGCGGGACCTAGAAGCCAAATTGACAGTGTTGAGAGATTCTTGATACTCTCCTGGATTCTGAGCAAAACAAAATAACCCCAACAAATGATTTCAAAATAAGACCCTTTTAAGGGTGTGTTTGATTTTTTTTTTCCATGGAAAATAACTAAATAAATGTACAGTGATAGTTAAAAAGAATGATTATAAACTCGTACCAAACAAGCAATCATCAGAGCATGATTGTTTCCTCCAAAAGACTCTTGCAATATCCGAGTCAATTTGCTTTCTCGATAAGGCACTCGTGGTTGATTGTTATTGAGAGCATAGATTACATTTGACAATGCAAATAGCGATTGATTGATCTTTGCGTTTTCTTGAAGACGAACGCCTTCATTGCAGGTTCTTCTGTTATCTTCATTTGTCTGCTAAGTCAATAAGGTTCAGCTTTCCTGTAACAGTAGGCACAGAACCATCGCCGGATGGAGTAGAAACCGCAATCACAAGAACCCCATGGCTTCTACTCGAAACGTCATTAAGACCAGTATGAGCAACTTTGCGTCTTTGGATTCCACAGTCGAAAACATCGTAAAATTCCGGCATTGAGCTCACAGAAACCCTCGAGAGTCCTTTAAGCTGAACATGTCCATCCTTATCATCCAACACAGCAATTTCCTTCGCTTTGGGTTCGAGTAGGTCATAGCACCTATCCATGTAAACCTCATAGTACGAAATCTCAACAAAACGCTGAAAATTCTCACACATTTTCAACACATATATACCTAGTTCATGGGAATAGTATGCTTCAATCAAACATATAAGGTTCACTAAATATAAACTTATTTGAAAATAAATTACATATGCAAGAAACAAGAAACACCCTTTTTTTTTCAAAAGAATAATGTAGAAGCCTAAGTAAAGTAGAAACACCCACAATAATTTTAGGAGCATTTGCCTATTCTCTTTCCATTGAAACACAATAAGAATGATTTTGCAGGAATATGAGAGTAAAGTAGAAGCCTAGATGAAATATAACCGCTAAAAGCTAAACCAAAAGGCTTCAAACAGAATATACCAGACACGTATTTCAAATTGCTTTAGTTAACATATAGAACCACATATATCTAAGACTGCTATGCTCGAGAAGAATAACAAACCCAAATGATTCTCTTTGTTTAACTATGAGATATTTTAATCTCTGATCCAATTTTGAGTTCCAAATCCTATTTTAGCTAAGTATATGCAAAATCAAATTAAAAATTAACTTATTGATAAATATTTATGTTGATGCCAAAGCTATTGACACATTGGGATACATACTTCCATTGATGCCAAAGTTATTTGCCTAGACATGATAAGATAATGGGAAACACGTGTACTAGAAGAATGAAAAATCGAGAAAAAAGTCATCTTCATCTAGAAGAATGATTTAAAATTGCTATCTAATTAATGATATCTAAAAGAAAAGAGAAGGAAACAGTTAAACAAATAAGCTTTAAAAGGAACATGAAGCAATCACTATCTTAGATAGTCACAACATGAGAAGGAAAACATACATATGCATAATGGACATACTTTGTGCCATGGATGAGCTTTTATCTGGGGGAACTTAAATTCGATGTAATTTGGGTTCATGCACTTTATCTCCTCGCTAGTAGGTGTCCCCAGAATCTGCATGAAATTGGGCAATCCATAAAGTCAGGTCATGCTATTATGATGTGAAAATCTGACCAAGAGATGTGCGATTGTGAACCTTGATAATCTCCACTAGCTGGTCAACTCCGCTTTCTCCAGGAAACAGAGGCTGCAGGAACCATAGCAAGGTTTAAAGAGTTCTGTTAAAAATAAAAAGAAAAATAAAGGTTGTTTAAAAATGTGCAGAAACCCTCAGATTACCTGCCCAAGGAGTAGTTTCAGCCATCACACAACCAGTGGACCACATATCTATAGCTGTTGTGTATTCGGTTGCGCCAAAGATAAGCTCAGGAGCACGATAATATCTCGAGCAAATGTAAGATATTGTTGTATCAATTCGCGAACTTGCATTCTATTAACATCATATTCCCTAGCTAGAACAAGTAGTAATTCTTGCCGTTTTTTAAATGATAGACTAAAATATCCCTGCATTCGAAAATGCATTGCTGTAGATTAGCAAAGGGGGAAAATATATCAATAGAAAATTACAAATTAATACTAATTAAAAAAAAAAAAAACAATCACCTAACCAACATAAGTCCTCCTCAATGAAGTTGTGAGCATTAAGTGTCAGATTTTTTATGAAAGACTAACAAAAAAACATATCACAAACTTCATGCAGCCAATCAGACGGACATGAGTATAGAGAAATTTTACGCACCACTCTCTTGTGAAGCTCATCAGCCAATACACGTGCAATCTCACGCATAACAGTTGTCTTACCTACTACTCCAGGCCTGGTTAAGTCAAACCGAAAAGAAAAAGAAAAAAAAAGTCCTTCAGTAACTGAATTTCATATAAAAGCTCATTTAATCTGCATGTTAGTCAGAGCTTATTTAGTATCATAATGATACAGTAAGGAACATTATTACAATTTTTCTTAGTGTTAAAAGGTGTACTTATCTATGACACGTGTAACTGGAAAGAATAGACACTTCATCTTCAGAGATTTTCAAACTTACATCCAATTTGTACCCATGTTTCTCAAAGAACTCCTAATCACAAATTAACCCTCCTCGGCTACTGTCTGCAGAAATTGGGGTAGTAAAACATTTCAGACTAGCTTTTTCTACACAACAGTTGCAGAGGCACCAAAATGTCAAAGCACAGACCTTGTCTGTCAATAATCCACCATGTTTGAATAAATCACCCTTCTCACGGATCATATCCTTTAGCTGTCGTTTCAACTCCTTCGTGTTCTTCACAACCTAGAAGACAACAACAAAATATTTAGATTGAACTCTTAATCAAGTGGTTCCCAAAAAATTTCATGTGAACATAACAGACACCAAATTCCAAATATAGCATTATAGTTATATAAGAATTAGCATACATCATCATCATCAAATTTGCCCAATGTTGGACAAGATCCTTTAAAGCAAGTATCTTCACTATAACCCTTCCTTGCATTCAGCTCCAATTTACTTATTGGAGCCTGAACAAGTATGTCATCTCGCTGCACAAAACAAGGAAAAAGAGAGAAAGAGAGAACATTAGTTAAGTCAATTATCCAAGAGAATCCCATATCCTATATAACCTTTACCAAATGTAGCATTACCTCAGTCTCCAAATCATTTGTATCTTGTGCCAATTCTCGCAATATCTTGTTTTCCATCTGCTGGTGTAAAATTAACCTTTTCTTAAATATCACATCTTCATAAGTGCCCACAGATAGAATGAACTTCTCAATTCTCTTTAACTTCACATAACCAGCTTTCTTGTCCTCCACCTTTACAAAAACAGAAGAAACAAAACGACTACTCTGTTACACCTCTGATTTACAGATTCATAAGCATAAAACTATGGAGCCTTTTCATACCCTTTGCATGTCGACCAGGTATCCTCCCAAACTCTTGAATTCATTTTTGTACACAACCATCAACAAATCAATAGCATTCTGAAAATATACAGTTTCAGGATAAATCAAATCCTCTACTAGTTTACTCTTTATGCAAAACATACTAAAGTCATAAAAAGCAATCACTACTACAAATATTAGCTTAGGTAACGCCACTTAGATAGCGCTTTTTTAAAGAGCTATCCAAGTGGGCACTAGGATAGCGCTTATTTGTCTTTAAAAAAAAAAAAAAAAAAAAAACGCTACAATAGCACTTTTAATTTTTTTTTTCAGTTAAGCGCTATCTTAGTTATGTCTTAGATAGCGCTTTAAAAAACGCTATGAGAAAAAACGTTACCAAAGCTACCATAGCGCTTCCGAAGCGCTATGCTAGTTACATTTAGGATAGCGCTTCGATTTTGATCAAATATCAAATTAAATCTCATTTTTCAGATCTTGATACGATCGGACGGTTAATATCACAAACCCTCATTTTTTCAGATTTTGGTTTCCTCGACATTTAGAATTCCCTTTCTCAAACACACAGAGAGGCGATGAGGCGAGAAGGCAAGGAACCGAGGCAAGGAACCAGAGGAGGCGAGGAACCGAGGAAGGAGGCGAGGAACCAGAGGAGGCGAAGAACCGAGGAAGGAGGCGACTCAGGCGAGGAACCAGAGGAGGCAAGGAGGCGAGGAACCGAGGAGTCGGAAGCTCATTTAAATCTGGGTATTTTGTTTCAAGTTTATATCTTTAGAACCGGGTTAGTTAAGCATGCTTTGATTTTGAATGGGTTTTCATTAGTTTGGTTTTGATTTGCCTTTTGTGCCCTAATTTTTTGATTTTCTGAAACGAAATTGAATCATGTTTATGTTTACATGGGGTTTGATTGTTTTGGTTTATTTTTATGAAATTGACAATGGACTTTGATTATGGTGCTTAAATTTGTGATTTTTTGTGAAACAGACTTGAACAATTTTGACCTAATGAATTGGGAATCTAATTTACAATGGGTTTCTTCTTTATCAGGTGTTGGAGTTAGCAGGAAAAGCAGCGAGAGACAACAAGCAATCCAGAATTGAGGTGGAAGATGACCATATATCTTGATAAAATATTGTCTGCTCCCATCCTAACAAAACATTTTCCACAACTTCGTCGAAAACATGAGGGTAGGGACTATCATTAAATTCATGTTTTGCATTTTCTCTCCCTTTTTTCTCTTCTATTTCTCACTTTTGGCAAGTTTTCTTGGAGAAAGTTTCTTTTAAACATAGCCTAAGAGATGAATGTCCTGTCTTGTTATACGACTAACTAAGTTTTACATGATCGACCAAGTTATATGCTTATACATACTCATGATATACTCAAGGATACAGAAGTAAGCATGCCAAACCATCTAATATATCCTTCAGTACAATCAGAAACTAACTAATCATGTAAGCATGCCAAACCATCTAATATATCCACATAAAAAGCCTACTATATGTCATTTCAATAATCTGTCTAGGTATGATATCAGACCTTTGTCTCATTATTATTGAAATGGTAAAGGACTACTGATATGTTCAATGGATGCGGTTATAGATAGCTTCTGTCTTCTGTTCTCAAACTAACATGAGGGAACTGTTGTCCTCTGAAGGTAAGATGCTTAAACCAATTTTACAGACTAGCTTTACATATGTATCTTGCAGCTTCTTTTGTGCATATGTGAATCCGATGTAAATATTCTTGAATTTTTTTATATCCATAATCTCTCTTACAGTGCAATTCTTCCATTGAGTTTCTTTTTCAGTGTTAAGTAATTTCTGCTACATAAGATTATGATGGAGCAAATATGTGTTGAGTATACAGGTAACAGTTAGATATCTAAATTCAACCAGTCATTGGGAGTTTGATTTTGGGGAACTAGCTATTTATTATTTTCTGTTTCATAAAAGAAAAGCTTGAGCTATAGGAAAAACTGATAAAGATTGATATTCCGAGTGACTAGGGATTAAGGCCTGTGTTACTTCTTTTTAGGGCTTATTCATGGTTTCTAAATAGGTAATTTAGGCGTATTTTCTTAAGGCCTTAATTAGTAGACTATGAAGATAAGGGCATTGATTAGAGTTGCTAATGAGTTTATTAGTTGAGGAGTGTTAGTGATAGAAAATGTTCTCCCTTGTTTACTTTTGGTTGTTATTTGTTGATGCATCCACCAACAATTTCTATCAGAACCGAAACAGGCTGAGATAGCCAAGCCGTGACAAAACAAACAAAACGACCATACAAATAAAAAATGAAGGATTGACTTATCAAATAACAGTTCATATGGAATTGAAAAAGATCCAATCTATTACATCAGAATAAAACGAGTCCGGTTGGAACATGAATTCATAAGTAGATGCTCTCGTCCAACTAAATAGGAAACCCTTTGCATCCCATCATTAACCATCCACTTCTTTCCCTTTCCATTTTATCTTCTTTTATTTCTTTCAAGTCACACCCTCACCATATTGGTTTACCAACATGATGAGTTGCTAGTATTTCTTACCTTTTAGGCAGACCCTGGCTAGTCATCCTTGGAAGAATAGCTGTCTAGCTTTTTGAGGCATATCCAGCTGACCTCTGACTATTACCAACATGGCAGTTCAATGTATCAGTGAAAAATGTGTAAACAAGTGATGTAAGGTCTGTCCATGACTCCATCTGATGGGCATAGTCAGCATAGACAAGAATAACCCTCCTCCAAGATTGGCTTGAATCAAAATTATTAGGGATGAAGGTAAACAGCCCTATTTTTGGCAGGGCAGGGAAACTGCACGGGTTTTGGCCAGGTAGAAGATATGAGAATCATCACCTAGGAATGATGAATATAAATGTGAATAAAATCAGTTGACAGATAACTTATGAAAGATGCTTTGTAGGTATGCTGGTCAGATACTGTTTGGGTGGGATTACTAATTCTATCCAGGAGGCTTGCCAAAGTATTGATTTTCCAGTCGCTCAAATTTCATTTGAGCCCAAAGTCTCAAGATTGTGCTTCTGCTAACTGAAAAGAGTGTGAAGAACGAAGAACTATTTTCAATCAATTAACAGGCAAATTGGCGTTATAAAGGTGATTGAGGCGTACTGCAAAGTAAGAAAGTCAAAGACTCCTCTAAAGTTGTAAGTATCTGAATCCATTTCTCAGGTCTCTGCCTAATATATGCCTGCATTCCATTTATTTTATACCTATTCTGTGCTGTCCTTATATTGAATATATCGTCTCTTGTATTGTCCTCATTTTTCCTTCTTATAGTCTCTTTTTTGGCTTTACACTTTTGGCTTGCTGATAAAATAAATGTAAATAATTAAAGCAATTTGAAAATTGGAAGCATTCTGTTTCACTTTTGCCTTGGAAGCATTCTAATGCGTTCCTCCCCATTTATGCTTGGGAAGTACGAACATGGACATGGCGTGAATAAAAACATATTTAGGACTTTATCATATATTTACGATTTGATTCCTAAATTAATTTTATCAATGAAAATAGGCACTAATGATAAAGGAAATCATTCAAATCATTATTCAATCTCACAAAGTGATGTGTGGAACCGCGAGTTCGACAAGTGTCCATTCATATGCGTGGATGAACTGACATAGGCATGCCAGTCCTGTGATATGTGTGGAACCGCGAGTCCAACAAGTGTTGTGTCTGACACGAACACAACAATCGAAATGAGAATCCATGCTTCCTAGTGGAAAAACTTTTCAACCTGTTTTGGTTGCTTCTTCCTCTTCATAAATGTTTATAATATGGAGGCTAGGGAACCAGGATTTGCAACCAAGATAATGAGGTTCTTACAACCTCGAGATACACATATACACTTTGAGAATTTCATCATTCTTTCAAGATCACGTCACGTCACCCTGGTTGAAAAAACATGGTTTCCTATTATTTTCGAAGTTGTTTTCTATACTTGGTTATTTGTGATGTCTTAAGATTAAATGTCAATTCTTGGTTAGCTGATAAATTATGTTCATGAAGATATCAGGATACCACGGGCCACTTGATAAAGTAAGTGATCAGAAAATAGTAGCTAATGCATCATATGATATGCCTTCATTTATTTATGTTTCTGATTCTATTGTTATTCTTTTCAAGATTCTTTGAGCAGTTTTTATGTGGACATGGTGCCTTGTATGGCCTTGATGCTTACACCCTATGGTACTCGTATTTATATTGCATACATCATAGCATACTGGTTGCTTTGATTTATGTAAACGTTTGATTGGGCCGTAGTTTTATTTATTAAGGATTCATCTTATAAGATTTGTAGATAGATTTTCATTAAAAAAGAAGTTGATGCATCAGATATGAGAATATGGCGAGGCCGATTGTTGTTGAACTGAATGTGCCTCAAAATTTGTATTTCATTTCTAATATTAGTGAATGCAGGAAGGAGTGCTTTGGATAACCCTCATCATATGGAATTTGAAGCCAAATCTGCTAGAGATGGGGCATGGTAACTTCTAACTTGCAGGTATGATGTTGCAACTTTTATCTCTCATAGGTTGTTTAACACACATGATCCGGTAATTATCAGCTCATATTGAATATGACTGATCTTTGATATAATTGATTAGCTTGCTTCACTTCATTTTCTGGGTTGATTTGTTTCTTGATTGTGATCATTGTTTGAGTTCTTTTCATTGTAAGACATCTCACAGGACTGCACCTTCTTGTTTCCAATTTTTTTAGGCTCGTGAAGTTGACATTTTTTAATGCGGCTAGACGTTGGTGTGGTTCCAAACAAGTCTACGGAGCGCAGCAAGACTCTAAATATTATGAGCTTGATATATAGATAATATGTCATGTGTCTGATACATGTTGGTTGTCAGAAAGTTGTTAGCAAATTGTAAGTGCCCTTGGTCACTCATTTATGTGTAGGTTCAGTTCTCATTGGGATCTTCTTGAACAGATAAACAAAGGGTCACATTGCTGGGAGAAATACTGGAAAAAAAAATCTATCTTGAGAAGGTATGCTCTATAAATGTCGCTAATAATGATTTCGATATTTGAGAAAATTTTATTGTATTTTTATTTTAAGTCCTGCACTGAATGTTTCATTTTTGTTTTTCGTATTCAATGTATAACGATGTGTTTTTACTGTTTAAGGTTCATTTGCTAATGGACTGTTTTACTTGTGAAGTTATTTCTAATTGTTGTTTTGTATAATTATAACAGTTTCAGTGATCTATATATGTCTTCCAATTTCTAAGGTTTTCATATATTATGCTGTATTATAAGTTATATTTTCTTGAACATATCAACTAGCATGCTGGGTATAACTATCTGTTAAAGGCCAAAATATGGAAATGACCCAAGAAAAATTGTGTCCCCTACCAAGAACAGCCAGTCCTTAAAAGTTGTCAGATCTGCCACTATATTGGCAGGTTAATGAATACTTTAGTTTATGGATGAATACTTTTTTTATAGAATCGATTTGTAATATGCAGGTTAATGAAGCTGTTGTTACTGGCTGGTTATTTTTCCGTTATTTGGTTATTGGAGGTAAGCTGTAAATTCTATTGTGCATGTCTTTTTTATTCTTCATTTTATTAGACAACGTTGTTATCCATATTTTAATTTATGTCGCTACCATAAACACCTTATTACAAAATTTCAGTCAGCAATTTTGACTCTGGGTTGGAGTTTGTTCTGGTTATATGATGTCTCCTATTTATGGTGTCTCGTGCTCCAGTTCTAGGACTGATTGAGGCGATCACATTACGAGTCATGGATGTTTGCTAGATTGTATGAGCAGCAAGTTTTTCATGGTGAGACTACTTGTACTATTGTTTTTCTGTTTATTGGTCTCGACAGAAGTGAAGAGTCGGAGTTTAAATACTAGCTCTACATTGAAAAGGCCAAGTGTTGTGAATATTGGTGCTCTGCTTTCTTTCAATTCAACTATTGGAGAAGTGGCAATGCCAGCAATAAATGCTGCTTTCTTTCATTCATATCGATGCCTGTTACAGCTTACTATTTTTAGATTTTAGAAGCTGTGCTGTGCCATATGGTACACATATACATGCACAGGAACAGGTTGCCTTCTGGTCTATTTGCAACATGGTGCTCACTCTCTTTATCCTTCTGTATTTGCAGCAAAATAAACAGATTTTGATTGATGTTGTTGTCCATGCTGTAAATGAGGACTATGTTGAGATGGAAAATGATTTCACCAGACTTGGTTTCCTTGCTGATCCCATACATCAAACTACAAGTGATGGTTCTTCTCCATTCCCAAGCAATTTCCTCCTTGGCAATGCCTCCTCTGCATATTAGGTATCACAACTTCTACAATTTCCTCCTTAGTGTGTGTGTGTGTGTTGTTATACTTATACAATGCCATGATGCAATTTCAGGTTATGCGAGGATACAATTTGAAGTGGCAGTAGAATCTGAGAAACATTCAGCGGTGCCGCAATGTACAGACGAAGTTAGGACTGTAGGAGAAGCTGTTGGCCATTTCATTTCGTGGCCAAAAAAGCTGGTGTATATATATGATAGCATATTAACAATTTTGTATGAATGCTTAAATTATATTTTGAATGAATGAGAAACAGTTAGTTATCATGTTGTGTCTTTATTGATTGATTGAACGTTGTCATTATTATATTAAATATTATATAAAAAAATATTATATGGTAGTTAATAAAAAAAATTCACCGAAATTAAATAGCGCTTTAGAAGCTAATTAAAAAAAATTCAAAAAATAAAATTAAAAAAAATCAACAAAATTAAATAGCGCTCATAAAAGCGCTATGCAAGCTAATTTAAAAAAAAAATTAACGCTTAGATAGCGCTTAATAAAGCGCTATCTAACGAAGCGCTATTCAAGTACGTGCCTTGCATAGCGCTTTTTTGAGCGCTATCTAAGCCTATTTTTAAGCGCTATGCAAGCCTATATTTGTAGTAGTGAATGTGCCATCTGAAATGCCCTTTTCTATTATTGTATTCATGTAATGTACAAGTTACTGCATTCAGTGGCTCTTTGAATGTTATCAATATTCATAAGATCAACTACAAGACCAACAGTAAGAAGAATGGTAAAATGACAAACTGATCTAATATCTTACTGTTTGTATTTTAATAAGTGACAAACTAATTCGTAAGTTCAAGAACCAGATTCACTTTGAAAGCTTTTGAAAAAACCAAAATAAATAAATTTGATAGCATTGAGTTACTTACATAAACAAATTAGCAGCCATCTGAAGATGAAAACTGGCTTGGTCTTTGATAGTTGAAGAATCATGTTCCTTGCCCGGAGAAAATTAAATGTTACCAAGATGTAGGATAGCAGCCAATGTTCGAAATATGGCTTCCTGGCAAAGGGGGTGTATGAATGATCTAAGACAGATGTGCTTCCTTGGAAAACTAATGCTATCCAGGAAACTGGACTCCAGAGTGTTACCGATCTGTTGAAACATACAAGCATGAAAAATTTACAAACCTGGTCATCAATACATATCCCTAGTATGTCCATTGCTCTCCTTGTCTTCATATATTCCTCTGCACTGCTTACTCCATCTAATTCGTAGGTCTTACTTTGGTTCAAGTAATGGAAGTTGCTTGGATGGCCTAGCTTGTACTTTTCTGCATCCTAGAAATAAAAAATCATTATCAATATTGATGCCTCAACTTGAAATTTGAAAAGAAAAACATGTGGCACTAAATAAGATAAATAAATCCTCACATCCTATAACAATACATTCGCATATACGAGCAGGTGAACCTTAGTGCTTCACCAAGTTTGTAGACTGATTCCATGCAATGCATTGCCTGCAAGGTAAGTAACTCTTGGTGTCTTCTAGAGCACCATGTTGTAGCATCATGCCATCATCTCCATTTGATTCATCGACCACCAACCCTTATGCCTCCATCATCATTTAAATAAAAACTAACCTTGTATGAAGGTGTTTTGCACTTCTTATTATTGGAGCAAATAACCTAAATCCAACATTGACAATTTCATTTTAAATAAAATCCAACATAGTCATATTCAATTTATTCATTGTCAACAGTATCAACTTTGTTTCTTCCATGACTATAATCAATGTTGAGCAAGGATGGTTGTTTGGAAAGAGAAATTATCCAATCTGGAAGAACTGTATCCTACTTGCCCCTCTACAGTGACACGCCCTACCTCCACTACGACACCCACTGTATCCTTACACGCCACAACAGCCACCACAAGCTTCCTATTCTATTCCTAATATTGCTTAGAACAAGCACTTCAGTAGAAGTTTCATTGTTTTGTTAGACCATCACAAGTTTCTACAACTACAACAAGTCTGTTGCTTCGCAGATTTTTCAAAGATTCAATTGTGAATCAGAATGTAAATCACTTTTCCTATATCCATAAAAAAAATCTTAATCAGGAACAGTTGACGACTTAACTAAAGCGTAAGCCTCACTCAATCAATGTATAATTAAATAAAACCATTTAGATCAATTGACAAATTGACACTATTCCTCTGTTTTCTATTCTATGGACCTACTTGAAACTTTGAAGAAAGAAGACAATATCAGTTGTTTTATACAAATCAATAGTCCATACACCCAAGACAAGAGACTTCTACAAAAACTTCTTCTCTTACTGAATCCTGTCTTTGGTACCACAAACTATGTCTTTTGCTTCCATAAACTATGTCTTTTGCTTCCACAAACTAGAAACTACTATAAGATCCACCACTCCCTTTCTTCTCCTTCAAGAAAAAAAAAAGGTAACTACTCCCTTTCTTCTCCTTCAAAGAAAAAAAAAAGGTAACTGAACTAATTGATTACAATTTTACAAATGAATTAATTGATTCAAGAGATACGCACATCACCATAATTTCAAAACTTTCCAAGACATCATGATTGAAAACCCAAGACATCAAAATTTCCAAGTTGAAAACCCACTCACAAGAATCATGATTGAAGTTGAACAACAGAAGAAAAAACTCAACTTGATTGTAATGAAATAACTGAAGATAAAACCAAGAATGAAAAAGAAGCTACCTTGTGATCTCCTCCACCAGTTGCAAACCTGATGCCACCAGGTTGAATATCAATGGAGAAAATCTGCATTCCTTCATGCCTAACCCAACCTGGCTTCTCTGCAATCATCTTTGCTTCTGGGTATCTAAAATCCCACTTATTTTTCACTCTCCCTGCACTCAAAGAACAAAAGGGTACTCAAATCCCATGGTTTGGGATCAAAATAGGAAATTGGGTCATCAGAGAAAAACTTATAAAGGTCAAATTTTGTGTGGGTTCTTGAAGAATTTTATTCTCTTGAAACAGATCTGAAGAAGAAGAAGATATCTAAAGAAGAAGAAGGATCTTACCTGGAAGGAGATCTGAACCAATTTGATGTCCTTCTTCAGCTCGATTCTCTCAAGATCTAAAGAAGAAGAAGGACAAGAAAAGTTTGAGAATCTGCTTCGGTTCTTCATGTTCTTCTTCAGTTCGTCCTCTCCTTCTTTCGTCATTCTTCTCCTCTACGCCAAACCTCTCTAACTCTGATTTAGGTTGAAGCAAATTCTTTTTCGCCAATTTTTCGCAATGACAGCGCCAAAAATTTTCCCCAAATTTTTTCGCCAAAGCGCGAAACCCATTTTCGCAAGAGCGCGAAATCCACTCTCCCCATTTTCGCCAGAGCGCGAAATTACTCTCCAAATCACTCACTCGCGAGTGTGGCACGTGCAAAATGATTTAGTTTAGCAACGGTTTTTGGCCGTTGCACAATATAGCAACGGTTTTTGGCCGTGGCCAACTATTTTTGTAGCCACGGTTTTAAGCCATTGGCCATGATATCCACGGTTTTTAGCCGTGGCTAATAAACCAACGGCTTAGAGCCGTGGCCACCTCCCCGTAGCTAAACAAGGATTTTGGTGTAGTGAACCTTCCTAATACAAATATTCCTAATCAATCAGGATGTTCTCAATATATTCTCAATACCCCCCCTCAAGTTGGTGCGTGGAGATCCCGTATGCCCAACTTGCGAAGTAGATACTCATATTGTCGTTTGCCCAATGCTTTTGTGAAAATGTCAGCGAGTTGCTCATTGGATGGGACAAATGTGGGATTGATATGTCCAGCAACAATGTCATCACGGACAAAGTGACAATCGACCTCAATATGTTTTGTTCGTTCATGAAAAACGGGATTTTGAGATATATGGAGAGCCGCCTGACTATCACAATGAAGAGACATAGGACGTGTGTGAGGCATCCCGAGGCTAGCTAAAATAGCTTTAAGCCATTTCAACTCACATGTAGTCATAGCCATAGACCGATATTCCGCCTCTGCAGAGGAGCGGGATACTGTATGTTGCTTCTTTGTCTTCCAAGATACCGGCGAGTTCCCAAGGAACACCAACCAACCAGTGAGGGACCGCTGATTCAAAGGGCATCCGCCCCAGTCAGTGTCACACCACCCATGTAATTGCATGTCACACTTACTACTCAAATGTATACCTTGACCTGAATTACCTTTTAAGTACCGAACCACCGGCAAAGCAGCTTCCCATTGGTCTGCCCAAGGATGTTGCATAAATTGAGATAAAACATGAACACTATAAGATAATTCGGGTCGAGTGAAACACAAATAAATCAGCCGTCCCACCAAGCGACGGTAAGGCTCCGGGTCAGCGAGCTCTGGACTCTTGGACAAGGCGAGTCGATGATTCTGTTCCAATGACACAGCCACGGGCCTTGCCCCTAGCAATCCAGCCTCAGAGATGATATCTAGCGTGTATTTGCGTTGACAAAGCACAAACCCATCTGGTCCGCGTGCCACTTCAACCCCCAAGAAATACTTTAAAGGACCCAGATCTTTCATATGGAAACAAACACTGAGGTAACCCTTGAATTTCTGTATATCCCCCGGATTACGCCCATAGATGATAAGGTCGTCAACATAGACAAGAACATTGAGCTGAACCGCACCTCTTTGTAGAGTAAACAAAGAATAATTTGAATAAGATTGTCGAAAACCATAATTCTTCAAAGCAGTTGACAGTTTAGCAAACCAGCATCAGGGTGCCTGCTTCAGCCCATATAATGATTTCCTAAGCTTGCACACCTTTCCAGAAGTCCCCATCTGAAAACCGAGTGGTAATTTCATGTATACCTCCTCCGTAAGGTCACCATGTAGAAATGCATTATGAACATCCATCTGATGGACTTCCCAATTCATGGCAGCCGCAACGGCAAGAAAGGCCCTTACTGTAACCATCTTAGCTACTGGAGCAAAAGTCTTTGTATAATCAACTCCTTCAATTTGATGATTTCCAAGAATAACTAGCCGAGCCTTCAATCGTTCAATGGTACCATCAGAGTTATACTTGATCTTGTATACCCACTTGCATCCTAGAGCTTTCTTTCCTGGTGGCAAGTCTGCTACAACCCAGGTTTCATTAATCTCAAGAGCCTCAATTTCTCGTCGCATGACATCCCTCCAGGGGCTGTCTTTCGCGGCCTCAGAATAGCACACAGGTTCCTGATTTGTTGTCAAGATTGCAAGAAAATGTCTATGTCGCATAGAAAAATTATCACAATTCACATAATGTGCTATAGGATAGGGTGTACCTGAGGAATGTCGTGGTACGGGTGAAGTTGGTACAGATGGACTCATTTTCCGAATGGTATGAGTAACATAATCACGGAGTCGTACCGAGGCTTTCCTTCTGCGTTGACCCCTGCCCAACACATCTTCCTGACTTGCGTCCAGGATGTCCTCCTGGTTCGCACAAGTCGGCTGCCCAGCAGCCTCATCTGGTTGTACAATCACCTCGGCAACAGCATTTGCCCCATCCTCGGCACATGCCGACTGCCCAACAGCCCCATCTTGTTGTACAAACTCCTCAGCACCCCCCTCAAAACAGTAGTAGATGTCTCGTCAAAGTCCTCGTGAACCGCCTCAATATTAGGCAGACCATCGTGGTCTAAATTAAAATGATCTGCAAAGGGAAAAACTCCTTCCGAGAATACAACATGACGAGAAACAAAGAAGTCTCGTTTCTCCAAGTCATACAAACGCCATCCTTTTTTTTCATAAGGGTACCCAACAAAGACGCACCTTCGACTTCTACTGGCAAACTTATCCCCCGTCTGTACATGCGCATAACACAAGGACCCCAAAATGCGCAAGTGATCATAAGTGGGTGTGCTGCCATATAGAACACTATAGGGTGTTTTCCCATTCAAGACCAAGGAGAGAGTCCTATTTATCAAGTATCCAGCCGTCAACACACATTCTCCCCAAAACTCAATAGGAAGAGAGCCCTAAAAACGCAGCGCCCGAGCTACGTTCAAAATATGTTGGTGTTTCTGTTCAACCCGCCCATTTTGTTGAGGTGTTCCCACACAAGATGTTTGAAAAACAATCCCGTGATCAAGAAAATATTGTCGCAGGCAAGTGAATTCAGTGTCGTTATCACTCCGCAAGATTTTTACCTCTTTATCAAATTGTCTCTTAACCATTGAAAAAAACATTTGAAGAGTATGAGAGACCTCTTTCTTATCAACAAGTAAGTAAATCCATACAGCACGAGAAAAATCATCAACAATGGTCAAAAAATAAGAAGCACCTCAAGAAGAAGTTGTTCTATAAGGTCTCCATAGATCAGTGTGAATAAGTTCAAAAATGGTCGTAGCTTTATGTTCACTAACAGGAAACTTATTTCTACTTTGTTTTGCCCTCTGACAGACATCACAATTTTTATTCAAGCGATTTTTCGTTTCACTAAAACTTACTTCGGGAACTAACTTTGTGACTTGTAAAGATGGATGACCCAGTCGCTGGTGCCATAGATCAAGAGACACCACATTATTGGCCTTTATTGCGTGAACCTGTGGCAGCCCCCGAAAGAAATAGAGTCCATCCCGTCGTTCACCCGCACCAATCAGCATCCTCGAAGTGCGGTCATGTATAACACACAGATCATTAGTGAATTGGACAAAACAGTTATAGTGATCAGTCAATTGCGACACAGAAATTAAATTGCAAATTAGCCCTGGCACATAAAGAACATTTTTCAAACAGAAATTTCTTTCAAGAGTGACCGTCCCCTCTTTAGTGGCGATAGTGCTACTCCCATCTGGCAATCCCACGGGACATTGAGCAATCGTCTTTAAGCCACGGAGATCCCCGACCGTGCCAGTCATGTGATTTGAGGCTCCTGTGTCAATAATCCAAGGCTTACCAGTCATCTTATCGTTCGTTGCAAATTTTGACCCGCCCAGCATTTAGAGAAGTGTCTGCCACTGATCAGTATTCAGCCCAGGTAGGGGAGATGTATCTGTCTCGGTCACTCCTGCCCTAGCAGAACCTGTGTGAGCAACGTTGGCACGATGTGTACCCTTGGTTCCTCGACCATGGCCTCGAGACTTGACTGCCCTCTACCGCGACCAGCACCAGCACTTTTCCCATCGCTTCGGGGTCGGTCAACCCACCACTCCGGATAACCGTGCAAGGCAAAACAATTGTTAGATTCATGCCCCGTCCTTTTACAGTGGGAACACACCGTACTAGATTTATCCTTTTCGTCAAGACGGGTCCGTGTGGCAAGGGCCATAATTTCCCCGCGTTCTTCCTTGCCACGAACGATTTTTTTTACTCACTCCTCTTGAATGAGAATTGAGTATACCTTGTTCATGTTTGGCAATGGATCTTGAGCCAATATATTGGATCTCACTGTTCCGTACAAATTGTCATCCAAACCCATAAGAAACAAATGTACTTTTTCTTCCTCCTGTTTTTTCTCCAGAATCGAAGCGAGATTGCATGTACACTTCCTGCACTTGCAAGTCGGTAATTGTTCGAAATTACCTAGTTCATCCCAAAGTTGTTTAAGTCGCCCATAGTAGTCCATTATGGTCAGCCCCTTCTGTTTGCAATCTGTAAGATCAGATTTCAGTTGTTGAATCCATGGTCCGTTAGTAATGGAGAATCGATCCTTGATATCATTCCAGAGATCCTGCGCTATTTCCACATGAGAAATAGTGGAGCGTAGCGTAGGTTCGATGGTATTTTGGATCCAGGACACCAAAAGCGAGTTGATAGTCCACCAGTCTTCGAGGTCTCGTGACTACTCGCCAGGTTGTGTGATAGTTCCATCAATGAACCCGAATTTCTTCCGGGCCCTCTAGGCCGTTCGAAACGAACAAGCCCATTCATCATAATTGTCCCCTTTCAATTGAACCTGAGTAATTGAAAGTCCGGGATTATCAAGGGAAGTGATGTCGTAAGGTGAAATCGTCTTCCGAGTTTCACCAGTAGAGACTTCACCGCCAGCCATGATCGGTGTTCAAAGAGAGATTTCAAAAATGTCGCAGAAAGAATTAAAGCTGCAGCTCTAACTGCTCCTCACGCAGAGAAACATAGATTTTTTTTTTTAGATTTTTTTTTCGTTTCTTTTCTTTCTTTTACTTATTCATTTCACAAACAGAGAAACAGAGAACCAGAGAAACATAAACAGAGAGAATCACAACGAGAGGTTCTGACTGCTCCTCTTTGGCCGATTGGTACCCCGGCTTGATAAATATCGAGAGGTTCTCAACCAAACCAAAGGTTCCTGCTTCATCTTCTTCGATCAAAAAGGTTCCTGCTTCGTCTTCTTCGATCAAAAGTTCGATCAGAACTTCTTCGTTCAATTTTGATGGTTAAGGATGTTGGTGCAATCAGATTCGATAAGGTTCGATCAGGTTTAGTCTTCGATCAGGTCCAATCAGAGATTCGATCAGAGGTTTCGATCGGGTTCGATAGTTCAGTCTTCGATCAGGTTCGATAGTTCAATCTTCGATCAGAGGTTTCGATAGTTCAGAGGTTCGATCAGATCTGAATCAGGCCAGATCTGAATCGCACAGGTTCTTCGATCAGGCTAGAGGTTCTTCGATCAGGCCAGAGGTTCTTCTTCTTCGTTCCTTCTTATTCAAAGAGACCCTTTTTATTCAAAGAGGTTTCGATCAGGTACCTTTTCTCCCTTTATGATACTCGTATGATAGGCTCTGATACCATGATGAAATATTAGACACAAAAGAATTGATTTGTGTGTATTGTGTTGTCTCTTTCTCATTTCATTCTACTGTTTATATACAAGCTCATCAAGAGAATATTGTGAGAATATTTACAATATAATCTGCTAATTTCCTTAAACCTATTATACAATCTCGACTCAATAAGCAACCTTCCTAATACAAATATTCCCAATCAATCAGGATATTCTCAATAGCTTACATTAGTATGTTTATTTACATTTGCTTAAAGATTCGGATTTGAGTTTTTTAGCATTTGGTATTGTTCGCCTGCTTAATGTTTGGGTGGAATACATGCTTTATGTTTGCAAATTGGTTTTGCTTGGTTTTGCTTGAGTAAAACATCTAATACATTATACTAGCAAACATGGTCAGTATATGGATTTTCAAAATACTTGGGAATGTCTTACTGTGACAATTTAGATTACAACAACTGTGAAGGACGTCTCTCCTCATGAGTTCGTCAAGGCCTATGTGGTGCATCTCAAGAGATCCGGCAAGATGGAGCTTCCTCACTGGACGGATATCGTCAAAACTGCTACATTCAAGGAGCTTGCCCCTTATGATTCAGATTGGTATAACATCAGAGCTGCGTCAACGGCTAGAAAGATCTACTTGAGGCAGGGTATTGGAGTAGGCAGTTTTCGTAAGATTTATGGTGGCAGGAAGAGGAATGGAAGTCGTCCACCCCATTTTTGCAAGACCAGTGGTGCGATTGCACGCCACATCCTCCAACAGCTCGAGCTAATGAAAATTGTTGACATCAATCCCAAAGGTGGGAGAAGAATCACATCTAGTGGCCAGCGGGACCTTGACCAAGTTGCTGGACGCATTGTAGTTGCTGTTGCTCCTTGATTGAATTATCACGCCGGCTACACAGTAGTGTGCTGACCTTGTGGTTCTGTTAAGTCCCGTGTTTGTTGATTGAAAGTTCTTGATCAGTTGTAGAAAGGGAATAGTGTGTTTGCTGCTGAATTCTTTGAATGCAGTTTTTGGTTGATTAGGCAAGTCATATTAGCATGGTTACATGAGTTTGACATTTTCGTACAGCATAATTACATTTGTTGGGTTGCAGTAATCCTTGCAATGACTGAAAAAAAAAATTAATACATTGTTTTATATAGACACCTAGACAACTGAAGTGGCTGTCAAAACAGAATGACAGCTTAAGCTAACAAACTTAGTTTTGCCGGGTATGCTTTAACACACACTACAAAAAAAAGCAAAATTAGCTACGGCAATTAGCGACGGTTTTTTAAAACCGTCGCTATTTAAACGGTTTGCGACGGCAAAAAACCGTCGCTAAAATTTCTGCTACGGTTTTGGGTACATAAATTAACTTAACCGTCGCTAACCGTTTTGCGACGGGTAAAAACTGTCGCTAATACAAACATTAGCGACGGCATTCCGACCGTAGCTAATGTTTAGAAATTTTTTCGCTAGCTACGGTCCAAAAACCGTCGCTAACGTGATTTTTTTTAAAAAAAATTTTAAAAAACAAATCAGCAATGGCCATACAACCGTAGCTAATGTTTCTGTGATTTAAAAAAAAATATATGTGAAAACACCTTAGCGACGGCTTGAAAACCGTAGCTAATGTGATTTTTTAAAAATAAAAAAAATTAAAAAAAAAAAGATTAGCGACGGTTTTCTAACCGTAGCTAACATGATTTTTAAAAAAATAGTAAACTAATTAGCGACGGCTTAAAAACGTAGCTAATGTGATTTTTTAAAAATAAAAAAATTAAAAAAAAACTTAGCGACGGTTTTCTAACCGTAGCTAACATGATTTTTTAAAAAATAGTAAACTAATTAGCGACGGCTTGAAAACCGTAGCTAATGTGATTTTTTAAAAACAAAAAAATAAAAAAAACTTAGCGACGGTTTTCTAACCGTAGCTAACATGATTTTTAAAAAAATAGTAAACTAATTAGCGACGGCTTGAAAACCGTAGCTAATGTGATTTTTTAAAAACAAAAAAAATTAAAAAAACCTTAGCGACGGTTTTCTGACCGTAGCTAACATGATTTTAAAAAAATATATATATAGTAAACTAATTTGCGACGGTAATAAAGCCGTAGCTAAGATTTTTTGTGATTTAAAAAAAATATTAAAAGACATTAGCGACGATTTCAAAACCGTAGCTAATTTGATTTTTTAAAAACAAAAAAAATTAAAAAAAACTTAACGACGGCATTGTGACCGTAGCTATGGTTTAGAAATTTTTTGTTAGCTACGGTCTACATACCGTCGCTAATGTGATTTTTAGAAAAAAAAAATATTATAAGAAAACAACGTACCGACGGTTGTAGGGTCGTAGCTAATGTTTAAAACTGTCGCTAATGCATTTTTTTAAAAAAATTATAAGGAATCAATATAGCGACGGCAATAGGGCCGTAGCTAACGTTTACAATTTTTTTTGTTAGCCACGGTCAAAATATCGTAGCTAAATGTGAATTTTTTTAAAATTATATATAAATAAAACTCAGTAGCCACGGTTCTCTACCATAGCTAATTCTTTTTGTTTTAATTATATAAAAAAATAGATATATATTGATAAACTGGATAAAATCACCAATAACCCATTACCTTCCAGTCCGGTTAGGAGAACTGGCTTTTACTCAGGCGACCCGGGTTCGAATCTCGCCAATGAAACATGTCGTGGCTAATGAGTTTGATATTTTTTTTTATAAAAACCAATTAGGCACGGCAATTGGCCGTAGCAAATAAGATCAAATCAAAGAAGATCAAATAAGATCATAGAAGATCAGATCAGATCAGATCAAAGAAGATCAAAGAAGTTAAAAGTAGATCAAAGAAGATCAGATCAGATCAAAAAAAGATCAAATAAGATCAGAGAAGATCAAGGAAGATCAAATCAAAGAATATCAAATAAGATCAAAGAAGATCAAAGAATATCAGATAAAAAAATATCAAAGAAAATCAAAGAAGTTCAAAGAAGATCAGAGAAGATCAGATCAAAGAATATCAAAGAAGATCAGATCAGATCAAATCAAAGAAGAACAGCGAAGATCAGATCAAAGAAGATTAAAGAATATCAGATCAAAGAAAATCAGATCAGATCAAAGAAGTTAAAAGTAGATCAAAGAGATTAGATTAAATCAGATCAAAGAAGTTAAAAGTATATCAAAGAAAATCAGATCAAATAAGATTAGATCAGATCAAAGAAGATCAAATTAGATCAAAGAAGATCAGATCAGATCAGATCAAATCAAATAAGATAAGATCAAAGAAGACCAAAGTAGATCAGATAAAAAAAGATCAAAGAATATCAGAGACGTTCAAAGAAGATCAGATAAAAAAAGATCAAAGAAGATCAAAGAAGATCAGAGAAGATCAAGGAAGATCTGGGAAGATCAGATCAGATCAAATCAGATCAGATCAAATAAGATCAGATAAAAGAAGATCAAATAAGATCAGAGAAGATCAAGGAAGATCAGATCAGATCATATCAGATCAAAAAAGTTAAAAGTAGATCAAAGAAGATTAGATCAAAGAAGATCAGATAAAATAAGATCAGATCAGATCAAAAAAGATCAAATAAGATCAGAGAAGATCAAGGAAGATCATATCAAAGAATATCAAATACGATCAAAGAAGATCAACGAAGATCAGATAAAAAAAGATCAAAGCAGATCAAAGAAAAATCAAAGAAGATCAAAGAAGTTCAAAGAAGATCAAAGAAGATCAGAGAAGATCAGATCAAAGAATATCAAATAAGATCAAAGAAGATCAGATCAAATCAAATCAAAGAAGAACAACGAAGATCAAAGAAGTTCAGAGAAGATCAGATCAAAGAAAATCAGATCAGATCAAAGAAGTTAAAAGTAGATCAAAGAGATTAGATTAAATCAGATTAGATCAGATCAAAGAAGATCAAAGAAGTTAAAAGTAGATCAAAGAAGATCAATGAAGATCAGATCAGATCAGATCAGATCAAAGAAGATCAAATTAGATCAAATAAGATCAGATCAGATCAAATCAATTAAGATAAGATCAAAGAAGACCAAAGTAGATAAGATAAAAAAAGATCAAAGAATATCAGAGACGTTCAAAGAAGATCAGATAAAAAAGATCAAAGAAAATCAAAGAAGATCAGAGAATATCAAGGAAGATCTGGGAAGATCAGATCAGATCAGATCAGATCAGATCAGATCAAATCAGATCAAATCAGAGAAGATCAAATAAGATCAGATAAAAGAATATCAAATAAGATCAAATAAGATCAGAGAAGATCAAGGAAGATCAGATCAGATCAGATCAAAGAAGTTAAAAGTAGATCAAAGAATATTAGATCAAAGAAGATTAGATAAAATAAGATCAGATCAGATCAAAGAAGATCAAATAAGATCAGAGAAGATCAAGGAAGATCATATCAAAGAATATCAAATACGATCAAAGAAGATCAGATAAAAAAATATCAAAGCAGATCAAAGAAAAATCAAAGAATATCAAAGAAGTTCAAAGAAGATCAAAGAAGATCAGATCAAAGAATATCAAATAAGATCAAAGAAGATGAAAGAAGATCAGATCAGATCAAATCAAAGAAGACCAAAGAAGATCAGATAAAAAAAATCAAAGAAGATCAAAGAAAATCAAAGAAGATCAAAGAAGATCAGAGAAGATCATAGAATATCAAAAAAGATCAAAGAAGATCAGATTAGAAACAAAAAAAAGAGCTAATGTGATTTTTTAAAAACAAAAAAAATTAAAAAAGAGCTTAGCGACGGTAGTCCAACCGTAGCTAAAATGATTTTTTTTAAAAAAATATAGTAAACTAATTAGCGACGGCAATACAGCCGTAGCTAAGTTTTTTTGTGATTTAAAAAAAAATATATGAAAAGAAGTTAGCGACGGCTTGAACGCCGTAGCTAATGTGATTTTTTTTAAAAAAAAAAATTGAAAAAGAGCTTAGCGACGGTTTTATAACCGTAGCTAACATGATTTTTAAAAAAAAAATATAACAAACTAATTAGCGACGGTAATACAACCGTAGCTAATTGGTTTTTAAAAAAATTATCACCGATCCGCGTGAAATCTCATCTCAACCATTAATAACACCAAAAAATTTAGCTCAATCCAACGCACTAAACCAAACCACGTCATCAATCCGCGTGAAACTAACACAACCAATCCCCTTCAATTACATTTCTCTATATAAATTTCAATTTTTTCTACAAACCAACTTAAACAAAAATTTTCTCTCAAAATTTTTTTTCTCTCATCTTCCAGAGAAGAAACCCACTGAGGAGAAGTCCGCCGCTTCCTCGACACCGATCTCGGCCGCCTCTCTCTCCCCTCCCTTCATCCGCCGCCGCTCTCTCGGAGATCTGAGATCTCTCATCTCGGAGATCTGAAAAATCTGAGATCTCGAGATCTGAAAAATCTGATCGGATCTCGAGATCTGAAAAATCTGATCGGATCTTGGAGATCTGAGATCTCTGATCTCGGAGATCTGAAAAATCTGAGTTCTCGAGATCTGAAATATATATATATTTTTAAAAATCTCGGAGAAATCTCAGATCTCGGAGAAATCTGATCTTTTAAAAAAAATCTCGGAAAAATCTGTTCTTTTAAAAAAATCTCGGAGAAATCTCAGATCTCGAAAAAATATATATATATATATTTTTTTTTAAAAACCATTTAGCGACGGCCACAATGCCGTCGCTAGAATAAAAAAAATTTTAATTTTTTTTAAAAATCAGTTAGCCACGGCTAAAATGCCGTCGCTAAAATAAAAAAATGTTAAATTTTTTTTTAAAAAATCAGTTAGCCATGGCCAAAATGCCGTCGCTAAAATAAAAAAAATTTATTTATTTTTTAAAAAATCAGTTAGCCACGGCGAAAATGCCGTCGCTAAAATAAAAAAAAATATTTTTTTTAAAAAAAATCAGTTAGCCACGGCCAAAATGCCGTCGCTAAAATAAAAAAAATTAATTTAATTTTTTAAAATCAGTTAGCCACGGCAAATATGCCGTCGCTAAATTAATAAAAAATTAATTTTTTTAAAAAAAAAATCAGTTAGCGACGGATATTTTACAATTTAGCGACGGTTCTATCCCGTGGCTAATTAGCTACGGCAGTTTTGCCGTCGCTGAATCAATTAGCGACGATAAATCTAGCTACGGGACAGCGACGGATGTGGCGCCGTCGCTAATTCCTTTTAGCTACGGTTTTAGCTCAATCAGCGACGGTTTTTAGCCGTCGCTAATGTCCATTTTTTTGTAGTGACAACCTAACAACCAAAGTAGTGATCAAAGATTAAGTCAAGTTTTGCAGATAAAAACAACAAAGCATACAGTTATAAAATGTGAGAAGGAAAAGAAAAGTAGACAGTAAAAGCGGAAGAGAAAAGAGAGAATCAATGGCTGAAAGTGTTGTAAACATTCTTTTGCAAACACTGGGTTCCTGGGCTTTTCAAGAAGTTAGTTCTGTAAGAAGAGTTAGTAAAGAGATCAATGAAATAATCGAAGATGAATTCCGTAGCATGCAAGCATTTCTCAAGGATGCTGATACTAAGGAGGATAGAGATGAAAGAGTGAAGGAATGGGTGAAACAAGTTCGTGAGGTGGCGTATGAGACAGAAGACATTCTCGATGAGTACTCGCTTCTTTCCCACCATCGGCTCCAGAGGATGATCAAACTGGAGTCACGGCAAAAATTTGTCAAACCAATCAAGAAAATAAAAATGAAAGTCGAGCATATTGCCAACATAAAAGAAAGTTATGGTCTTAGCCATGGGGATCCAAGATCTAGTTCGAGAACTGGACAAATCACAGTACCACGGAATCCACGAGAGGATGCTCTGTTTATTGAGGAGGCTCAACTCGTGGGCATTGACGAGTACAAAGATGAACTGATTGGGTGGTTAGTCAACTATGACGGAAACTCGTCTGGACTAGGCATCATTTCGGTGTACGGAGAGGGTGGTCTCGGCAAGACCACTCTAGTGCAGAAAGTGTTTGACAGTCAGGCCATGATAGACAACTTTCCCCACCGTTTATGGGTTACTGTCTCCCAGACATTCCATATTAACACACTATTGCAAAACCTGATAAAGGAATTGTTGAATGAGGAGCAGAAGACGAAGTTCCAAGATGAGGTAGAGTCCATGCAGACAGCTGATTTGAAGAAGAAGCTACAAGAGTGCTTAAGAGGAAAGCGGTACGTTGTGGTTCTTGATGACATACGGAACTTAGATGCGTGGAATGGTTTAAAAAATGTATTTCTTGATGATAATGGGCCTGGTAGTAGAATAATGGTGACTACACGCAACCACGATGTAGCCCGTGCATGTGTAGTTGGAAAAAAGTATCACCGTGAGTTCGAACTTCCACGCCTGTCAACAGAAAACTCCACGAAGCTCTTCTGCAAGAATGTGTTTTCATCAGACGATGTGAACAGTTTCCCAACCTATTTGAGAGAAATTTGTCAAAAGTTCTTGCAGAAGTGCAATGGGCTTCCACTTGCCGTCGTCTCCATAGCCGGCCTTCTGCGAAGCAAGAGGGATATGGAATTGGACAGAATGTACGAAAACCTTCGTTTCCTGATGGAACTAAATCATGAGCATCTGAAAGATTTAAACTGCATCTTTTCGCTAAGCTACACTGACTTGCCTTACCGCCTAAAATCCCGTTTCTTGTATTTGTGCATCTTCCCGGAGGATTATTCCATCAAGTGTAATAGCTTAGTTCAGCTATGGATTGCGGAAGGATTCATTGAAAGAAGACCTAGTGTTGGTGATAGCTCCACCGCTGAAGATATTGCAAGAGGATACCTTGACGAGCTAATCAGTAGGAGCTTGGTTCAAGTAGAAGCGCTTGATGTGGTGGGAAACGTAAAGACGTGTCGAATTCATGATCTTATGTGCGAGTTTATCATTATGAAGGCTCACGAGCAAGGCTTTGTGGCACACCTTGATCGAGAAAGGCTACAGGATCAAATGGTTGGACGGCGACTATCTATCTTCAACACTGAAAACCTGGATAAATTGTTAAAAAGAGACGAGTGTTTTTTTCTTAAACTTCGGTCTTTCATTCTATTCAACCAACAGAGTCGCTCTGTTTTAACGGAGTCTACTCTCCTTTCGAGCTTTAAGCTTATGAGAGTACTGAAGCTGGAGTTACTTGAGTTTCCACCTAAAATTGTGAAGCTACTCCATTTGAGGTATCTAAATATTGAGGGTTCGTTTATTCAGTCTCTTCCAAATTCCATTGGGAAGCTAAAGAACCTTGAGACACTTATCATGAAGAATTGCAAAGCAACTGAGCTGCCAAATGACATCCTCAATCTAAACAGCCTTCGCTACCTTTCTATCGGACAAGGTGGTAAAGGTATCATTTTGCCTGTCGAAATCCAGAGACTGACTAAACTAGAACATCTTTCAGTAGTTCAAGCTGAAGACAATGGAAGATCAGTATTGCGTGAGAATCTGGGCATGCTGACTCAAGTGAGGAAACTGGTCATAGTAGATCTCATGGAAGAAGACGGGGTGAAACTTCTTGCATCTATTGAGAAGATGAAGTACCTGCGTTCGTTGCAAGTGACTTTACATACTTCACATGAGGGACAACATAATATGGATGATCTCTGTTCTACTCCACCCCTAGAGAAGCTTTTCATGGATGGACAATTGCAAACCCTTCCTAGCTGGATTTCAAAACTTCATAAACTCGCCAAGGTAACACTTGAAAATTGCTTCATAGAAGACGAATCGGTGGAGTTAGAAATGTATGAACCAAATGAAAAAACTCTGCTATTGTTATTCAATCTTATTCATTGTAGAGAGCTTTACATGTATTTATATCTATTACAGATTACATCTAGGAATCAAGAACATCTACTAACAGACTACAGCTCATACTAACAGGTTGTCATAATTCACTAACTGATTACAGGTCATTCTAACAAACCATCCTAGACTCTAACAAACTACTGTCCTGAACTAGACTCTGTCCTGTTTCTGTCTATCAGGTGGTTAGAGGTCTTCAAAGACTGCCTTGTTTGGTGGAACTAAGACTTATCAACAACGCATTCTCCGGAGAAATATTGCACTTCGAGAGAGGGGGATTTCAACAACTTAAATTATTGAAACTACACTCATTGATGACCTTGGGTATGGTGATTGTAGAGAAAGGGGCAATGCTCTCCATTCAGAAATTGAAGTTCATTGATTGTTCTTGCTTAGGAGAGGTGCCCAAGGGAATCGAACACCTTACTACCCTGAAAAGCATATACAAACGAAGCATGCCAGAGAGCTTTGATGAAGAACTCAAAAGGCAGGTTTGGAAAGCTGAGAAAGTTCCAACGATCTTGTGAACATAATGCCAAGAAGGTTCTTGGGTTGCTGATCAAGCTTGATCGAAGTTGTTCAAATTTTACTATGTAATTTTCTTTGCTATATTTCTCCACACATTATAGTGACTTTTAGATTAAGATTTTGTTATTGCAGCTGTTGTTAGGGTAAGGTTCATTACGCCTCCCTCCCATGTGATTAATATACCTCGATGATCTTCTTATCCATGCCATCATCTTGTCAAAAGATGGTAAGCCTTACCTGTAACAAAAGCTAATAAAAAGATCTCCTTAAGTGGAGATGATTAAGAAGAAAAAACAACTAATAAGTTCAGCTCCCTGTTATATGTATTACACACCAGTTCTCGAAGGAACAAATCTGATATTATTTTCCAAAATAGGTTTCCAAGTTCATTGCACTGAAATGCTAAGGGATCGCATTGAACCAACTTCACAGGATTCAGCGAATCAGACAGAACACACCCTTGCAGTTCAGCCATTCTCCAAAATCTGCATCAGGCCTGCTCGAAGAGATTGATTAATTATCAAACTTGCAATGGTGGGTTAAACACGGTTTGACCACGACTTCTCCATACTCAGCCTAGATTGCAAAATAAATACAGGGAATTGACTTGCATGTAGACAAGTAAATGCAATTTTTTTTTATATGCCGTCAGATGGGTTTGAGACCTAGTGATATTGTCGGCCACTGCTCAACCAATGAGCCATCACATCTTTGGCTATATATATATATACAAACTCCCTAAGTTTTAATTAAGTCAAAATTTAACTTCCACCCTATTTTGTTTTCATACCTTATTTGCTCAAATCATATGCAAACCACTTTCCTTCATTTCTCAAATGCAAATGTTCTCATTCTCATCGTAAGCCACTCTCCATATCCCCCCAAGCCCATGTGTTTTCTCAAAATAGAAACCATCGTATTATCCAACAACTCCACCATCATTTTTATCCATGTATTAGGCTCACCCCATTTCACCTATAAATACCTTCATATTTAATCGCATTTCAATATATTTGGAGAAGAGTTGGAGAGTTTTTTTTTTAATTTAGTTTTGTTATAGGCATAGATCTACCATGAGTGAGTAAACTCACTTTAGAATTTAGAGTGTGGTGAACCCCATGACCCCATTATGGCGCTTTTAAGTTGTTCTTTTTTTTTTCCTTGTGTAATTTGAGAATCATGTTTAGATTGCTTTAGTAATTTTTTGTTATAAGATGGATTTGATTTAATAAATAAAAAATTGGGGCATTAACCTTTTTTTATTAATTTTAGGATTAAACCAAATCATTCACAAAGACAATTTAACAGTGTTAACTTGAGGGTAAAAGTCACTGATTCTTAGGAGGAGTTGCGGGTTTTTCGGGCGATTTCGGGAGGGCATTTCGGTCTTTCACCGATTCTAATCTCTACCGTCCCTTCTAAGTGAGATAGCATCCCAGCCATCGACTGGTGGCGGCGAGGGTAGGCTCTGCGACAACCCTAGGCGGCTCAGCTACTCCTTGCCGGTGGATTTCGGGTGGTTTTTGGCCGTTTCTGGCCGATATTTACTGACTTTGGACGATACGGGCCGACTTTGGACGATACTGGCCAATTTTAGGCTTTCACGATCTATTCCAGGCGGAACTCCATTCGTCTTGGCCAAGGTCTTGTTCGGGTGTTCGCATCTCGGTTGCCGTGAGTCGGTCACAATTGCCGATACGATCCGATTCCGGTCTGTAGCACCGATACGGCTCAGAGACAGGTTGTTATTCCTGTTTTGTTTTTCAGTTCTGGCACGGATCTGCTTGTGATGTCGGCGCCTCCTGCCGCCATTACTCCCCACATTCTGGGGAAACCTGTTAATGGGGGATCCGCGGAAGGCGCGGCTAAGCCTTCATTCGCTCAAATCTTGGGAAAAATTCTAGTTTCCGAAGCTGTGGAGATTCCGGTTGAAGGCACTAGATTCCGTAAGGAGGGCGCGCCAGCAATTGGCATTACGGCAACGGATGAAGTCCGTGGGGAAGAGTTTATGGAAAAACATGTTATCGTTTTAAAATTCTCCAGCTACCGACCTACATTGGAAGACATCCGAGATTCAATTCATAGAACCTGGGGAATTATGGGCGATTTTTCGCTTGGTTTACTAAATCAACGGCATGTCTTAGTTCGTCTTCAATCGGAGGAGGAAGCAAAAAAAGTGTTGTCGCGGGATTCCTTCTTGATTCGCGGCGTTAGGTTCAAAGCTTTCCGTTGGCATGATGGTTTCAGTCTGAAGGAGGATCCGATATCGGTGCCACTATGGGTAGAGTTGCCTAACTTACCTTTACATCTTTTTCATCCTCCTATTTTAAAAGCTATTGTTAATTCTTTTGGCAATTTTTTGAGAATGGATGACCATACTAGATGTTTATCGCGCCCGGGTTTTGCCCGTGTGTGCGTGGAGATGACTTTGGCTGACAAATTACCAAACAGAGTATGGATTGATAGAACTAATAATAGAGGCTTCTGGCAGAAGATAGAATACCCTGGTTTCAAATATTGTGATTTTTGTTCTCTGCTAGGGCATCAGGAGAGTGTTTGTCGCAAGAAGCTCAGGATTAAGGTCGTGGGTCGTGCCTCGGACAGTGGTACGAATGAGAAGATAACCAAATCTAAGGCTGAAGTTAATAGTACCAAGCAACATTATGTTCCTGTGCTTAGAACGGAAAAATCTGCAAAGTCAGATGTGGGTGTGAGTGGAACAAAAATAGTAATGGCGAGGAGATTTCGGAGAAAGTCGTGGGGATTAAGTCGGGGACAACAGATGCTGTCAAGGTGGTTTTGTCTAACCCCTTTGAGGCTCTAATGGAGAATACTGAGGATGCTCCAATGGAGAATATTGAGGAGGAGGCGAATACTCCAGCGGTTCTTCAAACAACGGATCAGAAATTAAAGCATGCTCAAAATGGGGTCAAATCTGAGTCTACAGAGGATTGCCTTCTTGAGGCGGGTTATTCCATTTCAGAGATTGAACAGGTCCTTGGACAACAACCAAAGTCGAATCCAAATGATAAGGATGTCAATCCGGAATCTAATTCCATGTTTACTCATTTGGCGACTTCGCAAAGTGAAATTCAGCTTGAGAAACTTGTTTCAGATGAGCAAAGAGTGTCTGGCCATCCGGTGGTACCGCAGTCAGGTGTGCCCACGCACAATTCCGAGGATACGCAGTCTCCTACCGCTAATAATGGACTGTCTCAGCGAGTAATCAGCACCGAAACAGGGGAGCCTGCGCCCTGTTTCGGCACAGTAGCGCCGGTTCCTGGAACTGCAGCAGCCGGAACTCTGTCTCCCGTCAGCGAAGTTGATCATTCTCCTCGTAATGTTTCGATTCAGAAGCTGTTTAGTGCTGATGTTACACAGGATTTGCAAGCTGAATCAACTGCTGCGATCCAAACAGCAGGTGCTGAACCAGATCAGCAAACAGTGCTTGGGCTTGATTGCGCGCTGCCAGCCGACATTAACAAATTGATCAAAGTGGGCGTTTCATTGCGAAAAAAGAAGAAAAAGATGAATGTCAATACACTTGAAAGTGCCACAGATAGTGACGAGGCGGCGTCGGATTCGGATATGGGGCCGGGTACTTTAGCTATCAAGGATTTAGATTTGGGGGCACTTTCTGATGCGGAGCGAAAAAAAAACGTCAAAGCTGCGGTTCCTTCGAGCACTCGTCGTAAGACTAAGAAGGGTTTGTCTTCTTCCCGTGTTTAATATGATTGAAAACTTTATGTTTTGGAATGCTCGTGGCGTTGGTAATAGGGCCACGAGAAGGAGGCTACAAAAGTTGGTTATGGAATACAATGTCAGAATTCTTATGATTGCAGAGCCTATGATTGATGCTAGCAGATACATGGAGATTGGGAACAAAGTCAAGCTGGGAGGTTTTGCATCTAATGACAATGTTGGCGGCAAGATTTGGATTATGTGGGATACATCTCTTGTTTTCTCGGTGGTGGACATGTCGGACCAGATTATTCACTGCCAGGTAACAGATTCTTCTTCCAGAGTTTTTTTCATTTCTTTCGTTTATGCTAAATGCTCTGTGGATGAAAAAACATTTTATGGTCCAATATGGTTACTTTTGCGGCACAAACTGATTCCCCGTGGATGGTCGGTGGGGATTTCAATACCTATCTTCACTCGGGGGAAAAAGTTGGAGGAATAGCACCTTCCCTGGCTAGTATGGCTCACTTCTCCGATTGTATTGAAACATGTGGCTTATCTGATTGTGGTTATTCGGGTCCTCGACTCACCTGGTGTAATAATAGGCGGGGACGCGAGCGTATTTGGGCTAGACTTGACCGGATCTTGGTCAATTCGGCTTGGCTGACGGTTCTGGATACTCCCAAGGTTGAACATCTTAACCGTACATTTTCTGATCATTCTCCGCTAATGGCATCCATGCCCTCTCAACCAAGGATTGGTTATGCACCTTTTAGATTCCTGGACATGTGGACTACTCACCCGGAATTTCTTGATCTGGTTAAGGGGATCTGGTTGACAGATGTGGCTTTTACCAGACCCATTGATAGAGTGGATGCCAAACTTAAATTGATTCGTCGCGCTCTCATTCAATGGAACCGGATGGTTTTTGGGAATGTATTCAGCAGGATCCGCGCTCTAGAGGATGAAATGCAACAATGGGAAACTATTTTATTGGCAGGTTTTGCTGGTGGCAGTACTCATAGTTTTAACGTTGATGCCAATTGGGATATTCATGCTTGTTGCAATTTAAATCGCTGTCAGGCGGAGTACAGATTAGCTCTGAAACAGGAGGAACTTTACTGGATCCAAAAATCAGGTGAAAAAGATTTTAAGGAGGGGGATGCTTGCACCAAATATTTTTTCGCCTCTACCAAATCTAAACAGAAACGACGGGCTATATCTCAGGTTAATCTACCTTGTGGTACGACTATTTCGGATCCTGGTGAGATTCTTCTTCATGCCACTGATTTCTTTGCTAATTTGCTGTCTTCTCAAGGTTCACGTACGGTAGATGCAGAGTTGTTGAATTGTATTCCGCACTTGGTGAGTTCCGACCAATGTGACATCTTGATCAAACGTCCTTCGCTGGAGGAAGTGAAAAAGGCGGTTTTTGATATCCCCAAGAATAGTGCCCCGGGTCCGGATGGATTTACTGCTGGATTTTTTCAGTCTTGCTGGGAGTTTCTGAGTAATGATATTTGGGAGGCTGCTATTCAGTTTTTTGAGGGTGAAGCGTTGCCGGCTTCTTTTTCGGCCAATTTCTTGGCTTTGATTCCTAAAAATGATAATCCAGGGTCTTTTTCGGAATTCCGCCCTATTAGTTTATGCAACGTGATTTATAAGATTTTCAGCAAAATCCTTTGTACTAGATTGGCAGATTTTTTACCTGTTATTATCTCTCCGGAGCAGGGGCATTTGTTAAAGGAAGGTTTATAGGTGAGAATATTGGTCTTGCACAGGAATTGATGAGGGAGATTAACCGGAAAGTGTTCGGCGGTAATGTGGTTTTGAAAATTGATATGGAAAAGCTTATGACAGAATGGAATGGAATTTTTTGTTGGCGGTGCTTACAAAATTCGGCTTTAATGGTCGATTTTGTCATATCATCTCCAACTGTATCGCTTCTTGTGGCTTTTCAGTATTGCTCCAAGGCGTCTACAAAGGTTTTTTTAGATCTTCCAGAGGTTTAAGGCAAGGTGATCCTCTGTCTCCATTCTTATTTATTATTGCCTCCGAAGTTTTGAGTCGGGGTCTTCATGAGGCTTTTGCTCGGGGAAAAATTGGTTATTTCTATACTCCCAGGGCATGCAGCCCTATATCCCACCTTCTTTATGCAGACGATACTCTCATTTTCTTAAATGGCAGAAAGTCTTCTATTTTGGGTTGCATGAATTTTCTAAATAGCTATTGTCAGTCTTCGGGACAGAAAATAAATGCGAGCAAAAGCTCATTTATGTTGGATGACCGGGCAGACGCAGCGAAAATTGTAGGATTCAAAACCTACACAGGCTTCTTGTTCCGAGCTGCTCCGTTGAAATATTTGGGAGGGCCAGTTTTCCAGGGAAGAATCAAAATTGCTTATTTCGAGGATTTGATTTGCAAAATTCAATCGCGGATTCAGGGATGGAAGGCGAAATTGCTATCTCCGGGAGGCCGTTTAATTTTGATTAAACATGTTCTAAGCTCGATTCCAATTTATATACTCAGTACCATGTGTGTTCCTATGAAAGTTGTATCTTGGATCAATAGTTTGTTGGCTGATTTTTTCTGGGGTGATTGTGAAGGAAGACTGAAGAAAAAATGGATCTCGTGGTCTACTATTTGTTTTCCTCAGGACGAAAATGGTCTGGGTGTGAGAGATTTACTGGTGGTGATGAGGGCCTTCCGCCTTAAGGCACTTTGGCGCCTTCTCACAGCGGATTCTCTTTGGGCTATTTTCATGAGAAGTAAATACTGGTTGCATGGGGTGGCATTGAATAGTCAGTTGGTGAAATCTGGGTCCTCCCCCTTTTTCAAAGAACTCATGCTTGGCAAGTCTATTATTTTGAGCAACTCACTTTGGCGCGTTGCTCAGGGCAATATCAGTTTTTTTGAGGAAAATTGGAATACGGTTGCATCGTTCAGAAGACCGGCGGCCTTGGTTGATCAAGGTGTGTGGCCTTCGATCAATGAGGTGATCTCAACCAATTTTGAATTGGTTAACCCAGAGATCAGACACCTAGCTAGAATACTTTTTGCTGATAGATTACATGGCGAGGAATTTCAGGAGGACGAATGTATTTGGGTCCCGAACCAAAATGTGTCTTTTTCTCTTCAGTCGGCTTATGACTTGCTTCGGAGGAAAGGGACGGTCAATAGCCTTTATAAATTGATTTGGAATGACATTATCCCTTCTAGAATTTCAGTTTTGGTGTGGAAACTTCTCCATAGAGGGGTTCCAGTGGATGGGGAGTTATACAGGTGCGGTTTCAGTATGGCCTCTAGATGTCGATGTTGCAACTCGCCACAAAGAGAATCCCTTAATCACTTGTTTTTGGATGGAGAACTGGCGATGCAGGTTTGGCGCCATTTTGAGGTGATCTTTGATGTGCACATCAGAAAACCGGCTGAAATCTCCACGACCCTTATCATTTGGTTCAGGCGTGCAAATATGAGTACTCAAGCAGGTGTGTTATCACTTCTCACTCCTATGTTCATTTTATGGGAAATATGGAAACAACGGTGCAAATGTGTATATGATAATGTTGTCCCTAATCCTGCTTTTGTGATTCTGAATATTCGGCGTCATTTGTTGTTTGCTAATAATTTTATAACCCCTAAGAGAGTCAGTTGGCATCAGGCTCCTTTACGGGCTTTGGGGATACAAGTGATTCCAGTTTTGAGGAAGCTTAGTAGAATCGTCTATTGGCATCCCCCCCCCCCGCCAGATTTTGTTGCTCTCAATGTAGATGGGTCGTCCTGTAAGAATATGGCTGCTGGAGGTGTGATAATAAGAGACTCTCGGGGTGTTGGTGTTGTTGGGAAGCAAATATTTTTTGGTGCAGGCTCAAATAATACAGCGGAAATTATGGCTCTAGCCGAGGGTCTTCGTCTCTGTCTTTCTTTGGGTTTTAAGCAGGTGCTTGTTCAGACGGACTCGGAAATTGTTTGTGGATGGTTTAAAGGTAATTTCAAAATTCCGTGGTATTTGGAGAATATTTTAAAAGAAATCAAGCAGTTGGAGGCGCAATTGACGGTCACTTGCTCTCATATTTATAGAGAGGCTAATGCGGTGGCGGACGCATTAGCAACTAGAGCTCAACGAGAGCATAAGACGGTTCTTTTTCCAGCTCATGATCTTCCTAGGCGAGTGGCAGGTTTACTACAGCTTGACCGTAGTCATACGGCTTACATACGCAATGGGGAAGATTAGGCATCGCTTTATAGGGCAGAGGAGATTTCAAGATCAGACGGATTGCAGGGCACGCTGCTGTGTTACAGAGGGACCCCTGTTTCTTTTTGGTTGTGACGTAAGCGGTCGCTACGGTCTCGTACGAGATTGTCTAGAATGGCTTCTGTTTCCTGCGATATACGCTGTGGCTTGTTATGCAGGCCTTTCCTGGCAGTGTTATGTGCGGACATGGAAGATGAGGTAGGTGGAATGTCGAGGCTTGGCATGCTGGGTGCTGTCTTGTGTTGATATGCGCCATGGATGATGCTGCGACAATGCGACTCAGACCATGTTTAGGCAGAGCACTCTGTTTCAAAATAGAGCTGCTCTGTTCCCAGCGTTGCTGTTGGCGTGATTGCTGCTGCTGCTGTTGTGTGGAGCTGTTGCTGCTGCTGCATTTCCATGTTGTTGCTCCGGTTGTTGTTGCGCGGAGTTGCTGCTGTTGGTTGTTGCGCGAAGCTGCTTGCTGGATCGGTTGCTGATCTTTGCTAACTGCTGCTATCCTGAACGATGAATTGTTGCAGCTTTGGTTGGAGCATTTGGTTTGGGCTATCCGGGGTTTGCTCGGGTCACAGAAACGCGCGTGTGTTGCGTGCTCAATGAATGAGACACTGCTGGATTAGTTCGGGTTGCTGGGCACAGTCATTGAGCTGATTTCGGTTTTCTGATTTTAGTTTTGGTTTGTTTTTCTTCTTTGATACTAGCTTTGCTTGGGTTTTTATACGGGCAACGTCGTAATGTACTCCCGTAGTTTTTGTAAGTCATCTTTTTGATAAGTAATCAAGGTCTGGCATTCCATAGTTGCCCCTCCCCACTGGAGGTTAATTTAAAAAAAAAAAAAAAAAATAATCATTCACAAATGCTACATTTTTCCCACTTAGCATCCTCGTCGCATTCACCTCCCATGAAGACTTGTTTTCGTTTTTTTCCATCGCTTACACCTCACATGAAGACTTGTTTTCGCTCTGCCCTGATCCATTTAAGCAGCCACACTCAATACCCAAAGGCTAACCTACAAGAGCACATGTGCTCCTAATAATTAGGCGAAACTCAGAAAATCCTAACAAGTGATTCTCAAATCCGCATCACTCGCAAAGAGAGTAGATGTCCGACCAAGTGAGCTACACTTTAATACTTGATTTTCATTGTTTTTATGAAACTTTTAAATGAATTGAGTTACAATTAGTTGGATTCATCTCATGCTTTATGTTTCCATATTTTAAGGCCTAAAGTAGATATATTTATTTTTATGTGTTCTCAACAAGCCCATGTCCTCATGATTATTTGAAGGCTTGAAATAAGTGATTTGAAAGTTAAATCATCCACCGAATGAGAGGATGGGAGTCTCTCTTACGTGTGTTTAGCATGAACTAGAATGAATAGCTTAAGAGTGGTTTTTTGGGTGCCATGAATCCATGATAGTGAGCCAAAAGTTCGAAACTCTCTACATTATCTTAATTGTCTTTTTTTTTTTCTTTTCATACATAAGTTCTTAATTTTACTAGGTTAAATATTTCAAGTTGATTTTAAAACAACTTTTCCAACTTCTTTTAAGCCCTACCGGGATTCTACCTATACTAGTTAATGTCTAACCAATAGACAACTGTGTAGTTGCAGTAAGTGTTTAGATCAATTAATGAGCAATCTTAGAGAATTACCTAGGGTTGGGCAAGTACGGGTAACCGGCCCAAAAGCTAAAAACCAAAAATTGGCCCGAATTTTTTGGGCCCGTGTTTATGAGAACCGAAACCGGACCGAGTTGACCAGGTAATCGAAGTCCCGGTTAACCGATTTACGGGCCGATCTCGGTCCTAAGAAGAAAAAATGCTTCTACAATATAAATTAAAAAAAAAATACAGGAACGATGGAACCATACAACAAAATTAAAAAAATTGCAAAAAAATTATAGCATACAACAAAAATTATATCAAAAATTACAAAAAAAAAATACAACAAATTACAAGATCAAGATTAGATCTGGATTTGATCGAGATCTGGATCTTATCGAGATCGTGATCGTGATCTGATAGAGATCGAGATCAAGATCTGATCGATCTCGCTGAGAGAGGGAGCCAGTCGATCTCCGCCTTCACTGAGAGAGGGAGCCGGTCGATCTCCGCCTTCTCTGAGAGAGGGAGGTGGTCGACCTCCGCCTCCGCTGTGAGAAGAAAAGCGTCCACGGCTTCGCCTCCGCTGTGAGAAGGGGGGGAGAGGGATATAGGGAAGCGGCCTCAGATCTCCGCGGCTTCGCTGTGAAAAGAGAGGAGCGTCCTCGACTGTGAGAGGAGAGGAGCGTCCTCGCTGGTTTCCTTGTTAGATTTTTTCTTTCAAAATTGAGAGAGTTTGAGGGGAGAGAGAATAACTTAAGTGAAGGAGTCGGGCCGGGCCGGTTACTCGACGGGCTTAAAAAATTAAAACCGAGGCTCGGACCAGAAACTTCGGGTCAGGCCGGGCTTTTACAACCGATATTTTTTTTATTAATTAAAACCGAACCGATCCGATCGGTCCGGTTGTCGGTTCGGTCCGATTTTTCGGTCCTAAATGCCCACCCCTAGAATTACCAGTGAGCTCATTGATTCAATCACAGCCATATATAAGTGGTACCATTCCACTTAAATTCATTCAATGCGATAACGTTCATGCATGTACGACGGTGATGGAGATGTATGTGGTGGTATTCTTTTCTGGATCTACTTAAGATTAATTGGCTGGCCTTGAATATGTCATGGTCTAGCCAGTTTCATCGATAGAGAGTGCATACATGAAGTCTTTTTAAACTGTGAATTGCACGTGTTTGTTGGGGCAACAAATTTTCTGAAACATATGGAATGTTAAGTCATGATTTCAGTCATCATCGTACATTATATTGGAGTCTTTGGCACCAAAGGAACCAACAAGGTTACCGTCATTGAACGTGTCAATGGATGCAAGAGGGCAAGTGAGCTTCAATACAAGTAGGAGGAAGTTAACATGCAGAGCATGAAACATGGTCTTCCTGCATCTTTCTGCCCACATGGTCAAAATAGGATTATGACCATCATCATTATCAACTTCCAGAATTTCCATGGTGATCGAGATGTATGTAGTGGAGTTCATTCCTCTTTTATCTATTTCGAGTTTGATAGCTATAGGCATGCAAATATGAAAAGTACTTTTTTTTTCTTGACCCATGAAACCAAAATAGTTGAATAGCTAGTAAGATGTGATAGAGTTTTATTCATATTTAGATTTTGAAGGCTATAAGATGTTTTGTTTACACAATTCCATTAGAAACTTTATGGATAATGTAATTCCCTTTTCCAATTCTTATTATTATGAGCATAGGTAAAATAGAGAGGAATTAAAATAAAGGCAACGACTTTTTGACACTACTACTTTTGCTGAAGGACTCACCCTTCCTTTTTTATAGATGTGCTGAAGGACGCCACCAATGCAAACCCTCTCACCCACTATTCATTTTTTTCTTCATCTTCTTTTCTCTTTTCACAGCAATTGACAGAGTAGCACCACCCCGCCATGCCTAGCCACCACCGGCCACACCACCACATTTCCTCTCTTCCTCTTTTCATTTGTTTTGTTCTTCTTTTTTCTCATCTCATCATCTTCCCTTCTCTATTATCTTATCTTCTTCTCCACCGTCGACAGCATAACCCCGCCTCCTTATCCTCCTCTTTTTTTTCTCTTCTCCTCGAGGGCAGAAAAAATAAAAACCAGAGGAGAAAAGAAGAATAGGAGAAAGAGAAAAAAAAAACATGGAGAACATATGAGAATGAGGAGAGAAGAGGTGTGAGTAGCAGGAGGTCAGGCCGAGACGGGGCAGTAGTGGTGTTGTTATTCCCTGAAAGAGAAGAGAGGAGAAGAAAGGGAGAAAATAAAGGTGGTGGTGGGTTTTTTTTTGTTTATATTGGTCTCCTTCAGACTGTAGGGGGTGGTGGTGTCCTGCAATAAAAGTGGTGGTTTCAAAAAGTTGTTTCCTAAAAGAAAATTTAGGGTGTGGTTGGTCCATTCCATGGGATCACTTACCTTCAAGGATAATTTGAGATTGCAATGATCGTTATGTTATTCCCATGTGTTTAAGAGCTTCATTCCCACCATTTATAAAAAATCCAAATGTTGATGATGGTCGCAACCTCAAATTGGATTCCCCTATTACTTTACATTACAGATTATTTATAGTCTTCTGATTCATGTTAATTACATGTTACTTTTCTTTTTTGTTTCACTCAGTTTAATGCAGCAGAAAAAGGGTCAAATTTTAGTATGATCAAAGAGTGCCAAGTTAAGACTTTCGTCAAGTCACCTCAGTCTGGGAGAGTTAGCTCAAATCACACAGCCAATATCACTCGAGGTATGATCTGAAGTTGTGCGGTCGTTCTCAAAGTAGTGTTCTTGATATATGGTAAGTAACAATTTACTAACATTGGTCGCTCTCTATAGCCACGACACCACAAATGTTTATTCATAGCGTTTCAAAAAAGCTATTGTAGGATATCATAGCGTTTTAGTAAACGTTGTGTCTGCCAGAGCTATAATTGGTCCTGGATTATTTATAGCGTTTTAGAAATACTATTGTAAGTAAACCATTTATAGTGTTTTTAAAGTGCTATTGTTCAACTTGTAATAGCATTTTAAAAATGCTATGGTTAAACCTATAATAGCGTATCAAAAATACTACTGTTTAGCTTGTGACAACACTTAAAAAACGTTATTGTATAGTTTCCAATAGCGTTTCTAAAACGCTATTGTCTTTCCCTCACATAGCATTTATTGCATTAGTTTCTGTAGCGTTTCTTAGGTCCCTTTTTTTTATAACACTCATCAAGTGCTATCAAATGACTTTTTATAACACTGATTTCTTTAACCATAGAAGATAATATTGCATATATTATATGTAAAGCATCTACATGATCAAAAATAGATATTAATCATCTCATAAACATATGAACTACCATCACGATTTGAATACAATACAATCTGTGAATTACTATCTTTGGAGATGTATGACAAGCAATCTGTAAACTTTACAATTTGTAAACTACTATCTTTGGAGATGTATGACAAGCAATTTGTAAACTTTTATAACATTGTACCAATTCGACATTAAAATACAATTCCCACTACAGAAATTCCAGGTACTTGTATAACCAGCAGACATAGACCTTTTTAGATTTGCAAAATCTATGAGTTAGTTTACTCTTCCATCTCCATCCCTTCCTCTTGAGGTCTTACACGCCAATTTCATGTCCTTTCAGTGCCGAGAAACCCAGCTTCCAAAGCAACGAACAAAACCCATAGACCCCCTTGCCAAATCATAAAATCAGCAAAAGAAACAAAGGGCATTGAAACTCAGATTACACAACCTAAAATCATGTCCCTAGCAGCAACTACCTTTAATCAATCCCTGCCCCACAAAACTAATATGCCGCCGGTAGGGTTCGACCCCGTGACCTAGTAATACTATCCGCCACTTCTTAACTACTGAGCCATCACACCTTTGGCCCTAAAATTAATTAACTTGTTTTCCCATGCAAACAACACAAAACCGCACCGAAACAAAACAGCATACTACTGAAACAGTCTCTGAGGCTTTGTTTCATTACCAACAACTTCAACCTCAGTTTGCAATAAAACCTATAAAGCCGCTAGAACATAACATAACATCCACAGCAACTACATCGTGTCCATCGCAGCAACACAAAGCAGCCACGTCGCAACATATCAGCAACATCACCACGCCAATGCAAAACAACAGCAGCACTGCACCTCATCAATTCAGCAAACACAGCAGCAACCAGCCATTTTCTTCACTTTTCTGTGCATTCAGCGTACACGACAGCCACAAATAGTAGCAAAACAACGACAACACCAGATTATGAATCAAAAAACCAACTGTTGCCTCTAGATACTAATAAGTATTTGGGTTGCTTTCAAGTCTGGAAACATATCTCAATTTTTATCAAATGGTCATGCATGCATCACATACAACTGGTATTGTTAGACATACTTCATCAACCTGCTCAGAGAGTTAGGAAAAAGGACAGAACATCTAAACTTTCCTACAAGAAACATGGTAAAAAGACCAAGGCAACGAGACCTCTACTAAATGAATTCACCCACTCCCTAAAGACCATTGCCAATATAAATTGCCGAAAAAAGATATGCCTAAGCCTAGTCCTCAATCCAAAAAAAATGCAAAACCACAATTAAAGAGAACTTTTACCTTCTTTGGAAGTGCATGAGAACACCATTGTGACACTTGACCTCTTCTTCTTCACTGACGCAAAACAAATTCAGAGCATGCATTAGAGATGACTGAACACAATAATCCCCTCATTTCAGTACTTTTGCACAAAATAATCCTCACTATCCTATTTGAACTTATTTATACACAAATACCAGTGGATGCTACACGTTGTTAGCACTAAGATATCTTGAATTAGCATATCAGCACAAGAATGGCAGGAAATCATAGCCCTTTTTTTTTTTCTAATTTGGCAGTTTTGGTGCATTTTGGTATTTTGGCCATAACTTTGGCTACGAGTATCAGAATCGTGCAAAAGACCCCAATTCAGAAAGTTTTTTTCAATGCGCACATCTTGGTCAACCAGCTATGCACGTTGCACATCTTTTTGAGGCCAAAATACACCGTTTTCCCTTCCGAATCGACAAATTTAGTAGCTTATTTCCCTTTATAGTAATATTTCAATTATTGTTTAGGAAGTGAATCTGAACCCAATTTGGGCCAGATTTCTGGCAGTTTATTTTTTTATTACGTATTTTTTTTAGCATGATTATTAGGGTTTTGCTATTTTGGGTAAAATTCTAAGAATCACGAGTTTTAGCTATACAGCCCGGCTTGTGGGCTGATTTTAGAGATACATTTGATTTGAGTAATTTAATTGACATTAGAATTATTTCTCTATGTTTTTGGGTGAATCTCTTGTATCATTCCTTGTGAAATGTTTGTTGAACTAGCCCGTAGGATAATCACTATTCTGCCCGGCGTCAACTAGGTGTTAGCAGTACTTGAAAGCAATAAAAAATTTGTTCTCATTACAGGTCCTTTCTGCATCCTAACTCTGTCATTACAACCACAGCCAAGAGGCCACCAAACACCTCAAAGAAAACTCCAAACAGTCATCAAAACAAAGCTCAAAACCTAAGCATTCTCTGTTTTTTGCCACATACATCTTTGTTTTATATACTGAAAAAGCATCCCAAATCCTCCCTATAATATTCTTCTTCCTATAATATACTTGGTGCTTTGCAACTAAAAATTAATCATATACCCCTGTAACAACTGAAAAATCTTCTTAGAATATTCTTCTTCCTATACTCACCTTCTCTAATTCCACAATTTTAATAACTATCTATTCTTTTGCATTATAATCTAAGCATTTACTACCAAAGTATGTCAAAACATCACTACTACAAATATAGGCTTGCATAGCGCTTAAAAATAGGCTTAGATAGCGCTATCTAAGCTACCGCTATGGTAGCTTAGATAGCGCTCAAAAAAGCGCTATGCAAGGCGCGTACTTGAATAGCGCTTCGCTTAGATAGCGCTTTAAAATCCGCTATCTAAGCGTTTTTTTTTAATTAACTTCAATAGCGCCTTCTAAAGCGCTATGTAAGCGCTAATTATTTTTAAATTAGCTTGAATAGCGCTTTGTTAAGCGCTATTTAATTTAAATGATTTTTTTAAATTAGATTTGTTTATCTGCTAAGATAGCGCGTAAATAAGCGCTATGGAAGTAATTAGATTGTTCTTAGATAGCGCTTAAAGAAGCGCTATTGTAGTATATATGTTAAACTTAGATAGCGCTAATTTGAGCGCTATATAAGTTATTTGATTTGTTTTTTCTATTTTTCCGATACCGATTTTCTGGGCTAAATATAATATTTAATATAATAATGACAACGTTCAATCAATCAATAAAGACACAACATGATAACTAACTATTTCTCATTCATTCAAAATATAATTTAAGCATTCATACAAAATTGTTAATATGCTATCATATATATACACCAGCTTTTTGGCCACGAAATGAAATGGCCAACAGCTTCTCCTACAGTCCTAACTTCGTCTGTACATTGCGGCACCGCTGAATGTTTCTCAGATTCTACCGCCACTTCAAATTGTATCCTCGCATAACCTGAAATTGCATCATGGCATTGTATAAGTATAACAACACACACACACACTAAGTCGGTATATAAATCTTAACCTGAAATATAAGAACACACCTATTATTGCTACTATATATATGCAAACCACTGCCAAACACAAAGGGTTTTGTATCAGTAAGATAAATGTAAATGACTAAAGGTCCAACTATATTTCTTGATAGCAGCCTTCTCAACTAATATATATATATATATAGTAGCAGTAATAGGTGTGGAACTTACCCCAGAATAACCAATTCCAACGAGCTCAAGAACTCCGGGAACTAAAGGAAGCCTATCAATGGCCTGCAGAAACAGAATGCACAAGGACAAGATTAATCACAAGAAGATGATGAAGATTGTGAAAACATTTGAGAACTACATTGAGAAGGATGGCCATGAGGAGGCCGAACAGGTGCTCTCATACCTGCAATATCATCAGACGGTGTCAATTCTATATGAGTGAAATTATCAAGCTTCAACATTCAGCTAGTAAGCGAAACAATACTAACCTTATTGTAGGTCACTAGTATTATGAGCTTCTAATTAGGAGATTCTGGGTTAGCACAATAGTTTATAACATGTAAAAAACTTCAGAAAACAAAATGTTGCCAAGTAGTCTACTGACAACCCTTCTGATAGTATAGAGGTGATAAGACTCTGAGACACTAAATTGTGAAGGAGGCATGGAATGACACAATTAGTAAATGACAACAGAAGTTCAAATGAAAGATGGAAGCATATAGCAACATAACCACATCAGAAATCAAGTACAAACTGATATAACCACCGATAAGAAATGTTACCCTTGTAATGAAAAGCTAGAGTTCACACAACTACCAGTTTAGCATGTCAAACATTACTAAACAGGGGTAATTACGGGAATCTTGTTTAAGTAATACAAGTTGACAACATTGTTCATGGATGCTTACAAGAAATGCTACCCTCGTAATGAAAAGCTAAAGCGGTCACACAACTATCAGTTTAGCATGTCAAACATTACTACAACAAGTAATTACAGGAGTCTTAGAGAAGTTGAAAACATTGTTCATGGATGCTTAGGCAAAAAAATTTAATAGCTTTGTTAACCATCAGATGAAGAAACGTTATACCTGTGAAGGTCTGGTCCATTTTCCATCAACCCAGTCATAATGAAGCCTCAAATCAGAATGCCCAAACTCCAATTCTTCATTCTTTTCCTTGAGGTGGACAGAGTACATCTTGTCGCTAACAACCTTTGAAATCACACCAGACCACCATCCATTACTGTACCTAGCATCAACTTCCTCAGACTGACTGAAACAGTCAACATCCGGATGGGCAGGGGGCTCATGCCTGATGTGCAAATTATCCACTTCTTCTCTCAACAGTTCATTTTCGTTGCACTTGTACTCCACTAAGTATTTATCATCTCCAGCTGATTGAACAATCACTCCAGTAAACCAAGCACCAACAGAACCCTCAGCTTCACTACTGACTTCTACAAGCATCCCTTCTTTAAACTCCACTGCTGACTTGGATGAATTTGCATTCTCACTGGTTACCATCACTGATGGCGCATTCTGCACCAAGAAACCTCAGGAATTCAGAAACAAATTAAACCAAGGAAACAGAAACAAGATATCCAATAACCATAAACTAGGATAGACAACAGTAACTTTTGAATTATCAAAGATCCAATATCCTAACCCAAGCACTATGTAATGCACTACTAAAGCATGATCTTAACACATCTCATATACTAGGGTATTGACTCAGCATTCTTCATGAGCATTCATATTCATATGTTATTACATGCAAGTATGTACCCTACAAGGCTACAGCAGTTCTCATAGAACTGTATCATTCTGCGTGCCTTTGACATGCCTTTACGAGTTCACTCTGCATGTCTCAAGCAACCCACTTGCTCATTTCCACAATCAACTATGAGAACTGCTAGTGTGCCTCGGGTAATGCTAAATGTTATTAAACTTCCTACTACTTCGTAGACAGGCTCATCTAAAAAACCTAGAAACCTATCTTATGCCTTTAAATGCAAGGAAGTACTACTAAAAAGACAAGTACACAGGATACAGAAGCACTCAGCAACTAAGAACTTAAGTGAAAATCAACAACTACAAGCTTAAGTGAAACTCAACAACTAAATCAACGTGGAAAATTCTAAAAATGAAGTTAAAAGCCAAACCTTGATCTTAGAAGCATCATTGTCCTGTTGTTCGTTCTGCACATTACTGTTATGTTCATCCATGTCAGCAACGATCTGAGCATTTGCCTGCAATTCACATTATTTTGTTTTAAAAAACAGCTTAAATAGACTCAAGAGAATGTATTTTTCGGCAAAACTGAATACCATCTACTCATTTTTAGAATTTTATTATGATTTATGAGCATGTTATAAACCTCAAGTAACTATATTACAAAACTAAAACTGAACAAACCAAAGAAATTTTAAATATCAAAGAAAAATTGGAAATACCAATTTACCTTGGGAGCAGCCTTTTTTGGCCTTTTACGTTGCGAACCAGAGTTATTCGGCTTTTCCATTAGTTTCCGGGCCATGATGATAGCCTGCAAATCGATTTCCTTCTGTTGCAACTCTTTCCTCTTCTTAGTTACCTCATCCAATTGCTGCTCCAATGTATCAGTGTCCAAGTTTTCATCTACCTTAAAGGAACCACGGATATCCACATCAGGAACTCTTGTCTCTTGCTGCAAGTTTTGTACAAGAACAGCAATACCGAAGAGGTCATTACATGTCAATTATTAGTACATTTTTCAGCAATTGAAGCAACAAACACAATCACACAACAAATGGAAAGAAAACAACAAACACATTAACAAAATCAATTGTCAATTCCTGGGTTTCTTGTATTGAATTTGATAGAACTAGTTTGATCTTCAATTGATATCATAACTACATTATCATATAAGAGATCTCCCTTCTAATTACCCTCATGATTAGGAGAACACCCTAAAAGAGCAGCCTATATTGAATTTCCCTCCTTCTAGATAACCTGCCGTATATTCATTATCATATAAGAGATCTCCCTTTCATTTCAAACCCGTGCCTCACAATACAGTCAATAAAAGGCAGGAGAGGAACAGAAACATACCGAGCCATACCATAGACCATGATATACCGTTCCACAAGAACCTGCAATTCATTAATGACATAACTAGGATGAGAAGAACATTATGGGAAAGTTCATGAAAAAGGATGAATTTAAAATCATGCTGCTATGATTTCCAGTTATTAGCGGCGAATTTACTAAAATTGCTTGTAAAGATGAAACTTAGCAGAAAATTGTATTCTCTAACTGCATTAATAAGGTGTAGACAGAATCTGCAGAAGATGCAGAGATTACTACCTTGTCCAATCTGTTCTTCAATTGTCAAGTCCTCCCATAAGATTTCATAATCTAAGCAATCGGTTTCCATGTCAACTTTTTGAACAGCACTACTATTAGTACTGCCACTACTGCTCACACTACTTGTGTTGTTAACATTGAAAGAAGAGGACCATGACCCTGAAGCCTCATTATGGCCTGACCTGTTGAATTTCCCTACGTGTGTTTCTGGCTTCACAAGAGATTCAGTACTTCTATGATGAGCAGCGTCATTTTCTTGATCGTGATTCATCCAGGGCCAGCCAAATCGGGTGGTTCTTGCTTCTGATGCATCACGTTCATTACCTTTCCATGGCCACGACATCCCCTTCTTACTAATCCATGCTTCTGCCTTAATACCAGCCTTCAAGGGATTCTATGTTTACGTTTGCCAATTGAGCTACGTTTATCTTTGCTCTCACCATGATATGTCCAAACCTTATATGTATTGTCAATACCATGACACATTAAATGCTCGTGCAACTTCATTTGACCACTAACCTCTTTTACATTTAAACATTTTCGACACGGACATTTAATGAACATTGGATTTTTAGCATTCTTAGTTGCATAAGCACAAAACTCTTCCACCCCTTTCTTGTACTCTTCAGATAATCAATCCGCATTTACCCATTCTCGATCCATTAAAAACAATACTACAAAAAAACATCAATACATCAATCTCCATTGCCATGAATCCACATTTTTTACTTGTTCTTTCCACTCTTGGGACTTAGCAAGATTCTTACTAACACACAATTCTATGAACAGTCACTTTAATTAGTGGAAGCTAAGCATGAAATATTTATATTTGTCCAATCTATCATACACAAAGAGAAGACAAAGATCGAATCCAAACAATTTCGTAACAATAAATCATAGAGAAATGACTTAGAAACCTGTCGGAATCAAAATATGAAGAAACATATACGGATTACTACATTTTCATTTTGAATAAGTTATATTAATACACTCTGTCACAATTTGATTGAAAGATTTTTTCAACAAAACAGTCCATATATCTTTGAAACAATAATTCATTCATACGAGTATAACTACACATTTTTAATAACACATTCATTCCATTCCATTAGATACTACACATGAAACACTAATATGACAACATTTTGAACATAAAGCTATATGCCTATAACTCAAAAACAATAAAAATATGCATTAGATGCTCACTTCCTCAGTAGACAAAAATAAGCTAATAATCAGTGAATCACACACAAAACACAAACAAACAAACAAACAAAAAAAAAAAGCAAGAAGAAGCAAGAGAGACGAAATGAGATGGAGAGAGACGAACATTAGATGCTCACTTCCTCAGTAGACTTTGAAAGACTGATTAGTCCATTAGCCTAATTTTAACTTTTAATTGAACTTGTATTAGTCAAAAATGTTTAAATTTCAGTCTGATCTTTCTATTTCAATGGAGATGCTCTTAGGATTTGGAGTACTCACTGAGGTTGATGGAAGTAGTATGTCTTTTGATTTCTCCATCTCATTTTGTCGCAGTCATTGAGATTTTTTTTTTGCCAACAAAACACCAACAGTGACTGAGTGAGAGTCGAGCGAGAGAGACGAACCTGGTCCTTACCCTGCGACTCCTCGGTTCCTCGCCTCCTCTGGTTCCTCGCCTGAGTCGCCTCCTTCCTCGGTTCCTCGCCTCCTCTGGTTCCTCGCGTCCTTCCTCGGTTCGTCGCCTCCTCGATCTGGTTCGTCGCCTCCTCGCCTCGGTTCCGTGCCTCCTATCGCCTCTCTGTGTGTTTGAAAAAATGGCAAAAGCAAAACCAAAAAACATGTTGTCGAGATTTAGGTTTTTATTAGGGCTTGTGATATTAACCATCCGATCGTATCAAGATCTGAAAAAACGAGATTTAATTTGATATTTGATTTTTTTTTAATTATTAGGCTATAGGATAAAGCGCTATACAAGAGGTAAGTAGCATAGCGCTTTAAAAGCGCTATGGTAGTTTTGGTAACGTTTTTTCACATAGCGTTTTTTAAAGCGCTATCTAAGACATAAATAAGATAGCGCTTAACTGAAAAAAAAATTTAAAAGCACTATTGTAGCGTTTTTTTGAATTTTTTTTTTTAAAGACAAATAAGCGCTATCCTAGCGCCCACTTGGATAGCTCTTTAAAAAAGCGCTATCTAAGTGGCGTTACCTAAGCTAATATTTGTAGTAGTGCATGATCCCGCAAAATATGTGAGTTAGTGTAGATTACAAAAATATGTGAAAAAATCTAGTAGAATACATAGAAAATGCCATTCATGCCATCATGGAGTTTAAGAAGCAGCCATTCATGCATCTAACTGATAAGTGAATACTTAGAAAATGTAAGTTATTCCTTTAGCATAAATAGCTCAAGGACCTTTTAAATGCTCAAGGAGCCTTTAAGCTATTCCTTTAGCAGAAGCAGCCCAAGGTGCCTTTAATTGCAATACCTTTGAAATATAAGGCAAATAAATTCTATGGTCGAGCAAACGTTTTAAGGCAAATAAGGCATAAAATGCTAAAAATCAGGTCACTGTATGCGAATGCAGCAAAAAAAATCAGTCAGTTCATTCACCATATGTTAGCGAGGTTTATCTTGAAATTAAAAGCTACTAAGTTTTATCAAAATAGCTACTATTGCACACACATAAAAATAGCAAGGTGTTTATTCATACCTTTTAATCAGTCAATTCATTCACCATATGTTAGCAAGCATTGCTAGGCCAATCTCTTTTGGTAGTGAGGCAATTGAACCAAGTCGTGCATGTCTGACTGGCAACAGAAAATTAAATCAAGAAGAACGCCACCATAAATTCACAACATTCTAATTAGAGTTCACTACATGGGAACGTGAAGCTAATGTTCATTAGCTCAATCATTATCCATATGTACATGCTAGTTATAAACGACTAACGACGATGCAGCCAAGGTGAAGCTGCTTCTTTCCCTTACTTTCATCAATCTTTGCAGATTATTTGTGTTTCAACCGAATATAAAAATAAAAAGTTGCATACTACAAACTCTAAATCCCATACCAAAAAAAAAAACAAAAGGCGAAAACTCACCAACGTTTACCCATTGGTATCTTCACAAGGATCAACTCACCAAATTGGCTAAAAACTTGTCTCAAATGATCAATGGAAGGGATCATGAGAAATCAGATTTAAGGCAAAATAGTTAGAATACATCATAAGGCGAAATGAAAGGCTAGAACTGAAGTCAGATTTAGGGTAGTTCACCAGAGTGACTTACCAGATCTCCACCTATCCCTTCAAAGACTGCAAACACACACAAACAAATGATCAATGCATGGAAATGAACAACTTTGATGGGAAAGGAAGAGATGAACAGAGTGTTGCAACTGGAACTGAAGGATATCTTCATTGACATTGGTATATATGGATACATCATATAAATACAACTAAAACTGAAATATCATACAACTGAAATAATAACACGTAACTGAGCACATATATTGCTGGTAATAAATCAGTCTCGCAATTGTAAAGGCAGTTAGATCTACCAAGAAATGACAATGGGCAAAGCTGAAATAGGTGTCCAGTGATGATCATAAAGGAAGACAACATACCACTGTGATTGTGAAAGTTGGGGCGGACACGTCTTCTTCCTCATTAGTTGATGACATCAGAGGAAGCTGCAAACTTTGCAGATCGTCTTCTTTCATCCATACAGATAAAAATCTGGAGCCATGCTACACCATGAATGCCATGGTTTGGGGACTTACAAGAGTTTTTTTTTTTTTCTACAAGAGATGTTGCCATGGTAAGATCTTCTTGAACATCTTCATCTTCGTCATCAGCAACAATCAATAAATAGAATGATAAAATAATATATGAGCTCTGGATTTGTTTGTAAGTGAACAACCCATGCCAAGTTATCCAAACATGCACTAATGTACAAAATTTCTGAACAACCGAACTATCATGGTAAAATTTCAGTTTTTGACAGTAAGAAGTTCCAGTTTATGAAAACTTCATGTTATATACAAATGCCATCAAATAAAATATTATAAACTATAGATGATTGCTAATATATATCATAAACCACCATTTTTATCTAAACAAAACCTTCATAACATAATGCTACGCAGCATAGTGTTTTTCACTACTAGTCTTATATAATTTATGGTTCCAATGCCACAACTAAACCGATAGAAAAAAGATTAGCTAGACCAATTGCTAAGAAGAGGATAGGTACTCTCCCCTGTAACCTAATCTAGTTTTTGAAGGGCCATCTCTAATCTAGTTTTTAAAGGGCCATCTTTGTAAAGTGTCCTTAGCGTGTTCCAAGAAATAAACCTCCATCCAAGCAATTTAATTTTAATTCAAAAGACAAGAAAAAACTTATATTACAAACATACATATAATTCTGATAAAAATCTAACCCATTCAGCATAGCTGGAATCCAATTTGTAAAACAAAAAAATCATAAATATCAACATTAAAGAGTTTAATCAATTACAAAACTGATCATTTCAAACTGAAATACCACTACTACTACTCAATCATAACCAGAAAAGTAAACATAACGAAACCCTCACACTACAACACAAATTCTCTTTAATAGCATTTGTTAATAGCGTTTTTGCCAAATATGCTATAAAAAGTCAAATTTTAACGACTTTAAAAATGAAAATGCTGTAAAATCTTTGGCGGGCTGTTTTGGCGCTCGCCTCTTTCATCTCTCCTTTTACTCAGAGCTCGCCTCTTTCATCTCTCATTCACCCTCCCTCCCCCTGTCTTCTCGCCATCTCCCTCAATGCTCCCTTTATCTCTCCATCGTCCTCCCTGCTCTCTCCATATCTCCATCTCCCTCACTGCTTCCTCCATCTCTTCGTCGCCCTCACTGTTTCCTCATTGTACGGTTTGTGATTTTGGAAAATCTGAAGTTTTTGTTCCTTCGATTTATGCATGATTTTTGTGTTTTCAACGTTTTCACAGTTTTTCATTCTCTTTCTATGTAGGTTTTATAGATGAAATCTCTGGTTCATCTTTTATGCTTTTGTTCCATCTGCAAGGTGTTTGAAACAATAAGTGTGACCAAACACCCTCAAAACGACATAGCAAAGTATTGTGCAGAGAAGAGAAGATCTGGTTTGATTTGAGTGTTTGAAGTAAAGGTACCTCTCTCTCTCTCTCTATTCCTTTCATCAATTTTTTCTTCTCTAAAACTCAAGAACTAAAAATTCGCCCAGACAGATTTTATTTAGGGATTTTTTTCCATAAATTTTAGGGATATGAGAGTTTAATCGAAAATAGGGTTTGAGTTTTTGCTGTTATTTTGGTGAAATTGTTCTAATGTTAATGTGCTTCTCATCGATTTTGATCATTTTTTGTGGTTTAATCGAAAAGGGTCGAGAGAATTTTCCATTTGGGGTTAAAACAAAGCAACAGTGAGGGAGGGTTTCTTCCTCTTCTTCTTACTACTAATGCACTCACTTAATCATCTTTCTCTTGCTATTAACTAACTTATATAAATACTAACTGAAACTCATATTGCATTAGAAAGATGACACTTTTTTAAAAAGTGTTTCGTTGAATTAGACTGATTTCTTACTTGTGGTTTTTGTTTGTTTGACTCCTATAAATTGAATTTGCTATTTTTCAATCAACGTAGAACCATTTCATTTGTGTTATTTTGGCTTGACATTCAATTGGGTGCTTATATATTCTGTTAAGGATTTAAATTCCATTTCATTTCATTTAAATTTGCTGAATTTAACCTTCAACAAATGAATCGTACAGTTGATCTATGATTTTTTTTTTTTTTTTTTTTTGGGATTTCTGAGACTTGTATATTCTGAACTGACTTTTTGGACTGCAACTATCTGATTCGGGAACCATATGAGAATATTGAACTGGATTATTACTTGTATGAGGTTATATGCATCAATAATGTCTATTTGCAAATTGGGATCCGACATCTCCTCTTAAGATGTATGCAACTGCTAATGGTAAAATTAAAGTAGTTTTTCATAAGATTATGTGTGAACAGTATACATCTCTTCGATATTTCCATATGCTTTGGAACTTGTTCTCTATCATTCATCGTGCAGTCAAATTGATACTTGTTTTGTAGAACTTGGGACAGTTCTCGACTCCTAAGGGCATTGAGATGTTCCCTTTCGATCCATGTAAACATCTTCTTGTTGCACTTGTGATATGTAATTTGGTTGAACATGAATATTTTCTTGTCATAGGCTTCATATAAAACCTGTTTTGATAATTTCAAAGTTGTTTTTTTTTTTATTAACAATGCAAAATTCTTATTGATCTTGTTGCATCATTAAATCTTTCATGGATTTCTGCAGGTCATCAAGTATCCTCAAGACTGCCTAGAAAGATTATGGCAAGCAATAGATAGGTTGTACCCCAATGGATTCGTCAGGGGACTAAAAGATGGCCACTCAAATTGGTTTTGTTTGAAAAGGTTAGTATTTTTGTCTCTTCAAAAGTCAAAAATCTTCTTAAAATGCTTACTGATAGTTGTTGTCACATAGAATACCTAATGGTAGGTTAAATGATTGTCCTTGTGTACCTAGAGGAAAAACAAACCAAAATCTGAGTGAGATCAAAATTTCACCATTCTTCAGAAAGCAAAGAACAAAAGAAAGTTTCAGTAAAAACTGAAACAGGTCATTAGACGCTTGTGAGTTGTGAAAGTGAAGAGTAGATAAAAAAATTTGTTGATCAAAATTTCACGATAAACAGAGCTTATCATTTCATAGCTTATATGATAAACTACCATGCTGTAAATTTTGTCTTGAATGCTGGCTTAAGTTGACAATTGCTTTGTTTATCTACTCTGTATTTACTGAAGACACTTGTGAAAGTGAATGAAATGCTCTGTTTTGTATGTTTTGCTTGACCAATTTGTATATTTTGAGTTTTGTATGTTAATCAGTTAATTCTATAAAAAATTCCATGTTTTGAGTTTTGTATGTTATCAGGAACAAGAACAAATGGTGCCAAGTGCCAACAAAAAATTCCACAAGTTCATGTTCCTGCTGTCAGGTTCTTGCTTGTTGTATTTGTTCTTGTTCCTGTATGTGTATTTGTTCTTGTTGCTGTCAGGTGCTTGCTTGCTGTTCTCAAGCCCATCGACTTATGTTGTCAATGGACAACCCACCCTAGGCTGGTTCTCCATCGACTATACCCTAGCCGACTTGCAAAATGTTACCTCTAAGTAACTGGCCAATTATAAGTTGTTTTGACGTTATTTACGTATTAGGTTTGGCAACCTAGCATCTGAGAAACATTTAGGTACTAAAGTATATTATCTACATACTAGGTTTGATAACCTCATATTTTTGTAATTTTGTTGCTATTCGAGATAAATTTTGAATAATGCTTAGGGGTTAGGGTGTATAAATTCATTTGTTCATATTGTCTTAATTTCGAATAACGTTATCATCAGTACAACTCTTAGAAATTTTAAAGATTTAAAATAAAAATCTATTTGAGATAAATTTATACGAAAAGTAGATGTATAAGTTTAAATCTTACAATGTGAAATCAGTACTTACAGATTCTTTGTCAATTGACAGTAATGCAAGGCGTCACATCACGCACAGACAAATTTGACGGTAATCTATACAATGTTCTTACTGTGGAACAAGTTGCAGATATTAAACCAGGCTTATGGTTGAATATTCAGGTAAGCTAAATGAATTACATTTTTCCATCTATTCAGGTAATCTATAGATTCTTAATGCAGAAATTTTTCGATTATTGAGATAGGCATGGTATATTGTCATCTTATTAACTGTAAGCATTGGACCATCTACAAGCAACTGTTTGGTAAACATAACAAGTTTCGTTCTATGAAGATTTGCTTCAAAACTAGGTTCAATTGAGTCGATGAGACAAAGTATGGTTATTCATTACTATGTTCAGAATTCTATTTCAGTTTCAGTCCTTGTTGATAGCAGGCTTTGCAAACTACTTTTTATTTGATTCTAACGTGAAATTTTATTGCAGATTGCTTTTCTCACACAAGCAAGATTAGTTCTGGAAAAGGTATGTCGCTCATTATAAAAATCAATTTCTTTGCAGTAAGTTATATAAATATAGATTAAAATGTTATCCAGTCTAAGTTTATTACTGGTATTTAGTCTTATACCTCCTAGCTTGTGCTTCAGCAACGCTAAAAATTATATCGCATAATGGAGCTAGTGGTGTGTACCCAGGTTCAACGGATCTTGCCTATGTTTGGCACCATCTTCAACTTAATTGGGATGGCCATGGACAATGATTTTCAAGTAAATTCCTCTGAAATCTCTGCACTTCGAATTACTATGAATTTTTATATTGTGCATGGGAAAACACATCTATAATGGTCAAAATCCCTTAGTTCTGCCTAAATCTTCATATCAGATTAACAACTCTGTGCTCTCCCTAAAGATCATACCATTGGATGAATACTGATGTGTGCATCAATATTCATCCAACAGTGTACACCATGATCCTACCAATGATGTATAGCATTATAAACATCTAAAAATCAGCACATAGAGTCAAACCCCATTAAATCCGCCATGAGATACACATCAGGGTGAGATTGTCAAAACTCTACACCCCAAGAGAGCTAGCAGAATTTACACTAACAAATATCTGAGCAATAAAAATTGCAGTACATGTATATACCCAATGTTGAAGAACAAGTCAAAGAGAGAAAAAAAAGAGTAAACTTGTTGGGTTGTGTCAAATAACAATAGGGCATGCAGCCTTCAATTTGATAAGGGATCAGTTCACACATTTTATTCTAAAATACATAACTGGCAGACAAAGTTTTGATCATTTCTAAAACACAAAGTTTTTCAATAGTCTACTTGGTTTTGGCCCATTTTTAATGATTATTGTTTTTAGACTAGAAATTTCAGAGATATGTTAGGGTGTATTTGTATGATTCACTCTAATGCACCAAGGCAGATTGCATATCAAACTCATTGCATGCTTTCTAGAAGTCGTAAATCACATTGATCTATTTCTTGCATTGTGTTGTATATGTAGGCTGCCCTTATACTTGCAATAAAGTGTTTTGTTAATGTTTTTTTTTTTTTTTTGAAAAAACTCTCGTAACTCATACATATTCAACTTCATATTGTATAGCTAAAAACATGCTTGCACTAAAAGAACATAGTGCGTCAACCATTCTCTAATTCTCACTAGCATCAGAATAACGCCATTGTCAATTTGCAACATTGCAAATCATCTACGAACACGCACTGTCAAAACAGCAGCAGCAGGAAACAGAGAGCACTCTGTTTTGCAACAGAGAGCACTCTGTTATGCAACAGTTTGCACTTTGTTCCAGCATTGCAACATAAAAAACCAGGCAGCAAAATATGTGCAAAACAGGCAGCAATTATGCAGAGTACTCTGTAAAAACAGAGCACTCTGCCACAATCCAGAGACATCGTGCAATGCATCGAAATGTGCAGCCCTGAATTCACTGTTTCAGCAGAGTTTCAGGCCTGATCGCTGCTATCACAGTCTCGCAGAGATCGCCAAAACGAGGCAAGGAAACTAGCAGAGAGCGCACCTAAAAACTGGAACAGAGAGCAGATTGCATACTCTGTCCCAGTTCCAGCAACCGTCCAGTTCCAGCGCCGTTCCAGCCATTGCAGAGCATGCCACCTGCAGTCCCCATTCCCTCGCATTAAATCCAACCCCGAGCGATACAAGCCTAGATTTACAAGATCATTTATCATCCGTGCGTCTTAAATATGCATTAATGTGAAATGGTGTACAAATCAGTGATGTTGCAGATGAGTAACTTTTCTTTATTTTGGTTGAAGTTTGTAGAAGTTCTATTCTTGAATTTATTTTCTTTCCTTTTCCTGATGAATTCTAGTCAAATGTCATAGGTCAAATTTCATAGAAGTTCACCAAATTGAAGAGACTACTGCTATGGGGAAGGGAAAGAGAAGCCGTAAGCAGGTATGTTCTCACATTTTCTGTCATTAGAAGTCGTAAGTAGGTTCTGAGGTCTTTTCTTGACCACCTTTACAGTGTCAATTTGACTTGATATCTTGCTCAAGAATGTTGGATTTCTTGTGATTGAAATTTAAGAATAGTTTTTAACAGTCATGGACAAAAACTGAAGTTTTTAATTAAAACTGCTTGATTGCAAAAATTATGTTTTAGAAAGGTTAATTGCAAATATCTGTCTGGATTGATGCAGTTCAAGTATGAACTGTCAGAGAAAACAGGAAAAGCTAGAGAACAAGAGATAGAGAGGAAGCTGTAATAGCTAACTCAAGTAATTAGAATTGTACTTAAAACTGCTTCCCATAGAAATGCCAATACAACATACTTATAGTATAGATAATAAATGCAAACATTAAAACTAACATCAAGTTCCTATTATGTTTATACTTAGTGTTGCTTGCTTTGAGCCTTTTTCTCACTTGCGAATGTAAGTCCTTGATGTGTTCAACCATATCATCAGCGTCTCCACTGAATCTGTTAGTGATTGGCAGAGGAAGTAAATCAAATGGACCGTTTGGAACCAACCCATACACAATCTCGAAGGGACATTTTCCTGTGGATCGATTTTTAGATTGATTGTATGCAAATTCTGCTTGTGACAGAGTGAGGTCCCAATTATGTTTCTCTCCTCCAACCAGGCTTCTCAAGAAATTTTGCTTGTATAAATCTGTCTGCTCTGCTCATGTACCTGTAAATACATATTATGTTTAAATGGTTCTGTTTGATTTGATTTGGCTCTGTATCAGAAACAAAGCTTTATAAACTTTTTTTTTGGCGCAGCTGGGGCGTAGAGATGTATGGCAATTTTGGTACCATTCAGGTGATTCACGTTCTTGGTTTTGATCCTCATGCATTTGCACATTTTAGGGATGATATGCTTGTCCAATGTGCTTGATGAACACTCATCTTCATATATATAGTGCTAATTATTATGTCTTGATCTGTTTTTTCAGCTTATGCAAGAACAACACTCTTGATCGTAGTTTGATAAAGGGGAAGATCGTTGTCTGTGTTTTTGAACTCCCAGACCTTAGAAGCAAAAAATCCATTTTTGTTAGAGAAGCGGGTGGTGTTATTGGCATGATTCTCATTGATCCAATGGGCAAAACCATCGCTTAATTTTCAGTTTGTTATCCCAAAGACCATAATTGTAATACATTATCTTATTAATTACATTATTTTTATTATTTGATAGATTTTGTGACTCGATGTAATACAGTTTATTAATTAATTACATTACTTTGCCTCCATTCATGAAAATGTGTAACTTTGGCACATTTAAATATTTATTTTCTAGACATAAAACTTATGAGATGTAATAAAAAGTCATTTGATAGTAAAAAAAAATAAATAAATAAGTAAAAATTTGCTATGTATACTTACCATAGCGGTTTAGAGTCTACTATAGCGTTTTAAAAACGCTATGGCAGAGGCTACCATAGCGGTTTTGAAACGCTATAAAAGCCAAACTTACCATAGCGTTTTAAAACCGCTATAATAGCCCTTGGGTCTATTATAGCGCCGGCTGTCATAGCGTTTTTGAAACGCTATGAATCAACATTTTTCTTGTAGTGTCAAACCAGAGTGCTAAATCCTTCATTAAACTTTGAAGTTAAACAATCTTCTTCTTCTAATAAAGAGAATTTTCACTAAGTGTCCAAGTTTCATTCAAAACTCAACATCTAACTAGTTCATTACCCCTAATTGAACCAAAAGTAAAGGTAAACTAAAAAGATAAAAAGTAATATGCAAATCTACCTTAGAACCCAAGTTTGGTTCAGAGCTGGTGAACACAAGGTGTTTGGTATTGTACCTGAGAAAACACCCAAAGCAAATCAACAATTCAGAGAACCAATTGAACAAGGTGTTTGATGAAAAGACGAAAAAAATGAGATTTGGGGGTTTTCTATTTTGACTAGACCTGATGGTGTTGTCAGTCAGTGAGGGATGGGCTTGTTCTGCCTAATCTTCTTCGCCAACTTCTCCTTGATGATGAACGTCTTGCGTGACAACATTTTCGCTTCAACCGCGCGCTGAGGGTTCGGAGACGAAGCTGTGTGTTGTAATGGGTTTGTGCATCTCCTTGACTCTCGATCTCCCTCACTCTCTCCATCGATCTCCCCTCTCTCTCTCTCTCTCTCTCTCTCTCTGTCCCTAGATCTAGATCTCGATCTCCCTCTCTCTCGCTCGCTTTCGCAATACAACTTGAGGGAAAAATGAGAGAAAAAGTTGTATTCTTGGCCTTTTGGGTGAGGGAACGCTAACGCTTTAGCATTTCGCCAAAATCGAGCGGTTAATATTTTTAATTTCCCGCTTTTTTCTATAGCGTTTTAAAATTGGAATGTTACTGAAACTTGAACTTTTGAACTTTTCATAGCACAAAGTGTAAAAACGCTATAATAAAATGCAATTAATAAGCACTTGTGGTGTAGTCGCATGATCATCTTTCCCATTGATGTACTTCAGGGCGTCATGATCAGTGACAAGAATAAACTCCCTTTGTACTAGGTAGTGACGCCAATACTTCAAAGACTGAACTATGGCATAAAACTCCAGATCATAGGTGGAATAATTCTTCTTTGATCCTGATAGTTTCTCACTGTAAAAACTATTGGACGCCCTTCCTGACTCAGAACACCACCAATGCCAACCCAGATGCATCACAATTGACCTCAAACACCTTTTCAAAATCAGGAAGTGCCAAAACCGGTGCTTCTGTCATCTTCTGCTTGACCAATTGAAAACTGGCCTCCGCCTCATCGGACCACTGGAAATCACGTCCCTTAAGGCACTCTGTGATAGGAGCAATCAGAGTGTTGAAGTTTCTGATGAACCGACGGTAGAAGGACGCCAATCCATGGAAACTTCTGACATCGTGTAAGGTCTTTGGTCTGGGCCACTCCAAGACCTCATCTATTTTCGATTGATCTGCATGAACACCATCAGTAGACACAACAAAACCAAGAAAAGTAACAGAAGTAGTGAAGAAAGAACACTTCTTCTGATTGATGAACAAACGCTCCATCCTCAACTTATCAAAAACAACACAAGGGTGATCAAAATGTGACGCCCATGTCGGACTATAAATGAGGATGTCGTCGAAGTAAACTACGACGAATTTCCCCATAAAAGGGCGTAAACCCTGATGCGTAAATCTCATAAATGTACTGGACTGGGCGCATTGGACAGGCCAAAATGCATGACCATCCACTCATACAACCCATGATGCGTCTTAAGCGTTGTCTTCCACTCATCTTCAGGCCTTATTCTGATATGGTGGTATCCGCTTTTAAGGTCAGTTTTTTAGAAAACCTTAGTTCTGGACAACTAGTCAACATATCATCTAGGCGGGGAATTGGAAACCTGTATTTCACTATAATTCTATTGATTGCCCTGCTATCAACACACATACGCCAAGAGCCATCTTTTTTGGCACTAGCAGAGCAGGTACTGCACATGGGCTCATACTCTCATGGATGTAGCCCCTCTCCAACAACTCTACCACATGTCGCTGCAACTCTTCAGATTCCTTAGGACTAAGGCGATAAGCTGACCGATTAGGCAAACTGGACCCCGAAACAAGGTCAATCTGATGCTGAATATCTCGCATAGGCAGCAGCCTAGGAGGAAGATCCTCTAGCATCAGGTCAGAAAACTCTGCAAGAAGCTGTTGCATCTCTATTGGCAAATCTAAACTCTCATTGACTGCATTATTCCCACAAGGTAACAAAGCATAGACCACATCTCCATAATCAATCTCAACTAAAAACCTGGACCTAGAAAGCAGGTTATTATTATTGGTTACCGGGGTAGGAGTGGTTCCTTTCCAACAAGGTGCCAACACAATCTTCTTCCCTTTAATGCTAAGGGAATATGTATTTTTTCCGCCCATCATGAATAACACTGCGATCATACTGCCAAGGTCTACCTAACAATACATGACAAACATACATAGATACAACATCACACCAAGCATTATCAAAATATTTTCTGCCAATCGAAAAAGACACTAGGCAACGCCTATCTACTGTTACCTCACTGCCTTTATTCAGCCATGATAATTTGTACGGCTTGGAATGATAATCTGTCTTCAACTGCAATTTTTGGACAGCCTCTTCAGACACGACGTTCTCACAACTGACACTGTCAATGATCATCTTGCAGACTTTATCTGCAACTGTGCATGTCGTGTGGAAAATATTGGTTCTTAACCAATCATCCCCTGAATCAATAACCAGAGTCTCATGACAATCTCCATACAGCACATCTCCATCTTCATCATCGTCATACACAGGCTCTCCAAGTTCCTCAAATTCGTCTACCATGTCTTCCTCAATCAGGAGATTGTTGCCCTTCTGAATAGCAAGCTTCCTACACAAAGTCACTCTATGTCCTGTTCACCACATCTAAAACATCTAATAGTAGAGTTACTTTGCGGTGGTGATTGGGAAGGACGGGATTCTTGTGGGCGAACTGGCCGACTGCTTTGTTCACTTTTGATCATAGGCCTTCTGTTCTATTGTTTTTCCACAGCAAGTGCACACTGGAAGGCTTCTGAAACGGTCCACAGTGAGTAAAGGTTGAGGACATCCTGCAGGGATTGTCGTAATCCCCCCAAATATCGCGCCACCATCTGTTCTTCCGTCTCAGATAAGTCATTACGGGCTATTAATTGATAGAACTCCTCCATGTAATCATCAACTCATTTCGTGTCTTGCCTCAATGAATGAAATTGTTGAAACAAAGTTTGAGTATAGCCAAAAGGAAGGAAGTGATCCTTCATCTTTTCCCAATCAGTGATTTTGGCCTAGCCTTGCCTGTCGCGTGATCGCTTCAATTGCTCCCACCATGCAGATGCTCTACCTTTGAGTTTGATGGCAACCAATTTCACTTTGACAGGATCTGAACTTCCTTATACTCAAAGATACACTCAAATTCATTCAACCAATCCACGAATCCTTCGGCCTGTAACGTCTGAGAAAATTTAGGTAGATCTACTTTGAAACTGAGAATTCCATGACGATCCTCTCGACCATGGTGCTCCCAAAATCGAGCACGATTGTGATACGGGTTTTCTAAACTGGAATCAGAATCGTGATCTTCCATCTCACGATTACCGAATTCCTTCCTGCGTTGTTAGACGCTGGGATAGCTCTGCAACTTGCCTCTATAATTCCTCAATCGTCACTTCCTGAACCCTACGATCACGGTGAGGGGCTTCCTTGTTCAAAACCTGCCCGCAATGACCACGACTCCCAGCCATAAAATCTGATAAAATCTCACACCAAGAAGATGTTGAAGCTCGATACCAAATGACGCCGGGTAGAATAGCGATTATTCTACAAGCTAATAGCAACAGATAATTGACATGGAATAACACAAGAAAATTACCCACAAAACACAGAGAAAATAACTCTAATGTTTAATCAAATTACTCAAATCAAATGTATCTCTAAAATCAGCCCACAAGCCAGGCTTTATGGCTAAAACTCATCAATATTGGAATTTTACCAAAAATGGCAACACCCCAATAATCATGCTAAAATAAAATACTTAATAAAAGAAATATACTGCAAAAAATTTGCTCCAAATTGGGTTGAGAATCATTTCCTAAACAATAATTGAAATATTACTATAAAGGGAAATAAATTTGTAGATTCAAAAGAGGAAACGGTGGATTTTGGCCTTGAAAAGATGTGCAACGAGCATAGGTCGATGACCACGACGTGCGCATTGAAAAGAGCTTTCCGAATTGGGGTCGTTTGCGCGATTCTGATACTCGTAGCCAAAGTTATGACCAAAATACTAAAACGCACCATAAATTGTCAAATTTGAAATAGAATTATGAGTTCCTGCCAATCTTGCACTGATCTGCTAATTCGAGATATATTAGTGCTAATAACGTGTTATGTTCAGCATCATCTGACTCAGATCCTCCTGCATCAGGCCTTCAGCCCAATTTTGCATTTTCTTTAAGCCACTGGTATTGCCACCCTACACTTGGCTAGACTACCATGTATTTAATTATTTTTTTCCCTTTCTTCGCATTTTTGGATTAATTTACATTTGGGTCCTATGATTTATACTAAGTTTGAATTTGGCAAGTTTGTCAAACTTCGAGTTTGGATCTCAAGACCATATTTACTGTTAATTCATTGTACGTCTAGTAATTGAATGAATTTTTTTTGAAATTATATTGACTTTGATATAAATAAATTTAGACTTTAAATTCCACAATTAATACAAACTTCAATTTTTAGGCTCACTATAACATTTGACACCGGATCAGTTGACATCGCGTGGGCCTTTCAACTAATTGGTCACCAGTGCTGGTGTGTGTCATTTAAACTCATTCAATACGAAGATAAGGTTCGTTCATGTACGTACCAAGATGATGTAGATGCATGTGGAGGTATTCTTTTTGCCCGGCTATTTAAGATTTAATGATAGGGTACATCCATGAAAAGTCTTTAAACTATCACTTGAATGTGTTTTGTTGCGCAAAAAGTTTTCCCAAATGCATGTAATGTTCGTTAAGTAATCATTTCAATTAATCATCATCCTCGTCACATAATTTTGATTCTTTCTAACCCAAGAAATCCACAGGTTCGCCATCATTGAACATGTCAATGGATACAACACGTAATAAGATAAATTTGTGTGGAAGTTTTGCTGAGTATGCTTAACACAACCTAACAACCAAACTAGTGTTCAAAGATTAAGTCAAGTTTTGCAGATAAAAACAACGACGCATACAGTTATAAAATGTGAGAAGGAAAAGAAAAGTAGACAGTAAGAGCGGAAGAGAAAAGAGAGAATCAATGGCTGAAAGTGTGGTAAACATTCTTTTGCAAACACTGGGTTCCTGGGCTTTTCAAGAAATTAGTTCTGTAACAAGAGTTAGTAAAGAGATCAATGAAATCGAAGATGAATTCCGTAGCATGCAAGCATTTCTCAAGGATGCTGATGCTAAGGAGGATAGAGATGAAGGAGTGAAGGAATGGGTGAAACAAGTTCGTGAGGTGGCGTATGAGACAGAAGACATTCTCAATGAGTACTCGCTTCTTTCCCGCCATCGGCTCCAGAGGATGATCAAACTGGAGTCACGGCGAAAATTTGTCAAACCAATCAAGAAATCAAAGAGAAAGTCGAGCGTATTGCCAAAAGAAAAGAAAGTTATGGTCTTATCCATGGGGATCCAGGATCTAGTTCGAGAACTGGACAAATCACACCACCACGGAATCCACGAGAGGATGCTCGGTTGATTGAGGAGGCTCAACTCGTGGGCATTGACGAGTACAAAGATGAACTGATTGGGTGGTTAGTCAACCATGACGGAAACTCGTCTGGACTAGGCATCATTTCGGTGTACGGAGAGGGTGGTCTCGGCAAGACCACTCTAGTGCAGAAAGTGTTTGACAGTCAGGCCATGATAGACAACTTTCCCCACCGTTTATGGGTTACTGTCTCCCAGACATTCCATATTGACACACTATTGCAAAACCTGATAAAGGAATTGTTGAATGAGGAGCAGAAGAAGTTCCAAGATAAGGTAGAGTCCATGCAGACAGATGATTTGAAGAAGAAGCTACAAGAGTGCTTAAGAGGAAAGCGGTACGTTGTGGTTCTTGATGACATATGGAACTTAGATGCGTGGAATGGTTTCAAAAATGTATTTCTTGATGATAATGGGCCTGGTAGTAGAATAATGGTGACTACACGCAACCACGATGTAGCCCGTGCATGTGTAGTTGGAAAAAAGTATCACCGTGAGTTCGAACTTCCACGCCTGTCAACAGAAAACTCCACGAAGCTCTTCTGCAAGAATGTGTTTTCATCAGACGATGTGAACAGTTGCCCAACCTATTTGAGAGAAATTTGTCAAAAGTTCTTGCAGAAGTGCAATGGGCTTCCACTTGCCGTTGTCTCCATAGCCGGCCTTCTGCGAAGCAAGGGGGATATGGAATGGGACAGAATGTACGAAAACCTTCGTTTCCTGATGGAACTAAATCATGAGCATCTTAAAGATTTGAACTGCATCTTTTCGCTAAGCTACACTGACTTGCCTTACCGCCTAAAATCCTGTTTCTTGTATCTGTGCATCTTCCCGGAGGATCATTCCATCAAGTGTAATAGCTTACTTCAGCTATGGATTGCGGAAGGATTCATTGAAAGAAGACCTAGTGTTGGTGATAGCTCCACCGCTGAAGATATTGCAAGAGGATACCTTGACGAGCTAATCAGTAGGAGCTTGGTTCAAGTAGAAGCGCTTGATGTGGTGGGAAACGTAAAGACGTGTCGAATTCATGATCTTATGCGTGAGTTTATCATTATGAAGGCTCACGATCAAGGCTTTGTTGCACACCTTGATCGAGAAAGGCTGCAGGATCAAATGGTTGGACGGCGACTATCTATCTTCAACACTGAAAACCTGGATAAATTGTTAAAAAGAGACGAGGGTTTTTTTCTTAAACTTCGGTCTTTCATTCTATTCAACCAACAGAGTCGCTCTGTTTTATCGGAGTCTACTCTCCTTTTGAGCTTTAAGCTTATGAGAGTACTGAAGCTGGAGTTACTTGAGTTTCCACCTAAAATTGTGAAGCTACTCCATTTGAGGTATCTAAATATTGAGGGTTCGTTTATTCAGTCTCTTCCAAATTCCATTGGGAAGCTAAAGAACCTTGAGACACTTATCATGAAGAATTGCAAAGTAACTGAGCTGCCAAATGACATCCTCAATCTAAACAGCCTTCGCTACCTTTCTATCGGACAAGGTGGTAAAGGTATCATTTTGCCTGTCGAGATCCAGAGACTGACTAAACTCGAACATCTTTCAGTAGTTCAAGCTGAAGACAATGGAAGATCAGTATTGCGTGAGAATCTGGGCATGCTGACTCAAATGAGGAAACTGGTCATAGTAGATCTCATGAAAGAAGACGGGGAGCAACTTCTTGCATCTATTAAGAAGATGAAGTACCTGCGTTCGTTGCAAGTGACTTCACATGAGGAACAACTTAATATGTATCATCTATGTTCTACTCCACCCCTAGAGAAGCTTTTCATGGATGGACAATTGCAAACTCTTCCTAGCTGGATTTCAAAACTTCATAAACTCGCCAAGGTAACACTTGAAAAAAGCTTCATAGAAGACGAATCGGTTGTTGGAGGTCTTCAAAGACTGCCTTGTTTGGTGGAACTAAGACTTATCAACAACGCATTCTGCGGAGAAATATTGCTCTTCGAGAGAGGGGGATTTCCAAAACTTAAATTATTGAAACTACAATCATTGATGACCTTGAGTATGGTGATTGTAGAGGAAGGGGCAATGCTCTCCATTCAGAAATTGAAGTTCATTGATTGTTCCAGCTTAGGAGAGGTGCCCAATGGAATCGAACACCTTACTACCCTGAAAAGCATATACAAACGAAGCATGCCAGAGAGCTTTGATGAAGAACTCAAAAGGCAGGTTTGGAAAGCTGAGAAAGTTCCAACGATCTTGTGAACATAATGCCAAGAAGGTTCTTGGGTTGCTGATCAAGCTTGGTCGAAGTTGTTCAAATTTTACTATGTAATTTTCTTTGCTATATTTCTCCACACATTATAGTGACTTTTAGATTAAGATTTTGTTATTGCAGCTGTTGTTAGGGGTAAGGTTCATTACGCCTCCCTCCCATGTGATTAATATACCTCGATGATCTTCTTATCCATACCATCATCTTGTCAAAAGATGGTAAGCCTTACCTGTAACAAAAGCAAATAAAAAGATTTCATGCTTTATGTTTCTATATTTATTTAATACTTTATATTTATGGTAAGCCCACGTCCTCATGATTATGTTTTCAATGTTTTATGAAACTTTGATACTTTTAGATGAATTGAGTTACAATTAGTGAGCTACACTTTAATACTTGGTTTTCAATGTTTTTATGAAACTTTTAGATGAATTGAGTTACAATTAGTTGGATTCATCTCATGTTTTATGTTTCTATATTTTAAGGCCTAAAGTAGATATATTTATTTTTATGCGTTCTCAACAAGCCCACATCCTCATGATTATTTTAAGGCTTGAAATAAGTGATTTGAAAGTTAAATCATCCACCAAATGAGAGGATGGGAGTCTCTCTTACGTATGTTTAGCATGAACTAGATTGAATAGCTTAAGAGTGGTTTTTTGGGTGCCATGAATCCATGACAGTGAGCCAAAAGTTCAAAACTCTCTACATTATCTTAATTGTCTTTATTTTTTTCTTTTCATAAATAAGTTCTTAATTTTACTAGGTTAATACTTCAAGTTGATTTTAAAACAACTTTTCCAACTTCTTTTAAGCCCTACTTGTGGGATTCGACCTATACTAGTTAATGTCTAACCAATAGATAACTGTGTAGTTGCAGTAAGTTTTTAGATCAATTAATGAGCAATCTTAGAGATGAATTACCAGTGAGCTCATTGATTCAATCACAGCCATATATAAGTGGTACCATTCCACTTAAATTCATTCAATGCGATAACTTTCATGCATGTACCAGGGTGATGGAGATGTATGTGGTGGTATTCTTTTCTGGATCTACTTAAGATTAATTGGCTGGCCTTGAATATGTCATGGTCTAGCCAGTTTCATCGATAGAGAGTGCATCCATGAAGTCTTGTTAAACTGTGAATTGCACGTGTTTGTTGGGGCAACAAATTTTCTGAAACATACGGAATGTTAAGTCATGACTTCAGTCATCATCATACATTATATTGGAGTCTTTGGCACCAAAGGAACCAACAAGGTTACCGTCATTGAACGTGTCAATGGATGCAAGAGGGCAAGTGAGCTTCAATACAAGTAGGAGGAAGTTAACATGCATGCAGAGCATGAAACATGGTCTTCCTGCATCTTTCTGCCCACATGGTCAAAATAGGATTATGACCATCATCATTATCAACTTCCAGAATTTCCATGGTGATCGAGGTATATGTAGTGGAGTTCATTCCTCTTTTATCTATTTCGTGTTTGATAGCTATAGGCATGCAAATATGAAAAGTACTTTTTTTTTTCTTGACCCATGAAACCAAAATAGTTGAATAGCTAGTATAAGATGTGATAGAGTTTAATTCATATTTAGATTTTGAAGGCTATAAGATGTTTTGTTTACAATTCCATTAGAGACTTTATGGATAATGTAATTCCCTTTTCCAATTCTTATTATTATGAGCATAGGCAAAATAGAGAGGAATTAAAAGAAAGGCAACGACTTTTTGACATCACTACTTTTGCTAAAGGACACCATCAATGTAAACCCTCTCACCCACTATTCATTTTTTTCTTCATCTTCTTTTCTCTTTTCACAGCAATTGACAGAGTAGCACCACCCCGCCACGCCTAGCCACCACCGGCCGCACCACCACATTTCCTATCTTCCTCTTCTCATTTGTTTTTCTTCTTTTTTCTCATCTCATCATCTTCCCTTCTCTATTATCTTATCTTCTTCTCCACCGTCGACAACATCACCCCGCCTCCTTATCTTCCTCTCTTCTTTTTTCTCTTCTCCTCGAGGGAAGAAAAAATAAAAACCAGAGGAGAAAAGAAGAATAGGAGGAGGAAGAGAAAAAACATTGAGAACATAGGAGAATGAGGAGAAAAGAGGCGTGACCAGCAGGAGGTCAGGCCGAGATGGCACAGCAGTGGTGTTGTTATTCCCTGAAAGAGAAGAGATGAGAAGAAAGGGAGAAAATAAAGGTGGTGGTGGGTTTTTTTTTGTTTATATTGGTCTCCTTCAGTAGGTGGCGGCGTGCTTCGGAAAGTGGGGGGTGGTGGTGTCCTGCAATAAAAGTGGTGGTGTCAAAAAATTGTTTCCTAAAAGAAAATTTAGGGTGTGGTTGGTCCATTCCATGGGATCACTTACCTTCAAGATTAATTTGATATTGCAACGATAGTTATGTTATTCCCATGTGTTTAAGAGCTTCATTCCCACCATTTATAAAAACTCCAAATGTTGATGATGGTTGCAACCTCAAATTAGATTCCCCTATTACTTTACTTTACAGATTATTTATAGTTTTCTGATTCATGTTAATTACATGTTACTTTTCTTTTTTGTTTCACTCAGTTTAATGCAGCAGAAAAAGGGTCAAATTTTAGTATGATCAAAGAGTGCCAAGTTAAGACTTTCGTCAAGTCACCTCAGTCTGGGAGAGTTAGCTCAAATCACACAGCCAATATCACTCGAGGTATGATCTGAAGTTGTGTGGTCGTTCTCAAAGTAGTGTTCTTGATATATGGTAAGTAACAATTTACTAACATTGGTCGCTCTCTATAGCCACGACACCACAAATGTTTATTCATAGCGTTTCAAAAATGTTATTGTACGATATCATAGCGTTTTAGTAAACGTTGTGTCTGTCGGAGCTATAATAGGTCTTGGGTTATTTATAGCGTTTTAGAAACACTATTGTAAATAAACCATTTATAGCGTTTTTAAAGTGCTATTATTCAGCTTGTAATAGCGTTTTAAAAATGCTATGGTTAGCATATAAAAAGTGTTATTGTTTAGCTTGTGACAACACTTAAAAAACGTTATTGTATAGTTTCCAATAGCGTTTCTAAAACGCTATTGTCTTCCCTCACGTAGCATTTAACAAATGCTATTACATTAGTTTCTATAGCGTTTCTCAAGTCCATTTTTTTCTATAACACTCATCAAGTGCTATCAAATGACTTTTTATAACACTGATTTATTTAACCATAGAAGATAATATTGATATATTATATGTAAAGCATCTAAATGATCAAAAAATAGATATTAATCATCTCATAAACATACGAACTACCAGCACGATTTGAATATAATACAATCTGTAAACTACTATCTTTGGAGATGTACGACAAACAATCTGTAAACTTTTATAACATTGTACCAATTCAACATTAAAATACAATTTCCACTGCAGAAATTCCAGGTACTTGTATAACCAGCAGACATAGACCTTTTTAGATTTGCAAAATCTGTGAGTTAGTTTACTCTTCCATCTCTATCTCTTCCTCTTGAGATCTTACACGCCAATTTCATGTCCTTTCAGTGCCGAGAAGCCCAACTTCCAAAGCAACGAACAAAACCCATAGACCCCCTTGCCAAATCATAAAATCAGCAAAAGAAACAAAGGGCATTTAAACTCAGATTACACAACCTAAATTCATGTCCCTAGCAGCTACCTTTAATCAATCCCTACCCCACAAAACTAACCCCTAAAATTAATTAACTTTTTTTAGTACTTCTTTTTATTTTTGTTTTATTTTATTTTATCTATTAACCCCTCCCACCTCAGTTGTCGCTGACAGGGTTCGACCCCGTGACCTAGTGATATCATCCGCCACTGCTCAACCACTGAGTCATCACACCTTTCATGCAAACAACACAAAACCGCACCGAAACAAAAACAGCAAACTACTGAAACAGTAGTCTCTAAGGCTTTGTTTTCATTACCAACACCTTCAACCTCACTTTGCAATAAACCTATAAAGCTGCCAAGAACATAACATAACATCCACAACAACTACATCGTGACCATCGCAACAACACAAAGCAGCCACACCACAACATATCAGCAACATCACCGCGCCAATACAAACAACAGCAGCATTGCACCTCAGCAATTCAGCAAACACAGCAGCAACCAGGCATTTTCTTCACTTTTCTGAGCATTCAGCATACGCAACAGCTCAAAACAGCAGCAAAACAACAACGCGAGACGACACCTGATTATGAATCAGAAAACCAACTGTTGCCTCTAGATACTAATAAGTATTTGGGCTACTTGCAAGTCTGGAAACATATTTCAATTTTTATCAAATTGTCATGCATGCATCACATACAAATGATACTGTCAGACATACTTCATCAACCTGCTCAGAGAGTTAGGAAAAATGACAAAACATCTAAACTTCCCTACAAGAAACATGGTAAAAAAGCCAAGGCAACAAGACCTCTACTAAATGAATTCACCCACTCCCTAACGACCATTACCAATATAAATTGCCCCAAAAAGACATGCGTAAGCCTAGTCCTCAATCCAAAAAAAATGCAAAACCACAATTAAAGAGAACTTTTACCTTCTTTGGAAGTGCATGAGAACACCATTGTGACACTTGACCTCCTCTTCTTCACTGCTGCAAAACAAATTCAAAGCATGCATTAGAGATGACTAAACACAATAATCCCCTCATTTCAGTACTTTTGCACACAATAATCCTCACTATCTTATTTGAACTTATTTATACACATATACTAGTTTGTACCAGTAGACGCTACACGTTGTTAGTACTAAAATATCTTAAATTAGCATATCAGCGCAAGAATAGCAGGAAATCATAGTTTTTTTTTCTAATTTGGCAGTTTTGGTGCGTTTTGGTATTTTGGCCATAACTTTGGCTACGAGTATCAGAATCGCGCAAACGACCCCAATTCGGAAAGTTCTTTTCAATGTGCACGTCTTCGTCAACCATCTATGCTCATTGCACATCTTTTTGAGGCCAAAATCCACCATTTTCCCTTCCGAATCGACAAATTTAGTAGTTTATTTCCCTTTATAGTAATATTTCAATTATTGTTTAGGAAGTGATTCTGAACCCAATTTGGGCCAGATTTCTGGCAGTTTATTTTTTTATTACGTATTTTTTTTAGCATGATTATTAGGGTTTTGCTATTTTGGGTAAAATTCTAATAATCATGAGTTTTAGCTATAAAGCCCGGCTTGTGGGCTGATTTTAGAGATACATTTTATTTGAGTAATATAATTGACATTAGAGTTATTTCTCTGTGTTTTTGAGCGAATCTCTTGTATCATTCCTTGTGAAATGTTTGTTGAACTAGCCCGCAGGATAATCGTTATTCTGCCCGGCGTCAAGTAGGTGTTAGCAGTACTTGAAAGCAATAAATAATTTCTTCTCATTATAGGTCCTTTCTGCATCCTAACTCTATCATTACAAACCACAACCAAGAGGCCACCAAACGCCTCAAAGAAAACTCCAAACAGTCATCAAAACAAAGCTCAAAACTAAAGCATTCTCTGTTTTTTGCCGTATGCATCTCTGTTTTATATACTGAAAAAGCATCCCAAATCCTCCCTATAATATTCTTCTTCCTATAATATTCTTGGTGCTTTGCAACTGAAAATTAATCATACCCTTGTAACAACTGAAAACTCTTCTTATAATATTCTTCTTCCTATACTCATCTTCTCTAATTCCACAATGTTAATAGCTACCTATTCTTTTGCATTATATTCTAAGCATTTACTACCAAAGTATGTCAAAACATGATCCCGTAAAAATATGTGAGTTAGTGTAGATTACAAAAATATGTGAAATAATCTAGTAGAATACATAGAAAATGTCATTCATGCCATCATGGAGTTTAAGAAGTAGCCATTCATGAATCTAACTGATAAGTCAATACATAAAAAATGTAAGTTATTCCTTTAGCATAAGTAGCTCAAGGAGCTTTTAATTGCTCAAGGAGCCTTTCAGCTATTCCTTTATCAGAAAATGTAAGCCATTTCTTTAGCAGAAATAGCCCAAGGTGCCTTTAATTGCAAAACCATTGAAATATAAGGCAAATAAATTCTATGGTCGAGCAAACTTTTTAAGGCAGAAAATGGTAAAAATCAGGTCACTGTATGCTAATGCAGCAAAAAAAGTCAATGTTTTCATGGTCACTGTAAGCTAATATAGCAAAAAAATCACTCAGTTCATTCACCTTATGTTAGCGAGGTTTATCTTGAAATTAAAAGCTACTAAGTTTTATCAAAATAGCTACTATTGCACACAGATAAAAATCAGAAATTCTAAATGGTGAGGAAACCAGCGAGGGAGGGGTGTGACCGTTCATCTCCCTCGAGATGCGCGCCTGCATTCTCGAGATGTGCGGAAGCGTGAATCTCGAGGGGGATGAGTGGTCACAACCCCTCCCTTGCTGTTTTCCTCGCTGGTTTCTTCGACAGTTAGACAGGCTCCATAAAAATAGCAAGGTGTTTATTCATACCTTTTAATCAGTCAATTCATTCACCATATGTCAGCAAGCATTGCTAGGCCAATTTCTTTTGGCAGTAAGCCAATTGAACCAAGTCGTGCATGTCTGACTTGCAATAGAAAATTAAATCAAGAAGAACGCCACCATAAAATTCACAACATTCTAATTAGAGTTCACTACATGGGAACATGAAGCTAATGTTCATTAGCTCAATCATTATCCATATGTACATGCTAGTTATAAACAACTAACGACGATGCAGCCAAGGTGAAGCTGCTCTTTCCCTTACTTTCATCAATCTTTGCAGATTATTTGTGTTTCTACCAAATATAAAAATAAGAAGTTGCACACTACAAACTCTAAATCCCATACCAAAAAAAACAAAAGGCAAAAACTCACCAACGTTTACCCATTGGTATCTTCACAAGGATCAACTCACCAAATTGGCTAAAAACTTGTCTCAAATGATCAATCGAAGAGATCATGAGAAATCAGACTTAAGGCAACATAGTTAGAATACATCATAAGGCGAAATGAAAGGCTAGAACCGAAGTCAGATTTAGGCTAGTTCACCAGAGTGACTCACCAGATCTCCACCTATCTCTTGAAAGACTGCAAACACACACAAACAAATGGTCAATGCAATGAACAACTTTGATGGGAAAGGAAGAGATGAACAGAAAGATGCAACTGGAACTGAAGGACATCTTCATTGACATTGGTATATATGGATACATCATACAAACACATGAATACAAATACAACTAAAACTGAAATATCATACAACTGAAATAATAACACGTGACTGAGCACATATATTGCTGATAATAAATCAGTCTCGCAATTGTAAAGGCAGTTAGATCTACCAAGAAATGATAATGGGCAAAGCTGAAATAGGTATCTAGTGATGATCATAAAGGAAGATAACATACCACTGTGATTGTGAAAGTTGTGGCGGACACGTCTTCTTCCTCATTAGTTGGTGACATCAGAGGAAGCTGCAAACTTTGCAGATAGTCTTCTTTCATCCCTACAGATAAAAGTCTGGAGCCATCCTACACCATGAATGCCATGGTTTGGGGAGTTACAAGAGATGTTGACATGGTAAGATCTTCTTGAACATCTTCATCTTCGTCATCAACAACAATCAATAACTAGAATGATAAAATAATATATGAGCTCTGGATTTGTTTGTAAGTAAACATCCCATGCCAAGTTATCCAAACATGCACTAATGTACAAAAATTCTGAACAACCGAAATATCATGGTAAAATTCCAGTATTTGACAGTGTAAGAAATTCCAGTTTATGAAAACTTCATGTTATATACAAATGCCATCAAATAAAATATTATAAACTATAGATGATTGCTAATATATATCATAAACCACCATTTTTATCTAAACAAAACCTTCATAACATAATGCTACGCATCATAGTGTTTTCACTACTAGTCTTATATAACTTATGTTTCCAATGCCACAACTAAACCGATAGAAAAAAGATTAGCTAGACCAATTGCTAAGAAGAGGATAGATACTCTCCTTGTAACCTAATCTAGTTTTTGAAGGGCCATCTCTAATCTAGTTTTTGAAGGGCCATCTCTGTAAAGTGTCCTTAGCGTGTTCCAATAACTAAGCCTCCATCCAAGCAATTTAATTTTAATTCAAAAGACAAAAAAAACTTATACTACAACATACATATAATTCTCATAAAAATCTAACCCATTCAGCATAGCTGGAATCCAATTTGTAAAACAAAAAATCATAAATATCAACATTAAAGAGCTTAATCAATTACAAATTGATCATTTCAAACTGAAATACTACTACTACTACTACTCAATCATAACCAGATAAGTAAACATAACGAAACCCTCAAATCAGAGTGATAAATCTTTCATTAAACTTTGAAGTTAAACAATCTTCTTCTTCTAATAAAGAGAACTTTCACTAAGTTTCCAAGTTTCACTCAAAACTCAACATCTAACTAGTTCATTACCCCTAATTGAACCAAAAGTAAAGGTAAACTAAAAAGATAAAAAGTAATATGCAAATCTACCTTAGAACCCAAGCTTGGTTCAGAGCCGGTGAACACAAGGTGTTTGGTATTGTATAATAGAGACCTTGACCTTTTGATTGGAGATCAAACCACCTAGATCCTTTGATTGGGGATCAGCCACCAAAAAAATTAAATAAAACTTGTATTGTTTGCCTAAACTCTATTACATCATATGTATTTATAACTAAAAGCAAAATAATACTTCCTAATTGAATTCAAATCTAATTCTAAAAATAATACTTCCTAATTGAATTCAAACCTAATTCTAATCAAACAATAACTCCTAATTCAAAAATAGAATGTTGTTCTAACTAAGACATTCTAATCTCAAGTAAATACTAAATAGGATTGGTATCCTAACATCCCACGCCGCCTGAAACAAGGCTTGTCCTCAAGCCTGAAAATCTGGAAAACGAACACGAAACTGCTCGTAGTCTTCCCAAGTAACTTCCTCCACAGGACGGCCGGTCCACTTGATAAGCCAGCGTGTAACGGGCTTATTATTTCGTTCAAATAATCCTCGATCAAGCAATTCCTCCGGGACCCATGAGGGTTCATTGGCAAGAATAGGTAAAGTAGGGTCTGGAGTAATACCATTACCTAACTTCTGCTTTAAAAGAGAAACATGAAAAACGGGTGCAAAAAATTATGAGTTGAACCAGAGTCAACTAGGACAGTGACAGTCCTGTGTTTTAATTGTCCAGTGAGACGCATGGTTTCAGGCCGTGGAGACCCGAGAAGGGCATGCAGAGAAATCTCGAGAGGAGGTTCGGATAAAGTATGATCCGAAATAGGAGGCTCAACATCAAAAACGTCGTCTTCTTCCTCATGACCCTCGAGGAGCAAAACGTGGGGCTGAGGACAACAATGGCCACGCTTATATACTTTGTCATAGTTAAAGCAAAGGCCCTTGGCACAGCGTTCTTGTTGTTCAGCCCATGACAAAGTTTAACACCTGGTGGGATACTAGGAACAGGCTTTGAAGAATTTGCAACAGGCACAAGGTTAGCAAAATGTCGGACAGACCCTTTTGATCGAGTAGCATTAATGGCATCTTCTTGACATAAAGCCAACTCAAAAGCATGTGTAATACTGGTAGGGTGTAACATCCGAACTTCTACTTGAATATCAACACGCAAATCCGAGAAAAAAATGTTAATCTGATGTGATTCAGACAAACCGGGCACCAAATTAGATAGCTTTTCAAACTCGGTAATAAATGAGCGAACTGTGCCTCGTTGTACTAACTTGGAAAGAGAACTACACGGATCGATATGTTCACGAGAACCAAAGCGAGAGCAAAGAGCTTTCGAAAACTGTGGATACGTTAGTGTGCCTAGTGATTGGCGAATCCATCGATACCAAGAGTTGGCATCACCCTGAAGGTGAAGAGCGGCAATGGGTAGCATCTGCTCGCTGGAAAGGCCATTTAGTTCCTGGTACTGCTCGCCCTGAAATAGCCAATCATACGGATCAGTTCCGTCGAAACGGGGTAAATCAATACGGAGGCCCTTACCCGAAATAGGAATAATTGGCCGTTGTGGATCCGGTGGAACGTATGGTGCCGGCCGACAAGGTTGGAGATTCCTTAATGCCTCTAGAATAGTGGCATTGGTGGTCTCAAGTGAGTGGAGGTGGGAGGAAAGCCCAGCAACTTGAGCAGTAAGATCATTGACCTGCTCTTGCAATTCAGCAACCGTCATGACGATGCGCTGAAATTGGAGTGGAAACCCGGAGTTGATGAAATCTGGAGACGCGGAAATCTGGGATCGATGAATTGGAAGCAGCGCTGGAAGTTGTGATTGATTAAACCGGGAATCAGGGATCGAAGGCGGATGAATACGCGGAATTGATATAACCTGGAATCAGGGATCGAAGGCGGAAGAAGACGCTGGAAGTCGCTGGAAACGGGGCTGCGGAGGCGGATGAAGACGCCAAATTGACTGTGCCGAAACTGGGTCTGCGGAGGTGGGATGAAGACGCTGAATTGAATCGAAGTGCTGAAACTGGGTCTGCGAAGGTGGGATGAAGACGCTCTGAATTGAATCGAAGGAGACACTAAATTGAACGATGTGTTGAAACAAAATCGATGAAGAACCCTGCTCTTAATTGAGGAAGAACGATGAGGACGTTGTGTTGAGTCGATGGGGTAGGTGCTGAAGAGGAAGATGCGCTGAATCGACGAAGATGCTGGTGATGAAGGCGACGGCGGTTGCTGCGAAGGGTGGTGCTGTTGCGAGGTAAATTGTTTTTTTTTTTTTTGTGGATGAAGATCTGGGAGATCGGAGGTTGTTGTGGAGTGTGAAGAACGAAGTAACAAGAAAAAAAAAATTTGGCTCAGAATCGATGATGCTCTGATACCAGATAATAGAGACCTTGACCTTTTGATTGGAGATCAAACCACCTAAATCCTTTGATTGGGGATCAGCCACCAAATAAATTAAATAAAACTTGTATTGCTTGCCTAAACTCTATTACATCATATGTATTTATAACTGAAAGCAAAATAATACTTCCTAATTGAATTCAAACTTAATTCTAATCAAACAATAACTCCTAATTCAAAAATAGAATGTTGTTCTAACTAAGACATTCTAATCTCAATTAATACTAAACAAGATTGGTATCCTAACATTGTACCTGAGAAAACACCCAAAGCAAATAAACAATTCAAAAAACCAATTGAACAAGGTGTTTGATGAAAAGACGAAAAAATGAGATTTGGGGGTATTCTATTTTGAGTAGACCTGATGGTGTTGTCAGTCCTCATTGCAGATTCAGTGAGGGATGGGCTTGTTCTGCCTCATCTTCTTTGCCAACTTCTCCTTGATGATGAACGTCTTGTGTGACAACATTTTCGCTTCAGCCGCTGAGGGTTCGGAAACGAAGCTGTGTGTTGTAATGGGTTTGTGCATCTCCTTGACTCTCGATCTCCCTCACTCTCTCCATCGATCTCCCCCTCTCTCTCTCTCTCTCTGTCCCTAGATCTAGATCTCGATCTCCCTCTCTCTCTCTCTCGCTGGCTTTCGCAATACAACTTGAGGGCAACAACGAGAGAAAATGTGTTTTCTTGGCCTTTTGGGTGAGGGAACGCTAACGCTTTAGCATTTTGCCAAAATCAAGCGGTTAATATTTTTAATTTCCCGTTTTTTTTTCTATAGCGTTTTAAAATTGGAATGTTACTAAAACTTGAACTTTTGAACTTTTCATAGCACAAAGTGTAAAAACGCTATAATAAAATGCTATTAATGGGCACTTGTGGTGAAGTCGCATGATCATCTTTCCCATGTAAGCTTTCTTGCAACCTAAAGTACCATGTTGTGCTTCAATGACTGACAGTGCTTTGAGTACTGTCAATGAAAATGTTATGCGAAAGGCAGAGTTGCTTATTGTCAAGACTTTTCCTGGTTACCCATTTATTGCATAGATTAAATGGTATCTTCACTTTGCATAATGATCAATGTGTAAGGTTACTTCTTTGTGATAGTTAACACATTATATGGCAAAGGGTTGTTTACGATAATTTTTTCTTAGGCCTTCTTTTTGAACAATTTACATCAGAAACACACTTTTAATGAAATGATCTAAAAACTGGAAATAAGCATTCACTAAAGATTAAAGAATTATTATTCTAAGTGACATACAAAGAAAATGCTATCCATCGCCTAGCTCAAGTATTCAACTTAAAACTACGAACTTTCCAGTGATAGAGAAAACATGGTAGCATACTAGCATGTGCTGTGTATACGTATTGTATACATCGGTCGACGAAGAAGAACTTCATATACTGTTGTTACTGACTACAATGGGTAAGTGATACACTGAAGCTTTCATACTGGCAGATACAACTTGCTGATAGGAAAAATAAGCACTCTTGTAACACAAGTAGATGATGCAGTGTGCTTTGATCGTGAAGTTGATCAGTAGTAAGACTATAGCATACCAGATCATTAAAGAATTCAGCAATGTATTGTTTATTTGTTTGCTCATCCATCATTCAAGGATTGATTAACAATTTCTTTTTTTACAAATTCACCAAGAAAAACAAATCTTTGCCAGAGCTACAGATGCAAGGTTATAGACCATGATGATAGCAGTGGACAATAGAATGAAAAAGGATTTTGTTTAAGTATAGCCATTCTATTTTAGGATAATCCATTTTGCTCTAGTATATATGCCCTGTTTAGTTTGAACTGTTCTCCCAAACCTAAGTGAATCATCAATTACCAAACCAAAGTGAGCAGCTCACCACCACTACTCACTTGTTGCACATGGGTGGTAGCTCCTGCAGTGACTCCCAGTGTAACACGACAACTCGACCCACACTTTGCTCATTATCTTCCATTAATCAACCTGCATAGCATTCGGGGTCATCGTAAATCCTTGGCTAGAATAACCCCATCAAAAAACACTGAGGTGTTCACATCCAGTAGCTTCTCGCAGGCTTCTTTTAGTTAGCTTGATTTGGCTTTCAATCTGAAACTAGGAATGATTTTCCGCATCAAATTTGATTCATTAGGTTCATATTTCAGAGGTTCCATTTCAGCAAAAAACCTCTCTGCCTCTACACAAGTGATGATGTCATCTGATCTTGGCAAAAACTGTATCTAGTACTCCTATGAATACTTTAGGCTAGTAGATTAGCAGATATATCACATAGTCCAACAAGATTTTACACAACTCTCGGCTATCATTTGGATATTCAGCTTCTTGGTGATAAAGGTTGATAAAACTAAACTGTGATGGCAGGAGATCCTTCCTTCCTAAAGCTGGTGCCTTCGACAGAACCCTCAATAATTTCGCCTTGTGAATGTTCCCAAGAATCCTCAATCAGTGCCAGATCCATACTCAGTCAGTAGCTCCAGACAGCCAAACCAACAAGTGCAGGCAGATACCACTCATTTATGATCATACGGAGCCCCTTTAGGGAGCGAGGGAAAGGAAGGGGCGAGGACACTCATCCCTCGCCCCCTAGAATTCCTGATTTGATATAATCACTACTTTATTTTTGCTGGAAATCAAAAACCAATGGGAACTAAAACCACACTAGTTTACGAAAGAAACACCTTCCAACTAGGGATTCATCTAACCAGTGATTCCCTCAAGTGTCAAGTTCATTCTGGACCAGAAGTTCTGTAGAATTTAAACTCCTTCAATTTACTAAAACATAGTCACAACTCACAAAAGAGAACAACGTACAATACTTGTTCATTTTCCTACATCGAATGCACGCTTGAACATTTTAATTTCAATCAATCAAGTAGAATATGTTAGAAAATCACTAAAACCTCACAGATCAAATGTATGCAAATTAATACTTTCTTCAACCTTTTAGCTTCCTTAAGCTCCTATTAAAATTATTTCTTTATGGCTTAATGGTCTAGGCTGACATTAAAACGAGCATGTAATTCGCACAAAGTGCATTTCTTTCAAAATTAAGGAGATAAAAAGGGATGGCAGATTGCAGCAATTGCCACGGTTGGGATGACAGAAACAGGGGACCAGAGAATAAAGATAGAACGTTATCGTCGATATGAATATCATTACAGAAATTCTAAATGGCGAGGAAACCAGCGAGGGAGGGGGTGCAACCCTCCATCCTCCTCGGGATGTGTGCCTTCCATCCCCTTCACGCATCCCGAGGGGGGATGGACCCCCCCCCCCCCCCCCCCCCCCTCCCTCCCTCCCTCCCTCACTGGTTTCTTCGCCATTTAGACAGGTTCATATCATTATCTAGAGTACCTGTGTTTTGTAGTTTTTCCGAAGTTCGGAATGATGTATGTTTTAGCATTGGTGTGACCGACCAAAGCTCATTACGAGATTTTTAGTTGTAATGTTCAGTGGTTGTTCTATTATTTGTATGATTTGCGAGATGGTGGCTTATTTTCTTCATTTTTGTATGATTTGCAGACCCATTGCCTGAAGGAAAATATCCCATAAAGGATCTCTATCAAACTCTTGCAGTTGCCAACATGTGTCTCCAAGAGGTAGCCAGTACTCAGGACTTTGATGAGTGATATTGTATCCGCTCTCTGAGTACCCAGCTGAGCCAGAAAACAAAGTAAAGACACTATGGAAGCTGGTGTCAGATCACATGGCGTTGAAGAACTACAGTAGCAGCAGAGCCCCGAACCAAACCATTTTTTAAATTCATTTTTTGTAGATTAAGCAAAGCTTTGGTGTTGATATTGCCATGGACATTACAAGGACAATCACATTATACAAAAATGTGCATCTCTATTCAACTGCGTTCGAGTAGTTTTAGCAGTACAAAATCAAGTATACTTGCCTAGTAGACCCAAATATGTGTATTGCAAGGGAGATTGTACAGAACTTTATCGCTGAAGTGAGTTTGTTGTGCTACTTCTCTAAGTTTTGTACATCAATTTCCCATGCTGAGGCTAATTGCAACAACAACTGCTCAGGCGCTGAACCTTCCCAGTCTTCTGGTGGATCTATTGTTGAGGAGGCTTCATGCAGATTCAGCAAAAGTTCTCTCTTGGTTTCAATAGGAATTTCTAACACATCTGGACCATTCTCCATCACAACATCAACCAACTGCAAAATCCAGTAAGTGTATATTAATCGTCAATAACCTGGGAAAAAAGTAACCAAAACTTTACTTTATTGTAAGTGTGGTGGACGGTGATGCTTTTAGCTCTACGAACCAAGGGAGTTGAGCCAGCTTCTAATTGAGAATTGATTTTGTTATAATTTTCTGTGTTGTTTGTTGGGTAGAATTCCTCTGTATAAGATAGTCGGATGGGTCTTCTATTATGTTAGGATCTCTATTTTGGGTTTTTTGGGTGTTTGGTGTTAGTCCTAAATCACTGTAATTTAACAATGTACATGTAATTTAACATTAGAAAAAACAAAAAAGAACTTGCGCTGACAATGAAAGAGAGGCTTTTAAGAGTAGATAAAAGAATTGTGGTGGCACCAAAACAAGGGGGTTGAAGTTGATGGAAAAAAAATCCATACCTGCTGGCTCCAAGATAAAGCAATATCGAACAAGTTCTGTTCCAGCAGAAATTGCCCTATAGCATGTAAACCTCACAAGCAGTTTCATTAGAAAGCTGATCTACTACAGGACCTGTTCTGTCCATCAGTTTCACCAGCACGAGATCGTCACCCGTAGACAGAACTTCAGTGAAGGCTGTATCAACATCACCCACATGTAGTGCATCCATTGCATTGCTCCATGAAACCCACACTTGTGACCTCTCCTGTCCCGCATTATCAACTCCCTCAGCTTCTGCTGTTAATTCTGTAATAGCCACTCGCTTTGCAACTCGAGACGTTCCATTCTCTTCCCCAGCTACCCTTATAGCTTCCAGAGTCGCCTCGTCCTTTGAAGCTTGCCAGACACTTCTTGCAGAAGGGCCCTCGCCAAACCTAACAGAGCCTGGACCCTTTTCCCAAGCTCTCCGGTTATGCAGCTCATCATCACCATCTTCAGATCTAGGGGATCGACCATCACTTGGAGCACCACCTGGAACCCTTCTAGAGCCTATATGCCCATTTCTTGATGCACTATACGTGTAAGAATCCCATACCTCAGGCATATCAGATCTTCTATGTGGGTCTCTACCCCTTGATCCAGAAAAAATACCATCAGATGATGGAAACCTATCAGCAAAAGGTGCTCGTCCATCACCACCCCTACCAAATTTGGCACCAGAATAGTCAGACAGACTATTGTACTTTCCTAACCTACCAGAGGACCCCTCGTATCCCATCGAAAAATTACTACCCCTCCTACCGGCTGATAATGCTAGATCTCGTGCCATGTCCTCCACAACCCTCTCAAGACCCCGTACCCTATTCTCTAAAGTTATCATACCATCATGAGACCCACTCATAAAATCCTGCAGTTGGAAATGCAAATTTTAAGATTTCAAAAATAAATATCAGAAACCATGCTCTACTACCTGAAAGTGTATAAACAAACCTGCAACATGTTCATCAAATGAGCTTGTTGTCTTTCCATTTGTAACAATTGCCTCTGGATGGCTAACCAGTTTCCTTTGTTGTTCATGAAAGATCCTTCCCCGTGACCATCGTTTCTGGAGAAACCACTACGAGAACTGCCATAGTCCCTCTGATTAGGTTCGAGCCTATCATCAACAACAGATGCTTTTGTTTTAGAATCGTTCCTTCTAAATACAGTCTGTTCTGTCGATTTCTCCCGAGATAAATTATTGGTTCCCCTATCAGCTTTATGGTATCTAACACTGGTGGCTGCATTAACATCGTCCGACTCACCATTCACACTCTTAACGGATATGTCCCCATACACTTCTGTATCATTTGGCTCTGGTCCATCTTCACCTTGTGATTTGGAAGAGTTCATAGATCTCTGTGGAACAACCACTTCTACAGGCGAATCACCTGATATCCTTGATGCAAGTTTCTGGAAAAAGTCTGGGTTCAACTCTTTGTTGCTCAAGGCAGATGCTTTTTTCTTCAGCATTCCAACTGTTTTCTCTGATATGCCATTATCCTTGGCTTTTGAAAGAGAATCAGATATAGGGGATGATGAATTTGCTCCTTCCTTCACCGACTCTCTTTTTTTTTCTCCAGGACTTGTATTCTTAGTATCAGCTTTTGCTGCTTCAGCCAATTGTGAACCCTTTCCATCTATATATCATGAAGAGAACATTACAAAGTGTCAAAGATTTGCAGAGAACATTTTGAGTCCGCTCGTTGTAGTTAAAAAAAAAAAAGTAAAAGAATAAAAGTTACACGATAAAATTCTCGGTATTCTAACCATGAGATTGGGCACTTGGTCCATCTGTAATTCCATCTTGTCCTTTCTCTGATATCTTCTTCCACAGCTGTAATGCCTCATTCATACTATCCCTAACAGGTTTCACCTATACAAGACAAACAAATCATTATCTTGTGCCACAGATTTTTGGTAACTTTACCAAAATCCGTACAAATTATTGATTCGATTGTAGCAAAATAATCTAAAGAATGTACTCCTCAGAAGTACAAAATATTAAATATGCTACATATTTCATAAGGAATAACTAAAAAACATACACTCTGGCATATGTGCTAACCAACATCTGTCCTAGCATTCAAATCAAGGTAGGTATATGAGCTCAACCCTCCTTGAAACAAAATATAGTTGCTGAAACTATTCCAGATTTCCAACTATGATAGTAATTTATGATTGGATGGCCAAGACAAATAATGTGCCTATTCTTAGCTTGGATGGTTTTAGTTTTTATATCCTCCAGCCCTAACCAAGCACTTTACGATTCTCATCTCTTGTCCTAATTAAGAACCTCCCAAGTACGCTACTTTTTTTCCCATCCAAAAACTCCAAAGAATAGATCAATATAGTAACAGACGTTGAATTATAAACAATGCTTTGTTCAGAGGATCTCCTTAAAGGAGCCATCAACTGGCAGGTCTAATCCCCTTCTCACCGTCTCCAAACCTGATGTGAGATTTTCTTCTAAAACAAATAACTAATTTTGGAATACTTGCTCCATCTTGTTTCTTTCAGTTATAGAAGAGAACCATTAAGAGTATTAAACATTATATGCTACAGGTTGGGTCAAAGAAAATTGTTCGAAGTTAACATTATGGTAAAAGTAGGCTTACCGTTTGTAAATCATGTCTCTAAAATACTATCTGCTTAACAAGGAGCACATGAACTGAAGGGAAATGAGGTGACATCTAAACATCGACAAACTATTGTGTCCTGTCATATTGATATTGGTGGGCCTAAATTGATATATAAATATACCTCACAAAAGGACAGGTCTCACGAGTACTGATAGTTGCATAAGTTTACCTAACACTTTGGCCATAAAGACACTAGAAATTTGCCAGCAAAAGTTCCTATCCAGATTGCTGTCATTCTCTTTCTTATAAAAAGGACATACTTTTGCAAAAGATTTAAAGTAATTTAGAGAATAAAATATGAGAAGAACATTATAAGCTATTTCTGCTACACATAACATTGGTGACTGCAACATTCATATCTCCGTGAAACTATTGAGTGTGTGCTGCATGGTATAATACCAAAAGCCCATCTACGAGTGGTTGATTGATAAATGTACCTTATCAAAGCGACAGGACTCAAGAGCGTTGATAGTCGAAGAAGTATCCTCAGCAAGCGTATGGCTTGAGTGAGATGCTAGGGCACTCAATGTATCAGCTGCCACCTTACGCGTTCCCCAATCACTACTTTGTAGGCATTCATGGATACTTTGCAGAAACACTGGCAGGCTCTGGGGTGCAATTGCTCCAACCTGCAACATATGGGTATTGTAAGTTTTGCTTGATTTAACGTAAATTTTGTTTCAAAAACATTGATGGGATCACTGGACAATGTACTGTAGGAAATAAAGCAATGGCTGTGGCACACAAAAAAATAAGTAGATAATGCAGTAACAGCCAAATGGTAATAAATAATAAGTAACAACAATAAGAAAAAACTTTGTCAAGGATGTCAGCTTGGTAAATACCAACTTTGCCAAGTTTACTACTCTTAATGTATGCCATTATCCACATCTAATTCAATGATCGATCCTTATTGATCAAGAACAAAATAAATGAAAACAGGGACTTGTAATCATGAGATCATGATCGCTTCTAGAAATCATCTGGGCAGATATCAGATGCACTGGCCTCCTAGTAAAATTCTTGAGAGTTTCAAAAAATTTGCTAGGATGAGGCCTAAGGCCTGTTCAAATGAAATCATAGGCTCTCCAAACAAACCCAACATATCCTGTCATGCTTGTTTATACCAAGTCGCCTCAGCCAACTGTGTATGCATAATTTTCAGGTCTCACACCTAGCTAGTCTACAAAGATGTCAGTAGTTGGTTTGACTTTCCTCTTCTCATGGCCCTTCCACGAGATTCTTAATTTTTAGAGATTTTTTCCCCAAAATACCATCTCTTTCTGTTGGATTATAAAGTTCCATATTCAAGCTCCCAGTTTTTAGTGTGACAGGAATGTAACAAACAAATTGAGCTGCCGGAATTAACAACTTGGGAGTATTTCTTTACCGCTTATGACACTAAAAGTGAACAATCATTGCTTGTAGTATGGACATAATCCACTTCACAGTAAAGCGTGGGTTCCCTCATTCCCTCTCCTTCATTACTACTCATTTCTAACTAGTTTTACCAGGAACAAAATATATTATCAAACGATACAAAAAACTGTTAATCACATTATGAATTCCTCTCAAAGATCCAAAATTCAATCAAATCACTAAGCCAAACACAATGCAGACAACAACACTATCGAATCCAATTCAAAGAAGACATAATTCACATAGTCAAACAAGTAAACAACCCACATTGGCCAAACCTGAGAAAGCCTCGAAATGACGGGCAACAGCGAGGCCCGGGCAAGAAAATTCTGGCTATTCAAGAACTTGCAAATCCTGGGGCAAAGCTTCTGGAACCCGGAAATGGGCGGCGGGTTCCCTGCACACTCAACCATCTTAGCCATACACCCAGCCGAACCTGCCTGAACAACTCTATTCTGCTCACCCATTGCTTCAAACAATGGCTTAGCAAACAACCCAATACTCCCATTACCTCCATCACCCCTCAAGTACTGCGAAGACAGAGTCCCAATGGCATCCCGGCAGGCGTCCCGGACACCCGAATCAGAGTCTTTGAGCTTCTTAACAATGTGGGAGACAACTTTAGAGAGATGGGGTTGGGCTGAATTGGTGTGGGAAGTTGAGAGGAACCCAAGGAGCCGTAAAGACTCCTTCTTTACTGATGGTTTGGGGTCGTTTGAGGCATCAAAGAGGCAATTGAGGAGCATTGGGAGGGAGTCTGGGGTGAGGGTTTGGATGGTTTTTTCGAGATCTTCGACTGCAATGTGATGAGTGTCCCTATCAGAGAGTTTTGATAGGGAAGTTAGGATCTTTTGCTTGAGCTCAATCATGGCGAAATGGGAGGATAGAGAGGAAGATGAGGAAAGGGGTTTTGTTATGGGGGATGGGGAGGTTGTGGGTGGTGATGGGGTTGATGGTTTGTGGGATTTTGATGAAGGTTGTGAACTCATTGTTGGCGTTGGGTGCAGAGAGGTTGAGAATAGAAGGTTTGCTTGAAGAGGAGAACTGAGGAGACCCACCACAGAAGAGAAAGCGAAATCAGATCTGACCTGAAGTCTATGCTCTGTCAAACTCTTTTCTGTCTCTCCCTCTGTCTCTCTGTCTCTCAAGTGATGTGGTGCGGTGATACGAGGGGTTTTACTTAAAGTGCTTGGAACTAGGGGTGGGCACGGGACGGGATCGGTTGAGATATACACATTCCTATCCCATCATGTTCATACGGGATCGAGATGGGACGGGATGGGAAAAACCTCATCCCGACCTCATCCCATCCCAAACTGGTTTGGGACGGGATCAGTAGGGGATACATCATGTCGACGCGAATGTTGAGTTCTGTTCTGTTATTAAGTAGCATCTGACTACGCTGGGACAAGTCGTCATTTCCCAACATATTGTGATTACTTTGCAAACTGAAGAATTTATCGTGTTTCATTTCCCAACATATTGTGTTTATTAGAGATTTTTTATTTTGTTTTTTCCTGGTAATAGTTTCACCTTGCATATAGAAATAAGTAATTCTGATTTACTTTCCATGGAATTCCAGTTGTCACATGAAGGCTTGCTCAAAATGTTCAGATGTAAATGTAATCAAATGATGAGTGTGTCAGCTGTCTATACATATAATGGATAACCAAAACAAAATAAAAGAACTAATAACTTAAAAACCGGAGGAGTTGTATAAAGTCAATGGAGAAAATAATCTTAGATTTATCATATTTTGGTAGAATGTAGCATGCAGATAATATCTTGAAGCGATTTAGAAAGATGTACATGTTTCTTGGTTATAGATATTTAGACATTAGTACATATTTCCTCACTGGTGAATAAAATCTAGTTATGAACATTCATTCTTATTGATGTGGTCATAGTGCTAGCCTTAGCACTAGTTCTTTAAAAAAATTATAACTAGTTTCTTGAATTTGGTGTTTTTGTTTGAAGATAGTGCTCCTATTGAAGCCAAAAGTCCATTGAATCTTAATAGGAAAGTACTAATTTTGATTTTTCATTCCAAATCGATCTGTTAATTAAGTTGTTGAACAAATGTGGAGTTGATTTGTTCGATTTTTGTGCAACTTGGTGTTGTGTGTGTGTGTGCATTGGCATGAGCAGAATACCATGCCTTACCATTTACAGGTGAATGGAACACCCATTATTGTAGGTGTGGGCAATGTAATCTCTGAAGAAGGCTTTTAGTTGTTGTTATTCCCCGCTGCTACTAGATCTGTCTGGAAAACTCTTCTTTCTGTTGAGGCCATCCCCATGGGGGCTAATGCATGGGAAAGATTCAGAACTTCACGCAAAGAACGGGATATCCTAATGATTGACACTTACAAAGAATTTCACGCAATTCCACAGTTCTAAAATAAATAATTAAATAAAAATATTAATAATTAATATTAAAAAATTAGTTCGGGACGGGATGGGATTGGCGGGATTGAAAATCTTCATCTCATCCCATCCCATTCTAGATCGGGACGGGACGGGATCAGGATGAAATTATTCAATCCCATTAAGACCCGAAAAAATCGGGACGGGAATGGGATCGCGGGATGGAATGCCCACCCCTATTTGGAACTTGAACGAGCTTTTCAATTAATCGATTGTTTTACTTTCAAACTATGGCCGATTAAAAGCTGTAAAATTAAAAAGTATTTATTTTGAGGTTATGAATAAAATTTGTTTGACAATTTTGTTCTGCTGAGTCGAAAAAATTTATGATATAAATATTATGCTTAAAATCATACCGAATACGACTATAGCGTTATTGTTGAATATGAGCAATACGTCTATGGCGTTTTAATTAGTTATTTGATGAAATTATTAATCTGAACATGGGTTATTTGATTTGATATCTTATGATACACATAAGACACAAAAACTATATGTTAAAAACTTAAAAATATACATGAGATTAAGAGTTTGAGAGATGAAGAAAAACTTTAAAATACATAGAAAAAAAAGTAAAGATGAAGGAGAGAAAGGAGAACCACAATGCTTGGTGAAGAGAATGAAGGTGTGCCGCCAAAATTTAGCCTTACTTACTTTTAAGAAAATGGGGCAGCAATTGTCATTACAAAATTATGTTAAGGTTATTATTGAAATATTTTTTTTCTAATCACTCAGTGCTAAGTGATCAACACTTCCATGTTACTTATTCCAATTAGAAGCATAACTTCTAATCAGAACTAAAAACAAACACTCCAAACAAGGTGATCTACTTCTTATTAAGACTTTTGACACCATTTAGAAGCAAAAACAATCACCCTCTGAGTGAATTAGTGAGAATGAACCAAGAGAGGTTTTTGGAGGAAAGCTTAAAAAACTATTTATATTTTTTTGATAATAGGTAAGGTTAATTATTTATAACAATAAAATTTAGAAAAGGGATTTAAAAAAAAAATGTAAGTCGACTTTATTTGTAAATGTAATGATTGAGGGTTTTTATGAATGACTTCTAATGGCGGTTGTGGATAAACGAAAGAGACTTGATAAATAGAGAAAAGAAGAGAAGAAGTGATGACGATAAGAGGAACAACAATTATTGGCATCTTTTGGGCATTTTTTGGGTTTTTTTACAATTTCATCCCTTCTATAAATGGTGTTTGTGATTGAGTTTTAAAGGGAAGAGATAAAAATTGTAAAAAAAAAAAAAAAAAAAAAAAACTAAGAAATATACTCAAAAATGACTGCAAAACATGACTGACTAGACTTGCTCTAACTGAAATAATGAGTTAGAGGGTAGATTCAAATCACGTGTTTGCCTCAGGGGCGGATCTATGTGTTAGGTAAGGGGGGCCCTTATCTTTTTTAAAAATTTCACTAAATTACCCATATTTTTTACATTGCCCTCCTTTAAAATTTTATGTTGCCCCCCTTTGTATGAAATCTGGACTTCTAACTCAACTAAAAATTACAACAACAATTTTTTTTCTTTTTTTTAAACTCCACTCTCATCAATCCTAATCCCACTCCAATACTCAATTTTTTTGTTTAATATCTCTTCTTTTCTTTTTTTTAATTCACACCTTCTCTCTTTATTTCTCTTTTTTTAATATCTCGCTCTTAATTCCCACCAACTCATTTTAACCCACTTACCCCTATGCACACAAAAAGCAACAAAGAGACCATAAGAAAGGGTACCATACATGGTGGGTTTGCTTTGGGATGCATATGATCATATTCAATTTAAAATTTTTAATTGGGTTGGGGATTCAAGGGAAATTATACATCATCATCATCATTGGTTTTCTTTTATTTTGTTCAAAAAAAAATATTAGGATTATCTTACCTCGGACTCAACTACATATGGTGGTAAGAGTAATAAAAGATTAGTTAACAAATTACATTAATTCGAGGGTTGGGATCTGATCTGCTTTGTTTTCTCTCTGATCTTTCAAAATCAAAAGTAATCATTTAGGTTTAGGGCAGTTGGAAAAACACGATGGTCGTAGGTTGATTCAGCTAAGCTGTTGTTTGTCTGTTTCGCCTGAGCAAGCCCAAAAGAATAAAACTTTCTCTTTCTATACACACACATATATTTCCCTTCTGAGAAGACAAACAAGAATAAGAAGATAAAAGAGAGTGAATTGGTTGTGTAAGTGTTATCCTCGGAGGCTCTGACTTAGAAGTTAGTTTCAGAGAAGAAGAGACAAATGGACAGATAAAGCAATAGGAGAAGATGAAGGAGGATTCCAAAAATAAAATTGTTATCCGACAAATTCACTTGAATCCATCCAGTCCAATCCAGCTACTGTTACTACTACTCCTTGGACTTGGACTATACCGTCATGCTGCCTCAAAGCCAGATGTCTGCTCCTCACCAACTCCCATCTTATACTACCATGCCTGCTTCTGTTTTCTCCAAGTAAAAAATGAAACCTCTTAATTAGCTAGGTACAATTGAATTAATCTTGTCATGTATATTGTTTGTATAGTTGAATTAATCATCCTTCTTTCACAATCACGCCATGTCACCCTGATTGCAAAATATGATTGTAAAAACTTAGTTTCTTAGTATTTTCGTAAATAGTTATGTACTATTTGTCCCCCTTTATCTGCAATCATGGCTCCGCCCCTGGTTTGTCTTAAGCAATTAATAGCACTAAAGGGTTTTGGGGAGGAAGATAAACGAAAGGAACGGTGAAAGAGAAGAAGGATATAACAAAAGGAAAAGATTTCTATGAAACGCCGAGGGGGAAAATATAACATGATAGACAACAAGTGAACATTTGAATTGAGAAGAACACCTAAACGAGTAGCTCCTCTTCTTGATTATTAGTCACTACCTATTAACAAAAAACAATAAATGAAATTTTTTATCTTGGAAAAGAACGTCTTATAATTTCTAACCATCATTCTTTTCTAATCATAGTACCACTACACTAAATTGGTATATTTGTAACAACTTAAAAAACAGTAACACTTTTGAGCTATTACAATTCACCAAACAATTTCAAGTCAAAACTAAATTTAGTCAACAAAATGAAAATAGCTACCAAAAAAAAGTGATACAATAAATTAGATCACCATGAATAACATCACTTGTAAGCCCATACTATTTGTGCTGATACAATTATTGAATCACTTTGTTTGTGAAAATGTGTAAATTTGTTTTGTGAATTGTTATAGCTCAAAAGTGTTACTAATTTTTGGTTTGTTACAAAAATGTCAATTTGGTATAGTGTACATTCTAATGACAAATATTATTTTCCTTTTTAATCAAAATGTCCTGATCACACAATGCATATTATTCGAAATTTAGTTTTCCTATATTTTCCATCAATTTGTTCAAATAGTAGTTATAACTATTTAGCTAAATGTATTTGAACAATTATATCATATTTATTTTTCTTGTGAATGAGTTTGGTGACATTAGTCATTAAGTACTCGGCCAAAACCTTATTATGTATGGCAGAAATGCTTAGAACTCTTTGGTAAATTAACACATTAAATTGTATGTATTAGTGATGACAATCTACTAAAACTCACAAGTTTTTACCAACGAAACCCGTGATTTACAATAGAATCTCAAAATCTACGAGTTCAGTTTGAAACACAATCAATTTTTTTTTTCTTTCATAAATTTTACCGATGAATCAACCAGTTTTGCAAATTTAAAAAGTCGGAGCACAATACTCAAGTCAGTGCAAATAGTGGAATTCTAACTTCAGTTTTTTTTTTTTTTTTACCCATTCTCTTTAAAACATAATCACAAACATTATCTACAAACACGATAGATGTGTAAAACAAAAATACCAAAAAAAAAACTTACACAACATGATTGAGTAGAATTCTTGGATTAACATATATAGGATACTTGACAAAGGAGGCAACAAGAAATACCAAATTATTATCAGTTATTTTCAGATTTTATTCAGATAAGAAGATTAGACAAAACCACCAACCAACTCATCTACTCAACTCAAACTCGAACTCATACTCAGTAGTTGGTTTTTCAGAAGAAGTGGAAGTTCATCATCTGAAACATCAATGGCTTCCATCCCATGTACAATTCACTCAACAACTTTCCCTTCAAAGCCTCACACTTCCACTTATGGGTCTGCTAACATTACTTCCCAGTTTCTGGGTATCCAGAAAAAGCTTGGGTCTTTAAGATGTTGCACTATTAGACCTATTAAAGGACCTTCAAATGGTTCAAGAACCAAATGTTGGTTTAAGTTTGGAAAGAATGGTGTTGATTCTGAAGGTGCAGGGATTTATGGTAGGCAGAAAAGAGAGGACTTTGATAGAGATGATGTTGAACAGGTTAGATGCCACTTGCTTTTTATTTATTTATCTTCATATTAAGTAAAATTACATTACTGTAATTTCAAGTGCATTGAAGGCTATGAAGCATAGAGAAATCAGTTTTCAGGGCTTTCAAGGCTGCTTGCTTGTGTGCATAAGTAGAATAAGAAGTCTCTTGGATGAAAAATTGATCCAACAATGGTTTCAAAATCTTGTTTACCAAAATTTACTTGGGGTGTTTGCTTGATGGAATTGAATTTCATGAAGGAAGAGACAGGAGGTGAAAGAGATAAGTGAGGGGTTGCAGATGAACCTCCTGATTCCCATGGAAATTGGATTCTTTAGGTGGAGCAAGGAATGTGATTCCACATGCATGGGAATTGGAGTGCATTATCCTCTTGTCCACTCCTCCTTCATTCCCCTACATTTCCAAAGAATGGACTACATCAACCACAACCTTTTTAGGTGGTTGATGGAATCAAATTTTTAGATGTTTTAATTAGAGTATCTCCAATTGCATCCCTATAATTGCTTGAGATAATCGACCACTTGATTTAAACAAGTATGACCAGTAACATTTAGTTTGAAACCACAAAAACTTAAATGTTTAGGGACAAAGCTTGCCTGTGTATGTTTAGGGGTTAGCATAGATGAAATATTCCCTTAAACCACTTAGGGTGTGTTTGGTTGCATGGAATCCTATGCCATGAAAATCCATGAGGGGACCACTGCATTTTAGGCTAAATTGATATATCACTCCACATTTACCATTTGACCACCATTTGATTTTGTGATCAATGGTGGGAATGAAAGTCCCATGAACATGGGAATCTCACTCCTTGGCCCCCCAAGGCATGTGATTCCCATGTTCATGGGACTTTTATTCCCACCATTGATTACAAAACCAAATGGTGGATGTGGAGTGATATATCAATTTAGCCTAAAATGTAAGAGTCCTCTCATGGATTCCCATGGCATAAAATTTCATGCAACCAAACACACCCTTAGACCCTCTTTTCGATGCGTTTAGGATCACCCATTGGAGATGGTCCTAGTTGAGGGAAATGCAAGTTAAGAAGTGATGTGTGCTTCATGAAGGTAGACTGCAATCAAGAGATTTTCTCATCTGTGTCCTTCTGCTCAAGATTCATGTAACCATTTGCTTCACCTGTTTGGGGTAACTTGGGTCAGTGTCTAGCTTGCTTTACAATAAAAGGATAACAATTGAAGCAACACCCCATTTATGTCCTCTTTCTACTTCCTAAAAGTGTGACATGAGTTACTTGGATCTTGGAAGTGAGGGATTGAGTGCTCTCCTCAGCCATTTCAGAGCGCATTTCCCCATATGTACGATCTTTTGTATTATTTGGAAAGCAAGAAATGAAAATATATAGTCGATCTGACACTGATCCTTAATCATTTATTCAGTGAAGAAGACTATTAGCGTTAAGTTTTATTTCGTAAAACATGCATAACAAGTTTGATCTCATTCTGCTTGCAGTACTTCAATTACATGGGGATGCTTGCAGTTGAGGGCACATATGATAAGATGGAGGCTCTCTTAAGCCAAAACATTCACCCTGTAGACATACTACTTATGATGGCTGCCTCAGAAGGCGACCTGCCAAAAATCGAGGAGCTTCTAAAAGCTGGTGCTAATTACACTGTTAAAGATTCTGACGGAAGAACTGCAGTTGATAGAGCGGCCAACGACGAGATCAAGGATTTCATCCTTGGGTTTTCAGTTCAAAAAGCTTGAATGAGTTCAAAACTACTCTCAACAATGTGTTTCTTTATGATGTTTGTATTATCATTTTTGCCCTGTTTTCTTCACTAGGTACACTATATGTAAATAGTTTTCTTTTCTGTGTCTCCCCTCTAGGCATGTATGACTACCAGATATTCCATTTCCCACATAATTTGATAGCCTCTTTACTTGCTGCAACCCCAACCCTTTTAGACCATCTCCAACGGAGATGGATAGTAGACCAACTGTACGAATAACTTCTATCCATTCTCCAAAATGGATAAACCTATCCATCTCGTTATCCATGGATAGCAAGAATCAAACGGCTTTTGAAAAGTTATCCGAATCTCAATTCATAAAAAAGTCTTGGTTTACCACCCGTGGATTGTGGTCAAGGGTTCAAATTCAATTTGCTACAAATTCTATACCCTTCTTATTTATTTTGTATTCAAATTACATTATCTAAAGGCAAAGGGTTCAAATTCCACTAATTCAACATCAAAACTGCACCTTATTTTTATCTCTATCTTACCACCCATTGAATTCAGAATTGTCCATACCATCGCGGCTGCACCATAAGTACTTGTATTAGTCAAAATATCACAACTTCCTTCAGTCCTGACTCTAACAATGAAGTAGAATCATGTCTAAGTGAAGTAAATGGTGTTTGGGGAGAAGATGGGTTATGAAAAGGCACCATTGCTGGATGGTCATTAACAATAGAGTTAGACAAGATGTTGACAGTGTTTGATGAGGAGAAGACTCATATTTGAATTTCACTCGTATGTTTTTCTCCTTACCAATATTGCATGTAATACTCTCTTTCAGTGGTCGTCTAACATCAATCATAATTTTAGCTCTGATAAAAGGTTCTACGCCTTCTCTTCGAATTGATAAATCCATTGTTATAATCTCACCCAAAGACTAACTTTTTTACGACTCTTTCTTTCGAAATACTTCTACTGGTAAGCCAAACAGACCCGAACCCAAAAGGGACCTGGTGGAAATTATAATCTAGGATAGGTTTATCTTTCTCCCACTTCTTAAACGAACATAACAAAGTGTTTGACAATCAATGGTCCCCCATGGAGGATCATATCCATATCAAGTTCTTCGAAAACTATGGTGTCTTCTTTGTGTCTAATATGCATGGCGTCTCTCAAGGGCTCTGTTTTTTAGGGTTTCAACAACCTCTACCTCGTCCGAATCACCCATCTTGTCTCATACAAACCATACACAATGATTCTCCCCTAATAAACGACGAGATTCGATCATGAAGCAACCTAAGAAAAGTGTTAATGAAACTAGGGTTCCTCTGAGCAAAGCTTGAGAGAAGATCCCACAAATTCTATATCATGTTTTTACGAAAATTTTAAATTATATAGAATTTAATTAATCCCAATCTAAATAAATGTTATGTTAATTAATTATATCTTATAATATAAATGTAAAAATTTGGTATCGTAAAAAGAGTAAAAAAACAATTCAAAAAATGGGATTTGAACCCAGGACCTATTCCTTAAAATGATATTTTTTATATATTTACCCACAGCTTTCAACAACCCGTCCGACCTGAAATTTATCCATTTTTTTTCGCATGGATGAGAATAGGAATGTTAAGTTTAATCCTTATCCATCCCTATCCATCATCTACCACTGGAGATGGTCATAAAATTCAATGATGCTATCAATACAACTTATGATCCTAATAATTAACCTTAAAATTTAGTTGCAGTCTTGCATATAGTTCTGAATAATGATGTTCATCCTACTGACACGAAGGTCTCCCCAGTCGAAAGATCAAAACACGTGTTTAAGAAAGAACTTGGCATGTCTCAAATATATTCATTTTTAATACCAATCTTAAATCACTTTAAAACTCAGTAATCCCAAATATTCGATTTAAACTCTGTGGTTGCAGTGGGACATTAATTTGGTGCCAACACGAAAACAGTTGAAACCCATCAGAAGCAAATGGTCACAACGACCAATCTGTTCATTTTTCCAATGAAAACTACTGCTACTACATTTCTCAGAAACTAGGAGGATATCAGACAGAATACGAATTGCTCATGGAACAAGTGAAACAAGTAAACTATAAATTTTCTTTTGGAACTGATTCTGCAGAAGCCCAACTGAAGTAGAACCCAGGATAGTCCAGTGTTCGGCATCAACTGTAAACCAGTCCGAAGCTAATCCACACATACGAGAAATATGGAAAAGTTCCAGTTTCCAAATTGCACAAATAAATAAATAAAACAATTCCAAAAGTATGGAACTGAGCATATGGCAACTAAGTCTAAATAACTTCAACATTTGCATTTGGGAACTCAAAATTGTGTATTTACGTATATGGCATTCATTTTCTTTTACAATTAATATGCTCTAGCAGAACATATCCAGATTTTTCCCTCAGCCTCAAAATGGGATAATTACCCTCTTATTTTCTCATTTACTTGTAATTGTTACATTTTTGTATATCTTTTTTTTTCATTTTAGTTTTTACTTGTAAATGTGTTTTTTCAGTCTATAGTATGCTGGGAAGATGGCATGAATACCTCAGCTTTGAATGTGACTGTAAGGCATGCTGTAGGGCCACATCAACTCTTGCCCCTTCCTTGAACAATGCGTCATACAAAACTGTTACAAACTTGGATAACTCCTCTTCCTCGTCCATCCAACCCGATGAATGTTCTCCACCTCTCTCTGCGTCACTGTCTTCCCAATCACTCACACTGGCAGGACTGGAGGGTTCCACCATCTCTTCATAATCTGCATCTTCATCCCCAAGCTCAAATCTCCCCTTATCCAAATCATTGTACTCGCCAGACCCATTAATCGTCAACTGCATTTCAGGTGGTTGAGTCGAGGGACAGATAACAGCTTTAGCACCAGAGTCTAGAAAGGCCTTGATTAAGCTTGGAGAAGGGCTGTATGTCCCAGTACATATAATGATCCTGTCCCTCCATGCTCCAACCTATATAAACAACATGACATAGCATAGATTATCAGAATGAAGAGGAAATAAATCAGTATAGATTCAATCTAACCACCAGATATAATATGTGCCAGGCACTCCTGCAAAGTAACACAGCTTGCAAAAACAGGTCCTCATTATACTACTGCAGAGTATGGATGTGTCATAAAATGTTGATGCTTACTGTATAACAATTGTATGAGAATTGTACACGTAATTTTTCAATTTGTTCCAATGATTCTGTTAACATGAAAGTGAAGTCCATGCTCTGGCAAATATTCTCCTTTTTGGCTCCCTCTTACTCTCCTTTTCAGTAAGTATTTACATTAGCTAGGAATATGAATATCTCTCTCTCTAACGAGAATTGGAAAAGTCGGTGTCAGCGTGTTCGTGTTCGCAAAATTACGAAACTGCCCCTCTATTTGCCAAATCCCAAAAATGCCCCTCCTCAATTCGCCAATTTACAAAATACTCCCCCCTCCCATTTGTCAAATTATGACACTACCCCTCCCCATTCGCCAAATCCCGAAAACACCCCTCCCATTTGCCAATTATGAAAATGCTCTTCTCCATTCGCCAAGTCCCGAAAATGCCCCTCACAATGATGATGCTTCATTTTTCCCTTATAAGGAGCTAAGCCCTAGCAAACAAAATGTGAAGGTAGTATATTACAAGGAAGCATAGACTCTTCAAAAACTTGTCGTATCTGTGTTCGACACGTATCCGAGATTCCGACACACGACACTTGGTCAACGTGTCGACAGGTGTCAAACACATGGTCAATGTGGTCAACGTGTCGGACACGCCTCCGATACACCTGAAACTTGGTCAGGATACAATCAAGACTCGAAAACCAACTTTGTTTTATTTTTTATTTTTAGATGTTTGCAAATAACCACGTAATATAATGGTTTTTGATCTATCTGAAGTGAATGACTATTTCAATTAAGATTTAAGATAAATAAGGCAAAAATCATTAAAGCATAGAGATAGTCTATGCTTCTTATTTTTCTCTCATTTGCTTCTTCTCTCCTCACTTCTACTTTACTATATTTCTTCTCTCCTCACTTCTTATTTTTCTCTCATTTGCAACAGTGTCATCTTCTACAAGACATTCTAAGAAGGCACTTTATTAGATTATTATTTATATTTATATGACTTATAAAAAAAAATAGTATGACGTGTCAATGTGTTCCCGAGTCCTAGTTTTTGGAAAATTGTTGAGTCGGCGTGTCGTGTCCGTGTCTGACACGCGTGTCTGTATCCGTGCATCCTTGGTATATTACAATGATGATGCGTACAAATAAATTATAATAGTAGGCCGATGAGAAATTAAAAATAATAATTAATCAATGTTTTGGTAACCCATAATTTGTTTTCATATTTGGTAATTTAGTGACATATTTGGGGACAACCAAAGACACGAACCAAGGACCAGGTTGTCATGCCGACTGTACTCATGCCAATGACACGAGTACATGCAATGTGGAAAGTGCATGGCTGTGCCAACGGCGCAGCTGGTATACTCTACCAATAATGGAGCAAAATGCCAAACCAGCTGCCTCAGACCCAACAAGAAGTAAGAAAAACCTAAAAGGCATGTCTCATGCTCTTAAGCTCATTGCCTCAGTAAGCTTCCTGAAGCATGAACATTAACTTGTGTTCTCCAAGCATTATATTATGGCACGATTTACGATTTCTACATGATTAAAAAAAAACTAATAAATGAGAAATCAAAGCTAACACCCCCACTATTATATCTTGGACACAAATGATGAGCCTGCCCTTGCGGCAAATTCTCTCTGCAAACTTTCCGGGTAAGCTTCAAAATTATAGCAACAATATCGACAAAAATGACTAGGATGAACCTATAATATACCCTTTTATTCCCCTCTTACCAAATACTCCCATACACATCAAAAAGGGGTCAGTGGTTACAAAAGCTTTTATCTAATTGAAAATTTCATCCCAGTGAAATGAGTAAGAAAGTTTCTATAATAGGGTAAACTGGATGAAAATATGGTCAATGGCCCATGTTGTCAAGAGCCAGACCTAGACAAAAAATATGGTACGGGACACATTGTCAGGTCGCCATTAACCACACACACAGAGGCCAGTCATAAAAGTCCTAAATGCTTTGTTGCAAATAGCAATTTATCATCACCCCACGCCTCGAAGATCATTTGCTGAGCAAGACGCCAAGACCACATTCATCTAACAACTTCGTATACTTCCCCCAACCCACAGAATTTTTTTGTAGTAAGAAAAACAAATTCACTTTAGTAATACTGTCATATCCATCAGACAATTCTTGGCTCTGGATCTATTTCCTACTGCTTTAGGTAATTTGCCACCTGATCTCAACCTACTCTTCCAGTTAACTAAATCCTTTTTCAACCTCTCAATTACTGAATTTTACATACCTTTCAGTGTTGATGGTGTCCAATAAGACAAAAATCATAGTTTTTCCTCAGATTAGATGTTAACTTCAATGCGAGAAGAGGAATATGAGATACTCTAAGGTCTGTTCCTTGAAGAGAAAATAGTTTCATTTCAAAACAGGAAACCTTCTTAAAAACAATGAGTGCTGACCATGTCAAAAGCTTCATTTCAAATCCCTTCCAACTGTTGAGATACAAACACTATTAACCTCACCAGGGACCAATGTTTTGACAGGGTTAGGGACTGAGGTATTTAAGTAGCTTGTGCCACGAGGCAAAGGCATAAGCCTTTCTCACATAATTTATGAAACCAAAGTTATGAAAAATACCAATGAAACTTGATTTATGAAATTTGATGCTACAATAAAGAAAACTAAGTAGAGAGCTTAAGATATCACTGCGAGGTTTGAGGAAAAAGATACATGAAAAATCTATGAAGCATGACGCTATAGAGTTAAGTACCAAATATTTCAAAGAACATTTAAATTAGTTACATACCATCCAACGAACATCATCAGGGGTTAAGTGAATCGACGGCACTGTCCGACGGAACATATATGCTCCAATTTCTTGGTCATCTTCCATTACCTTCAAATGCCAGTATATAATGATTAAAATTTGTTTTGTAAGTAATACAAAAGAAATGAGAGTGAAAACAAAGTAACAAGAAGGCATACTTGAGTTTGGTGTCCTATATATCGATGGACGATACCCCCAACTTGGAAGTACGTCTTGTAAGCAACCAAATGAGCCACCGTTGACACCTTTGCCAAGGCTGATCTTTCTTTTCTGCTGTGACCCGTCACTGGTGATGACAACAAACTAAACTTAACACTCCGTAGAAATCTATCTGCGAGCTCCCCAGGTTCAGCGACCACAAAAACATCATTCTGCCAGCTGAATATAAAAATAAGCCAAGTTAGATTCACATCTAACACTTGAAAACTTACAAAAAAAAATGTTGGTAAATGTTAAAAAAAAAACAGTTAACCTTAAGACTGAACCAATGGAATCATTTTGAAGAGCCAAATGTACAATGCCCACTTGTGGTAAATTCTGTAGCTTGTCATGCAACGATTTGACAGGAACTGAGAGATGCCTAGGCCCTGAAGGAGATACAGGTACTTTTCCATTTACCGAACCATCCAAGCTTAGTGGTGGGACTAGATCAATACGGTTGATCCTCTGTGGTCCAACTTCCGGACTGTAGAGAAGCGGGCTCGATGGAAAGCTTCCAGAGAACATAGGTGATGAAAAAGGTGTAGTAAATGTCGTTGCTGGAGCCGCCTTTGAAAGACCCGATATCCGATTTATCAGAGATAACTTGATGCCATTTCTGGCACAGAATGATTCAAGAGACCGGGCATGGTGAACAGCTCTGCCTGAATCGGGACTATAAGAAGCCTCCACCAAAAGTACCATACGCCTCCAACCTAGTGAAGGGCTGTATTCGTCGAGCACTACAAAGATAACAAGATTTCTAAGTACAGCTTGTACATGCACATCCCAAATAAATAATCTGCTTACGAAGCAAAAGGATCCACACATACCCAAACTCGAAAGCTTCGTTTTAGGAAAATGTTGGGGTTTTGACTTATCAGACCATTTTTCATCACTTTGGTATGGTAAGAGAAGCCTTTCACAAACATTCTTGAAGGACTCAGAATTGCTTTCAATGTATTCATTTGTTGCAGCCTCCAATTTCAGCCAAACTGCAGGATCTGTCTCATCGAGCTCCATACCAAAACGCTCATCAACTGTGGCATCAGCACAATAAAATTGAATCAAAAGGTTAACACATTTTTATATGCTTCGGTTGTATGGGGCATGGTTAACATGGAGAAAATATTTGAAACTTGTGTCCAAGGGACTGTCTAGGACATCACAGTGATAAACAAAAGTGTGTCGGAATCTATATGTACCTAGTCAAACCAGACATAAACACAAGGATTCAGAAGCCCTTAAACAAATGCTACTAACCAGTGTTGTATGAATCGTGACTCAAATCGCCGATTTAACTCGACTTGGCATGCAAACATTTTGAATCGCCCAACAAATCGGATTCCACCCAAATCGGGGTAAATCGTCACTGATTCAGGGTTGAAATCGTTAGAAGAAGAACAATAGGAGTTAGGAGTCTGTCAGAGACATATCGACTTAGATTCGTTCCTTCTCGAGCTGTTTTCCTCGGCTCCGGCTCATATCCGCTCCTTCTCGAGCTGTTTCGGCCTCAGATTGGTTCATCGGGTTGTTGAAGAAGAATGAATTGTTTCCCTCGGATCCTCCTATTGAGAGATGTTTCGACCGAGACACAAGTGCGAGACACAATTACTTCCCTTCAAACCCTTAGTCTTGAACTTACTTTAAGAGAACTTCACATTTGGTTTTTTATGTGTTTTTATTCTTTAATGAAAGTGAAGGACCCCTAAATAAATACCATCTTATTAATTATTAGAATTAAACCCCTAAAGATATAGAATATGATTATTAAACCCATAATTTTCAGAGTGTGTTTTCTCTTTTAAAGTAAAAACGATCCTAATAAAATTTTGTAAACTTAACTTTTCCATGAAAATTTTCCTCCTTCAATGTCTACCACCAAACAAGCGATTCCTTCTTAACTTCTTCTATAGTCTTCTACTTCATAAATTAAGGGTGCAAGTACTCATTTAGTCCTTTGAGGCTTCTCTAAGTGTTTCCACCAAACAAAGCAAGTTTTGCTTCAATCAAAGGTAAAAAAGTTTCACTCTCATTGTCTTTTGATATTTTTCACTAGATTACTTTACTATTATCGCTATGCCAGATGTAACTTGGGAATATTGTGTCCCTGTGAATGGTAACAAACAACATGTTAAGTGTAACTATTGTGTAAAATAGATGTAGGGAGGGGTTTTTCGAATGAAAAATTATATTGAAAGAACAAACAAGGATACTTCATCATGCATAAGCAATTCGTATAAGAATTATTTGTTATTCAAGAAGATGTGTACTAATAAAGTGGTTGCAAAGGTTGCTGAAAGGAGGGAAAATGATGCTCCAATGTATGGGGATGATGGAAATGTAGGTGGAAGAAAAATTGATTATAAAGGTGACAAAAAACAAACTACCATGAATGAGATATGGAAACCAATTAAAGCACATCCATAAATGAACCTATAAATTTTGACACAACATTTTTCCATATCTCATTCTTGGTAGTTTATTTTTTGTGATCTCCATAATCAACTTTGCTTCCACCTACATTTCCATCATCCTCATACATTGGAGCATTCATTTCCCTCCTTTTAGCAACTTTAGCAACCACTTTATCAGTACACGTCTTGAATAGCAAATAATTCTCATCTGAATTGCTTATGCATGGTGAAGTATCCTTGTTTGTTCTTCCAAGATGACTTTTCATTCGAAAAACCCACCTCTCCCTACATCTCTTTTTCACAATAGTTACACTTAACATGTTGATTGTTACCATTCACAGGGACACAATGTTCCCAAGCTACATCTGGCATAGTGATAATAGTAAAGCAATCTAGTGAAAAATATCAAAAGACAATGAGAGTGAAACTTTTTTACCTTTGGTTGAAGCAAAGCTTGCTTTGTTTGGTGGAAACACTTAGAGAAGCCTCAAAGAACTAAATGGGTACTTATACCCTTAATTTATATGAAGTAAAAGACTATAGAAGAAGTTAAGAATGAATCACTAGTTTGGTGGTAGACATTGAAACATTGAATGAGAGATTTTTCATGAAAAAAAGTTGGGTTTACAAGGGGTTTTCTTTTCATGAAAAAGCTAGGTTTACAAAATTTTATTGGGATCATTTTTCCTTTTAAAAGAGAAAAACGCACTCTGAAAATTAAAGATTTAATAATGATATTTTTTTCTTTAGGGGTTTAATTCTAATAATTAATAAGATGGTATTTATTTAGGATCCATCTTCACTTTCATTAAAGAATAAAAACGCATAAAAAACCAAACGTGGAGTTCTCTCAACTTGCAAAGCCAGTCAGAGAATTCTCTCTAAGTAAGTTCAAGAGTAGGGGTTTGAAGAAAAATTGTGTCTCGCACCTGTGTCTCGGTCAAAACAGCTCAGCTTCTAATAGGAGGATATGAGGAAAACAGCTCGAGAAATGGCTCCTTCTTCAACAACCTGATGAACCAATATGAGGGAGGAACAACTCGAGAAGGAGCAGATCTGAGGGATTGGCCTCGAGAATGAGCGGATCTAAGCCGATCTGTCTCAGACAGACTCTTATTGTACGAATCCTATAAATCGAACAACTGTATATCAATAGCGATTTAACGATTTCAACCCTAAACCGGCGATGATGCACTCCGATTTCGGTGAAATTTGATTTGTTGGGCGATTCAAAACATTTGCATGCCGAGTTAAGTCAAATCGATGATTTGACTCGCGATTTTAACTGACCAATTCATACAACACCGCTAGTAACTAGGCAGGAATTATTTATGAAACAACTACACAATAGGAAAGTGGAGAAGTTAAACGTAAAATTAAATAAAAGCACATAGGGTCCATCTGTAGAATAAACAGTATCACAAGCCAGCTTGCGAGAGGGGGGGAAAACGAGTCCACATGAAGGAAAAAGATCAAGTAAGAACAAAAAGATGGCATTTTCTGTTGGACCATAAAGAACAAAAAAATGGTATATTTTGTTAGACCAGATCATTCTAGGTCTAGGCAGAAGACTTTTGGGATATGCAGCCTCTTCTTTCATATGCATAAACTTCACTATGCCTTGGAAGAAGTAAATACTACTGCAAACACTAGAAGTCCAGTATTATGTAGACTATGATCCAAAGAGTACTTTGATCATATAACTTACTTGGATTAAATCGAAAATAGTGCATTTCTGGGAGCATGGGTAACAAGGCATCCAGTGCTTCCTCTACCCGATCGACTGAGCATGCACTCTCAATCAACACCTGACCGATATCCAGATAACGCCAACCACCCTTGCGAAGCTAAAGAAGTAGACATGGTTTTCATAAGAGGATAAGTCATATTCGCTCAAATAAACTCTGAAAATGTATCTATCAAACAACTAAGAATGAATAAGTATTGTTCATGTTGAAGGAGTAACCTACCTTTGATGGAACAGAACCACATCCAATGGAAACTAAACAGTCAACTTTGGTATCTGGCCACAGAAGTTGTGCTTCTCTTATGGCAAAAATTGTAGGATTATTTGCAACAATTGCCCCATCTTGCCAACGGTTAACATCTGCAAGATGATATAGCATTAAGAAACATTGAGGACAAGAAGAACTACTTTTAAAGCTGCATATTTGACTATTAAAAAAGGGGCAAGAATAGGAAATTAAATAAACGACACGAAAGGAATAAAGATTCTAAGAATTGGTAGAACATACCATCAGAGAAATCATCAAGATAATATGGAGCAGCAGATGATGCTCTTATTGCTTGCCATATATGATGCTTACAACTACCAATAGAAGCATTACGCTTAGAGACATCTTGTGCAGATTGAGGTTCTGGCGATCCAAAAGGCAACTCTCGGGTGCCAACAGGATACTAAGAAAAGAAAAATAATAACAAATAAATATAAAATTGCTCACAAAAAATATAGGCTGTTATCTTGCAAAATCTTATACAAGCTAGTAAGCTACAATTATCCAGAGTAATAGCAATAAAAAGCTTCGCACTCAAAACAATTTAGACATCTCACAGTTGAACCTGATAATTGCGAAAAACAAAAGGCTGAGCTGGCATCAAGCTGACTAGTGTTGCTACAACAAAAACTTTGGGGATGCTTTTTACAGCTGACTCTATTAAAAGGTCACCATCCTCATCAGCGCACATCTCTTTCAACAATCTCTCAAACTGTTCTGCACTGTGCTGCAAGATATTTTATAAATATCAGAATTTTTTAGAGTTTATCTTTTGTGCAGTGAAAACAAGAAGAAACCAAAGCAAGAAAAGTATTCCATACTTTAGATCCATGGACAACAACTCTAAAGCTCTGTGATGAACTTTTGTAAAGTTGATCCAACTTCTCTCTCCAAGTTGCAGCTTCATCCTTTGGGACGGGTTCAGCAAATACAAGTTTCCCTGAGGAAATGGAATTGTCGAATAGCATAACTTAACAAATGATATAGTTGAGACATACATGATCGTTCAAAGTCAAGATGAAGTATATACCAAGTTTCTTGTAGATTTCTTCACACTGGTCCAAGGTCATTTGTTTTATTCCAAGGGCAACAGCAAGCATACCACCAGTCGACGTGCCACATATAAGATCAAACATCTCATGTATACGCTTTCCAGTTCCTTGTTCTATCTCTTTTAGCATTTGCACAGTAGCAAGACCTTTCATGCCACCCCCATCCATTGTAAGGATGCGCAATCCCTGCTTAGCAACTGGCCTCCCTTTTAGTGCTCGTCGTAGATTCTCATTCTCCCCTAATAGACAAGGAAGGAACATGCTAAATTATGATTTGTCCGAGCTAAAACATTTACACAACTTGTGATCAAAAAAAACAAACCAAGAATTGCCAAAGCCCGAGCTGCAGCTTTGTTTACACGTGGTTCTGGTGCAACCATCAAGTGTAGTAAAAGATCACGCAAACTTTCAGAAGTAACCAAAATGCGGCGATTCGCCAAACAGAAGGCTAAATTACCAACAGAAAGAAGAGCCAGTCTTTGTACCTGACAAAAGGTGATTTCAGCATTTCATGTATATGCTATACAAGCAAGTAAAAACAGATGAATAAAATGAAAATATGCAAGTCTAACAAAATTATTGTAAACTTGCCTCTGTGTTCTTGTGAGCACACAATACTTTCAGCGCTTTTAGTACATCTTTTGTCAGCATCTTTTGAGACACACTGTCAGAAGCAAAGGATAAGTTCACAACGACTTGCAACACAGACATCAATTCTTCTGGAACTGAAGATTTCAGTACTGTTGCAATAGGCTGCATAATGTCAGACTTTATTAATTGCATAGCTACAGAAAGATCTGAGGCAAGTGATGAAAGCGCAGAGCATGCTTGTTCAACCTGTCAAAAGGAAAAACAAGTAATTCCATTGTCAAGAGAAAGGGACATCAGTTGACCCAACTGAAAATACAGCTATATACATACCACATGACGGTTATCACTGCTTATCATACTGATTAGTTGCCGCATGGCATTCTCATCTTTACCAACAAAAACACGATTTGCATGGTCTTGCATGATTTTGGCTAATGCAGATGCTAACAAAGGGTGATGACAAGAAGAAAAACGGAAAATAAGAGAGAAGAAGGCGCTCAGTTTATGTCTAGATGCAACAAAATACGAGCTGTTCTCCATCTGCAGTCACCAAAGAAACAATCTATTAATGGAAAGGATCTAAGCCATTGGTGCAGACCTTGCTAATGAACTGACATGTTACCTCTATTTGCACATTAACAGCCTTCAAGTTCTCATCCGCCTCAATCCTGATGTTTGCAAGAGATAAATGGCGTAGTTTGTGCAAGGGCAATATTTCTGGTAGAAATTCTAGGGGATTACCAAACAGCCGAAGAACACATAACTCGGCCATAGCCCTGTCATTCAACTGAATATAAATTTTAGATCTAGAGATTAAGTTCCACACACAACAAGCAACATAGAAAATATACCAAATGAAGAAGAAAAAAAATCAATATGCTGACTGATTACTGAATGACCTGAAATCGAGAAGGGGGCGGACCAATTTGTTATGTTCCAGAGACAACTCCACCAATCCAACACACTGCCTTAGCTCTACTGCTTGCAAGTATGAAACAAGATTATGCGAGTCAATCTACTGAAAGAACTATAAGACTGAGTCAGACTAGAGTAAAGTTAATCCGAAATAAAGGTCGAACAGCATCCAGCATCCACCACAAAAAAATAAATCAAAGAAAATACCTACTTTACCTAGCAGTGTAATGAAAAAACTAAAAGAAACAAGAAGTCAACTTCAAGTTTACCTGGCACTGAGACCAGCATGTTGTAGTCAACTCTGAGAACTTTTAAATTCTTCACTTCACCAAGCTCGGGTGGTAAGAGTGACAGCCTATTATTATCAAGATATAGCTTCTCAAGAAGTGGAAGACGAGTTAACTCTACCGGAAATGCCTGATAGTAGATGTGAACCAACAATTTATATTAAGAACACATTTACAGTAATTAAAAGAAATTTGACAAGAAAAAAAAAATCAAAGACACAGCTTCCATTTCAAATGATCACATCAATGTTATTTTATTTATTTATTATTATTATTATTTTGTATCAAGGTCTTAGGTCATTCAACCCAGATTTTTATATCATTACCCTTGAGTAGCTACCATAATGATAGTTATCTTTATCTTACGATATGTGCGATATCATAGTCATAGTTATTCACATCTTAGAATACTCGTACTGTATATTTAGTATTATTTACTTTTCATCAAGAAATTTTGAGTTAGAGTTATTAGTTTGATAGAACCAAGGAATCACGGGCTCTTCGGAAAACTTGTCGTACCCGTGTCCGACACATTCGACACTAACACTCGTCCGACACGCATCAGATACATGGTCAACGTGTCGGCTGGTGCCAGACACATGATCAATGTAATCAACATGTCGGACACGCCTCCGACACACCCAAAACTTGGTAAGAACACAATAAAGACTCGATAATCAACTTTATTTTATTTTTTGCTTTTAGATGGGCGCAAATAACACCTAAGTTGAAGGTTGTTGATCCATCTACTGTGAAAAACTTCCAATTGTGATGCAAGATAAAAAGGGCGATGATAGCTTCTTCTCTCATTTGCTTCTTATCTCCTCTACTCTATTTTTTTTCTTGCGACGGAGTGTATCTTCTTCTCCACTTTTTTCCATCTTCTCTATATTTTTTACTTCATATTTTTTTCTTTTCCAACACAATTTGTACTACATTTCCATCTTCATACTTCTTGCTCTTTTTTACTTAAATTATTTCTTTATTAGATTATTATTTATGTTCATATGACCAAAAAAATGTATTATGTGTCTTCGTGTCCCCGAATCCTAATTTTTGGAAAATTGTTGAGTCGGCATGTCGTGTCTATGCGTCTACGACACGTGTCTGTGTTCGTGCATCCTTGGATAGAACTAAATAAGAATTGAAATTAACAAAACAATAATCAAAACACGAAGCGGGAATTGAAATGCAACTACGATAAACCCTAATTGAAAAACAAATAAGAAAATAATTATTCAATCAACCAACCAAGGAATAATGAACAATGCTTTGCAATATGTATAATATCTCTAACTTCTTTGGCAAACTAACCTAACCCTAATTAGCTAATAATGTCCTAAATACAATTATGGGCTTTACTCGATTGGCCAACTACAATTAATACTATTAAACTAATACCATACTAATACTCGTTTACATCAACCTCTTCAGATCGAAGAAGCTCATTCTCGAGCTTGAAGTCAAAGAAGTTCGATGAACACAAGCAACCGGTCACATGACACCATGCGAAGTGCATTCGAAATAGTCGACCTCAAACCTTGCCACGATATTTACTTGTTAAAAACAAGGAAGCAACTTAGAAATGGAGCAAGGTGACTAAAAGAATCAGAAGTTGCAATAAACCTGCTAAGAAGACTTGCGCGCATAAACTCCTGCCAAAAAATATTCCTCAAAATGGGTTGATAACCATCGCCGCTCACTGTGTTAGCCACTATAGGAACATCCTTTGTTTACATTCTCAAAATGAGAATAAAGTCACAGAAGTTAAATGGCCCACATGTCGGAAATCGAGTACATGTGATGGTGTCATTAACTTTCTCAAAAAGTTGGAGAGACTTTAACAAACAGTATGGCTCATATGTCTTTGTGCGCCTCTTTTCAAGTTCATCTATCCTCCATATTTTCCGTATTGCCCTAATCCCATCATCAATTATCTTGATCATGCGCTGGTTCAACTCCGTCGCCCTTGCTTCTGCTCGCTCTCTTGTTCTCTTAAATCTTTGCGAAGGTTCTCTGTGTCTGTATCAACATGCATCACAGTGGACGTGGTAGTGGGTTTTATGTCATTGGTCACTAGGGTAGTGTTGGTATAGGAAAATGAGTTTAAGTTGAGGGTAATAAGGGACATAGGTGTATTATGGTGTAAGAGAGGAAAACTGGTAAGGGAAATTGGACCCGCGGGGTGTTAGACTTGACTTGGCTTTGGCTATATGAATATTGGTATGGGGTGGGTGTACATAGTCTGCTAGCTGCACGGACTAATCTGCACAACTTTAGAAATTTTGGGACTGTTGTATAAATTGGGACCAGTGATCTCAGTGCAAATCTGCAGGATCTATTATTGAAAAAATTGAACAGGAAATGTGGGTGTACAGGGCCACTCAAAAAGGATGTACTTAGTTCCCTTCCTTCCCCAAATTCTCCAAATACATGATAGCATGTCAGTAACAGGTCTGAAACAGGGGGTGTTTGGGCAGACAATCTGAACGGGTGGCGGAACCGCTTGTGGTGGTAACTACGGCTGGTGTTGATGAGGTCTCTTGCGATTGGTTGGAGGGTTTCGGCGGTATTGGTGGTTGAAGACGACGATGTTAATTTCTACAATGTTAACTACAAAATAGATGCTCGTGCATGGAGTGTCTGATGGGAGTATCTAAAAGTGTCGACATGTTAATTTCTATGTTTTTCAAAGAGTATCCTTGTTACATAGCCTAAAAGGCTATCTTCCTTTTAGATAAGATTATTTATGTCAAGCAAATTGCCCCCAAAGAACCTAACAGATGGAATCATGTAGACACCATACCTCTCCAACTCTTAGGGAAAGCCTTATGTTTCCGTCCAATAACACATCAACCACGGACTTGAGAAAAGCTTACTAACTTTGAATCTAGATAAAAAATGATGTCAAATCTTGAGTCCATAAGATGGTATTGGAGTCCCATTCATTGTTGCATTTATATATTTACTTATCTATATAGTTAATTTCAAAAGAAAATATAAAAGATGCTAAGGGAAAGGGCCTAGAATTTAAGGCACTATTATAATGGTCCCAATTTACAATAAACGACTCATGTGCCCTTAAGTGATGGGAACGACAAAGCCCAATGCCATAACAAAGTCAAAATCTCCATAACCATAACCATAACCATAACCATGCCTCCAATATCTATAAATTTCTCACTCTAGATCGTTGCATTGCATTTCTCGAAACACACAACATATAGCAAATGGAACCTACCCAAAGAATTTTCCTTTCATTGAAAGATGTGTCGAGGCCGCCAACCCAGAGATTCCACTGGCCACAACACCTTAAATAAGGTTATTAAATGATACCAAATCTCCTTAGCACATTTGCAACAAAAGAAAGATGTGAAGCACCATCATCTCCATAAATTTGCATGCCCCTATGAGCTAAGAATCTTCTTTGAAGGAATTCTATGTCAGAATTTCCCTTCTCCATATCCACTTCACCTGAAAGTTACTAAAGTGATGAGAAGGAATATGATCATTTGCCAAGAGTTTGAAGCAACCAGAACTAATCGAGAGCTCCCTACTTCTATAGATGTCCACACTCTTCCAATTCAAAGCATGAAACATTTTGTCATCTTCCCTAGCGCACCGCAAGAAGTCCCTTACCATCACCTCAACTATCGGATCACAAAGCTAGGTGCTTGTTCTTACTTTGGGCTCCCAAAGGAAGCCCCAAACATAGTGAGGCGAGAATGACAACTTGGAAAACCATGATTTTCACTCCAAATTGCTACTGTTTGCTGGCTCCGTAACTAACCCCACACATCATACTCTTAGAAATCTTGATGTAAATCTTAGAGCAAAGATGGAAGATGATTAGGCTGGACTTCAAATTGCTTACCTCGCATATTTGTTGTATTTGCTAGATACGGCTTAGGATGGAAATCCCCCGCACCAGAGATTTCTTGAACATGCTTGAGTGTCTTTGAGCTCATAGTACCTAACTTGCACAAATAGAGGTATCAATGTTTCTTTTGCTCTTTGGTTAGTGTTATGTTCATGCCAAGCTTAAAAGGTGATAGGTTAGTCGGTTTGGATAGGTATGGATAAAGGGCATGCCCTAAAAATCGCATCAAGGAGTATATCATCAAAAGTCTCAATTTTCAGATTCTTCTTTTCAATTTTTGGTAGACGCGGTGTAGTCAAGGTGATCGCCTAGGCGCGCCTTAAGGCGTTTTTACAAAATTTTGCTTCAATGTGAGACAATACGGTGCGGTGAAATGAAGCGCTGCCCCGTCTCAGCTCAAAAACTGGTTGTAGCCAGCCCATTTTTCGCCTAATTGCTAGAAAAAGAGGTTGCAACCCACTCTATAATAAGATTTTATGTTTCTTGGTGAAATATTTGATCAATTTGATAAAAACAAGATAAAACGTTTTTAAGTTTTGATAAATTTGTCACACTTTTATATTATTTTTTTTGGAGAAAACATACCATGTTTTGATCAATCTGTGATCAACATCAATATTGATTTTTCATAGCTTAGTTCAATGATTTTTATGCTTTTGGAATACCAATAGTGATTATACTTGTGAATTTTTACCTACCATTCCAACAATTTCTTCTAACAAATGTTTAATATTCTCAAGTTTATATTCTTTTAAGATTATTGATTTATAATGATTTAGTAAATGTCTGCAAGTTACTTGAATGTAGTGCATATTTTCGTTAATGTAATTACTTGTAATAATTTAGTGAATGTAGTGCATCTTTTCGTTATGCTATGAAACTTTATTATATTTTTATTTTAATTCTAGGTGGTTGTCATTTTTTTTACATATTTGCTTATGATAATTATCAAAATGATGATGTATACTACTATGCTGAAATGTTACAATTTATTATAAAAAATCTTTAAAAATATTATGATTCTAGGTAGTTGCTTATGATACTTATCAAATGTATATTACTATGCTAATATGTTTCAATTTATAATTAAAAAAAACTTTAAAAAATGTTAAGACTGCCTCAGTGAAGTGAGGCGTCCGCCTCGCCTTAACGCCTTAACTACAATGGGTAGACGTCTAGTCCTCACTTTATGGGTTTTGATTTTTGGATCGCAACTATTTTTCAGACTAAGAAACCCAAAACTTGAGTTTGGATTGTTGGCTTGTAGTTGTATAAATTGGCCATCTCTACCAATGTTTCAGAAAAAATAATTTTATTCATGTCTTTTTTTTTAAATTGAACATATAAAGTTACCGACTCTATCGTGTGAACTCTGCCTTTCGTCATTGGGTTGCCAATAGGTGCTGGCTTAGCTAATATAACTTGTAGCAGATGACATCATAACTCCAGGGTTTGAACCCTGCCAAAGACATTTAATCGTTCTGAGATCTAATAAAAACATTGCTTCCCTTTAAAAAATAAATACTAATAATAATTGTCTTTTCATTTGTTCTAGGGTTTCAATCATGAAACCATTGGGTGCGTTAAGAGTTGTTTTAACTCCTTTCAAAAAATTTGATTTGACGCAGGTGGTTTGATCATATCTCTGAGGGCATATGCTATTGCTGAATCATGCAAATTTCTGTGCAATTAAACTGTTCACTTGCGTCTCATTGTCCTTTCTCTATAAGAGATTCAATCTACTTCTTTTTTTTCCACTTTTGTCTTGTGGGTTATGCCTAAAACCAGTCTAATGACTTAAAAGCTCTAATTGAAACAACATTGTATTTCACAGCATAAAAAATCCCATCTTCTTCTTCTTCCTCTAGGATGGAAATTAGTGGGATAGAACCAATTGATCTCATGTCTCAAAACGCGTAAAAATTTCTTAAAAGTGAAATACCTAGTGGTGTTGAAGGTAACCTCGGAATATTTTTGCTATTCTACAGTAATTACATTCTGACTTTTTAGTGTAGAAGTATCGAAGAAACAAACAAACAATCTCGCAAATACAAAAGATGATAAATTCATACAAATTCAGCTGGAAAAATTAAAAACCAAAGCTTCAATCATCCAAAAAAATAAATTTCATGAACTCACCGACAATCCGCATCCACATAGGCTCAACACAGTAACAGTCTTCCAATGATCAACAAGATCCTGCACACCATCCCCAGCCCCTGCCATCACAGCCGCAGACGACGGTGACGGAGCCAAATTCGCCTTCACCAACCTAGTCAAAACACCAACCCCATCACTCTGCTGCCCAGACCCCAGAGTCTTAGACAATCTAACAACCCTAAGAGGCTCCCTCCTCTTTACAACCTTCATTTCCACACCTACATTGGCCTCCTCCCTATCCTCCTCCTCTTTCCCCGTAATTCGAACAACCACAGAGTCCTCCACAGGCGGCAGCGCTACCATGAGCTGAGATTGAAGCCTGAGCGCCACCTGATCCTCATCATCCCCAGCTGTCCAATCCAGATCAATTCTTTGCCCCAAATCTTCACCCCCAGATGACGCCGAAGACGTAAACGAAGACGACGACGAAGATCGTGGAAGATCTTCTACAAAATTGTCGTCTTCGCCGTAATTCAGCGTCAAATGGAAGATTTCTGAGGGTCTCTTCCACCCCAGACCCCATGACATAGCTTTCTATCTTCAGATCTCTCCAGTTGAGGATTCGGGGAGAGATCAATGGATTGGTGGGTGAAATATAGCAAAAATCTCAACTTTGTGAGGGAACCTTTGTGGGTTTTGGAGATTAGATTGGCTTGATGGATGGATTTTGGGGAATTTGGTAATTAGGGTTAGTGTTTGGGAAGAAGGAAATGTCAGGGTTTTAATGGCAGGGAGAGAAAGAGTGATGAAATGGTTGTCTCTGTGAGAGTTTTGCTTAAGAGGGAAGAAAGTTACAGTGATCTCTGTACGAAGGAAGGAACTCCAGAACGTTGAATATGTTGTCATTGGCATGTTGGGGTGGCCATCCTATTTCATGATTTCCATTTCCCTTAGAATCCGAAATATATTTATTTAATATTTATTATTATTAATAAAATTAAATTACTTTTTTTTATTTAAATCAAAACATCTACCATTTAAAAACGTTCTTTTTAACCCTTAACCCTCTTAACTAGAGGCAGAATCATAGTTGACACCTCGGGAGGGCAAGGTGATTCAAAGGGGATACTTGAAAAATTAAATTTTATGCTTCAAATACTCGTTGGACTCTAAAAGAAATTCAGACAACTTTTTGCTTCTGATTGGAGTAAGCATCAGGGATGTGTTGAACACTTGGCACCAAGTGCTAAGTCAAAAATTATTTCATTAATAACATTAACATAATTTTGTAATGACAATTGCTACCCCCAACTTCTTAAAAATAAGTAGGGCTAAATTTTGACCGCACACATTTATTATCTTCACCGAACATTGTGATTCTATCTATCTTCACAAAGACTCGATAAAAAACTTATTTCTTTTTTCTCCTTCATCTTTATTTTCTTTCTTTGTATTTTGGGATGTTGAAAACAAGATTTTTCATTTTGAATATGAGACCTTCATATAGCTTTCCAACCCAAAAAATATCGTCATTGCATGCATGGCAATACACAACTTTCTCGTCGAGTTAAATTGAATGATGATTTATTCAATTATAGGGCTAATCAACATTTGATGCATGAGGAACCCGAGCAAACTGATAGTGAACAACCACAAATGTCTCAAGTATTTGGATCACGTGAACAACCCGATATGATTAATTTACTAGATTGTATTGCAAACGAAATATTAGTAAAAAATTTGGTTTGATAATTTTTTAAATGTACTTGATTATATTTCGATATTTTTGTAATGAAAGGTATTATAACATTTTCTAGGATTTGAATATTTATTAAGTATGATTTTAAGCACAATATTTATATTTTTTCAGCTCAGTGAGGTAAATTGTCAAACAGTTATCATTCAACACCTAAAAATAAACATCTTCTAATTTTACAACATCTTCTAATTTTAATCAGCAGTCAATTCAGAAGCAAAACAAACTGTTCATTCAAAAGCTCGTTCATAACTTCTAACTAAGTTAGTTTCTAGGAACTTGAAAAAAACACTTAATTTCCATGTGTTGAAGTGAATTCAAAATTCAAGGGAGCAAAAACGAATTAATATTATTTGAAAAAAAATAACAAGCTAAGACAAGACAAATACTACTTTTACACAAAAAATTTGAATTTGAGGGGGGAGGAGGGAGCGCAATTGCCCGCTTTCCTCTTTATGTGGCTTCGCCCTTGCTTCTCACCTCATGTTGCCACACCTCTACTAATTCAGCTAGTACACATTTGCCTACTATTTGAAAACTTACTTGTTTGATTTGGTGTTCATTGTTTAGATAGAAACTTTGTTTGAATATTTTATGTCAAATAGAACCCATGAAATTTTATGTTTTTTCACATTTTAAATTGGTTATAGAATAATTATTTATGTAAAAATTAAAGTCAAATGGTGGTTTGTTTTAGTTTTGTACTATGAGTTATATGTACAACTATTGGTTTATGTATCACACAAAATATTTTTAACATAAAAAATTGTAAGTTCATTGAACCATAAATTTTATATGGCATTTACTATTGTTACGATGATAGTTATATGTACATAAATTTTGCATTATTAGTGTATGAGCAATGTGAGATGAAATTTTTTTTGTTATTTTTCATTTGATGACTATTTAATAGTTAATACATACTCATCACGTCCTATCATGTCCCGTCCTGAACTCGTTTGGGATGAGATGAGGTCTATCCTATCTCGATCTCGTCTCAAATGGGATGATGTTCATTCTGCTCCATCTCGTCTTGTGCCCACCCTTATTGGCATCCATTAAGTATGGTTCCTCCACCCATATTTAAGGGTAATTTAGTAATTTTGCTTTTATGGTTTGAGGGCCAGCGTTACAAGAGTTATAATCTGATGTGGTTCGTATAAGAGTCATTTCAATCCTTTACGATTAAGTAAAATTAATTTTTAGTTATTAAATTGTTTTGAATGATTTCAGGATGACACGAGGACTATTGAGATGAGTCTTACTGAAACACATTAATAGGAGTTTCATCTTACACTTTTTGTTTCGATTGATATACATGAATTTATGCCATTCCATGGTGTTTATTTGGGTCTACTTTGGTTTGTGGCATAATCAAATTCCATATGTAAGACATCATAACATTTTACTATTTGCATCTGCAACTTCTCGGGGCACTACATGAGCCTTGATTTTTTGCTGATAAAAGTTTATGTTGTGTCATGATCTTAGGCTCTGCTTGGTACACTGTAAAAAGATGCATTTTGTAAAGTAATGCAAATGCACCACTTTGCAATGCATTAGTTTTCAATCCATTACTTTACAGTTGTTTGGTATTAATAAATAATAATAATGCTAATTCCAAAAAAATTGTTTTTTATTTTTTATTTTTTATTTTTTATTTTTTATTTTTTGTTTCTCTTTCCATTGGCATACATTTCACACACCTTATGTTCTCGTATGTATATTATAGTACATATATTTTCTTCAAATATGTAACTGAATAATATGTAATAAAAATAAGGACTTTTTGGAAGAGTTTTAATTATAATAAACTTTTGTAAATATGGACTCTATTGAGTTCCACATAATAATAACTCTTAAAAATATGGACTCTATTAAGAAGTATAATCTGACATGTGAACGTGAGAGCTCTCTGCAAAAGAATTCATGACTTTTTATCCCATAAAATAATGCAGGATCTCGTGAAGATGCAGAGATTATGCATTTTAAATCCATAATCACTTTACGTAAATCTTACCAGATATCTATTTTTTGTATTTGCCTGCAAAAGAATATACACTTACATTATTTTACAAATACCAAGCGAAGCCTAAATATCATTAGCTTTTAAAATAAGATTATGATGAACTTATAGATGTGCATGTAAGTCTTCTACCCCAATGTGCTCCATGCATGCTGCATTACTTTAGGGTGGAGCCAGAATGTGCTCCAAAGTTCTATAAATTTCAACCAAGTTAGACTAATAATTGTCCAACCATAAAGTGACACTCATTAAATTTCAACCAAGTTGACTAATACTTTAGGGTGAAGCCACAGTGACACCCATTTAATGAGGTGTGATTTAATTGAGCCCCCCTCGATCCTATCTTAATCTTCAAAAAGCCATTTCACATCCATACAACGCATTTGCATACTAAAGCTCTTTCCCCCTAAAACCACGTACACTCCCACCTTTCATAACCACATGCATTTTCAACTTTCATAACCAAAACCTAAATTTAATATACATATATCATAAGGTGTCGTATATTGAAGTTATGGTGAAAAAATATATAGACACAATATATATTTAAAATATGCATTCATAAGGTATTGACCAATCATGCTCTACAGTTTTGAATATTGGACTAATATGGAACAACATATGCATGGAATGGCAGTAGCATAAATACGTATGTTAAGATGAATGTGTGGTAAAATTCGTAATGATAAAATTAGAAGATACTTAGGTGTAGCGTCTATAGAGGACAAAATTATATAAAGACGTTTAACGTAGTTTGGTCACGTGCGGAGGAGACCAAACACGACGCCAATTAGAAATGTCCAGTGGCAAGTTAGTTTAGGGTATAGACAGAGGGAACAACCGTTGAAAACTTGGATGAAGACAGTGAAGGAAGACATCATTGAGCTTTGATTATGTGAGAATATGTAGGATGATTGTATTGCTTGGAAAACTAAAATACATGTAACCGACTCCAAGAGTATCGAAAATAGGCTTTGATGATGATGACGACGACAACAATGATGATGATGAAATGAGACTTATTCCAGTAAATAGGCTAGGCCCTTAAAACATTTTCACTGATATATGACATGGTAAACTCAATTACACACCTTCCACACGCTTAGGATTCTTCCATTTGGCACCTCTTTGAACTTCAACATTTAAGAAATTTGAGTGTGGGGCATTCCTTTCATATAAGCTTCAAAACTAATTTGTGCTTCTATAATTGAAAACTTGCATGGTGGCAACAAATCTTTAGAATGTAGGTCGCCTTTACATTGCAAATATCATTTGTGAGGCTTCGTTGATAGAGTGAGCCGTGGGTCTCTTTGTGAGGGGTTGAATTTGTTCTTTGGGTTTCACTTTCTTCCCAATTGTTCTTTGGGTTCTATAGACTGGTTGTTTTGTTATGTATCAATCTCCCACCAACAATTTTAGGCAGTCAGAGAATACAACCATTTTTTTTGTCAGATTTTGAGCCTTTTCCACTTTCACCATTTCTATAAATGATGTTTGTGATTGTGTTTTAAAGAGAAGGGTAAAAGTGTTAAAAAGCTCAAACCTGACTAAAAAATGACTGTGTTTCATGATTGTCTAGACTTACTGTTCTTAAAACAAAATCGTGCACATATATATCTTTTAATATAAAAGATTTAAAAAAAATATTTAGTTGATTCTTCACCAAAACCACAATAAAAATGCATTAATTATATATTAGAGGAGACCACTATTTGTTGATTTTTCTCTTATACTATTTGACACATGTAGTTGGTTATTTTGCTCTAAAAGTTGCTCTTACACGAAAAAAAATATTCTGTATGCTTTGTTTGTCCATCAAATACATCAGCATTTTGCATATGTCCTATGTTTGTCCATCAAATATTTATTGGCAAGTTTTAGGGATACTGAAAAAGAAAATGGTTTTCATGTTGGCGTCACTGCAAGCCAGCCCAATTTTATATACTAAAGCTGGGTGACCGCTGCGGGGAGCGCTGGGCAATGGTCAATGGTGGTGTCACATACTCTTACAGATTTGACCTCCATGGCTCGTTCTGGGGCAAGTAAAATGGTTGGATTGATCAGTCGATCAAAAGTTGTATGATGTCGCAAAAGATGAGCTAAAGGGGAAAAATGGAGGAGACAATTGATCTGTCTCAACAACAAATTTCTATTAACTGTACAATTGATCGGAGAAATGTATCCTTTCATGGTTGTAAACCGAATCAGCCATCAAAATACAATTAACAAGTATAGTGTTACAATTACGCTGAGAGAGCACCTAAACTTTACAATATAACTCATATACATGGTCAAGAACAATATATCACACTACTTGAAATATAGCTGAACGAGCTTCTTTAGGGTATCGAAAACGCTTGTGAAGGGATTAAACTGAACAGCAGAGTTCAACCCTAGTTCCGGAAATTGGTTTGTTAAAGCCTGCTGCATTCCAGACATGGACATCATTGCAGCTAATTGGCTATTGGACATCACTTCACAGTCTTGAGGAGTATCCCGGATCTTGCTTGCATCGTAACCATAATTTGCCAAGTAGGACTTGTACTTTTCTATGAACTCGGGTCCTGGATTTGGTGTTCTCGAGTAAATCTGTAAAGGCAGAGTTAGTGAGTAGTTTAATTAGAAAGATATCACATCTCTTGATTCATCAAGTCTCATTTTGTGTGATATCCAGACTAACTTTAGACAGAGTGTGCACATATGCAAAAATAGGAACTTAGATGTCTTTAAATACCTGAATGAAGCTTTTATCTTTCGCTCCTGAAACAAGAGCATAATTATCATAATCAGTTGCAATTACATCATAAGGCTCCTTTGGAATGAATGGCAATGTCGGAAACCGGAGGTAGCATTTCTCTCTGATCATCTCTACCATTTCTAGATCAGTTTCATTTTTAATCTTATCCTCGTCTGAGAGGCATTGGACGTTTCCCCTGATCCCAGTAATATATCCATCAGGACCACCATGAACACAGAAAGTATCCACTTGGATTGAGGGGGCATCAGCATTGAATGTGTATACGCCCTACAAGTACATAGATCCAAAGTCTTAGTAATCAGAAATCGGAGGTGAGATAAACCTCTCTCATGCGCCTTTTAAGAAATTTTGAGAAGTGAGTACAAATAACCATTATTCTAACCATCTAGAATGCAGAAATTTTCGAAGCGCTGTCTTTGTCTAAATATTTCAAAAGGTCATTTCCCTATTGAACAGGTCAGATCAATTTATATATCATTAATAGATAAACCAATCGATGAACAAATCAGGCTTCTGAAGTATCCATTGCAAAAAACTTCTCCGGAAGAATCACCACTACAAACATAATGGAGAAGAAAATTACATAACTGCATTTTACCTGTGTACAATGGCAGTCTCCTTGTCCTTGGCCAGCAAATCCACCTTTTAGTGAAGCAACTTCAAACCACCTTCCACTATATCTGATAGGATCAAAATTTTTAGCTGACATACCTCTCATCATCATTACATTGCCACCTTTTTCATCGGAACCTTGATCAAGTTTCAGCACTGCACTAGTATCAGCAGCTGCTGCAAGCTGGCACACATTAGAATAATGGGGAAGTTCTGCTGCCATGACCTGAACAAGAGAAATGTAGGTAGCCTTTCAAAAATCAATACAACTTTTTAGGCTTGCAAATAATTCATTGATTCAAAACCGCAATATTGTTCGTCTGTTAGGTTGAATCCTACCTTCTATAAGAAGAAATAGGGAAATAGATCATGTGTAGTCCCCAACAAAACTTGCGTTTTTCGGTGTTTGACGGTTGGCTACAACCAGCATGGATTATAGCCTATACAGTTAGTGGTGGCCAAACACAGGGCCCTGATGTGCAATATCAAATATTACTACTTCATAATCGTCGATGTTTCCACACTGTAGAGGCCAGTACTCTACATTTTTAAAGCCTGGGAGATGCTCCGATTTGCATGGACCTCTGTCATTATTTATTTACCTTTCAAAGGAAAAACAAGAATCTCTACAATTTATAATTTCTCGTGGATTAGATGACTCGAAGTACATTAAAAATACACAAAATATGGAGGATCTCAGTACATTAACGGTAAAGTGCATCAGAAAGGTCAGATGACAATAAATCAACAAATCTGAGTTAAGCCCCAAATAATATTCCTTTTCACAATTATACACATATCAATTTATGACACCTAAAGGTATCAAATGTTAGTTAAAGGAACATCTGTAGTGGGAACAAGACAGTTTTTTTTAAGGTTTTTGCCACGTTTAATACATTGGGTTACTCGCAGAAACCAACACACGTGGATGGGAATTCTGTATTCAATTCACATAAGTGGAAAGGCTCTACACTGCAAACCCATTCCATACAAGGATGTAAACAGTGGCAATATCCTTTTCACATCGTTCGCGAGTGATAACTCTGTGTTCTCTTATCCAGGAATCGTGTCATGGGCATGCTGTAAACTATGCATGTCAAAGTAAAAAGTAAAAATAAATAAAGTCGTGTACCTGGTTTGGTTGAGAGAGATATACAAGAGAAACGGCAAAACTGGATAAAACATGTCTAGCAACAGCTTTGGTGCTTAGTGGAGGGTGCTCCAGAGAGCATTCGATTGTTCTTTTTGCAGGTTTCCCTCTGCAGACACTAGCATAGAGTACTAAGTTTCAAGAAACAAGAGGGCAGAACAAAATGAAATTATTATGCTCATACATCAGAGAAAATTGGAAACACACAAGATTCCATTAAGAGAAAAACAAATGGTAATATGTAAAAAGCTTGAAAATAAGATGACTGAATGGAAAAGGATAGATGCAGAATATCAATTAAGGAACTCATCGAACAATGAACATGCATCACAAATCCTAGCAATGCAAACATTACTTGTTTCCACTATTGTGTACCATTGACACGCAACAATAGAACATGCGAAAGGGTTGTGAACATATGAACTATAATCATTTTCTTTATAAATTTCAGAAGACGAGATACATGCTATGAATAATGAGACTATCAACAAGATGACAACACAACAAAAATGTCAAATGCACAGCACAATTTTTTTTTCTTTTTTTCATTCAATTCTATGAAGCATTTTCTAGTTACTGGGCTTATTCCTTGTGAACCAATACTATTTGAAGATGCTAGTGCCGATAACACCTTAAGAAGCAAACAACGCTTATCCCAAATGCCTTGGTTAGTTGAAGAGACTGCGTTCTCCACCTTACTATTGAATGCCTTCAAGATGTTGGGCATGTGCTTCACAAAAGATGATACTCTCAACAACAACAACAAGATGCCCGCAAGCTTGAAGGAATTAGTTCCTCCATCCAATACAATTGAAGCATTTTATGCACACTAGACAAATTACAGTACCATTTCCCAGTAAGAACATTTTCATGGAACGAAAATGGTGATATATACAACAAGAAATTCTCCCATTCAACTCAATTTCACTACAATCAAGATATACCAGAGACTATGAAAATAAGCAAAAAAAAGTAGTAATCAAACAAACCCATCTCCCAATTATGCCTGAGTAATAAATGTGGATAGACTCTTTGGTCAGAAAATGCTACAAATCAATACTCATACTAAGGAATTTTTCCATATTCCAATATTTCTCAAAAACAATCCCAAATGAAATCTGAACCCATTGCAGCAAAAATTCACTTCAAAGGTTTGTTTGATGAACTTTAATTATATACAACAAATGGATGGAAGAGGTTACCTGAGGAGTGGGGGAGACGAAAGAGGAGATGCCTGAATCATCATCAGCACCATGGCCTTGTAGAATGTTTTGGAAGCTCCTCCTCCTTCTTTTACTGTTCTGCAACTGTGAAGAAGCTAATAATTCTGTCTCTACTCCTTTTGAGTCAGAAACGATCTTTCAGTGATTTTTTTTTTTTTTTTGGTACGTTCTGGTGTCTCTTTTTTTATTTATTTTGTGCAGGTTGCCATAACTTTTTTTTATCACACCTTCGAATGTTGCCATGCGAGTGGTTGAGTTTAATGTTTTTATTAAACATCTATAGTGATTCAGGTCCATTTTGCAATTCCGTCTGCTCATCTCGAGGAGGATGGGTGGTTACACCCATCCCTCGCTCCTTTACCTCGCTCCCTCCCTCGCTCTGTAGAAGGGCTCATACTCACACTCACTAGTTGCATATATCAGAAAGGGGAATTCTAAATGTCGAGGAAATGAGCGAGGGGAACCATTCAATCTCCTCGCCCCCTATATTAAATACTCACACTCACTAGTTGCATATATCAGAAAGGGGAATTCTAAATGTCGAGGAAATGAGCGAGGGGAACCATTCAATCTCCTCGAGATGCATGTAAGAAAATTCAACATATGCATCCCGAGGGGAGTGCTCGTTGGTTTCCTCGCCATGTAGCCTTACTCTATCAGAAATAACCTTAATTTTTACTGTTTAATGGTCTTTTACATATATTTGTATATATTGTCAAAACCTCGAACCAATGGTTTTGATCAATGTGAATTTTGAACCCTCCGCGTGTCAACAGATTTGATTAATGAATGTGTTTAAAATAATGAGTAATCAAATAGATCTCAAATAAATATCACTAGAAACCCTGGTAATAAATATCTGATAAATAACACAAGTGACATTTTCAAACCTTTAGGAAATAATTCAGTCAAAAGTACTCAGAGAAATGGAAAGTTGAAACCCGCACTGAGGTTTCATCTCAACCTATCTTAGAAAACCTATCCCTGTTGGTCAATAGTTTCGAGAAGGCCATTTCTACCTACACATCAATGCAGGGGGCGTGCCTGGTCTCATAATCGTCCACACTAACAACACTGCCACAGCTTCGCAGTAGAAATAAAGTAGCTCCAAAAACATAACAATCATAAAAAAATAACAATTTGTAATTATATTTACTGGCCTTCAAAATGATAATTCAATGCTTTTGACATCATCTAAATACCTGCAAGAAGCCAATAATATACCTAATGTATGCTCAGTTTTTTTTTTTTTCCTTTCCCCTTTTTAGTCTTCTCAGATAACAGATTCTACATCCAACCAGGGCATCAAGAGTCCCCTACTATAGAACATACGAAGATCACATGAACAAATGACAAAAGGGAATAACTAGGACCTTTTGGGTTTAATTAGGGTAAAATCCCTACAACCCCTGTTTGCCTTGCGACTGTTGAGTATTCCAAAAGAAAGTTCTTTCTGCTACAATTTTTTCCCAAAGACTCCCACCAAATTCGGAATCAACCACACCTTCCAAAGCTGGACCTGTTAGACGATTTATAGCTCCTTACACTGATCATAGGCTGGACATCTCATTTTGGCTCCTTGTTCCTCCCCATACCTGCAGGTATAGATGTGGTGGATTGTTGCTTTACAACTAATGCATACACCTGGCTTCTTTGTCCAGGAAGCCCAGTGACCTACTTCAGGGCTGATCCACGACTGCGGACTGCAGAGGGGTGCATTCCATTGTTTACTGAAGCATCTGCACTCTTCTTTCTCCTGTAGAAGAGTACATACGCAGCAGGAGACTTCACATCTTCCTCGTTGATGGGTGTTACATGGCTATCATCAAAGTTGTACCATCTGTTTTCGTCTCCAAGCTGCATAATTCCCATGGAAAGCAATAAAATCAGAATGAGAATAATAAGCCCTACAACCCATGATGTGCTAAAGATGATCACATATAAACAGTTGCTTTTTATAGCTGATCTTTACAGTCACACCTATATTGAAAGAGATTTTCTCTCTTCCTAGGTAAAACAATACTGGCACAGTACACTTCATGGCTACTATTTCTTTTATCTTATAGCACTACTTCTACAGTAGATAAAAAATAAGGTTATCTACCGTTAAATGTAACGTGAGTTTTCAAATGCATGAACAATGTATTCATCGGTACCAGTGGAATTGTTATTTTGAAGTACCAAAAAAGTGCTCTCACACATTCCTTCACAACAATCTTCAATAATACATATTTTTTTGGGGCAGTGAAAATGCAGTGTGTAGTAATTGACACATCAATAAGGAACTTAGCCCACTGCCCACCGCTCTTGACATCGGATTTAAAAACTCATTATATAGGTTTTATTTCCACAACATAGCTGCCAACACCCTTCGAACCTGTCTCCCTACCCAAATATCATATCAAAGACTTGTTTTCACATTCTTTATTGAAATACATGACATACATAAAAAAAAATATCCATCAAATGAAAGAACAAGTATTATGATGACTTACAGTACGCCTATTCACCTTGATAGATGCTGTGTAGTGGCCATGTCCCATGTTTCCATAGTGATTACTCAAGGCATAAAGCTCGTAAAGGTGGTGCTGTGAACCCTTTTTACGTGCGACATACTTTGTTAAGTCGAAATCATGTATGGGAAAGTTTACATATGTTTCCAGCTTAGTCTTCACTTTGTTGTGGTATGAAAACCTTTTTAGGTGGATAACAAGCACTTCAGGTAGCCTCCATAGATCCAGTTTCTTGCTTGCTTGGCGGTTCTCTTTGCATTGAGGACAGTACCTTCAGAGAATAAACCAATTTTTCAGTAATTTACATAAAACTGTAAGGAATTAGTGTCTGTATGAGTAATTCTAACATATAATTAACAGAATTATTCCATGTATGCTCATAAAGACACGGGCAGAAGATTTCCCACTGATTTCAGTGAGTTTCCACCTCAAGAATCTAAAATATCTGAACCTTTAAAATTGTGCCATTGTTAAGTCGCTCAGACTGGCCATGCAAGCTATTCAAGTACTTACAAATAACTTACCACATATCATCAGGTTTAAGTGGCTCTTCATGCAGGAAAGCTTCCAGGCAGGCGTACAAGGAGAGGGGTTCACTGCGAGCTTTTTTAGTTGGAGGGCCCTGCTTATGCACTTCTGGCAAATTCTCAATGTAAAAAGTATCATACTTTTCTTGAAGCTTCTGTGACCAATCTATATATACCAGAACTGACGTTGATGATGAGGGCACCTTAATGGCCTTGTCTTCTCTTACAGATATATCGACACATGCATTATTTTCATCCACTAATCGCAGAGGTAACTTGAGCACAGTCCCTAGTTTCAAATTACTTTGATTTTTATTTGTGGAGTCCGAGGTGGTAACATTTGTACATGTTTCACCGGAACCAACATCTTGAGATGTATGTGATGCTCCATCTGAGATACTAGTACTTGGGAGATTGGAACACTTCATGTTCTCTGTTCTTTGCATGGGAGACAGGATTTTGCGAACTATTGCTTGAAAATCCCCTCTCGTGGTAATGTCATCACTTGAAATTGGTAACACAAGAGGCACGCCGTAAGGTTTCCAGACTGTTGAGCTGTTAGCGCCATTTGACTCCCTGAGAGACGAGTTAAATCAATAATAATTTAATTAAAATATATTCATGTATAAGCTCTTTAAACATAAAATGTTTCATTGACTCCAGAGAAGACCAATAAGATGACGAAAATGCCAAAACCAAACTTATGCCCGCCTCAGTCAACAACATACATCTAATCGATGGCCCCTCAACAAGGTGATACCAAAGATTACTCAGATTCGGATCTTAAGCACCAAAACAACCGGCTTTAACTCAAAATTTTCCATTTAAATTTTTTTTTAATTCATTCACATTAACTATTAGTAAGACCCGTCATTTTTTAGTCGCCCTAATCAATGCAGAGAAAGTAAATACCTACATATACTTACTTTTCTTCACGACGATGTACCAATTCAAGATATATCATGTTCTTCACAAACTTGGGCATTTTATATGCAGTAAGGTGGCTGTCGTCTTTTATGGTAGATAATAATACTAAAGGATCTTCTAGTCGAACAACCAAGTGGTTGCGAATCTGTAAAGATATGAAGCAACAATCCCGATTAGATAAAAGTTAAAACACAATATTTTCATCCATCAACTAGTTTTTCAGTCCGTCTTACCTCTGCGAGTAAAAAGCTTTTCGCTATTTTTCAAGGAACATGCGCTGCTGATGGCTATGATCAAATCACGACACAGACCATGTGTAGGAACGGATACAGTGCATTGTCTTGGTAGTGCACTGCCATCACTAGCGAAAACTGTGACAGTCATAGTCCTTGTGTTGGTAGGTTGGAGTGGCAACGAGAGCCACATGAAAGGATCAAAAGTTACTGAGATCTTGCTGCATGCGGGACACACCAAAGTTGATTTGTACTGGCCCTGTCAAATTTGGATTACTAAGATACATAAATGTGTGAACGAGTTTGGTGCTATATCATTAAAAGGCAACCAATATCTAAAAACGAAGGAAAACAAAAACAAAAACAAAAACAATAAAGGTTGTTCTATTAACATGCCATCCAACAACATAAGATGCCAACACAACAAATTCCACATGTAAATAGAATATTTCTATTGCATGCGAGTTAATTAAAAAATTAATATTATTTAATAGTTGTCAGGACAGAAAAATATGAAACTAATCTTGCATAGCATATGAATTTAAGGTGTACATAATACATCAATGCACTAGGCTTTAAAAGTGGTGTAGCATTTGACACACGCTTTATGTGACTTTGACACTTCATAAGGATCAGAAAGCAAATTCAAAGAAAACAACAGGTGAAAGAGGAGCATATCTTAGACGTGAAGGGCATTCTACATAGTCGCCGTAAGGTCGTCAAGGACCCTCAATTTAAAGATATCATGCACTAAAAATTGATTGTTGGGAGCTCACAGAGGACATTTTTCCTTATTCGAGAAAGACTTCTCATTTATTATGATTATATTGGTTGTTTTTCAATAGACCTCCTCCGCTAGCTCTCATCATGTGTTCACCAATCCAAAAGAAAAAGGGAAAGGAAAGCAAGAATGCTCAGTCTACCCTTCAGGTGATAGAAATAGGAGTAGAGTAGCATAAGAGAGGTAAAGATCAAAGGAAGACAACAGCTCAAAAGTCACTCTCGAAAAATCAACCTTGGTCTGCAATTTTCATCTGCAACGCTTTTTTCTGTTCACATAGTGCAATCTCTTGAACCCTATAAATCAGAAAATAAAATTGTTGGTCCTCACTTGTGTTTTCTTCAATAGCACAATAGTGAACAGAGATTTTAAAGTGAAGGGTAGAGAAAGAAGCAGTTGAAGAACAATACTGTCATTCCTGCTAACTTAGCAATGCTAAGTTACTTATTTAGGTGATTTGGTTTTGGGCTGACATGAATAAATTTCATTCATAGGATGGCAGATCAATGGAAATCTAATTTGATAATAAAATTAAATAAATAAAGAGGAGAGGCACACCAACTTTCGTGGTCCCATTAAAAAAATTGCAAATGATTGCTTGGGCCAAGCTCAGACTAAGATATACGATCATGCCCGAGTGTCAATCTCTTATCTCTGTAAGATAAAAAGTCTATTGCTGTACAAACCTCAAACTTTCTCAACTTAGTTACATTTACTCAACCCAACAATCAAAATACTGGTAACCAACATTGTATTTTAAAATAAATATATAAAAGAGAGAGTAGCTGGCTATAGTTTAAAAGTTGCATTTTCACAGAAGTTTAATTTGTGTTTTCAACTTGTATTTTATTATGAGGGGATGCTTACAACAGTTGTTAGTTCTATTGATCCCAATTCAAATAAATTTCTACCTAACTCAACTATATCTATATAGAAATTTTGAATAAAACTCATTACGTTCGTTCATAGGTATTATTCTCAATACAAATTTAAAATAATTCAGAATGGTGTGGTGGTCAACCTAAACCGTGTAATCCAAAATATTGGATCAGGATAAATAAAGTAGTTTAGGAAAGTTCAAAAAAAAAAACTAAAAAAATTAAAATGTCTTTAATACCCTTTCCATTTTCATGTAACGATTTTTTTTCCTCAAAATGAAGTTATAGACAAAGTCGTAAAAAGGTAGAGGTAGCTACTCTTAACCCTCTAACCCAAGGATGCACAGAAACGACACGCCCACTCAACAATTTTTCAAAATCTATGACTTGATGATACTGCATACCTTTTTTTTTAAGTCACATGAACACTAATGCAATAAAAAAAGAATTTAAATAGAAAAAACTAGAGGTATGAAATGAAAATAAAGTAGAAACAATGTCTTCCTCTTTGTTAGAAAAGAAGAATATGAACAAGAAAAAAATAAGAGAAACACAGGAGAGAAGAGAGAAAAACATAGACTATCTCTTATACTTTAGTGGCTTTTTATCGCACTCTTAGTCTTGAATCACATCTTCACTTCAGACAGATTAACAATCTTCAAATTAGGTGATTATTTGTGCTCATTAAAAGTAAAAAATATAATAAAGCGGGTTGTTGAATCTTCACTGTGTCCTGACCAAGTTTTTGGTGTGTTGAGGCGTGACTAACACATTAACCAAATTGACCATGTGTCTAACACCTAATGACACGTTGATTACATATTCGATGTGTGTCAAGCGAGAGTCAATGTCGGACACGTGTTGGACATGAGTGCAGAAAGTTTTTTGAAGAGTTTGTGCTTCCTTGCTCTTCCTTGTTGTGACCCATCTTCTAACATTTTTGCAGGGAAAAGGACTAACAAAAAGTGGATAATATCAATCAGGTATAAATTGATGTCAAAAATACCCCTACAACCAACCTTTTAGCACATAATTTACCATAAATTACTAAAACTCACTAGTCACAACACGAAAGACCATTTAAACCTATATTTACGATAACAGTCAGCATCTCATCCTATTTCAAGCATCGTATCTTTGGTAGAACCTTGTGGTCGAATGAATGTAATCTACAACAGCCAATGGCATGCCAGCTCAATGGTTAGAGCTTAGCGGATGGTACCACTAGGTCATGGGTTCAAACCCCGCTTGCGGCATCTTTAGTGGGTTCTGGGATCTTATAAAAACCCTACTTGCCTTTCAAAAAAAAAATGTAATCTACAACTAATCTAATTAACCTAAATGGCTAAATCTAAAATTAAACTAAAATAAAGATAATCAAATAAATCAATTCATATTCATCATTCAACCAACTACAAGCAATGGCCTATTGCCCCTATTTATAGTAACCTAGCTTGCAAATCAAGCAATTTAACCCTAAATGCTATTGGAGCCCTAATCACTTATTCTATTATGGGCTTATTTAGGCTCGACCTAACAACTAAACCAAATTAATTAAAATAAACTAAATCCTACTTTTCATCATAATGGGCTTTCTCCAATTGAGTTAATTCTTGTACTATGACGCTCGGATATAGATACAAATATGGTATGATGTGAACGTACAACATCGAAATTTCCATGGATACAAGTAGGAGTACCTTTTTGTTCGCTAGTGGAGTATCTGGACTTATTTGCTTGTAGGAGTATCTTAACTATTTAGTATCTATAGTACATTTTTATTATTAAAAAAAAATCTATAGTACATTTTTATGTAAGAAAGTATCAAACAATCTAAGCTTTTCATAAAGCAGACTGGGATATGATATAATACATTGATCGAGTCAAGGAAGATACACTATCTGGCATGCAAGGATGCATGGAGCAGACTAGGATATGATATAATGCATTGATTGAGTCAAAGAAGATACACTATCTGGTGGTATGTCTACAACTCTCATATCCAGTCCATGGAGGAGTATCTGATTATCATCTCACATCCACACAGTACCTTAGGCATAGTGAAGTATCCAGGTATGATGGCGCTCTTATGGTGTTTTGGGGTCTGATGGACCTCAGATAATCTAATCTCTACATCGAGGTGTTGGAATGATTGTGTGGAACATCAGATCTAACAAATATTTTTGATATTACGGTAATAATAGGAGGGTTTTCCTAAGATTTAGCCTTGAAAGAATGAAAAGCATTCTAGGAAGTAAAGGTGCTTCATTAGTATTGGGAATCCATAAAACCAGAACTTAATCGGAGTTACCATTGAAAGATTTTATTGATGGGGGGGATGGGCTTCATCCTAAGACAGAATTTGTTAGTTACTTTGGTATTGCATACAGGCTTCTTTTTATGCTCATTCAATAATTTTTTTACCAATAAAAATAAGAAATAAAAACTCATTAAATTTTTAACCAATAAATAAAAAAAAATAAAGTACAACAACAGTAATAACAAATCCACAATGACAAACTTTAACACATGAATGACTAAGTAACAATATTACAGAACTAGTGCATTGGGCAGTTCACTTGGATTGTATTTTCTAATCAATTTTATGGGGTCTATGAATTGGGTAAAGGTGCTTTTTTCTACAAGCAAAATAAGTCCATGCAAGAATTCTAATTGGCGAGGAAACGGGCGAAGGAGGGGGTGCAACCCTCCATCCCCCTCGAGACGTGTGCCTTCGTGCATCTCGAGGGAGATGGAGGGTTGCACCCCCCTCCCTCGCCCGTTTCCTCGCTAATAAGACAAGCCCAAGTCCATGACATTATAAATGCAGGGTTATCGAACATGTATGCAGGGAAGCAGCTAAGCATGCATTTCAAGAAAATCAGAAATAATTGATAAGATGCATGCAACTTCACAAAATGGAAGAAATGGAAACATCTGAGAAGAAAAAGAAAATAAGAAGAAGAAAAATAGTCAATAAAAAGCTAATAGCAGAACAGTAAACAAACATCAATAATTTATTCTAAACAAAGTAAAAGCATTTGAATTAATCGACTCCGCTTGCTAAAGCCAAAGAGTGATGCATTTTCTTTTCCTTGCAATTTAATTAACAAACTACTGTATTTGTACTCACTTGGCACACATCAACAATTATAGAATCATTTCGTGCAAGATAATTTGCCCAGTATTCATCAGCAACTTCTTCATCAGCTCTGCCATCTGCATCTCTAGACTCTATGTAAGGTTTGTCTTTTACACGATTAAGATCTTCATGGAGCCCATCTAATAGAAAAGCAAGAAGCTCCTAAAAAAACATAAAGGGACAAACAAATCAATGAATTTAGGATCATGTGCATACAGATTTTCAATTTATTTTTTGTTTTTTTTTCCGCTAATAGTTTTTCAAAAAGTTGAATTACAAACAAGACATATTATAAAGATAATGGAAAGTACATGACCTGCGAATCATGTTGGTTATATCCACTAAATTGAGGTGAAAACCGAGTAAGCTTTATCTTGAATGGGCGAGGGGAAATAGTTGTTCGTCCAGGCGCCCATAATTTTCTCAGGAGCTCGCCAAATGCTAATGCTAACTCGCCCTATGTAATCAGAGAGGCACCTATTAACAATCCATAATGGGTAACAAAAACAAGAATTAAGCAATTGATAATGCACCATTAACACACACACACACGAGTAAATAATAAATAATTAAAGGTTCGTTCTGTTATAACTATCTGCAACTGTTGGGGCCAACAAACTATAGACTATCAAGAAGAAGAAGAAAGTAATGTTGTGCACACATGTCATGCACATGTATACAGTATTATGGTTTGTATTCCAGATTTCAAAGATCCGCGCTGTCCTCTGTTATTAATTTAATTGAGGTTTTCAAGCCAGTTGTGCTAATGCAAAGGAAGATTCTTGGAGATCGGATGATAAAAGTAGAAGATTTTTAGTCGAATCCTATTATATGTTCCTCCTTAATTTCCATATCCACTCTCATCATCACACAAACATCAAATGTTCTTAATTGCCCTTTTCTTGTACTGAAGCCCAAATTTGTGGTTCACTGCGAATAACCTCATTTGCTACAATAGTTAGCCTCTAGAAGGTTGGTTTGGGCTTTTTGAGCGTCATAGCCCAAAAGGTAGAATGGGCTGATCCTTGACCCTCCTTGCCTTCTTTTCTTTCCTTGTGCCTTTCTGTTATTGCCAGCATTTTCCCGGGCGGAGCCGGAATTCTTTATTTTTAAGGAAACAAAATGGGTGGGTCCCCCATTTCCATAGTCATCCTCGACAACAGCTGAGAGATAACTTAATGAGGCGTTAGGGCATTGTCTAATCAAGCTTTTATCAAAGGTTGTTTACAAAATATTGAGCACACATAACATATTCCTGCATCCTAATGCTACATTACTAAATTACTATAAAAGTCATAACACACTAAAGTTTCCAAAAAACTTCAGCAAGTGGTCAGAACTCAAAAGTCATCCAAAAATAACGAAAACACACACAACACCTAACATAAAGGTAGGAGGAAAGGGTTGAAATTTAAGTTGTGGTTTATTACTTATATGAAAAACACATGGTGAAACTGAGCTCAAGTCTCAGTGCCTTGGTGCTTAAGCCTCAATTATGTAAGGTGTCCACTTCATCAGGACTGTGTGAGGCTTAAGATTCAGTTCAGTCATGGAGTGCGAGGCGCTGGGGTAGGCTCAGTTTTCTAAACCAAGACTGGAATAAATATGAAACCTCTCCACACCTTCTTTTGACCTTTTGATCCAGTTATCCGCCTCCTCCAAGTTCCACAGAATTTGTACAAGCCATATTCTGAACGCATCCATGCACACTAGCATAATGAGCTCTGGCATTAAAATCCTTTCCAAATGTTCATACTCTGCAACTCAGCACTACATTGGAAATGCCACCATGAGAATGGTGATTTTCTACAGATCTAGATCCTATAGCCACTGGCTAGTTCTTTCGTTAGCATGATCCATCACCATCTATGCAATGCTTCAACATTGCCTTACAACTCCGCTTTCTTAGACCACCCCACACTCTGTAGCAGTTTCTTCCTTCTATCTTTGTCTAAGCTTATCTGCAAACTTTCTCCATTCAAGTACCATGGCCTATGGGAACACAGAAGATAGGTACAAGACCCACCACAACCCTAGAATATATACCCTCATTGATTTATCTTTGCTCAATCATGATCTCCACCTCTTTGAAGTAATTTTCTTTCTCCCAAACATCCCATTTCAACAACCTTACTGAGGTCAATAGCCTACTTCGCTTGCACAACCACCATTAAAAATCTGTTGGGTTCTTCTTCAATAAGAATACAATCCCTCATCCATCTAACCCCCTTAGCAAACTTATTTTCAACTTTGACTTCCATGTAAACTAATCCAACGTAGAAAAAGCAAAGAGAGAGTTAGAATATTAACAAATAGAAGAGAGAAGCGCTAGCCACGCATATAGAAACACGCCACAATTATTGACAGTAATCACCCTTCCTCTTCTTTTATACCCCCACTCCACCTACCTCGTCTACCTTTTATTCCAAGTATCATGTCGACCATTAAGAATCTGCGCAAGCATCTTCTCCTCAACTGAATGCTTTGAACAACACCTCCACACACTCAACACCAACTTAATATCATCCAACCTGCCACCCTACACTGCTTCATCACTTCTCCATCTAGGAGAGACCCAATGCATGATCTCAAACAGATCTTCCTCCAACTGACCAAGCCCACTTACCATGGATATTCTAGATCAATATTTCTCTAAGTTTCCATTCTCAAAGACTGCAATATTGGTTCTCCATATCTAATTTGAAAGACAATTTATGCTCCAACAGATATTTACAAATCCCACTCTCAACCTGCTTCTCTCTCTAGCTTCCAAACCTATAACCAATCTCAGCCCATGGGCCGGACGACTTAGGACACACACTCACACTACCACCCAGAGCTGCCTTATCCATGGAGCACTGATGCTATATTCACATTATATGCTGCTCTCCAATGCTTACAAGCACACTCCTTAAAGCTACCAAATCCAAAAACAGAGAATATCAAAAGGCAGAGGGCATCTTACCTGAAATCTCATACAATACGAATGGTGGTTTGGACCACCACTCCTCCCAACAACGGATGCTATCAAAGATCACCTCCAAAAGTTGAAAGTTGAAACCATGTACCGCCTCATCATGCACCGCTTGGATGTCCCCAAAAGTTGAAACCATAGCAAGCAAGACAAGCCACCATCTTTCCACTGCCTCTTCATCTCTCCATTGAGTGCAAACGTCTCGAAATCACACGAATTCGATCAACTCCCTCACTGGAAGGTCCTCTCAACATTAGTTAGCAGCTACGAGAGCTACTCTTTGATTGTCTCGCTGTAGAATCTGGAAAAAGTTCTCAAGTCCCATCCTCTTCTCTTCAGGAGATCCTTCAACCCACCACCCAGTCACTTTTTGGCTATTAATATATCCCTTGTTGTTTGATTGACGTTTAAAAAAAAAACAGAGAGAGAGAGAGCCTTCAACCACCGTCCAAAACCAATAGATAAAGAGTTAGTGGTAAATGAGGTCCGATCGTTTGATCTCCAGGACTTTTTCCATTCTCCACACAGCCTGTCTTCACGCCTTCTCTTCTAGGCACCTTAGGTTTGGAGCACATTAATCAAATCCACCATTTGATCTAGTTTCCAGTCAGTTATTGAGAGCATGTCTGAAGTGTAAATTCCAGGCACAACCAGACTCACTGTTTTCTAGAAATCCTGACTGCGCCCTCTTTATTGTTAGTAAAACTGTAACGAAGTGGGAATGCTTGCTTCACTAACCCAGAGATGATTCAAGAAACTTACTCCATCACCTTTATGAACTTCAAATCAACATGAGATCCAAAGGTGGCATAAGATTCCCTTTTTACAATGAATAGCCATATGTAGAAAGGTCTTCTTCAATGAAAGAATGAAATATTCACTATGGAGACTATTCCACATTTGAATGCAATTAGTCCCCTCCACAAGGCTTGTTGCTCCATCCAAATCTCCAATACCACTTTCTTAACAGAGCTCTATTGAATTCTTTAACATTTCTAATCTCGAAACCTCCATTAGCTTTTGGTTGACCCGCCTTTTTCCAACTAATCAGATGGTACTACTGTGCCGTGAGAAACGGAAAACATAAGAAATCCCTCGTAGATTATTGTATCTGCTTTGCAACTGATACCCCATGAGAAATCTCTCAACTCTTTACCAAATTCACTCCCCAAGTTTGTCAGTTTTTGAACTTTGTTGACTCATCTAACCAAAAATTCAATCTCCCTGATATTTTCATCTCATGTTGCAGTTGACTCAGTTATCCATGTCGCAAGTATATCTTCTCACAACGTATCACAGAAAACCCCCTTACACTCCCCAAACTATTGAAGATCCTAAGGAGAAGAAATCATGGGTGTAAGTGAGAATAGAATCCAGGTTCCCTCCCTTACCATAAATGTAGACTATGGGCTTCCAGTAAAATACCACCCAAAATGGATGAGGATAACCTCCATGCAAAGCACCCTTGTTAAACAAAATAATTTAAGATCCTCCCTCTAAAAATGTTTTAATAAATACTAAGCTACATGTTTTCAATTTCTAGAAGTAGATTCAGAGATGGTATGTTCAGATGCACCAAAGAATCAGTTTACTTACAACTGTGCCCATAGGGTTCTGCCAGTTTATTTCAGGATGATAATCGTCTTGAAAATATCTAGCAAACTCAGGTGTATGCACAAGACACTGTATTGCACTGTTCATATAACAAGTGTTTCCGAGATTTAGTAATCCAGACAACCCTCCAGATGTTCCTCTCGTACCAACACTACTGATGCCATATGAGTTGTCTCCTTCCCTAACTGGGGAAGCCAGGTACTGGCTTTGTGATATCTCTGAACTGCAACTCCTGGAAACCCCTTTGCCAGCTGACAAGCTAGATTTACAAGGTTCTACTAGAATAGAAGCCGACTCCTTCTCGGCAGATCCATTTTCCTGCACAGATCTTCCTGTAGTATCATTACAATCACCAATCACCTCCACCAGAATCTGTTGGAGAAAGAAAGAAATAAAGAACCAAAAATTGTTAAAGATACTCAGAACCTGGTAAGTAGAATCTACAATGTTACACATGCCAGTGTGTTAACAAGTTCCTTGTTTCAAAGGCCTACATTAAAGTTTCACGGCATACTAAACATCAGAAGAGATCATTGTACTCGAGAGAATACGATTGATAAAAGCATTTATGATAAGGTAACATGTCATTGATAGGACTCAGGAGAACACAATTTGAAATCAACTTCTAGGCCACAAAAACAAAAACAATCTTATACATGAAATACGCAATTAAGATGCACAAGTTTGTTTTAATGTTTAGTCAGCTCATGTAAAGACAGAATTTATGGGAAAACAAAATAGAAAAATTAATTAAACTGAACCAATTCTATTCTTCAACATAACAGGTTGCAAAAGTAAGATATTGACAGTAACATCAATTTGAAACAAAGATAAGCTCTCTTAGATGAAGCTATATATATTTAGAGATGGGACTGCTAGCAATATTGTACATTTCCAGAAAGCACAAAGAGTACTAACACATAATTTTCAAATGAAAGCTATGATATCCTTCAACGGTTTCATATTATATCGGATTTACGATGTAGTACTTGAGGCCATCATTGGAGTATTTTCTGAAAATCATGTAATAAATAAATCGCAGGTAGAACGCATCTACTTGTACTTAAATCTAAATAAATAAATATATATATATACTTAAGAAGTGCAAGTTCAATCAATAGAGATGTTTTCACTTTAAGTACTATACAATAGACTATAAGAGAAGTAACTAGGTCGAACTCATAAACACAGTGAAACTAATGAGGACATATTGAAGGCCACTGCAAACTAATGATACTCACATCCTGGTCCATCTGCAAGTTGGCATCATAAAGTGTTTTATCCAACTCATTCAGCAAAGTATGCTTACAACCACCATAGTAGTCCCAAATGCATATCTGTAATATGGATAAGACGGATGCTATAACATTTGCACACAAGAAAGAAAGTAAATCAGAGAATATGAATTCTTACTTGCTCCACATTAAAATAAAAGACCTCACAAGCCCTCTCATGCAGTGCTTTGACCGTTTCCTGCCAAAATTATCTCAGCTTCAGATGACATTGCATAAAACCAACAAAAGAAAAAGGATACTAAAGAAAGATAGCAAAAGGAACATAATAATAATAATAATAATAATAATAATATAATAATAATAATAATAATAATAATAATAATAATAATAATAATAATAATAGTAATAATAATAATAATAATAATAATAATAATAAAAGAAATGGAAAGACAATAAAATGAGACCGTTCAGGTTCTGATCTCATCAATACCTTTTTGCTTATTCGGACTATAGCATGTTCTCCTTTTGGCATCATGAGTCGGAGGCGTAGAAGATGCACCTCTACAGCCAATGTAGATGTATTAATTACCCGCCGAACCAACGTAGGACCTCCACCGTACCTGAAACCAAATATATAAACCGATATTAGCAAGTGCTTCCTGACTCTGAGGTAATTGTTGCAGAGAAAATGAGACCTATCTTCAAACCTCCCTCTTATAATTTGTCCAAGTATTAGATAGGGCAGTTTCTGTTCAGGATTTTCTATTGATTGGAGGCCTTGTTATACATATAACGATAAGATATGCCATTCTCTATTCTCGATTCTTATAAGGATATAATCTCCAAATGAAATAAGTTTGTTAAATGGTTAACATAGATGTGACTGTGAATGCTGTCGAAGTCCACCGATAACAATTTGAATCCAAAAATCCATCTTGATCAATCATAAAAAAAATAGAGCAAGATATATACATAAATAAAAGCATGCATGCACGTGGATGAAATTCCTATGTGAAACATACTTAAGTGTTACATGCTTATATACGTGTTTGCCTAATAAAATTTTGACTAAATGTTTTACACACTCCGGATGTCACGGGTTTAATGGCAACAAACAGATTAATTAGAGATGAGCTGCCATAACCAGGAAGTAAATGTATGCACGGCGATGCTAAAAACTCAAAAACGAGTGGACATGATTGGCATAACACAAAAACTAAAACAACATTTATTGTTTTATTTTAACAATATGCATTAAGATCCTCATTCACTTACGTGAAAATCACCATTCATCATTCAGACAAACATATTTATCAAATCATAATGGAAGATTCACAAGTAATAGGGCATGCCATCTACATTCATCATTCAATTATATATCAAAAAGAACACAATAATGTTAATACACCATGTTTATACTCCATGCAATCAACCCCCTTTCTCCTCATTTCAAGTAAAAGAAAAATGAGATCAATTCCTATATATACATCCCATATACCGCACATGTCCAACATGGAGTCCACATATATAACATTGACACATTGTTCAAAAATAGATAAATTGACATAAAAACCATAAGAATTCGAGGGTTTGAAGCATATAAGTGGCAAAAAATGATTAAGCCACTTACCAAATATGTAATTGCTTCCAGACTTCCTCAGGAAGCAGTACATAATCACGCCCCTCTACCAAAGTGTCATGAAGCTCCATATCCATGCTAGAGTCCTCAGAAGCCATGTCATAAATTAAATCAAGATTATCAATAGCAGAAGGCTTCGTAGTAGTGCTTGCACTAGCTAAATCATTGCACTCGGAACCATAGAGAGACGATTCATCATTTGCTATACTCGCCAGGTCTTGATTCACATAATCACGCCAGTGTTGCCACCATCTATCAGCAAGCAATCAAAATCAAAATTAACTGAGACTGTATTTCTTAGCAAAATAAAAAATAAATAAAAAGATAATATGATTTTTTTTTAATTTAGAAAAAAGTAACACAGTAAACAGCCAGGAGTTCAAGTGTATCAAGAGCTTAATGGGAGCATTTTTAAGGATTATGTACATAAAGGTGATTGTGGAGATCAAGAGCTTAGGCACTAATATTGTGCGGATTACATAGTAAAACTAGAAACATATTTTTTTTCTCCTGTAGTCAGATTGTATAGTATTACTATTCTTTTTTTTTTTTTGGTTGCAAGTATCTCAGACTCCTTTGTAATATTCTTTATCTTCTAATGAATCAATTTCACAGACCAATATACATATCGTCATTTATAATATTAACAATAGACCAAGCAATATGTGGTTTAGTGCTGCAAACACACAGTTTCTAAATAGGTTAACCCATGTCCGAAGCATCGACAGAAGATGGGGTCTTTTTTTTAGATCCACAAGTCATGGCCCAGAGCCAAACAGTTCTTAGAATGTTGGTGAATAATTGATCGCTTGGTCCCCATCTCTGTGTTTCCCATTAAAGATGTGATTGTTTTGCTCTTGTCATATGCCTAACATTGTTGCAATTAGCAACCTATCCCATAGCCAATTGCCCTTCGGTGAGAAGCAGCTTTGATTGTTCTATTGTGAGGCCCATGTAGAGAATTCCTGGGCCAAAGGGGACAACCCAGCACAGGCTGCAGCTATTTGATACCATGGATAGGCAGGAAAAGGACAAGTGAAGAAAAGGTGGCTGATGAATTCTGGATCGGAGACACAAAAGTAACAGCCCCTTCTCGCCAGGTTGTCTGTAAGTGTGCTACCATAAGCAACTATCCATACCAAAAAATTCTCTAGGTTGTCCACTGTAAGTATGCAACCATGGGCTACTCTCCATACAAAAAAATTGCTCTACGTAGTTTTTGCTTTTTCCCAAAGAAACCCACCCAGAAAACAAATCAATGTTAGAGATTGATGGAGTTGTGCTGAATTGGGGCCTTAGGAACTCATACTAACTTTTGTCGTTGGAGGGTTTGGACTCATGTCCTGACATCCAAGCATCTGGTATGGGTTGCAATTGCTTGGATTCTAAGAGCTGTAACAATGGCAACAGACTTGCTTCTTCCCAATCGTTCAGACTCCTAAGTGTAGATCCCGTGCTAATGGATCATTCTCCAATCTAGCAACACACCATACTCCATTTCAGCAGGTGATATTTGTGGGATGAGCTCAATGTATCCCAAAAAATGTCTCTGAACACCATTTCTATTCCATTTGCTATCGAAATAGGAATTGTGGTGGATATGACGAACAAAAGGATATTAGACAACGTGTGTTTGATAAGCGTCACACAGCTAAAGCTTGAGATGTATTTCTTCTTCCATATTGTCAATTGATTGTGAACTATCTGCACTACACAGCTAAGGCTATGTGGAAGAGATCAGCAATATGGGAGAAAAAGTTGTTGTCCAAATGGGAGTGATGCTTACCCTCATAGAAAATTATTTCGCTATTATATTAGTGTACTATGGCGTTGTTATAGATGTCCAAGTCAGTTTAAATGAAGCTAAATAAATTGTGAAGGATTAGTATGAGCCGATAATGATGAGGGTATAGGCTATAAGAATATGGGGAAGTGATCAGCAACATGGAAGGGGAAAATGTTATCAAAATAGGGTAGGTTAATAAGATAGATATTATATGGTGTCGATACATGTCCAAGTTGGTTTCATTTAAGTTTAAACAGATTGTCAGGGATTTCTATTGCCCGAGAATGATGGGAATAAAGAACAGTGTATGCCACCAAAAAGGACCGTGTTGCCCTTTTAATTTGATTGATATCACTTTGCTTAGCAAATGGATTTGGGGATATGGATAGCCTTTAGAAATGCATAATGATAATATGATTCTGGAAACTCTGGTTGGTTACCCAAACATGAAACATCCTCTATAAGCACATAAAGGAGCATTTCCAGTACAAAAATCTCTTTTTCAATGCTATATAGGTAAACATAAGCAAAGGTGGAGACGGCAAGTTGTGGAGAGCCTAGACTCCAGGACTAAATCTTCAGTATTGTTTAATATTTGTTCTGAGGAGGAGGGACTTGCAATGTATTTTGGGATAACCAAAATTGGCTCCACATTTTGGAATCTAAACTTTCGAAGATAAGCGTTACCCACTGAAGAATCAGAACCAAACACTGAAGAATCGAAATCCTTTTTGCCACCTTCCGTGGGATGCATTTCAAAATAAATGGGGAAAATGGTGGTTTTAGGGTCAAACTAAGGAAGGGTTTTTTTTGTTAGCCCTGTGTTTAGCAAGCTAGCGGAGGACCGCTAACTAGGTAGAGATAAGGGAGGATTTCTATCATAGAGAGAAGCAAATGATGAAGCTTGTGTGCTTTGAGGGCAGAAATGAAAGTGTTTCCCACTAGTATTTCATTACGGTTGGGTTAGATAATAGAGATATTTGTTCGCTTCTTTAATACCCTGGGAGCAGTGTAGGTGTTGCCCAGATCAAGGATTTCCTTCTGAGACATTGCAGAAATCTTCCTTATCTTAATTCCATAAGAGACATATAGAAGAAAATCACTGGGATTTTCGACCATAAGCCATGGGATAGCTCTATTGTGGTGATGGATATTTTCTCTCTTTTGAAGTATTGGGGTTCTCCAAATCCATTTTGAAAAGAGTCCTTTATCCGTGGCTGCCTTAATCTCTCTCTATGGTTGGTTTCATTTTTTAATTTCCTCTTTCTGTTTGTATATATTTTTTTAAAATATTATTACTTACTAACAAGCTAGATAAGTAAACAACCAAAAGACACAAAACCAAATTTTCTCCAGTAAGTTTCCTTCTCACCCCTTCTAAGCAAAAGTTGTGTCAGAGTAATTTCTATATTGGGGTTTGTAAAACACTCCTTGATGAACGTATCTTCCAAGGCTTTGTGTCTTCCGATACTTTCTTCTCTTCTTCAGTAGATTCTACCTTAAAAGGAATAAAACTACATCCTCGATCCTCTTTCATCTTTCAGTAAGTATAGACCCATTATAATGCAACTCGTCATAGACATTACCCTTCTTTAAGAACATAAACATGCAAACTTTTTATCATTATAACTCAAACTACCCTTCCATTCTTCAAATCTACTCCACACTTCACAATCCATCTCCAAACTCAGCACAAAAAAAAACCCTAAATTTCCCCAAACAAAGTACCCTTTCTAACACTTCAAACCCCCAAATTCACCCAAACCCAAATTTTTAACAATCAATGTCTCATACCTAAATCTATAACTTCTAATAATCGAACAAATTATACAAAACGAAGTAAGATTTGGAGGGAAAATCGAACCTTTGGGTGATGAGGTAAAAGGCGTCACCTTCCTTGGTCTGAGACTCGGCTGCCATTATGAGGTCTCTGATCGCTAATCTCTCGTCTTCAGGCGAGAGTTCTGAGTTGGAGGAGATCGAAGTCTCCATCTCCTCTGCAAACTCTGTGTTTGAACAAAGTACGCTGAGACTCAAGAAGAAGAAGATGAAGAAGAAGAAGTAGAAAGAGGGGACAGAGTTCATAAATGGTTCAGTGACATTTGTAGCCTACTTAAGTGACTGTTAAAGATACCAACAAATTTTACAGTAGAGCCACCACCACTGAACCTTTGATTTTTTAATTTTTTTATTTGACGAGGCCTACATACGTATAACTGTTTAGTTTAGGCATGACAATTTAGCTCGAATTGAAGTGATGGTACAAGCACTACTGGCCTGCACCTAATGTTTCAAATCTAGAACTGATTAATCGGGTTTTGGTTCAGGTTCGAGACTTGATGGTAGGAGCTATTTTAATTCAGATTTGGTTTTGGACCCGATCTATATTTGAAAAGAGTCATACTACTGTGCCCGGGTCCCACCATCAGGGACCATCCACATGTTTCGAGATGCAAATTATTTCACATCTCGAGGCAGGTTGACGATCCCTGATGGCGACCGGGCACAACCACAGGTACACCACCGGGCATTTTAGAATTGTTGATTTGAAAATAAATTATATATATATATATCTTTGATAATTACTAAGTTAATTTAGAAAAAAAAAATTTATAAAACTTTCTTGATTTAGTACTTATACAAGAGAAATTCTAAATGTCGAGGGAAAGGGCGAGGAAATCAGCGAGGGAAATGAGCTGGCGAGGTGAGAGCCGTTCATTTCCCTCGAGATCCGCGTGAAAAAGTCAACGCACGGATCTCGAGGGAAATGAACGGCTCTCACCTCGCCAGCTCATTTCCCTCGCTGATTTCCTCGCCCTTTCCCTCGACATTTAGAATCTCTCCTTATACAAATAAAATTGAACATTCAAGTTTATACTAATTTTCTCTTATAAATTTAATTAAAATGTCTTATCTCTTGACTAAAAAAAAATGATCTAGCAAGTTGATTTCAGGAAGACCCGTTATACGGATCTACTCGAACCCGAGTCACTAGAACTGGTTCTTGATTCAAATCTGATTCTTTGAAATATTTCTCTACTTGCGCATTTCTAATTATAGGAGAGTAGACTTAAACTGAATCTGACTTGTTATCATCCTTATCATAGTTAAGTTTTGTGTAATTAATTCACTCAACCCAAAATCAATTATCCGCTTCTCTCACCATTTCCTTCTCCTTGCTCATCATCTTAAAAACTCAAATTTTCTTCCTGATTTTCATCCTCTTATCCACCCATCGTCTCAAAGACAACATAGATTTAGGGCAGACCAAAAAATGATGTTAGGGGGTTGAGCTATTATAATATGCTATTATATAAATAATTGTGTTAAATATGTAATAAAGAGTACATGTAGCAAGATAGTGTTTAAGATAATAATACAATTTTTTAAATGACATTGGAACACTGGAACTCAATAATAATGGGCTTCGAACTAACAAATTGTATCATGAAATCTGTGTGCTCCCTTCGAAGTTGCTAAGTAATTTGAATTTTTAAGTGATTCCATTCTAAAGATAATTATTTATTTTCAAATTCTAACACCATCAAGCAAAAGTGGGTAATTAAATGGCAGCCAGGTTTTAAATAACACCATCATTTCTCTTGATGGGTTTTACCACCCATTTTTTATTTTTTTCTACTAAAAGACACTATTATTATATAAACAAAAAAGATTATAACTCTAACCCCTCTTCTCTTCTCCTCTCTCTCTCTTCTCCGCCAACCCCATCGCCGCCACCACTCCTCCACCTCATCTTCTCATCTTCCTCCTCCTTCTCCTCGTCCTCTCATCCCATCTCCTCCCTTCTTCTTCATATTTTTTTTTTCCTTATCCTCCCTATGGCATGGTGGTGGTGAAAGGGAGGAGGAAGACAAGGAGGGGGTTGACGGTGGCTTGTTCCTCTTATTTTTTCCTTTTTTTCCTGTGGCGTGGTGGTGGTGGTGAAGAGGACGAGGAGGGGGTGTCGGTGGCCTCCCCTCATTTTTTTATTTTTTCCTTCTCCCTGTGTCGTCGTGGTGGTGGTGGTGGCTTGTTCCTCTTTTTTTTTCCTTCTTTTCCTGTGGCGTGGTGGTGGTGGTGAAGAGGACAAGGAGGGGGTGGCGGTGGCCTCCCTCTCATTTTTTTATTTTTTCCTTCTCCCTGTGTCGTGGTGGTGGTGGTGGCTAGGTGGCGGTGAAGGAAATGAGGAGGGCAAAGAGGGGGTGGCAATGGCCTCCTCCATCTTTTTTTCTCTCTGTTGCATGGTGGTGGTGGTGGTGGTGGTGAAGGGGATGAGGAGGAGTGGCGGTGGGCTCCTCCTTGTTTTTTTTCCTCTTTCTCCCTAGCAACGGTTCTTGCGAATGGAACCCTTACTCGCCGAAACCGTTATGAGGGGAAAAAAATTGTCCCTCGTGGCGATTCATGCGAATACATAACCCAAATTTCTGCGGGTGTGGGTTCCTTATTCGTAGGAACCGCCATGAGGAACAATTGTTTTTGCCATCGTGGTGGTTCCTGCGAGTGGGAAACCGCTGCGAGGGCGAAGAAGAAAAAAACGATGAGGATGAGGAGGTCACCGCCACCCTCCTCCTCCCCTTCACCACCACCACCGCCTGGAGAAAAAAAATATGGGAGGAGGTGGGACACCACCACCTCTCCTCCTCCTCCCCTTCACACCACCACCATCTCGCCATAGCCAGGGAGAAAAAAAAAGGAAAATAAGAACAAATGAAATGAGGTGGAGGTGGAGGTGGCGGCAGTTGATGGAGAAGAAAGGGAGAGAGGAAGAAGATAGGGGGTTAGGGTTTTTTCCTTTCATAGGTGTCCTTCAGTAAGTGGTAGCGTCCTTTTGAAAATAGGGGTTTGGCGGTGTCCATTAGGATAAGTGGTGGTGTTATTTACCAGTAGCCAATTAAATTCAAAGAGATCGAGAGCAATTGTTGGGTGCATTCCCATGTGGGCCTGCCCTTGAGTTGATGTTCCAATAAAGCGGATGGCCCACTACAATAAGTATATTGTGTGTTTGGCCTTTGGCCACTTTGGGATAGTATTTTATTTTTCAATCCTTCATGTAAAATAGGAGAAGAATAAGAAAAATGAGTATATGAAGAAGAAGGAAGGAGTTTACAATGCTATACATTGCTTGTAGACTTTCATGTCCAACCTTACGAAAAGCAATTGAGCATTGGATTTCAGAGCTATTTCCATTAATCAAGCAACAGAAACAATGTAAATCTTGCGATTTTTGTAATACTAAGCCAACAAAAGTTGTCTTTTATTTATGGAGTCGCTTCTTTCTCTCATTTAACTCTCTCAACATCTTCTTTTCCTTGCTCATCTTAAGAACTCAAATTTATTCTTGATTTTTAGCTTTTTATCTACCTACCATCTCAAAAATAATTAAGTTGGTCTTTTAATGAAGTGGATGTCTCGATATGGTAAGTCTATTGTGTGTCTGGCCTTTGGCTACTTTGGGATAGTACTTCTTTTTCGATCATTCGAAGAAAACCAAAGAGGAGGAGGGAGGGAGGGAGTTTATGATGAGAGACATTGTTTGCAGACTTTCATGTATGCCTTACGAGAAACAAGTTCTCTATCCAAAAAAAGGAGTTGGAAAGATTTTTCAACGGTTTTAATATTGTATCAAAGTTTTTTTTTCTTTATTTATTATTTCTTTATTCGGGAATTGAATATCAGATTCTAGAGTTAATTCCATCAACCAATACAAGTCCTTCGATTTCTATAATACTAAGAAAAAGAATTTTTTCTTCTATATACAGAGTTGCTTCTTTCACTCATCTAACTCTCTCCCTCTCTCCCTCTCTCCTTCTCCATCATCTTGAAAACCTAAATTTTTTTCTTTTTTGAATTTAATCCTCTTATCAACACACGGTCTGAAAACACAAAGTTGACCTTGTAATATAGCAGAAAATGATGAAACAACAAATAAGATTAATTTGGTGAGATATGTCTCAACCTCGAGTCTCCTCGAAAACCACATGTTCTTCCTTGGCAAAGGATATGATTTGTTAGACGATAGTCAAAGACTCATCTAAGGGCACATTTGGATAGTGCAAGATGCATATATCTTTAAATCCAGATGAATTTTTTTCCGATTTAGTTGATCAAACCTGGTGCCTAACGTGGTTGTAACTCTAGATATATCCTATCTGTATTTGATAGTCATTGACTTATTAGTAAAATTTCGAGAGTTGTTAAGTTATCTGGCCGCAGAGTATATTCATCTATTTATTTCCCGCCACGTAAGAATTTTATTTTCCTAGATATAAATTTTGGACGAACTAAAAATCATTAGGCGTGGTCAAAAGGTGTATTGTGAGAATTTTCATTTTTTATGGGTTCGATAGATTTTTTTTTCTTCATAAATTGTATCATCAACATTCATTGAACGTTTCAGTTGCAACTTAAAAAATTGCATATAATGCATAGGTGGCCACTTTCCGGTCATATCTTCTAACAATTAACAATAAAAGTAATTTTATTTTAAAGACTATTTACATACAATCTCACAAAAATTGATATAAAAGACTAATATTTCAAAGTATACAATTGAACAAACATCCAAAGTATATTATGTACACGAGTTGAAAGTTGCATTGTGGAGCATTATCTTTTAGATGAGTGGATTTGAATTATTTTATTAGAACCATTAACAAGTTGCTGATAAAAATAAAAAATAAAAAGAACACAACAAAAATACCACCATATTAAATTTAAAAGTAACTTTCACACTTATTTTTCATGGTGATTATAGTCAAATTAAAAAATATATATTACCTCATTTTTTTTATTCTTTTAAAGTGCACTTAGGAGAATTAAAGTAGTTATTCTTTACAAAAATAAAACATTTCAAAGGAGACACTTGAAAGATTCTCAACTTTGTTGAAACAAAATAAGGTTTGTTTTAGGATTTCTGCGTATATCTATATAATATTCTTTTAGCTATGAAAAAAATACAAGCAGAGGCAATAATGAGTAAGTCTAGTCAGCCTTGTTTGGTAATTATTTTATTTGTAGGTTTTCATTTTTTATGGGCATCATAGATTTTTTTTAGTCTTTTGGTATTCATTTTTTTTTTTGTTGAGACTTAAAAAATTGCATGTAATGCATAGGTGGCCACTTTCTATCCATGTCTTCTAACAAGTAGCAATTAAAAGTAAATTTTTTTTACTACTAATTTCTCCAGTAGACTCTGACAAACTTTTCCATTATTCTTTCTCCTCCTAATAGAAAGATCATTTTAGAGCTTTCAACTTCTGGAATAACAACATCATCAAACTTACACAAAGCCTTGAGAATGATATCGAAATTCATTTTAAAACTCTTGTTATCATCCAGAGAGTTTTCGTCATGGATTCTTATACACTTTCAGTGACATTGAGGGGTTGCTTAGCGACATCTCACATTGGCCTCAACAAACTTGTGCAAATCCAATGAGCAAAAACAACATTCCTAGATTGTCTAAGCGGCACCTCTAGAAGAAAAATTCTACAGTGCCTAGTCTTTGATGCCTTTTTTGTGCCTAGATGTTGTCTATCATGTAAATGATGACGTAAAAATGATGGTTATGTTTGGAAAGAGGTAAGAACAAGCAAAGAAAACATGAAATGAAAGGAGTTACCTAAATCTTCAAACTCTTTTTTATACTCATGATGTCTCTTCCACTTCAAATGAAACACAACTAGAGATGAAACAACCAACAATGGTAGATCTGACAAAGCAAAGGGAGAAATGGAAGCTTGTTTTGTTTTTCTGCTTGTTGGGGTTCAGAGCAAAACTAAATGAGAGAAGAAACAAATGGGGTTTTTGTAGAGAAGATACAACACAAAGGGTTGGATTTCACATGATGAACACCATCCAGGCATTAAGGACCAGTAGATTTCTCCCTCTAGATAGTGCATGATGTAGAAAAAAAAACTTGATGAGGTGATTTCGGGTAGTATTGAGATATTGTGAATATTCTCTTGATTATGCTATTGAGAATATTTTTTTGATCATGTGAATACTGTATTTTAGGAACTAAATATTGTTTTTAGGAAGGTTGCTTATTGGGTCAATATTGTATAACATCTTTAAGGAAGATTAGCAGATTATTAGGGTGGTTAGGAGTTGCCTAATATTGGTAATTAGCTTGTATATAAACAACAGAACAACAATGAGAAAGGCAGAACATCATTATCACAAAATCAGTTCTTTAGTTTTGTTATTTGTTATGGTATCAGAGCCATAGCCATTAAACACCGATCATGGCTGGCGGCAATGTCCCTACCGGCGAAACTCGGAAGACGATTTCACCTTACGACATCACTTCTCTTGATAATCCCGAACTTTCAATTACTCAGGTTCAATTGAAAGGGGACAATTATGATGAATAGGCTCATTCGTTTCGAACGGCCTTGAGGGACTAGAAGAAATTTGGGTTCATTGACGGAACTATCACACAACCTGGCGAGCAGTCAAGAGACCTCGAAGACTGGTGGACTATCAACTCGCTTTTGGTTTCCTGGATCCGAAATACCATCGAATCTACGCTACGCTCCACTATCTCTCATGTGGAAATAGCGCAGGACCTCTAGAATGACATCAATGATCGATTCTCCATTACTAACAGACCGCGGATTCAACAACTAAAATCCGATCTTGCAGATTGCAAACAGAAGGGTCTGACTATAATGGACTACTATGGGCGACTCAAGCAACTTTGGGATGAACTGGGTAATTTCGAACAATTGTCGACATGCAAGTGCGGGAAGTGTACCTGCAATCTCATTTTGATTTTGGAAAAAAAATGGGAAGAAGAAAAAGTACATCTGTTTCTTATGGATTTGGATGAAAATTTGTACGGAACGGTGAGATCCAACATATTGGCTCAAGATCCGTTGCCAAACATGAACAAGGTATACTCAATTCTCATCCAAGAGGAGCTAGTAAAGAAAATCGCTTGCGGCAAGGAAGAACAAGGAGAAATCATGGCCCTCGCCACACAAACCCGACCTGACGGAAGAGATAAATCTAGTACGGTGTGTTCCCAATGTAAAAGGACGAGGCATGAATCTAAAAGTTGTTTTACCTTGCATGGATATCCAGAGTGGGGTGACAGACCCCGAAGTGATGGGAAAGGTGTTGGTACTGGTCGCGGAAAAGGGCAGTCAAGTGTTCGAGGCAGTGGCCGAGGAACCAAGGGTATGCATCGTGCCAACGCCGCTCAGACCGGTTCTGCTGGGGCAGGAGTGACCGAGACAGATGCATATCTCCACTGTCCGGACTGAATACAGATCAGTGGCAGACGCTTTTCCAAATGATGGACGGTAGGGGTGGGCAAAAACCGATTTAAATTCGGTTAACCGACCGAACCGATTTTCAAATTCGGTTCGGTAACCGAACCGAAATATGAGTAGAGAGAAAATAATTTAAACCGAACCGAACCGATTATAAACTGTTCAAAATCGGTTTGCGGTTTTGAACCGACCGATTTATAACCGAACCGACCGATTAATTAAATATATATAAATAACTAAATAAAAAGTAGGTGTCAATACTTATTTAGTGCAACAAATGTATTGCAATACACCCTGTTGCACTAAATCACCTCATTCTCTCAAAGTTTTCAATTTTGGGCTAAAAATTGAGTTTATAAAAAAATTGGACTTGTAAAAAAATTGGACATGTTTTAATGAAAGTCTTTCAAATGCTTGAGCCTGAAATTTCGATCAAACCGAACCGAACCGATCCGAAATTCGGTTCAACCGAATTCATCGGTTTACAAATACAAAATTCGGTTTCGGTTTGGGTTTTGGACAAACCGAATTAAATCGGTTCGAAATCGGTTTGGGGCTCAAAACCGAACCGAACCGACATTGCCCACCCCTAATGGACGGGTCAAAACTCGCAACGACCGATAAGATGACTGGTAAGCCTTGGATTATTGACACGGGAGCTTCGAATCACATGACTGGCACGTTCAGGGATCTCCGTGACTTAAGGAAGATTGCTCACTGTCCCGTCGGATTTTCAGATGGGAGTAGCGTTATCGCCACTAAAGAGGGGACGATCATTCTTGACAGAAATTTGTCTTTGAAAAATGTTCTTTATGTGCCAGGGCTTACTTGCAATTTAATTTTTGTGTCACAATTGACTGATCACTATAATTGTTTTGTCCAATTCACTAATGGTCTGTATGTTATACATGACCACACTTCGAGGATGCTGATTGGTTCAGGTGAAAGACGAGATGGACTCTATTACTTCCAAGGGCTGCCATGGGTTCACACAATGAAGGCCAATAGTGTGGTGTCTCTTGATATGTGGCACAAGCGACTAGGTCATCCATCTCTACAAGTAACAAAGTTAGTTCCCGAAGTAAGTCTTAGTGAAAAGAAAAATAGCTTGAATAAAAATTGTGATGTCTGTCAGAGGGCAAAGCAAAGTAGAGATAAATTTCTATTTAGTGAACATAAAGCTTCGACTATTTTTGAACTTATTCACACTGATTTATGAGGATCTTATAGAACAACTTCCTCTTGTGGTGCTTATTATTTTTTGACCATCGTTGATGATTTTTCCCGTGCTGTATGGATTTATTTACTTGTTAATAAGAAAGAGGTCTCTCATACCCTTAAAATGTTTTTTCTCGATGGTTGAGGGACAATTTGATAAAGCAGTTAAAATTTTGCGAAGTGATAACGGCATTGAATTCACTTGCCTGCAAAAATATTTTCTTGATCATGGGATTTTTTTCAAACATCTTGTGCGGGAACACCTCAACAAAATGGGCAGGCGGTTGAACGGAAACACCAACAAATTTTGAACGTAGCTCGGGCTTTGCGTTTTCAGGGCTCTCTTCCTATTGAGTTTTGGGGAGAGTGTGTGTTGACGGTTGGATACTTGATAAATCAGACTCCCTCCTTGGTCTTGAATGGGAAAACTCCCTATAGTGTCTTATATGGCAGCACACCCACTTACGATCACTTTTGCATTTTGGGGTCATTGTGTTATGCGCATGTGAAGACAGGGGATAAGTTTGTAAGTAGAAGTCGCAGGTGCGTCTTTGTTGGATACCCTTATGGAAAAAGGGGTGGCGTTTGTATGACTTGGAGAAACGAGATTTCTTTGTTTCTCGTGATGTTGTGTTCTCGGAAGGAGTTTTTCCCTTTGCAGATAATTTTAATTTAGACCACGATGGCCTGCCTAATGTCGAGGCGGTTCATGAGGACTTTGAGGAGATATCTACGCCTGTATTGAGGGGGGTGCCGAGGAGCTTGTACAACCGGATGGGGCTGCTGGGCAGCCGGTTTGTGTGAACCAGGAGGGAAACCCAGATAAAATTCAGAAAGATATGTTGGGCAGGGAACATAGCAGAAGGCAAGCCTCGGTTCGACTCCGTGATTATTTCACTCATACCATTTGGATTATGAGTCCATTCGTATCAACATCACCTGTGCCACGACATTCCTCAGGTACACCCTATCCTATAGCACACTATGTGAATTGTGATAATTTTTCTGTGTGATATAGAAATTTTCTTGCAGCCTTGACAGCGGAACATGAGCATGTGTGTTATTCAGAGGCCGTGAAAGACAGCCCTTGGAGGGATGCCATGCAACGAGAAATTGATGCTCTTGAGATTAATGAAACCTGAGTTGTAGCAGAGTTGCCACCAGGAAAGAAAGCTCTAGGATGCAAGTGGGTATACATGATCAAGTATAATTCGGACGGTACCATTGAGCAATTGAAGGCTCGACTGGTTATTCTTGGGAACCATCAAATTGAAGGAATTGATTATACAGAGACATTTGCTCCAATAGCCGAGATGGTTACAGTGAGGGTCTTTCTTGCCGTTGCGGCTGCCATGAATTGGGAAGTTCATCAGATGGATGTCCATAATGCATTTCTACATGGTGACCTTACGGAGGAGGTATACATGAAACTACCACCCGATTTTCAGGTGGGGATTTCCGAGAAGGTGTGCAAGCTTAGGAAATCATTATATGGGCTGAAGCAGGCACCCCGGTGCTGGTTCGCTAAACTGTCAACTGTTTTGAAGAATTATGGTTTTCAACAATCTTATTCAGATTATTCTTTGTTTACTCTACAGAGAGGTGCGGTTCAGCTCAGTGTTCTTGTTTATGTCGACGATCTTATCATCTCTAGGAGTCATCCAGTTGATATACAGAAATTCAAGGATTACCTCGGTGCTTGTTTCCACATGAAAGATCTGGGTCCTTTAAGGTATTTCACTACACCAAAAATAGCCATTAACAACGGTTTTAAACCGTGGGGGTAACCCATTGACACGGCTTAGAACCGTGGGCTGTAGAGGCGTCGCTAAATCCCTAGTAACGGCTAAAAACCGTGGCTAAAATATTAGCAACGGTTTTATCTCGAGGACGGTTGATGATTTAGCCACGGTTATAAATCGTTGCCAAAATCTTAGCCACGGTTCTAAGCCGTGGGTAGGAGTAGCCACGGCTTAGAACCATTGCAAATTTGGCCACGATTTTAAGCCGTTGCAATAGCTTTAGCAATGGTTTTAAGCCGTGGCAATTTTTTTTTTGCTATCAAATGACTTTTTATTACATCTTATAAGTTTTATTTCTAGAAAATAAAAACTTTAATGTGCCAAACTTAAACATTTCCATGAATGGAGGCAAAGTAATGTAATTAATAAGATAATGTATTACATTGAGTCACAAAATCTATCAAATAATATCTCAAATACAATGACACACACACAAACTTAAATATCTCAAATACAAAGAAAGTGGAACAATGTTGTTGCTGCTACGAGAGACGCAATGCTGCTGCTGCAAGGGACGATTTGTTGATGATGCGAGGTACACACTGCTGCTGCTACTGCGAGGGAATCACTGCTGCTGCTGGGAGGGACGAATTGCTACTCTGCGAGGGACGCACTGATGCGAGCTTGCTGCTGGTCGCAAACTAGAGTGCGCTCTGTTTCACTGCAGAGTACCCACTGTCCTGGCAGTTATGATCTGCGGATTTTTGAATGCAATCTGGGTGCTGCATTTCACTGCTTGCACTCATTCCTGCCGCAGGTCTTGGATTCCAAGCAAGTACATTACTTTAACATTTGGAGAATTATTAATAAATATGCAGTACAAAAATGAAACAGAGAAAACTAAAGTTTCATCACCTGAAAAACATTTGGAGTGTATGTTCACTTGTTTCAAATGAAAGAAACATGACAAATTCATTCGAAAGATGCTATCATCAAATGCTTCTCTATAAACTTAAATGAGTTTGAGAATACCCAAGTTCTATTAACTTGACAACTGAAAAGTGTTCCATTAAGCTCATGTGGTTCAACAAAAAAGACTAATTAACTTTATGGTTAATAAGAAAAATTTGCCCTAGGCGAGTTAGAAGAAAAAAACAACTAGAGTATCTGCTACAGTACACATGCAAACATACCTCGTTTATTGGGCGTCCGTAGTCAACGGGATATCTTCTAGTAATTGCTTCCAAAACAACAACCCCAAAGCTATATATGTCACTCTTTTCATTCAAAAGTCCAGTATTTGCATATTCGGGTGCAACATATCTTGAAAAGTTATGTCACATTGGTATCTATTATAATTCTTTGAACCGTGGCGATTTGAAACCAATGATGCAAAAATGTAAAAGGAAAAGGAAAATAACTCATTGAGTTCCACTGAAAAAAATATTACCCGAAGGTCCCCATGACACGGGTAGTGATATGACTTTTTCCAACACCCAGTAACTTGGCCAGACCAAAATCAGATACTTTAGGATTGAAATTGTCATCTATTAAAATGTTACTAGATTTGATGTCACGATGTACCACTTTTGGTTTAATAGCCTCATGCAAGTAAGCAAGCCTGCAATGCATACTTTTGGTTCAACTACCTGTCATTGAAATGGGTAAGGGTGTTATAATAAACAAAATAATAATAAATAACATTGACATACAAAATCCAAATATAAAAGAGCAAACCTGGACTAAGACAGGAAGAATGTCCATGCCAAACTTAAAGCACCAAATGAAGTCAGCCCAAACAGTCAGCTCCCAGCAACCGAGACAGCACCAACGCAAGCTCTGTTTCGCAGCAGCGTGCAGAAAAACCTGCAAGCCTCCCAGCAGACCTCAACCACAGCTCAAAACCGGTGTGCTAACCGTGCACGCTGAAACCCGTTGTGGCCAGAAACAACACGTACAGCAGACACGCTGAATCGCACTCTGTCTGGGTCGCGCTCTGTGCTGCTGTGTTCAGATCATCCCTTCCCTTTTAGTTACCACCGGATTATCTCCAGTGTTTACTGATAAAGGAGGGAGTAGCAAATTGAGTTTTGATTCAAATTAATATTCAAATAGAACATACAGAAAATACAAGACTTGCTGTTATATATTTAAAAGTACCTTTGTCAAAGATTACAAATCTAGAATTATAATCATTGAATCTTTTACGTGGGAAACACACAGAAAATAAACTGAAAGCAACAACTTATTCCAAGTCAAGTTGTACTTCCATTCATGTGTTCTATCCTTCACCTGTGAGAGTTTAGTGAACCTAAACTGAATGTTGACATTCAACACACCGCGTGTAAATTGGATCAAAATGGTAATGAAATACCAATAGTGTTACTCTTTCAACAGTGTTACCCAATATTTGATCAATAGTGTTACACAATAATGAAATACCAACAGTGTTACATAATATTTGATCAACAATGTTACTCTTTCAACCTATGCACAAATATAATGAAATACCAAGCATATGCACACAAATGTTGACTAGAACACACAATATTCTATATTGGTCTAATCAAGACGAGTAAATGACAATCACAAAACACAATATATTGATTCAAATGCAGTTATATATTTTTTACAATATATGATATTGGAAACATTCAGACTTCACAGAATTATGTGCTCTTTAAGTGTTACTAAACCCATTGTGGAAGATATAGAATCTGGATCACAGGGTTAAGGATTTCCAATTGCATAGAAAAATCAACCAATCCCAGAGTGAAAAACAATTTTTGAAATCTACATTAGGTAAATGCAGCAGATGGACCTATCATGGACCACAACAAAGTTAAAAGCCACTTGGCACTCAAACTATCAAAGACTGCTAGATCAACACAAAAAATACGGTGATCAAGACATTCCAGATAACTTGCAATGCTGGCAACCATTATGCCAAAACAAACAGCCACGTCCCCATAAAGTGAAAAAAAAAACAGGAAAGGGTTATGGTTGTACCACATCACTATCTTCAAGGGGTGGAAGCTCCCTGAGAAGGATAGAATCCACTGTTGCTAGATCCTGTGACCAACCAGGTTGTCAATAAAACAATTGAATAAGTACGCTCAAGTTACTATTGTAGAAATAGGTAACCCAAATAAACCTTAAATGGCATGCCGAGCACAAGCTTTGTTGCGAGCGATCTGTACAGAAATTCTGGTAAAAAAAATCAAAATGATGAACAAATTATCAATGAAATATCATAAAAATTAGAGAATGAAAAATCATTGCTTCCAATGCATGGTTTTCGAAAGTAGAATTCGTAAAACAAAATAGTATGTACTAAAAATATACCTTCAACTGATCCAAGGACACAGACATAAGAACAAAGGCATCTCGGTGCAGGACTCCTCTATAATCCACTTCCTCACCCTGTATACATTTAATTTTTATTTTATTTACTGCATAACTGAGAGTATCAAAACACATACACTGACAGGAAGTAGGCAAAATGAGCAACAAGGACTGACCTCCTTCTGGACTGGTAGTTTACCATTTCTACGTTGGATATTTGATATTTCTTCCTTGCATACGTGTACTTGATAGGAGGTCGATACCTGAAAACTGTTATAATTGGAGCAAAAAGATAACATCATTCAACAAGAAGATATTACAATACTTAGACCTCATTATCTCAGTCTAGGGAATCCCTTGGCTTCCCCATACAGAAAACCAAAATTAGTAATATTAAAGGCCAGTGAATGCCTTGGTAGTATTAGTAGTTAAATAGGGCTTTTGGTGTAGTGTATAAGAATGCAAAAAACATAGAAAACAAATAAACTCACATCAGCAATAACCTGTCCGTCTTTAAGACATCCTCTATATACGTGTCCATACCCACATTCTCCTACTAACTGGTCCTTTGAAAAGTCAGATAGTGCAGCTTGAATCTCTGTATATTTGAACCTTATGGCTTCCTTGATAGACAATATAGTTCTCATCCCACAACCAGCACAAAGAACAGGTGCATCTAAAGACTGTTTTTGCTTTTGGGGGTTATGAGGACAACTAGGATTGTTTTCACCTCTAGAATGATGTTCTGTTAAGAAGAATACACAATTCAATAATAGGAATGCTAATCAAGGATGGGTGAATATGAAATTTACTTCACATAAAAACCAGTTAAATGACTTGCATAATAAAAATTCTATTCAGTACTATAGCATAATTTTGTGAAAAAAAAAGGAAACAATCATGATATAGATCAACATAATAGAAAAATCAAATAAGTGAAGCACCCCCTCATGGTTCATATGGAATGAACCACTTTTGTCAAGGGCAATCAAGAACGATGAGAATTGTCTTCTATTTCTCCATTTTCTTTACTTTTTCACAATGCATAGATTTCACATGGATTTATTGAGAATAAAATATCATTTTACGGACAAGCTATCTAGAACTAAACAAGTAACGGGATGATTGTTCCATTCATGGTTTTTGCTCTTAGTTCTACATAATTATATTGCATATTGCATCAAATTAAAATATATTATTTAACAACATTACCTTCTAAGAAGTTTATATTGCAAGGAGGCAAGGTGATCCACCGTCAAAGCATCGGTTTGAACAACTCCTTGACACTGAAGGAACTGATAATCAACAACACATTTGTACCTGTGTTGATGGTAAAACTCCATTTGTACCTCATCGTCACCTTCCCACTCAGGCTCAATAGGAGCAACTATCAGATTCTGCGAAACAAGACTCACACAGGAGAAACAAGAGCCTAGACATATCTGTATGATATTGACAAATATAACATCAGAAATGAATTCTCTTTTGTTGAGAACAGATTTAAAATCATGACAGGATGTTCATCAAAAGGACTTAAACCCTAACAGGTTGTCAAACGAACAAGGAACGTACATATTACAGTTAGTTTGCAACTCCTGAGCAGATAAACTGGATGATGCATTCTGAGCTGCAGCTCCGAGCTGACTAACCTGTGAGTAAAAGCACAACCCATCAATGACTAAGACAATAGTACTTAAAAAAAAAAGAAAATAAAACACCAAATGCAGCAAAATTATTTAACCCTGGAAACCCACTAAGCGACCGATTATACGCCTTCTCCGACATCCCACTCATCTTTATTGCACTTTTCCTATCAAATATAACCTGAAACCTACACAAACCAAATCAAATTCATCAAACAAACCAACCTAGAAATCAAAACATCTCTCTCAAACAAACCCAAGAATGAAAACAATAATACCTCGTCGCAGGAATCTGTCAAAGGAGTGATACAGTTCTTTTGACTTGATTAACTTTTTTTATGCAAGACATGGTGATCTCTACCCTGTTATTAGCATTGCATATTTAGATTAGTGTAATACAGGACACACCTGAACATTACCATTTGTTTCTTCAACTACAAACTTCATTTTATTAGTCATTGACCATGGAATTACTACTCTGCACTTGCCTATGCTTTAGGACTGCAGACAACACCAGTTCTATATGCATTCTGATATGAGTCATGGATATCATCACCTCTATTGTGCCACACATTTACCAATCTAGCCCTGCAAGAATTTGCTTGCCAGTATGGGATGTTTTCATCTTTATTCTTAGGCAGTGGTTATATTAAAGAAAAAAACTTCCAAAGAAATACGCACCAATGGAGTATGTGAAACAATAACATTTATGTAGTCTACACGCATAGAAAAATGGTTACAAAGAAAAGTATGTCTCTTCACCCAAGGATTTGTTCTGTTTGATCAATAAATTTATTTGTAAAACACTTCCAATAAATTTATGTAGTCACCATTATGGTTTGCAACCATTTCTATAATGTTCATTATAGACCTATAAGAAAACCCCAATTTAGAGAATTTTAGAAGAAGAACTGAATTATCAACACAACCCATTTCAAATAAAGTACTTCAAAAAAATACCACCCAAGCGTTGTTTGAACTCACAGCCAAGTCAGTAATGTCACCCTTTGCAAGCAAAAGTAGAAAGCTAGTAAAAATATTGAAAAATTAAAAAAAGGAGAACTTTGAAATCCACAAAAAAAAGTAAGCTCTATTAACTCACTTCATCCCCACGGAACATGTATGCCTTGTCAACAAGAGAATAGAAGAGAAAATGTGAAATGCTTGACCGGATGGCTTTAGGGAGGGAGTCAAGCGTCTCTTGCTGTTGCAGCCCTTCTGAATTTGTTCTGCATTTCAAACACAAGTGTGCAAGCATCTGATCTTGCAACCGGACCGGGAGTTGGTTCCTATGAGCAAAATTTGAGGTTGCTTGAATTGTATCTCTCTGTAATTTCATCCCAAACACAGGACATAAATGAATAATACCATCATGGTATGAAAAAATAATTCTATAGCACAGAAAAAAAACATAGTCAAGAATTACGAGATAAGTAGTCACAAATTTCCTAGTTCGACTGGTTCCATGGACGATCAAATTGGTCATGTTCCCAATAAGATATGCATTCAGACGAACCGCGGAAATAATGCATTTTTTAATGAGGGAATCTTCATTCAGATGAAGGCTGAGCACCAATGCCCTCTGATATTGATTCTCACTGAGAGCTATATCTACTGCCTGTTAAACATCATGGTCACAAGAATAGTCAGTGCATTGGAACAAAGAAGCTTAAGACAGAGGTAGCTGAAAGAAATAATGTGCAAGCTAAACAAGCAAGTACCTCTGGTGTAACATCTATGTCAAGATCAGTGGGATTGAAAATGAAAGAATTGTCTATTGAGTATATCAAAATGCCTTCTGTTGTTGCTGCCACCCAACAACGACCTGTAGGTGCAATCCTCAAGTGCCATTTTTTTATTTGAAAGAGGCAAAGACATTTATTCAGGAAAAAGAGTATACATCACGGCAATAGAAAAACACAAAAGGGAAACACTAATCTCTAAATAATTTTATCCATAGGTCAATAAAATAAAAGCAGATATTGGAATCCCACATAGGAATAATCTGACTCTTCCTACAAACAAGAACGCCAATCGGGAAACCATGCAACCATCCGATGACATAAAACTTTGTCAAGAGAACAGTAGATAAACAGAAAACGTAATGCATGCAATCTTTTAGAACCAATTTATTAGAAGAACTACAAGCATTCTACATTACAAGTTTCAACAAATGACTCTAACTAGGATGTAGAACTCCTACAACCACAGATCACTAGTCTCCTTTATTAAGAAGTAAAAAATGATCAAAATCTGAAATATATCACAGAATGTTTTACACGTTGATGAGAACAATATGGTATAAAAAGACATGGGTAATCTAGATTTAACTAACCTCCCCTGGCTTGATAAGTCCCTTCTCCTCTGCATATGTAATCATACTATATCCAATCCTGCAAATTGGAATTTACACAAATAATATCAGATGCAATATATATAAATCAATCATTAAGACTTAAAAATGATTCCCATTTTTCGAAGTCAACTCATAACACCTATAAATAGCATATAATACAACATCATCTAGTCAACATATAACATCTATCATGTACATTATGTGATACACTTCATTAAGATTGCTAACATGAAAAGTTAAAACTTGTTTTGTTCCTCTAATCAAACATCTTCCCATTCGCGCTCTGTTCCCTCTTAACCTCCCCACGAGCTCGGTGTTCTTCCTACAATGATTTGAGAAAAAACAATGATAATGTGCATTAGAGTGGTGACTCAAGTGAAAGATTAAACTAGAACAAAAAATAACCAAAAATATATTTAAAAAAAAAGAACTAATTCCAAACACAACAAATCTTACCTTTCCATGATTTTTCCTAAAATCTAAAAACTCAAAGATATCGGCATGCCATGGCTCCAAATACACAGCAAATGCACCTAAACATATCATGAACAAAACAAGAGCTAATAAGGCAAACATTGCAAACAAACTGAAGCAAATGCACGAATATTATTAATAGAAACACCAATTCCTCCAGCTGATTCGCTAATAACAGCACGCACACTCCTTCAGTGTCATTGAAGATAACTAGAGATTGAAGCATAAATGATTTCACTATCCAAAATCTCAAGTGTTTTGAACATGAAGTAATCATAATCAAAATCTCTGTCATAAATGATTTCACTGTCCAAAATTGAAGCATTCTGATGCAAACAAAAGTACAATAATCATTCTTAAAAAATCTGACATAAGAAAAATAAAAGTAATGTGGAACATGCTTCTAATTTCACCAGAGAATATGTTTAGTATATGAACACTTTATCATTAATCAACTACAACATAGAAACTGTAAAACTCATCAGAACACAAATAATCTGTAACATCATTTCAAAGCACAATTGTATTGTATAATACCCAAAATGGTGGATGGAAAACACAATACACGCTCTAAGAAGCAAATATCCAGAATGGCATACAACAAAAACATAAAATAAATTCTCCTACACATGGAAATTACAAGTATTTTTACCTTCATGATGATCTCATAAACATCATCAGCAACTAGAGGAGCCTTGAGCCCCGATCCTTCATTGAAGTCATTATACATAATTTTGATCCTGCATAGCCCACACAGATCATACCAATTAGCTAATCTGAACAACCAATTATGAAACTAAACTAAGACAAACACTCAAAATATGAACAATCCTTAAAACTAATTAATTGGAAATTAAAGAAAAAGGTGGTAAAATTTTACGTCTACAACAAATTAAGGAACATGCTACAAACTCACATACAAACATAATATAAAAGAAAATGAGAGGAGACATACATTCATCATAAACCTAAATGTAACAGAACAATTGAGATTGCAAATGGGTATTACCTCTGGTCGAGATCGAGTTCAAAACTCAGCACGAGGTCGAACAACAACTCGAGGTCGACGTCGCAAGTCAGCACGATGGTAGAGTTTTCGATCGATTTCTTTGATTTCTGATTTCTCTGCAATCAACAACAAAACAAAATCAGTGATTTCGATTCTCCCCTCGAGCTTTTGAACCAAAAACATATATGCGATTTTCTTACACCATTTCTCACCGCAAGGTCGAGGTCGATGGCTAGAGATTTCTCTGATTTCTTATTTCACCGCAATCAACACAAAAACAGATCTGTGATTTCGATTCTGCCCTCGAGCTTTTTCAGCCAAAATGATTTTCTTACAAAACTCTAAACCTCTAAAATGAAGATGGAAATGAGCCAAAATGGAGGCAGCAGCGCCAAATGTTTTCGCCAGACCGCAAAATTTCTTTCGCCCGCATGAAATCCACTCGAGTTCTTCACGGTTTTGAATTTTTTAGCATCGGTTTTAGAACGTTGGCCAATATAGCAACGGTTTTTTACCGTGGCTATAATGGCCAATGGTCTAAAACCGTGGCTAAAATGGCCAACGGTCTAAAACCGTGGCTATATCACAGGCCTTTTCCACGGTTTTTATTTTTAGCCATGGTTTTAAACCGTTGGCCATTTTAGCCACGGTTTTTAGCCGTGACAAATAAACCAACGGCTTAGAGCCGTGGCCACCTCTCCGTAGCTAAACGAGCCTTTTGGTGTAGTGTTTCTCGGGGGTCGTAGTGGCACACGAACCAGATGGGTTTGTACTTTGTCGACGCAAATACGCGCTTGACATCATTTCTGAGGTCAGATTGCTAAGGGCAAGGCCCGCGATGGTGCCATTGGAACATAATCATCGACTCGCCTTGTCCACGAGTCAAGAGCTCGCTGACCTGGAACCTTACCGTCACTTGGTGGGGCGGCTAATTTATTGTGTTTTACTTTACCCAAATTATCTTATAGTGTTCATGTTTTATCTCAATTTATGCAGCGTCCTCGGGCGGACCACTGGGAAGCTGCTTTGCAGGTGGTCTGATACTTAAAAGGTAATCCGGGTCAAGGTATACATTTGAGTAGTAAGTGTGATATGCAGTTACATGGGTGGTGTGACGCTGACTGGGCCGGATGCCCTTTGACTAGGCGGTCCCTCACTGGTTGGTTGGTATTTCTTGGGGACTCGCCGGTATCTTGGAAGACAAAGAAGCAATATACAGTATCCCATTCCTCCGTAGAGGCGGAATACCGGTCTATGGCTATGACTACATGTGAGTTGAAATGGCTAAAAGCTATTTTAGCTAGCCTCGAGATGCCCCATACATGTCCTATGTCTCTTCATTGTGATAGTCAGGCGGCTCTCCATATATCTCAAAATCCCGTATTTCATGAACGGACAAAACATATTGAGGTCGATTGTCACTTTGTCCGTGATGACATTGATGCCGGAAATATCAATCCCACCTTTGTCCCGTCCAATGCGCAATTTGCTGACATTTTCACAAAAGCATTGGGCAAACGACAATATGAGTATCTACTTCGCAAGTTGGGCATACGGGATGTCCATGCACCAACTTGAGGGGGGGGGGGGGGTATTGAGATATTGTGAATATTCTCTTAATTATGCCATTGAGAATATTCTCTTGATTATGCTATTGAGAATATTTTTTTGATCATGTGAATACTGTATTTTAGGAACTAAATATTGTTTTTAGGAAGGTTGCTTATTGGGTCAATATTGTATAACATCTTTAAGGAAGATTAGCAGATTATTAGGGTGGTTAGGAGTTGCCTAATATTGGTGATTAGCTTGTATATAAACAACAAAATAGCAATGAGAAAGGCAGAACATCATTCTCACAAAATCAGTTCTTTTGTTTTGTTATTTGTTAGGTAGACCCGCGGTTTGGGTCTACTTGAACTCGAGTTACAAAATTTGTTTCTGGTTCAAGTCTGGCTATCTAAAATTTTCTCCGTTCACTTGGTTCTGGGTATGGAGACCTAAAAATTTCATCCCTAACACAGTCAAGTTTTGTCTATTTAATTTACTCAATCCAAATAAATTATTTTTCCTCGCTTAGCCACCTCCTTCCCTTACTCATCATCTTGAGAATTCAAAATTTCTTCATTTTTCTCATCCTCTCTTCCATCCACCATCTCATAAATAAAGTTAATTTTTCAAATACCCAATATATATATATATAAAAGATTTGACGAGAAATTGAACATTTGAGCAATGAGATTTAGGCATGCCTCCTCGACAATTATGAGGCCTGTAATGCAATTGGTATGTTAGTGTCACATGATTTTTTATACCTTATCTATTTCAACAAAATAATTTTTTTGTACTCATTATCTAGTTGAATTACTAATATTTTCAGGGATATTTCCAACACCAATGCTTCCTACCCACAGAAACATTAGCCAAATAAGTAATCAAAGCTAATGTAGAACATGATAAAACAGATCTAGAACATAAGGTAGCGTATGAACTAAAATTTTGTGAGAAGACGAAGACGTTTACCAATCTCAAGGCATTTCAAGGGCATTCAAATTTGGTTCATGGTCCCAAACCAAGGGCGTTATTCCATAATTTTAAAATTGAGTTTGTTTATTCATTTTACAAGGAAGGAAGTTATTCTATTCCATTTTTTTGTTCATGGTTCAGACTCATTGCAAGAACTCTGTTTCAGCGGAATCAAAGATCTTTCTTAGATACTTCTTCACCCCTTCGCCAGCAAAGACATACTCGATTGCCTTTTTCCCCAGTTCAAACATTTCCTTGCTCCCAATACCTTAACAGATATTTAAACATGCATCAGTTAATAAAGCAAATCGACTTTCAACAGTAAGCAAAACAGAAGGAAAACATACTGAATGCAGAAGCAGCTAAACTGTACTCGTACGAAAGGCTGGTGGAAAACACCCCAGAGTCGTCAGTGCACAAGGATATCGGGTGCTTTGACTTGTAGAGATCGACTACAACACCAAGGCCCTTAGGTCAGTCAGTGTGCAAGTAATGTTTCATAAGATAGAAAGAGAAACACCAATGAACATGCAAAGTAATGTCAATAAGCAAGTAACAGTAACAGGCTTCACATCTTTTTTCAAGGATTGGTTTGTTTAAAAATAAATTTTCTTCTCTAAAAAAAGATCTAATTATCCTTCATCTCACCTGAGAATCTAATGTCAATTTAAAGGAAGCATAAGTGCATCTTATTTCCCCATCCAACTGGAAATTCATTTTCTAATGGGGAAGTGAACAAAGCTAACAGTTTTTGACAGAAAGTAGGCAATACTATCAGTTGTTGACAAAAGATTTCAACCCTGATAAATCTGTTGCTTCAGCAGATTTGCATGTGCAATGAAACACTTGAATTTCAGGTTGCTAACATTTGACAGTAAGAAGCGGAAACACCTTACCAAAATGATGATCATGTATGGACATGATACATTTAGTTCGGATGTTGGATGTCAAACAAATCTCGACCTGAAGTTGTAAAACAAAAGAAATGTGACAATCCTATCTAAGAACTGGCTTATAATACATGAAGACAAAGCAAAGCTGTTCTCGTTGCTTCTGCAATGTACCACTAGAACATGGACATAGCAGAAACACACAGACACAAGAATGGCTTCTGTCTTCTGCATCTTGATACAAGTTAGAGAAAGACGATTGTTAACATCAAACCGGAATCTTAGTCATCTTCAACTGTCTCCACTGTTCCTTCTCAAGGAAAATAGCATGACCAATCCTGTGGGGAAGAAAATCTAGCATTGATTGGACTTCTTCCTTCCGATTAGCTACCTACATTTACTAAGTTATAACAAACTAGTTAGCTTAATTTGTACGGAAACACTATAAGATCCCTGTATTGTTTGAGTAAATATGGATGTGATAAAATCCCCACACACCTCTCCACAATGAAGAGTAATTGGAAGGCCTTGCTCCTTTGCAAATCTTAATGCTGGTAAATACGTGTCCCTGCAATACAAAACAAAAGAAGGAAAATTTGAGGATAAACATTTGGGATCAAGATTCAAATAAATCCATGTAACATTTGTTTCTAAATTCTGCTAAATTACTTAATACCACTCTCCCACAGAAGGATTTCCAGACAAGTCAATGCCAACGACCCCAAAATCCTTCATTTCCAGAGCCAGTTGAACCTGCTCAAAAAAAGAAAAAAACCAACTTAAACCCCCTCGTTTCCTGATCATCGAAGCCATACCAATGAACTGCAGCTTCAGAGAACATCAAAAATAGAAAAAAATACAGCCTTAAAGTAACTAACAGTTTCCATTGCTGCTGCAGCAGTCTCGCGGCGATCGATGCTGAGAAGAAGGTGTACCAGTATCTGTTTCCTCGTAAAGCCTTTGCTAGATGCAATCCTTTTGGAATCACCCAGCTCCATATTAGGCATGAAACTAACATCCACTGTATCTACAGTTTTTAAACCATCAATCACTGCTTCCATATATGAGCGCTTAGTCATTCCTTTTGCTTCATTCTTCTACACAATTTAAAACCCTCCAACCTTCATATCAAGAGATGGACAAAAAATGAAAGAGAAATTAGTGTCAGTACGCATGGAGTACCTTTGGAGTGGTTCGTAGCTCCACGTAAACGATGTTCTCAGAAGCAAAATCCTCAATGACCTGTTGTGGGAAGTAATGGTTAACTGAAAATACAAGATACCCAATTTTAAGTCTGCAATTTCGAACACTGAGAGAATATCTCTGGATTTGATAGCATGCAAAAAACTTCTTGAAGCTTTCAAGAAAACCATGGCAACACGGGTCCCAAGACCAACATAGTGACCCTCGTCAAACCACTAAGAATTTTAAGTATATACAATGCATCAAATTTACATATTTGTAATAACTCTCGAAATAGTAACACTTTTAAGCAGTACAATCCAACAAACAATTTCAAGTCAAAACTAAATTTTAGTAAAAAAATGAAAAACAGTTACACAAAAATAGTGATACAATAAATTAGATCACCGTAAATAGTATCACTTGTAGAACCATACTATTCATGGGTGATACAATTATTATATCACTTTATTTGTGAAAATGTATAAAATTACTTTGTGGATTGCTATAGCTCAAAGTGTTACTGTTTTAAAAGTTGTTACAAAAATGCTAATTTGGTGTAGTGGTATAATACTTAGGGTGTGTTTGGTTGCATGAAATCCTATGCTATGAGAATTCATGAAGGGACCCCTATATTTTAGGCTAATTTGATGTATAAATCCACATGCCCTATTTGATTTTATTATCAAAGGTGGGAATGGAAGTCTTATGAATCAAAGGTGTGGAAGGGACCCCTAGTTGTATGAAATCATATTTGACATAGGATTTTGTAACAACCCGATCCGTACAGTATGATATTGTTCGCTCTGGACCCAACCGGGCCGCACGACTTTAAAAAGTCTTGTACTATGGGGATCCAACCTTGCACATATATAATACATCCCCCTTCCACACCTAGGCGATGTGGAACTATCTCTCCCCTTTGTAGCTTACCAACCCTCTTGGGACTGAGCATATTGGGCTCCAACCCTCATCCTCCCTCTCATGTCCGCCCACACAAGGGTCTCCAAAGTCGGCTGGGTCAGGCTATGATACCATTCTGTAACGACCCGATCCGCACAGTAAGATATTGTTCGTCCTGAACCCGAGACTATCTCCCCCCTTTGTAGCTTACCAACCCTCTTGGGACTGAACCTATTGGGCCCCAACCATCATCCTCCCCCTCATGTTCGCCCACACAAGGGTCTTCACAGTCGGCTGGGTCAGACTCTGATACCATTCAGGCTTTGATACCATTCTGTAACGACCCGATCCACATAATAAGATATTGTTTGCCCAGGACCCAACTGGCCCGCATGGCTTTAAAATGATTTTTACTATGAGGATCCAACCTCGCATATATATAGCACATCCCCCTTTTACACCCAGGCAATATGGGATTATCTCCCCCCTTTGTAGCTTGCCAACTCACTTGGACCTGGGCCTATTGGGCTCCAACCATTATCCTCTTGACTCAGCCGGCCCACACGACTTTAAAAGGCCTCTATCCGACCTCGCACATATATAGCACATTCCCCTTCCACACCTAGGCGATGTGAGACTATCTCCTCCATTTGTAGCTTGCCAACCCTCACCATCCCCCTCAGGTTCCCCCACACAAGGGTCTCCACAGTCCACCTCCCTTGAGGCCCAATGTTCACGTCGGCACACTTTCCTTCCACACTCAGGCGATGTGGGACTATCTCCCCCTTTTGTAGCTTGCCAACTCTCTTGGGCCTGAGCCTATTAGGCTCCAACCCTCACCCTCTGGACTCAACCGGCCCGCACGACTTTAAAAGGCCTCTATCCAACCTCGCACATATATAACACATTCCCCTTCCACACCCAGGCGATGTGAGACTATCTTCCCCATTTGTAGCTTGCCAACCCTCTTGGGCCTTGGCCTATTCCACCCCCTTGAGGCCCAACGTCCACGTCGGCACACTTTTGGCTCTGATACAATTCTGTAACGACCCGATCCGCACAGTAAGATATTGTCCACTCTGAACCCAACTGGCCCACATGGCTTTAAAAGGCCTCTTACTATGGGGATCTAACCTCGCACATATATAGCACATCCCTCTTTCATACCCAGACGATATGAGACTATCTCTCCCCTTTGTAAGCTTGCCAACCCTCTTGGGCTTGAACCTATTAGACTCCAACCCTCACCCTCTCCCTCAACTCTGTCCACACAAAAATCTCCACAAATTTCATGCAACCAAACACACCCTTAATGTCTTCCAGCAAATGTAAAATATATTGCTTAAATTATATTCAATGTGTTTTGGACCAAAACTCACTCCATGTGTCATAAAAAAATTTCAGCCTGTCAAAATCACCAATTGATGAGTTGAGTTCTCAGACACCTTGCATCTTATCTCAAATAACCTTGAAAAATTTTAACTAATGAACCTACCTAAAAACATAAATGGAAAAAAGTGAATCTAATAATTACTTCTCTGGTAATTCTTGTGACAGTTTCATGCTCAGTAGTGAGCTCATGGATTAGATCAAACAACCTGAAGCACTGGTCAAATGAACGATCATCTGCGTTACATTAAAAAAAAACATTTTGAACTTCAAGATAGTAATATAATCTTCATTTGTGCACTTAAATTTGAAATAGTAACAGGAACAAAGTGCAAGGACCATACATCCATGGAATTTGGTTGCAACCTGACTTTTGATCTCCTTAGAACATGTTCAACAGTGTGCAGCATGGTACTGTTTTTTGCATGAATATAAGGGCTATAAGTGGTGCATGCCTAGCCTAATTGTCACTGAAATATAACACCACAAATCATGAATGGGAGTGAGACTTTAGGGAAATGTGTCTCTTTGGTACAATGTAATATTGCACTAGATCCACCAAAAGGGTTTGTGTTTCTGCTCACTGAATTGCATCTGTCTTTATAATTACATTTTTGCAATTCTACAAAAGAATCTCAAATATCTCAGTACACAACAAAAAAAGGGTCACAAATTTGTCAACCCTCTTCAAAAGTGAGTGAACGGTGGCCACCCTCATCCCACATTGATGGATATTCAATAAATTTATCAAAATTATCTCCATGAAATATAAAACTGGTGAACACTGCTCAACCACCAGAAACAAAAGTTCCCCATTTGGACCAATCATTGGAATAAAGAATAGGTAAGTTTGGGGAGCAAAACTGGGCACCAATGAACTTAGATACCTTCACTATCATCCTCAAAACAGTACATTCAATCACATGGATTGCTGGGTTTCGAGTCAAGAGGCAAAAACCTTGATCACCACCACTAAATTCAGTTCCCTTCTTATTGAACATTCATGAGTTAGTGGGGTCACCCTGTATTGCAAAAGTGAGACCAACTCAAGTTGCAACCCAACAACAAACTGGAGTATTGAATTTGCACTAAAAAAACCAAATGGGTATCTTGAAATCCAGTAAAAAACCTTCATTTAGGAGTTTATACAAATAAAAATGTGGGTACATAGACATACTTTTCATGATTACATTCTGAACATCAGCCGAAACAACAACACCCTTGTCACTCAGCACCTTAGCAAGCTCACTAAACACAATAGAATCAACAACAACATCAATGAAACAACAATCTTTCATGAAAAATTCAAACTTGTTAGAAAGATTTGAATGGAAGGGAAAGACTCCAAGAAGAGATTGATAACTTACAGTAATGTGGAATCTCTGATAGACCCATTGAGGTGGGCATGGAGTTCTATCTTGGGAAGTCTTGAACACCACTCCATCTTCCTCTCCATCTCCTTCTCCATCTTCTCTGACTGACACTGGTGTTGCTTCTACTTTTTACTTTTCTTTTCTTTTGAGTGTGTTACTACTGTCTCTCCTACTTGCATACTTCTCAACTAGTAAGGTTGAATCAAGGTTGAATCAATGAGCACATCAGTGAGTCAATCAATTTTGTCGAGGAAAACTTACAATTGTGCCCTTCCTAGACCTTGGTTATTATTGAAGTTTCAACTTCACAGTTCACACAATTTTGAGCAAACTTTTACAACTTTTCCCTCTCTTTTCACCATCTCACGTGGTGTTAGTAAAAATTTGGTTCATATCCCCTAACCCTTTTCTTTTTCTATTTTTTTTAGCGAAATCAAACAATCTCATTGGTAAAGTAAAATGATATGCATGTCATAGATAACACTATCGTATGGCTCATATGTTTTACAACACATTTCCATAATCAAGCATGGACTATAGTTTATTAATTGTAGCTTAGTTGGTCGAACAATCATTCTTCTTGTGAGAGGTCGCGGGTTTGAGATTCACCAGTTAGAATTTTGTAAGTTTTCGCCCGATTATTAGGAGCACATTTGCTCCATCGTTGATAAGCCTTCGGGTATTGAATGCAAATGCTTAGATGGACTAGACCAGAGCGAAGCGAAAGTGAGTCTTCATGCAAGGTGGAGGCGATAGACCGGAGCGAAAGCAAGTCTCTATGCGAGATGAAGGCGACGAGGATATTAAGTGACAACAATATTGTAGCCTTCGGACCTGGTTTGGTTAACCCTATAAGGTCAGTCATGACTTAATAAATAAATAAAAAGGTTAACGACCCAATTTAAAAAAAAAGAATATAAAGAGGAGAGCAATATTTTCCAAAAAAAAAAAAGTATGGACTTATAAGAATTTTACAACATTTAATTATATACTCTTAAACTTTACTCCTAACTTATTAAAGAAATTTATTGCGACTTTATTATTTTATTTTTTATTTTTTTATTTTTTATTTTTTATTTTTTATTTTTTTTATTTCTTAAGAAAATATGTGCTTTTAGATAGATACAACTAAACAAGACCCACATTGAGTTCAGAATCAAGAGGAAGACTGGATTATTTGTCATTGACAATAAGGCTAAAACTGATCTTATTGATGATACATGCACTTGGGGGTTGGGACCTTCCCTAAGACCATGCAAACAAGTCTCCTAATTAGGCCAAACTCTTCATATGCAAGCAGCAGAGACCCTTTTACTTTTCTTCCTAGAATGACAGAAAGGGATAATTGCTTTTGTTAGAGGTTGACACAAAACCCTAACACGTGGTAGACCCCATTTTTCAAGGAACTCTTTCTCACCTAAATTGGAAAATCAGAATCTTTCTGAATAGAAAGTTTTGTAGTCTCAACTCTCATGAACACAAGAGCCAATAAGAATTCAAACGTGAAAGATCTTGTATTGGACCCAAATAATTTGATAGGGAGATGTGTTTGTGTGTGAACCAATAAGCATGCATGTACAACCATACTGGTGGGTGTATAAGAGCTTATACTTAGTATACCCCGTTCGGTACAGATACAACACCAGCACTTCTATTTATTCGTCAGATTTGAGGAGTATCATTGGTCCTAACTAAGATTTGGACATTCTTACCATGTCCCTGTAGATAGATTCACAAAAACTGTATTATTAGCTCATTTCCAGTATTGCTTTAGCTCAAGTTGCATTCCAAAATGCCTGCTGGCAACACTAAAAAACTTTTAGCAACTGGCATCTGAAGGGGATGGATCTGCCAGCTCCTCCACGCCTGGAAACCAAGCAACAACCACCAGCACTAAAACAGAGAATATAGAGTGACAGCAAGGACAATCATACATAGAACGATACAAGCTAACATCCAGTCCTGTGTAGTGTACCACCACAGAGTTGACACCGCAACCACCATGCCTAAAAAGGCAACAGCGACTACATTGACAAAGAGGGCAGACTATTTTGCGAGCTAGACTCCAGAACAAGCCACCACCACCACCATTGAAAAGGCAAAATAGAATAGGGCTGAACTGGTAACAAGACAGCAGAAAAAATGCATAAGACCCTCTGCACCCCAAATCGCCAGCATTAAAAGGAAAAAATTAGAACATGCGAAAGTTAACAATCAAGATAGAATATATGCTAATGCCTTTTTGAGTATCTGATTTCTATCAAGGACATAGTCAATGATGCTTCTCAACTAACATAATTGTGCTTGTTGATGAGTACAAAATCTCCGCCATAAATTTGAACGAGTAAGTTTAGTTAGTCAGGTTTTCTAGCCATTTTTTGGTCAAGTTTTGGTGTTTTTACACTTTTTACCCATTCTCTTTAAAACACAGCCACAAACACCATCTATAGAAATGGTAGAAGTGTTAAAAAAAAACCCATACTTAACAAAAAAAAATAACTAGCAAATCTAACTAGCTAGAATTGATGAATCTGAACAATATAATTACCAGACTACCATATGTTTAAAGTGCTTCTTTTGCAGTTACAGTAATTTAAGAACCAGGAAAAGTTATAGTTATCCATGCGCTTATCCGAGCAACAGTTCAGGATTAATCATCAGAGACGAGCATTCTCACACACAATCAACTTTATTCCCATTCTCCTACTGTACCATGGACTAATTTTGCTAATTCAGTGTGAAATGTCGATTCTTTTAAAAACTAGGGTCTGTTTGAATGCAGGGAAAAGGAAAATATGTGATGAACATTTTCATTTAAAAAGATTAGTACAATGCTTGATATACTCATACTACATTAGGATGTCGGTTTATACAAAAGAAAAGGGATTGGCATTTCATAAATGCTAAATTTGATTTCATCTGTCACAAAGTGCATTTACAACCACATATGTTAATGGAGTATACCAAAAAGAACGAGGAAAAAAATTGGAACAACCAAAATGTTACCCATCTTATTTCTTCTTTCCAGCCTTACCTTCCTTTCTTCTAACAATTTCATCAGTATATGACAAGATTAAGGCCAAGTTGTTTCTTTTCATTCATCTTTCAGCAATATAAATACTGTAGTCAAAATACAATAGGAAACCACCATACAATAAGAGACCTACCAAACAAAGGAAACAAATCCCCAGCCATAGGAAAGTTTTCTAACCCCATACAATTCTAACAAATATGCTAAAATAGAATGGAATATATTTTCCTAACAATAGGATATATTTTCCTAATACCCCCCCTCAAGTTGGAGCATGAGGGTTAAAAATGCCCAACTTGCCAAGGAGATAATCGAATTGTGATTTGCCCAAAGCCCTTGTGAATATGTCGGCCAACTGATCAATCGTCGACACATAAAAAGGAGCAATAAGACCGTCCTGAATGACATCACGAACGAAGTGACAATCAACTTCAATATGCTTCGTACGTTCATGAAATATAGGATTCTGCGCAATGTGTATGGCAGACTGACTATCACAAAAGAGGGGAACGGTCTTGGGATGAAGTACCCCCAAACTCAATAATAAACCTTTCAACCAGTGTTCTAAAAATCGCTAGGCGCTGGGCGGGCGGCGAGCAGGTGCCTAGCGCCCAGGGGCCTAGGCGGATGCCTAGGCGGTCTTAGGTTTTGTATTATAACTTTAATAATTTATAAAAGTTAAGCATAATACCTTATCAATTACATCCAATTTAATGTCAATATATATATATATATGCAAAATTTAAAAACATGAAAAATTAACAATCGTGAACAAAATTTATTAAAACTCAAATGACTGAAGTTGGTCATGATGGGTACTTTATATAAATTTGAATTTGTGTACTCTTTTATTTTTCTTCAAATTGCATGAATAACCTCAGTTATGTTTGATAAAATCTACATTAGTAAAATTGGTACCAGCAGATCCTTTGAGAATTCCATTAAGTAATCATCCTTCGCTACATTTAGACATATCATCATCATCATCATCAAAGCCCATTCCCGAGATTTTCTAAAAAAATAATTAAATAGTTTATTTCTAAAAAATAGGAAAGAAAAATAAAATAAGAACACAATCAACCGTATTAAAAAATAAAAAAATAAAAAAATAAAAAATCTCCCAGACCGCCTAGACCCCGCCTAGAGTCCGCCTAGGCCCCGCCTAGGTCGCCTAGCCCGCCCAGACCCGCCTAGACCAGCCCAGACCGCCAGACTGCCCAGAACCGCCTAGACAGCCCACCCAGGCATTAATCTGGGCGGTTTTCCACCTTCTAGCGCCTAGGCGGTCGCCTAGACCGATTTTTAAAACACTGCTTTCAACCATTTCAACTCGCAAGTTATTGCTGCCATAGAACGATATTCCGCCTCAGCCGAAGAACGCGAAACCGTATGTTGCTTCTTAGTTTTCCAAGCAATCGGAGAATGACCCAAAAACAACAACCACCACGACAGGGACAACCGAGTAATAGGGCAAGCAGCCCAATCAGAATCACACCAACCTTGCAAAGACAAGTCACTATCCGAGCGCAGTAGAATACCGTAACCCGGAGTACCTTTCAAATAGTGGACAACGCGCAATGCAGCATCCCAATGCTCCTGTTGCGGTTGCTGCATAAACTGAGATAGCACATGAATCGAGTACGTCAAATCAGGATGTGTGACCGCCAAATAGACCAAACACCCCACCAGACGCCGACAAGACTCAGGATCTGAGAGAAGAGAGCCCGTGGCATGCGCCAGTTGATGGTTTTGTTCGATCGGAGACATAGCAGGCTTTGAACCCAAGAGACCCACCTCTGAAATAATATCAAGTGCATATTTACGTTGACAAATAAACAACCCTGTAGAGCTGCGGGCATATTCAATACCAAGGAATTATTTAAGAACCCCTAGGTCTTTCATATGAAAACATGAGACAATGTAGCCTTTAAACAGAGTCAAAGTAGCAGAATCATTCCCAGAGAGTATTAAATCATCAACATACACAAGCACATTAATTTGAACAGACCCCTTCTTATAAGTAAAAAGGGAATAATCAGAATAGGACTGTAAAAAATCATACCCTTTTAAAGCTGACACGAGCTTAGCAAACCAACATCTAGGAGCCTGTTTCAATCCATATAGAGATTTACGCAACTGACATACCAAACCAGGTTCATCAGATGTAAAACAATGAGGGAGTTTCATATAGACCTCCTCATCTAAATCCCCGTGCAGGAAAGCATTGTGTACATCCATCTGATGCAACTCCCAATTTTTAGAAGCCGCAATTGCAAGGAATGCACGAACATTCGTCATCTTTGCCACCGGAGCAAATGTCTCGTCATAATCTATCCCTTCGGTTTGATGATTACTGAAAACAACTAAACGAGCCTTCAATCGCTCAATACTAACATCAGATTTGTACTTTATCTTATACAACCATTGACTACCAAGAGCCTTCTTCCCTGAAGGTAACGGTTCCATAGTCCATGTCCTATTGTCTTTCAAGGCCCGCATCTCTTCTTGCATAGCGGCGCACCACCCTGCATCTTTTACGGCTCCTTAAAAGATTGTGGCTCTTTTTCAGCTGTAATAGCTGCAATAAAATTTCGGTGTTTCACAAAAAAACTGCCACAACTAACATAATGTGCTATAGGATAAGGCGTACCTGAGGGAGGTGAAGATGTAGAAGCAGGTGAAGCGGAGGATGAACTATTTTTCTTCACTGTAGTGTGTGTGACAAAGTCATGTAGCTTAACCGAATAATACTTTTACTGAAAACCACGACCTAAATGCTCGCTTGGCGGAGCATCTCCCGACACTGCCTCCTTGGAATCATCCGTATGAGAAGGCGTATGCAAAGCCGTTGGCGGCAGTGTAGTGAGCACGGGCTGCAACGGCGTGGCGAAGGGCTGTGGTGTGGCTCGCGGCTGCTGGTCAGACGCAGTTCTGGGTGTGGACTGTGTGGTGGTTTGCGGCTGCTGGTATGGAGCACACCTGGGCGTGGTAGGTCGTACCTGCTGCACCTCCTCACCATGTTCTAAAAAATTCGTAAAATCCACAGCCACCCCTTCATCCAGATCACCATGAATGTCATTGCGAGGAGCAAAATTAATAATCTCAACATCAAGATATGGGAACACATTCTCATAAAACTTTACACCCCTTGACAAAAAAAAATCTTGCTTGTCCAAATCAAACAAATACCAACCCTTCTTGCCAAACGGATATCCCACAAAGACACATTTACGACTCCTACTGGCAAACTTATCACCCTTCGCCTTCTGATTATGAGCAAAGCACAGAGAACCGAAAACACACAATTCACTAAAGGAAGGCGAACTACCAAACAAGATTTCTTATGGAGTTTTATTGCCAAGAATACTAGAAGGTGTCCGATTGATTATATGAGCAGCGACAAGGACACATCCCCCACCCCAAAATAAATCGGTAGACCACCCTGAAATCGTAGTGAACGAGCAACATTCAAAATGTGTTTATGTTTCCTTTCTGCCCGGCCATTTTGTTGAGGAGTCCCCACACAAGAAGTTTGAAACAGAATTCCATTGACCAAAAAATAATCCTGTAGGCAATTAAATTCAGTACCATTATCACTACGAACAATCTTCAATTTCTGAGAAAATTGTCTATCAATCATAGCTATAAAGGACATAAACATTTTAAAAACTTCCATTTTATCAACTAACAGATAGATCCACATAGCACGGGAGAAGTCATCCACTAGTGTCAAAAAATAGCGAGCCCCACAAGACGAGGGTGTATCATATGGCCCCCATAAATCACAATGGACTAACTCGAAAATGCGAGTAGATTTATTGTCACTTAACTGAAAACTTTCCGTAGAATGTTTAGCACGATGACAAACTTCACATGCTTTATTCAAGTTACCACTAGAATTGCTAAAAAAAGGAAGCAACCTCACCACTTTCTCGGAAGGATGCCCCAATCTGCGATGCCATAACTCCAAAGAAGTTGAAGGAGCAACTGAAACTACTTTCACCTTTGTCTCCTCCTGTAAGTAGTATAGTCCATCCATTCTGTCACCCGTTCCAATCACCTCCCTCTTGTGTCGATCCTGGATAACACACAAGTCGGAGTTAGTTATGAATTCACATTTTATATCATCACTCAATTGTGAAGCCGAAATTAAATTACAATTTAATTTTGGAACATAAAGAACATGGTTAAGAATAATTTTGTCAGTAAGCTTGACAAGTCCTTCCTTCAAGGCAACAACATTCTGACCATCCGGAAGGCCAACAGAACAGGGAGTCACATTTCTTAGATCCGACACTACACCAAAAAGGCAATTTAGCTACGCCGAGCTGCCCACGGTTCTAAACCGTTGGTGTATTTGCCACGGCAAAAAACCGTAGCTATAAGTACCAACGGCTTAAAACCTTGGGTAAAAAACAACCTGGCCACGGTTTAAAACCGTTGGTATAGTTGGCACGGCTATAAACCGTGGCTAATAGTAGCAACGGCTCCAGACCGTGGGCATTATTTGCAACGGCTCAAAACCGTTGCAACAAAAAAAATTTAATAACGGTTATGAACCGTGGATAGATCTAGCAACGGCTCAAAACCGTTGCAACAAACAAATTTAGCAACGGCTCAAAACCGTTGCAAAAAAAATATTTAGCAACGGTTCTAAACCGTGGCTAGATCTAGCAACGGCTCAGAACCGTTACAAAAAACAATTTAGCAACGGTTTTAAACCGTGGCTAGATCTAGCAATGGCTCAAAACCGTGGCTACATGAAAAGCTGAAAAAAAAATTGGGCGGGCTATTTTTGGCGCTCGACCTTCCCTCCATTCGACTTCCATCGACAATTTCACAAAATCGAAGCTCCCTCCCTCGACCTGCTTCCCTCCATTCGACTTCCATCGACCTGCTCCCTCCCTCGACTCGACTTCCCTGCTCCTTCTCCTTCCCTGCTCCCTCCCTTGACTTCCCTCCTCCCCTGCTTCCTTGACTTCCCTGCTCCTCCCTCGACTTCAATCGACTTCCCTCGACTTCAAAATCGATCAGCCACTGCAACCGAACAGGTACTCTCTCTCTTATTTATGATGAAATTAGGGTTCATCAGGGTTCTCTTTTATTTAGGATGAAATTAGGGTTCGATGATTGTTTTTTTTTTTACAATGAGCATTTTGTTTGAAAATTGAATTCTTCTTGAAAGTGAATGTTTGGTGGCCTTCAAATCGATTTCATGCATCTTTTTCTCCTGAAAAAGAGTAAATGTATATATGTATTATAATTTAGAATAGGAATTGGAGTTTATGCTTGATGAAGTTCTGTATGGTATATGCTATATGAAGTTTATGCTTGGAGTTTTTCAATAAATGTATATATGTATTCAACGATATTTATAGCTGCCTTAGTTTTAATTTGTATTGAAAATATTGTTTCTATATATTATAGTGTGAACCACTCATAAACAACAATATAATAAACTCCTAATACAGGCCAAAACTTTAATTAATCATATTTAGTAATTATTGTAATTTCAAGCATATTTTCTGGGGATAATTCTGCTAGTTGACTCCAAACTCCGTAGATCCCACCAAATTAACTCCGCTATAATAAGCATTGAGATTGTCTCAGCATATCCTGAAGTAGGTGCTATTAAACACAATTTTTTTTACGGAGAAAGTGCTGCAACCTACACCAAGTATGAACGATCTAGACCCTATATAAAACCAGCACTCCTAGAGTTAGGTTTGAGCCTTGTAAAACTTTGCTTGATTTTCTAAATCATTTGAATCTAAGTTCAAACTTTATAATTTAACTTTTGAAATTCATTTTGATTTGGAAGTAAACTGTTGGCAAGCATACACAATATGCAGCCAACTTCATGAATCATAGAATTTCTTGAGAAAGGAAGGAAGAACAAGAAGTAAGATTAAGAGCGAAGCAAAGTAAATTCAGAGCGAAGCAAAGTAAGGACGGGCCTTATAGGTATCATACCTATTGCAATCTTCCTCCCTGTATGCTTTTTCCCTGCAGCAGAACCATAAAAGAAACAAGGTCAGTTTTCTGGAAATTCTAAACAAAATCGTCCACGCATGTATATTAGTTGGAACCTATTATTTAAATACTCAAAACATGTCAATACAAATATATGCATTTCCATGAATTTAAACAGTAAACACTGCTGCGTGCCCATCTCTTATATGCTGTCACTACTAAATCATCTGATGGTTGTTCAAGTTGGAGTAAGACAAGAAGGAATGACATAAATCTTAGCAGGAAAACCTCAATTATGTTGTAATTAATAAAAGGAAACAGACTATATTATTAATCTTTACCTTTTCTCAAACATTGGTCAGTTCTATTGATCTTATCACACAGTTTATCACGCACCATGTTATTATAAACTATAGGCTTCTTCACCCAATTCATTTGATACCGCCTCCCCTTAATCGCATAGGTGTGGTTTTTGCTATTTCCCAATTTCAAAAAATATTGATTTTGTTCTTTATGGTTTGCCGCTTAGCATCCCTTGGAAGGAAACCAAGTTGCCACTGGTTATACCTTTTGTCACTTACGAGCATCCAAATGGGCCTCGCAGAGGACAAACATGGTTGGACTCTCACATTAGACTAGATAGATTAAACCAAGCATGTATTGTCCCAATTTGATTATTGAATACAAACATGGTTTGTTTCTGGCTTTGCAACATTTTAAATTGTGATTAATGTGGGGGTTAGGGTGCTAAACAAAGATGGAGTTTCTCTTATCTCTGTGGCTCTTTCCTCGTTCAATTTCAGACCCTGTCAAAGTTGATCACCTTAGATGTTGAGCATAAGACAAACCAGGGGTTGGAAGGAATTTCATTGAAGTCTTATTTCCGTAAACTAAGCAAATGTTCAACTTATTTAGTTATTTATTCATTGCCATTCTTTATTTATTTACTTACTAATGGACACACAAATTCAGTATGAAAACACTGTTTTGGATGGGGCATCTAAGGTCTATATTTTCTGAAATACAGTGGTGATGGACAAATTTCTGGGCAAGTGTTAGTCTAAAGGCATCCAGGGTTGCACTTTGGTGATGTACATGTCTTGAATGCAATATACGTCAAAGAGTTGGAGAAATTTGTTGGCAATGCCAAATATGCTATTTTCTTTCCTACTAAAGGCCCACGCTCCTTGGCAGATGAGATTGCAAATGGTGATTTTGATGGTGATATGTATTGGGTGTCAAGAAACCCACAGGTCAGTGGTGATGGATAATGCAGCTGCAGATGGGATAGGTATGACTAGTCGTTCTTTGTTTGATTCAAGTCTTTTGATTGCTCCTTCCTCCTTTTGATTGCCTCTATAGTTCACTAGTTTAGTGCCAGGAAAATTTTGGTTTCTTTGTTCATTTAAAATTTTTGCATTCCCTGTTATAAGAAAAGAAAAAAATAGATTTGAGTTTGATACTTCTTTTCAAATCCATTTATATATTGCTCACCAGTCATAACTTCCATGTAGATCATCTCTTCCATGTAGATCATCTATGTCTTCTCCATGATTCAAGCTGGCATTTTTTCAATGTTAATCCAGAAATGGATCTTGCATTGTAGTCTATTCGATTTATAACGTAATTTTCTGCCTCAAGCACAATTTTTTTTTTTAAATCATGCAAAACTTTCTGGTTAATCTGATATGATTCACTGTCCTTTCAGAAACAATCATACTTAAGTTTAAATAAACTCAAAACACTAGTAGAGATAATATGGTTGTGATGTGCACAGTTACAGCATAAACGTGGCTTTGCTCTTTGTTATACATGTGCTGATCTTTGAACCCAATGCATTCTCTTTCAAAAAGTCGTATTCCATATTTTCAGATCCATGTAGCATGTTTCTCATTTGATGTAATTATTTGGCAGCTATGGATACAATTTTGATTCAAATGACTGGACTACTGTGTACAAGCACACAATGGGTAAAGACCTCAAATTTAAAGCTGGTTATGATTCAGAGGTGCGGCTTGGGTGGGCTTCTCTTTGGGTAATTTCTCTGAACACTGTTGTTAGCATTTGTTCTAAAGCAACTATCAGAAAGCCAATTAGAGTAAGCAAAAACACAAAATATAAAAACCTTGAACTGTGATTCAAGAGTTAATAGATGGTTTGATTGATGCACAATTGAAACCTTGCAGCATTTTACATATCAGAAGATGTGGTAATGCAACATTTTAGATGATTAAGTACAATTACATATCAGAAGATGTGGTAATGCAGCATTGTTTTGTCTGTAATATTCACGAAAGCCCAGTCAAATCATAATATTCAGGTATTTGCTGTTAAAAACTATGCTTTTGTTTGTCTAAGAAATTGTCTGTAAATGCTTGGATATCTTTTGGCAGTTACATATATTTTGAAAAGAGTAATAATATTCAATTGAGTGGATCAGATAGTAGAATAATGTTTTGGTTGCAGAACTTGTTTTCTGTTTGTTGTTCATGTATGTTCCATTTCTGGCTTCTGTCAATTTAGGGACACCAGGTGTAATCTAATAGAAGCTGAAGTAGGGATACCATTGTAGATAGCATTGTTGCCAATACTAATTTCAAATTATATATTCATAGATGCTAGTATGATAGTAGTACTAGTAAACAATATCTGACACAGAGCTGCAATCAATCTCTAAACAACAAAAATCTATATTACTATTTGAAAGCATGTAATTCTCTACCCCGAGTTACACGCACAATCACTATTTCTATTTCTGTCTCTTTTTTGTTTCATGATTTGTAAAATTAGCATTTCAGCTTGCCTAGGAAATCAATTAAAACTTAAGATATTGGGCTTGCATAACCTGTACAATAGTCACTGAAAATAACAGATCGTTTATTATTCCATTAATTTATTTAATTTTTCCCCCTCTGCAAGTTGTATACATCTTGTGAATTTTCTGCAATTTCAAAGAAGACCTGGAGAAATTGCCACATCTAAATTCTAAAAGATATATGAGCACAGTCGTGTTTGTATGAAATTTATCAAATAATTGTTTGTTATTTCTTAAATCCGTGGTCGTACGATGTTTTTATGGGTGAGATTCTTTTGCTAATGCTTTGTATATATATATGTCTGCCCAAGATCTCTTTATATGCCAATATGTTTTGACTGTTTCAGCTGCTGTTTCATTTTATGATGTTTTTGTACTTTATTCCCTTCCTTCTAGAATGCAATAGTTGTCGTTTCATTTTGATTCTACTCGATTACCAAATAAGCTCATCAAGGGCCATGTATTTTGGTGGCAATGTCATGCACTCTGGTCAGCTCAAAACATTGAGCTCATTCAACTCTGTACCATAGAATATGAATCCTATGTTTTATGTCATCATGTACTTATGCTGTTCGTTATTTATTCTAAATTTAGAACACTCATTTCAATTTCCTATTATGCAAAGCCTGGCATTTCCATGCAACTCTAATGCCCTTGTCTTCATAAATTTCTCTGTTTTCCTCTTAGGGATGGAGTGAGCGAATCTCAATTTAACCAAGTTCTGAACATTGAACTTGAACAGATCATAAAGGTAATTGGCGCTATTTTATATTTTCGATCTCTATTGATGGCATATAAGGTTCCTTACAAAGGGCTTCAGTGTGCTTTAAAATCTCTTATCCATTTAATTGATCAACATAAACAGTGTAAACCCCACAAATAGTGTTTTTTTTTTATGATTCTCTTGGTAACAATGAGATGGAACAGCTACGAGGAACGACTGTAGGGCTGAGACAGACCCTGGAATAGCTGCAAGGAACGACTGCAGGGACAGTCGTGGTGTCGCGAACAGGGCGAGGCGGTGTTTGCTGGCTGATGGCCTGTTGCTGCGAGGCAAGTTCCAGCCAGACGTCAACATGCTGCCTGGGTACTGCAGGGTGTGCTGCTTAGTGTGGCAGTGCGAGTGCAGGCTGGGCTTAGTGTAGGGAACTCACAGGCTTCTGCTTGAAGTTCTCAAAATAGGTTCATGTTTTCTTTTTTTGTTTTTGTTTTTGTTTTTGTTTTTGTTTTGTTTTTGTTTTTGTTTTTGTTTTTGTTTTGTTTTTGTTTTGTTTTGTTTTTGTTTTTGTTTTGTTTTTGTTTTTGTTTTTGTTTTTGTCCAATCAATGGACTCCATTTCATAACTTATATAATATGGAAAAGTTGAAGCTTCTGATGAGATCATATGAGATTTGTATTGATCATAGCCACTTCATAAAAAATTATTTATTTGTCAAGCTTCTTGTTGTCTAACTTCAATCCACAAATTCATTTATTTTGTTTCATGTGTTAAATCTGTTGTAACTACTGTTGGCTGCTATCCAAAATAATTGAGAATGACATATAGAAAGCTTGCTTTGTAGATAAACTACTTTTTTCTGTTCCTTATGACTTTCCAGTGCTAACATTAAGAAATAAATATTTTTCCCTCGATGGTTAGATGTATGATCATGGTACTGAATATCTTATCAGGTCATCAAGCATTTTGACGGGTGTAAAGCTGATTTGGTTGTCTGTGATGGTGCTCCAAATGGTTAGAAGAAATTTGATTTGGATGTTATCTTCTCAGCCAATTTCAACTATATATTATATAGCTTGTGAGTTCACTTTGTTATCTTTCTGGCTGCAGTTACTGGACTACATGATATGGATGAATTCGTTCAGTCGCAACTTATACTGGCAGTAAGTTTAGAGTTTCTGCTATACTTGGTCTAGTTACTTTCCATCAACTGATTCTTCCACAGATTGGGTTTTGCTGTTATAAATTTTGACAAAGTTGATACATAGGGAATACCCTTATAGTGCCATTGGATGTTTGTGACTTTTGTCTCCTTCATATTTTATTGTTCTGCATTTACCTATTATAAATAAAGAGAAGGTCTTGCTTCTAAAGCTTTTGTGGACAGTCGTGGAAAGCAAATAAATTCATCCACTTGACTTTATCCTGAATAATAGCTGATATAGGTATTCTCCTTGAAAATGGGTTTTTTTGTTTGTTTTTGCATGATAACCAAGGTATAATATTGAGTGATAACCAAGGTCTGTATGACTGAGTTCTCCCTGACAATACAAAGCAATGGAGTTGATACAAAGATCACTAGCCTGACTTTACCTCCTTTTGTTCCCATGTTCTAGGACGATGCAAATGGTGTGAAACCCACATCACAAAGTGAGACCCAGGCTCCTGAAAACAGAACTGAAGCAGAAAAATCTCTCCCACCAGTAAAGAAGGATGGCGAGCTTCCACCTCCAAAAGCTCCTGTAAGTTCCGTCTTCTCACTGTTGTACCTGAAAGCTGTAATATGGGTACTTTTGGATGTTATCTTGAAACTTTTGATAGTTCTGCCATATTATTATTTACCACTATGGCGTTTCTTTTCTGGAGGCAGGCATCAAAGTTTTTTTTTATGCATTCTACAGACATTTCTTTGTTGCCATCCATGCATAGACTACGCATAAAGATTTGTTTATTGTGATGTATACATAAACTACTGATGATAAAGATGAACTTAATATTCAAACTTGCCTGTCATGAACTTTTTTAAATAGGGCATGTTAGTTTGTCACACTTTTTGATACACATTCCCACATTGAATAGAATTACGATTTTTTAAGGTGGAGATCATCTTTACAAAAAATCAGCTCATTTTAACCTTTTTTGCCTATAAAACAATTGTACGAAAATGAAGAATGTAGCCGATTTCAGCTATCCATTTTACATAAATTTCAACTTAAGATGTTGGAATGAATTGAATTTTTTCCAGCATTTGTTTTTCTTTGAATGCATGATTGGTTTGAGCTTCTTGTCAAGCTATAAAAGCTAACTTTGCTTGGTTGACAATTGCAGGTAATTGTGGCAAGTACTTGTGAAGGTGCATAGCTTTGCTTGGCTCTATACGAGGAGCAGATGACAAAAATTTGCTTTGTATTTCAGTTGAAATATGGTGTGTTTTTGTTGTGTGGTACTTGTGATATTAATAAAATGAATTATGTTGTTTAGCAAAAGGAGCTGATCAGGTTGAAGCGTGAGGCTAAGTTGAAGGGAGGGTTCTATGTTAATCCAGAAGCTAAGTTGTTGTTTATCATCCGAATCCGAGAGTATGTTTCCTGCAGTCAATGTCTACTGTATTTTATCTTCTTGGTTAGGTAGATTGTTGTTAATGCTGACATGTTGTGTCTTTTCAGTATCAATGCCATGGATCCAAAGAGCAAAACTATCTTGCAACTTTTGCGTCTTAGACAGGTGTGAACATACTTCCATCTGTTGAGACCAATGTAAATATTTGTAGGTTTTGTGAATCGAAAAATTCAATTCCACAACTTTTAAGTTACCGCGCACAAATTGCCCTTTATTTTGTTCGTTTCACATTAACAAAATACCACTAGTGTTTACAACTTCGGATGTTTTTACACTATTAGCAATTATTACTAGTTTATGCTAATATACATTGAAAAATTACTTGTATGTGCATTATTAATACTTGCGGTGGACAGGTATCTGTGGTCTGTCAATTCTTTTAATTCAGAAATGCATTATTAATACTGGACAAAGTGCTGCATTCGACAGGGTTGCAATACACATACTGGACTCGGTGTTCATATCGCTGTGTCGAGAGCGAAATCTTCAGTTCGATGTGCTTGACAGAATACTGAGTTTTTTGGTGTTGCTCTGGCTATTTTTACATGCTGATTTGTGGCCCAGGTTGCTGTATGGAGAGCGAATTCTGCAGTCCATTGTGTAGGACAGAGTGCTGAATTTTTGCTGTGTGCTATTGCTGCTCTGTTACGTGCTGGTTTGTGGTCAGGTTGCTTGTATACGGGAAAAATCAGGTGCCAGGTTGCAGGTTGCAATGACTCATCCCATGGCAGTTACGAACTGCAATATAGACATGGAGAGCTTAATTTCTGATCAGAACAGAAGCATCGCTACACTTGCAATCACGTACTGTATAGATTTATCAATCTTTGATCTCTCTTGAATCAAACCTATTTGATTACAAGTTCCAAATTCCAATAATGAAAAACTGCATAATCAATTTTTTTCCGGCTTTCAACATTCTTTGAATGACACACAATGCACATGCTTTTTCTGATTTTCTTTGTTTTCAAATTTTGTTCCAGAGATCATCTTGCAACATATGCAGCAGATCACCAAGCACAGTTCATTCTCGGGATTTTCATTTTCATCTTACCTCATCTGATTTTCATATTGTTTTTCTTGAACAGATCAGTAAGCGCAGGGATAAGCTGCTAAACTACATGCTATTTCTTAGGATAACTCCTACTCTGCCAAACACATTTATTAATGTTGCATCTCCAATAGTTGATATACCCTTTCATGTGTTCTTCCTGGCGACTGGTCGGTCTGATTCCAGCAGCTTATATCACTGTTAGAGTAAGTCTTTTTACTAATTTCAGGCCTATCATTAGCTTGAGTTTTGGATTCCGTTAGTTTTCTTTTGAGTAATATTTAGCATTTGGTTATAGAACTGCTAGTACTTTTATTAGTTGGCATTCAGCGAAGATATCAATATTAACCCGAACATGAACCAATAAAAATGTTTATTAGATGGTCTAGTACTTCTATGCTCATTGTACTGATTTCATATTTTATTTATTAATTTATGGTAAGTCTTGGCTATAGTGATTTTTCTTAAGCCTAAATATTAAATATTTATTTATTTAATATTTAATTAAATTTATTAATATATGGTCTACTTGATGTCTAAGTAAACATTCTACAACTTAATGCTTGGTCACAATAATGTAGTTGGTTTTAAGAAAGAATGAGTGACAGTATTTTCTTTGAAAACAATTGAGGAATGCAGCCAGTAACAATCTCAAGAGGAGACTTTTTCTTGAATTTTATAGGATGGATATAGTTCTATATTAGATGTTTTAGCATGTTTCCCTTTCCAATGCATTCTGACCTTACTTTCGCTTGTCATCACTCTCATCAGGCTGGGCTCGCTCTTGGGGATCTCAAGTCAGTCAAGGATTTATACGATTTTAAGACTCTTGCCGTGCTTTTCCTTATTGGATCAGTCTCCATCTTTCCCACCATTCTTATTGTAAAGATCTACTATTGTAGTGGTAAAACGCAAATAAGCTTTATGTTTATTATTAAAAATGCTTGTTTTCTCCTGAACAAACGTCAACATCCTCTATGCATAGCTGATTAAGAGTTATCCAGAGTTCTGAGAACTGCTGAATACTTTGTTTTGAGCAGGTTTATGTGAAGTTCAGTGCTTTATTCCGTGTCACAAGAGAACAATTTCCATATGGAGACACATATCATCTTCTATCTCAAGTTGTCTCATCTTTTGGTGCTCATCGTGTTATGTGGGGCAGGTTAGCAAGTAATTGGCACTTTTTATAAAGAAAATGTGATATAGAATGAAGGATGAAAGCAGATGGAAGTAAAATTGTTGATTTCTTGAGTACATGTTAAAACTCTTACTGATGCCTCTTTTTTTGGTCTTACGAACGGCAGTGACTTCCCATACGTTGTTCCTGAATGTGGATACAAAGGAGGTAAAGAAGCAGTGACTCATGGGTTGCTGCTGAAGAAGAAGCCTCCAACGTGTATGATATATAATAGTAGATTTTTTTTTCAACTTGGTTCTGTACTGGTGTCATTCATATAAACGGAATCCTCGATTTATCCCTGCCATTTGGAGACCTGTGTAAAAATAGTTGGGCCTGTTGATGTGCTTAAAAACGCATTATGTGAACATATTCAGATTATGGCATTATGCTATTAATGTAAGCCTACAATAGTCATGTTTTAGCATGTGATTGCATTATCAGTTTGAAATTGGATTGTTCCAATTCTGCAACAGCAAAAAAAAATTAAAATTTTTTATTATTATATTATTTTCGCAACAAACCAGATTTTTTTTTTGAATTTTGTTTTAAATGCCAATGGTTTACAACCGTGGTCGCATCTTGCCACGGCTAAAAACCGTTGCTACTACGTTTGCTACGACTTATTTTTCACAGTTTAGCCACGACTTACAACCGTGGTCAGATTTAGCCACAGCTTAAAACCGTTGCTACTTTGTTAGCCACGATTTAGAACCGTTGCTATTGTCCACACCTTATCACGGCTTAAAACCGTGGCTAATCTGGCCACGGCTAAAAACCGTTGCTATTGTTCTTGCAACGGTTTAAAACCGTGGCTAAATGCTTAATATCACCACACCTCCTCAAACATAAAACCGTTGCTAAAATGTTTAGCAACGGTTTATAGCCGTTACAAGGAATTTCGAGATGCCCCTGTAGCCCACGGCTCTTAGCCGTGGCAATGGGTTATGCCCACGGTATAAAACCGTTGCTAATGGGGGTTTTTGGTGTAGTGCGATAAATACGACAAATCTCCCGTAACATGATTGGAGCACCCAGTGTCAATAATCCACTTACCATTCAACTGATTAGGGGGAGGGTGAGGAGTGCCGAAAGCAGCCATGAGAGTCTGCCATTGTTTGGCAGAAAAACTTGAAAGAGGTGCAACCGACGAAGAACCTGACGATGCGTTCACGGTCTGGTCAGACGTGGCCTTGTTGGCCTTGACATTTCCGCAGCCACGTCCAACAGATAATCCTCCTACAAAAATCTTCTTAGTCCTAATCTGACTATTGTCAATACTACCACCACTATTCCACTGATACCCTCTGTTGTTTTGCTGATGGGGCTGATAGTTCTGATTTTTATTTTCAGCTTTATTGATGGGTACCTCATCACTTCTGCCCACACCCTTAGAAGTATCAGCCACAAGTCTTGATAAAGTGGTCTCATCTGCTGACGTACATTCCCGTTTAACAGAAGGAACAGAGGAAGGATCATGTTTAGCCAATGAAACATTTGCCAATGATTTTGCCACTAGTTCATCTGACTTGCCCTCTGAAGAGATTTTCAATACTTTAGCATTTGAAATCTCCTTCCCATTTTCTTTGTTGATGATTGTTTCTGGTTTAGAAACATAACTGGACTGATAGTTCTGATTTTGATGTTGTTGATTCCTGGGTACAACTTTTTTCACTTCTACAGTTCTGCCAAGTACAAAATGCTTGGTTTGAAGGGCTTCATCAGCTGAAGAAGGATCTGAGAAGATAACAAACCCAAATCCTCTAGCATGGCCATTGCTTCTATCCCTCATTATCTTAGTGTCGGCCACTTCCCCATATTTGTTGAAGTGATATTTCAGAGTTTCTTCATTAGTTTCCCAAGAAATTCCCCCCACAAACAACTTCCCTAAATCAGAGTCCATTGTTGTCAGACCAACAAAACCCTAACTCCAAAGCTCTGATACCATGACAAGATTAAGGCCAAGTTGTTTATTTTCATTCATTCTCCAGCAATATAAATACTGTAGTCAAAATACAATAGGAAATCACCATACAATAGGAGACCTACCAAACAAAGGAAACAAATCCTCAGCCATAGGAAAGTCTCCTAACCCCATACAACTTCTTACCCCATACAACTCTAACAAATATGCTAAAATAGAATGGAATATATTTTCCTAACAATGGGATATATTTTCCTAATAGTATATCTGATACCCTTTCCTTTATATGGTTCGGGGGCCTCCACTTCCTAATTGAAGCAGCAAACTGACCAATTGCACACTTGTTGTATCTACTTATAGTGATTCTGGTGTTGTCCTCTACTTTCATTTGCTGACCATCAGGAATTGTCATTCTGACGGGGTGAGAAAACCCAAGATTCATCACCAAGTTCCTGCCTTCCAACATTGCACGATACCCCACACCAATTAGCTGGAGTTTCTTCTCAAATTTTTCCGACACACCAACTACCATGTTGTCAGTAAGTGTCCTGCTCAAGTTTAGAGCAATAAGTCAATCCTCACAAAATAAACTAAAACAAACCTCGAAGTATTAGAAGAAAATAAAAGTTCGTTAATCTAGTTCTAGATCTAATTATCTGTTTTTCCTTTTCTTTTTATAGACGTGCCTGTCAGGTTCAGACAAGCAATTGGGATGGAATATGAAGGGAAATGGAAGAACAATGGATGAAATTGAAATTGAAAAAATAAACTCTCACAATCAACAAGATTGGAGTCTTTGATTTCTACTTTAGACTTGCGTATTTGGTTTACAACATTCACCCTTTTATAAAGGGGATTCATCTAATAGAAATTGAAATTATCCAATGGGATTACAATGCGAGTATGCAAATGGTGTTTGTAACTAACTCTATTGTGGTTATTACAAAAATACCCTTGTTTTCAAAATTTAAACTTCAACAACCTTTCTTGCTTAAATCCTGCAATTAATTCTCTTCTTTCCCACCTCTGATTTGTGTGGTACTCGTGACAATACCTTCCTCTTCGCAACATCCTTGTCCTCAAGGGTGGAAGGAAGGAAATTTGGAAGTTATGTAGGCATAATCTTCCCAAGTCACATCGGCTGCTGATGAGTTAGACCACTGAATCAGTAGTGAGTTACAACTCTGTTTTGGTGAGGTATGAGACGTCTTGACAAAACTTTAATGGGTTCAGCCATAAACTGACATTGGTTGTCTACTAATGGCAGAGATGGTGATGCCGAGTTAGCAGTACTTAGTCTCTTATTTAGCTGCGAGCCTGCGACACATGGAACACCAGATGTATTTTGAGGAATTGGGCGGTGAGTTCAAGCGATAAGCAACGTTCCCTATTTTTGCAATAACTTGAAATGGGTCATAATATTTGGCAGAGAGTTTTAGGTTTTTGCGTAGCTGTATTGATACTTGTCAATATGGTTGTAGCTTTAAGAATACCCAGTCACCAGTGTCAAAGGAACGTTCAAATCTATGTTTGTCCGCGAAGTGTTTCATATTTTCTTGGGCTTTATGATAACATTCTTTTAGGATTTGATCATGTCTTCTATTTTACTAAGTAATGTTGGATGTCAAGCATATCCACTGAAGAGATAGGTGGGAGAGCAAGGAAAAGTGATGTATACCCGTAGAGAGCCTGAAATGGTGATGTTTTGAGGCTGGAGTGATAATTGGTATTAAACCAATGCTCGACCATTTGGTAGGGGCATGACCTGTCATACAACGCAAATATGTTTCCAACGGTGTTCTAAAAAGCGCTAGGCAGGCGGCGAGCAGGGGCCTAGCGCTCAGGGGCCTAGGCGATTTTAGGTTTTGTATTATAGCTTTAATAATTTACAAAAACTAAGCATAATATCTTATCAATTACATCCAATTTAATGTCAAGATACATATGCAAAATTTATAAACATGAAAAATTAACAACCATGAACAAAATTTATTAAAACTCAAATGACTGAAGTTGGTCATGATGGGTATTTTATATAAAGTTGAATTTGTGGACAAATATCCAAACACACTATTTTATTTTTTTTCAAATTGCATGAATGACCTCAGTCATGTTTGATAAAATCTACATTACTAAAATTAGTATCGGTAGATCATTTGAGAATTCCATTAAGTAATCATCACTTGCTACATTCAGACATATATTAAATAAAATATAATAAATTATATCTTTAAAAAAAAAACCATATTTAAAAAAACTCCTCGTAACCCCTAATGGGGTCCGACACCTTCTCCCCACACTCATAGCTGAAACTCTGAATCGAGGGTTTGAACCAAAAAGTTTGGATTTTGGGTCCACAATTGAATTTTTGAGGTCGTTTTATGGATTAAATGAGAAAAATTTAGAGGAAGTAGGAGTGATTGATGGAGAATTGGTTGTTTTGGAAAATTCTTGCTGTGAGTTCAATGGGATTTGTGCAGTTCTTGATTATTCTTCGACGGCTTTATTGACTGTGGCTGATGCGATCGGTGCATTGTCGTGTGAGGCTTCGAAGGCGGACGTGTCTGGGGCACTTAATTTTGTGGATTCTGGTGATGGGTTCTCTGCTAAGGATGCAGCTGGGGTGGCTAGTGGCTTGAAAGTCTTGCTTGTGGGGTCGAAGCTTGTTGGGAAGGTGGAGTCTAGTGTAGTATCGGAGATTCCAAATGTTCATGGTAGTTTGAGGGAGGTGGTGAGATTGGTTCATTCCAGAATTCGGATCGAATTGAATTCGAGTGTGAAAGGTGGGAAGTTGGGTTTGAATGCCAGCGTGGGGATTAAGAAGGCATTGGTGATAGCGTTTTTGCGTTGGGGAATTCTAATTGTCGAGGAAACCAGGAAGGAAAACAGCAAGGGAGGGAGGACTCTCATCCCCCTCGTGATACGTGTAAGAAATGGGATGTATGTATAACGAGGGAGATGGAGGGTCCTCCCGCCCTCGCTGTTTTCCTCGCTGGTTTCCTCGACAGTTAGCTTTAATCTTTTGCCTTTGGGAAGTTCATTGATGTTTTGGAGGAGAATAGTTTGGATAGGTCGAAACTGGTCATTTATTCGATTGATAATATTGAGACCCGTTCTCGGGTGTTGGAGTTGTTTGAGAGTGGTAGTAAAAAATTTAAGGGTTTGAAAGATCGTCTTCAAACTACACAAACTTCGTATGGTTTTGAATTTGTGCATAAATTGTTTAATTTGATAGTTGGGGTGAGAGAGGTTATTGCTTTGGAAGGAGCCAAAATCAGGTGCATGTGCCCAACACTCTCCAGGCGCACGTGTGTAGGAGGGTCCAAACATTGCTCCAGACGCCAATACAAGGTCGGCTAGAATTTTCGAGGGATTATATATCCAACAATTTTCTAATAGGACACATGCAACGAATAAAAAATGGAAGCATCAACAAAGTGATTCATACCCAAGGAGACCAAAGGGAAATCTCCTTCACCTTCTATTTGGCTAAGCTTTCTTGTTGCCTTTTTTCTTCATTTATTCAAGGCATTTCAACCGTTCTTGCATTCATGTTATAATCACACCCTACATATTTTGTAATGTGGCTTTAATCTAGAATTTCTATATGGAATATTCATTTTCTTCCAATTTAGCATAATGCTATTAGAGCCGTTCATTAGGGGTAGACATGGGATGGGATGGGACGAGATAGACCCATCCTATCCCATCTCAAACGGATTTGGGACGAGACGGGATTAACGTGCCAACAAATATGGAACCCCCAGTCTTTGATCCAAAGGATGATATACTGCCAAAGGGTTTGGGAGTAAAAGGATTGTTGCTAGCATTGCTGGTTTGCCCAAAAACTGACTGTGAACCAAAAGGACTACTAGAAGACTGCCCCAAAGGCTGACAAATGAAAAATAAAGAATAACAATGGTTTATTAAAATATCAACACACAATAAAGTGGTAAAAAGGGCAAGATGATATCTGCTGAATGAGACATTTAGAGGATGCACTTTTTATCTTAACTACATTCAGTCATTTAGAGATCTGAGCTTTTAGATGTGAGCTTCTTAATGGGCATATGTTTTTGGCATCTAATTAGATAAAACGTCTAACTAAAGTATGTGTTGTGTGAGAAGCTGAACTTTTCACTACCTCTGCTAAGAAGTGAATTCAAAGAAGTCCTAAGCTTACCAGATATTGCAATCCATCCATATATAGGACTAGTAAGGTCAAAACAGCCTAAGTAGATATAATCAATAGTGTTTACTAGCAAAAATTATTGAAATTGAGACTAGAAATTCATTTTTAAAATTTATACAGACATTTTAATAAATAACAATACAAACTAATCAATGAATGAAAACAAGTACTTTATTGGAAAACGAAATACTTGAACAATTAGTTGTATCATGCAATACTTGCTCCAAACAATAGGAAAATAAAAATTTCCATAATAGAGTTGCCTGAAATAGCTCAATGAGTTGAAGAGTTCAAGAGAAGACCATTAAAAGATAAACATGCACAAAATAAACAAACAGGAAAATCACTGATAAGTTTATTCAGTGTTCTACTATTGTGTATTTGTTTGTTTTTCTATATATATGCACCTCAGTCAAGTCAACTGAATGAATTTCAAATATTGCAATCCTAAAATAAATACATAAAAATATTAATAATAAATATTGAAAAATTAGCTTGGAACGGAACGGGATTGAAAGTCTTCATCTCATCTCATCTCATTCTAGATCGGGATGGGACTGGATCGGGATGAAATTATTTAATCCTATTAAAACCTGAAAAAATCGGGAAGGAATGGAACGAGATCAGGACCGCGGAATGGGATGCCCACCCCTACCGTTCACTGTGAAGCCCTCAGTTTGACAGTGATCCCCATTTAGTTTCTTCCTTGCAACAAATTTAGGCATAGCCGCCACCAACTCATCAGAATTGAAGATTTCCTTACTATTAAAAGGGTTGTCACTTTAAGGGCTTAAAGGAGCCTTATGCCAAAGAGAGTCAGTTGGCATAAGGCTCCTTTAAGGGCTTTGGGGATACAAGTGATTCCAGTTTTGAGGAAGCTTAGTAGAATTGTCTATTGGCATCCCCCTCCGCCAGATTTTGTTGCTCTCAATGTAGATGGGTCTTCCTGTAAGAACATGGCTGCTGGAGGTGTGATAATAAGAGACTCTAGGGGTGTTGGTGTGGTTGGGAAGCAAATTTTTTTTGGTGCAGGCTCTAATAATACAGCGGAAATTATGGCTCTAGCCGAGGGTCTCCGTCTCTGTCTTTCATTGGGTTTTAAGCAGGTGCTTGTTCAGACGGACTCGAAAATTGTTTGTGGATGGTTTAAAGGTAATTTCAAAATTTCGTGGCATTTGGAGAATATTTTAAAAGAAATCAAGCAGTTGGAGGCGCAATTGACGGTCAATTGCTCTCATATTTATAGAGAGGCCAATGCGGTGGCGGACGCATTAGCAACTAGAGCTCAACGAGAGCATAAGACGGTTTTTTTTCCTGCTCATGATCTTCCTAGGCGAGTGGCAGGTTTACTACAGCTTGACCGTAATCATACGGCTTACATACGCAATGGGGAAGACTAGGCCTCGCCTTATTGGGCAAAGGAGAATTCAGGATCAGACGGATTGCAGGGCACGCTGCTGGGGTACAGAAGAACTCCTGTTTCTTTTTGGTTGTGCAGTACGCGGTTGCTGCGGACTCGTATGGGAGGTTTATGTTTCCGGCGACATACGTTGTGGCTTGTATTGCAGGCATTTCGGTTTCTCCTGGCAGTGTTATGTGCGGATATTGCAGAGGCGTTAGGTGGCAGGCCGAGGCTTGGCATGCTGGGTGCTGATGCGCCATGGATGTTGCGATGATATTGCGACTCAGAGCGGATGGCGTCGTGATTCCTGCTGCTGCTGATATTGCGTTGCTGCTTTGTGTGGAGCTGATGCTGCTGCTGCTGTTGTGTGGAGCTGATGATGCTTTCCCTGCTGCTGCTGCGGATGCTGTTGCGCGGAGCTGTTGCGTGGTTGCTGCTGCTGATTTGCTGCTGGTGCTGTTGCACGGGTTTGCTTGCTGCAACAGATGCTGCTGATCTTTGCTTGCTGCTATCATCTGTCGCAGCGTTGATTGGAGATTTGGTTTTGGCCTATCCGGGGTTTTGTTCGGGTCGCAGATCCGCGCGTGTGTTGCGTGTTCAATAAATGAGATCCTGCTGGATTTGTTAGGGCTGCTAGGCACAGATAGTGAGCTGAATTTAGTTATCTGATTCTAGTTTTTCCTTGATTCTAGCTTTTGCTTTGGCTTTTAAACGGGCAAGGTCGTAATGTACTCCCGTAGTTTTTGTAAGTCATCTTTTTGATAAGTAATCAAGGTCTGGCATTCCATAGTTGCCCCTCCCCACTGGAGGTTAATTTAAAAAAAAAAGGGTTGTCACTTGTCACCAAATGTTAGACAGAACCGGTAGAGAGTTATGGAAATGCAAAGCCTGATCTTCACCTCCAACTCCAAGAACTCTGTATCATTTTCTTGAAAACATTGATATGTTCAAACATATATGTACCCTCCTCCAGCTCCAAGCCATGCACTTTTTCTTCAAAAATAACTTGCTGGAGGACTTTGTCATGTGCAATTTTCAAGTTACAACCAAATGTCCGCCGCGGTTGTGCATCCAACACATGTACATTTCGTCGCCTATGATGTACAAATGGATAGCACTTCGACCTTTCTAATGTGAGTCTAGTTTGTCATAATCCAACATAGTGTTGGTTTTGGTTTTATGTTTTTGTTTTTGTTTTTGTGTATGTCATATAAAAGCCTCTTTGCACTTTTTTTGAGTTATAAAATTGCCGATCAAGCATATAAGTTGGCCGAAAGTCGGTAACACTATTCTGTTTTTATTTTTCGGATAAATTTGTGCGACTTCAGTAAAATGACCATAACTTGCTCATTTCAAAATATTTTCAAGTGATTCAAATTGTGTTTATTAGATAACTCAGAGTACTACAACTTTCGTGTTTTGATGAGTTTGAGAATTAGTCTCAATTGAGGGTTTAAATTGGTTCGAAAGTTACCCTATTTTTCATTTTTTCGGTTAGAGTTTGAATTTTCTGTTATGTTAAGTTATGCATATTTATTGAATTTGGGTTTAAGGGTTTCAACTTTAAGGAAATTTCGAGAGTTTTCAAGGGAGAAGGAGGAGATTTGCTAGAGATTTGAGTGTTAGAAGAGATTTCGAATGGAGGAAGAAATAACCATTGTAGATTTGAATGGGGAGGAAAAAAAAAGGAGGTTTTTGTTTATCTAAGTGGCGTGAGAAAGTAAGTAGATGGTGTGAGATAATAGAATGGTATAAAAGAGAGGAATTGGTGGTGCGAGATAGTTGTTGCTGAAGAAGAACATTAAATGTTTCTCTGAAAAAAAAAGAATAAATTACATAAATCAAAATCATTATAATCTTCTACTTCCTTGCTTCAAACTTTCATACTTATTTGAAGCATTCGCTATGAAAAGTGAAATTAATTGAAAAACTAGCAACCCCATTGTTCAATTTCATCTCAAAATTGCATTTAACACAATAACAATCACCAACCATTTTGGCCATAACAAACTATAAAACCAAAGTGACATTGATTAATCCAGGGGCATCTTTTGTCATGATTCGTTGATCGTTGACAATCAAATGACATTGATAATTGGTATGTGGGTGAATTTTATGCATTAATTCTAAGCTAGGATGAAAGCCACCTGACCATCTCAACCATCATGGATGTACAATTGCGAGATCCCATTTATATTACAGAGTGGTGTTTTACTATTCATTGTTGACTAGGACAAAGTCAAATCAAAAGGATTAGAGATTAAAGATGGTTAGGATCGAAAGTTGGGAAATGTATTGAATTTTGAGGGTTGAGATTCTTTTCTTATGATGACATATTTGTAAATTTAAAATATGTAGAAGGACAAAAATAATGAAAAACTTTTGAAAAAAGTTGGTAGAATGTACATGTGGTGGAAAGAGAAAAAATTGTGTTTTCTTTTTAGCAAAAGGAAAATTTATCACAACTATCTACATCGTTTTTGAATTTTGGTAAACTTAGTATCGTTGAAATGCATTTTTGAAGATCTTTCCAACAAAATCATTAATCAATACAAGTGCTAAAATTTTAAAAATATATATTTTATAATTTAAAAAAACGTATAACGTACTTCACATCTTTAATATTTTTCAAAGCAATGACACAAGTCGATCATATAAGAAAAAATGAGTCGGGTATCTTAATGCACATTTAACAAAAACGCTAAACTTCATGTTTTGGTGAATTCAAATATTGTGGAAGAACTTATTCTCGACGTTTAAATTTTTGCCCCAACTGATTCAATTTTGATTGAGCCTAACCCTAAAATTTATAATATATATTTTTGCCTTAGAATATGTTTACATTTCAATACTTACTCAGAGCGAAAACAAAATAGTGATGGTGTTCAGTACAAAATATTTAGCAAAAATATAATTATGTGAAGTGCCAACGGCACGAAGCATACTCTAGTTTTATACATTTTGGATTCAAGGAGTAGACACGTAGACACTTGAAAGCCCAACACTCAAATTAGAACTTTCAGTTATGGTGTGTTTCGTTGCTAGGAAAGCTTTGGTTGGAAAATAAAATTTTGTCGTCAGGAGGCCATTTTATCAAGGCCTTGATGTTCCAATGTAGTCTAAACTCTAAGCCTCAAAGACTAAACAGCACCAGCAGCAGTCTGTATCATTAATCATCTGAAATAATTTGACTTGTCTATGTTATGTAGTATAGAGGTCTTACATTCACTTCAGCAACTAATAGGGTCCTATGATGTTTTGGGAGTGTAATAGAGAGACACATGCAAGGAGGCTTTGGCACCTCTGAGAGTGTTGCTGAGAAAGCATGATGTACATCATCCTCGATGTTTTTATCCAAATATTGGGTTGAGAACATAAATTCAAAAGTATTGACAGGTTCCATTCATAGAGGAGAGGAAGCTAAACGAAATACATTTCAAAATTAAAATCATTACCATTAGTATAATATGTTTACATGGTACATAAGTAAATCGACTCGGAGCCTATCGACTCTCCTTTCCCTCATTCGGCTTTGGAATTCTTTTGTATTCAAACTTGTTTATGTCAAATTTCGCTTGCAAAGCCTGCAAAAGGAAAAGTAGTAGCATGTCATGCTTCCATATGGCAATTTAAGAAGGAAAGAAAGAAACAAGCTTCACGTAGCATAATGGTTTCAAAGCTTGTACTAATTCTTTAATTGCCTGACAGAGAGAGAGTGACTAGAGGGTTGCTTAGTACCTTGAGCTCCTCCTCCAACGTAAGCTTCTTTTCTACAGGTCCAGTTCTTGACAGTGCTTTTGTTTTTTCAATGTACTCCCATTCGTGATCGTCTTTCACTTTGTTCACGTCTTTGCTGCATAAAAAGTATTGGAGAATATTAAGAAACAGAATTAAAAAAGTTAAAAAGAAAAATAATAGTATAAATAGGTTAGGAGGAAGGCCAGAGTTGATTGACTGCCCCAGAATACTAAACAGACAAATTTATGAGTTACTATTTTGAGTACGGCTTTGGTGTAATTCTGTATGGAGTTTTCTGGTGAAGTCAGTAACGAAACATTCATACCTACAAAAATCTCGTTTTTTTCTTTGGGTGATGGTAAGAATTGTCTTCGTGCTGGTGATTTGCTAGTTAAGGACGGGAATGATGTTGACGTGCTTCATATAATGTAGATTGAAAACTGGGGATTATCTTTCCTTAGAATGCAATTTGGCTCGGAATTTTTTCCCTTTTCTTTTCCAACTAGGAAAGTAGGGGTTGGAGAGATCCCACCCAGTAATTAGATAGGGATGGCAGAAAAATCCATTTACACAGATATCCACCTTGCCCCGAATGGGGCTGATTTGGGTTTGGCTTAACGGATTTTGGGAATGAATTTTTTTTCAGATACGGATCCTGGGCGGATACGGATTTGGCCATATCCGCCATGTGGATATCCGTTTATATATAGTTATTACTAAAATACCCTTAAGAATTCTTAAGAACCTAAATCCATTCCTAATCACTTATAGTCTCCACCATCGCTTCTCTTCTTTGCAATTCCCCTCAATCTCGATCTCTATGGCATCGACCATCATCCCCTTCGCCTCTGCTGCTCCATCACTAGCCACCACCGCCCATAGCCCAGTAAGTTCTTCTTCTAAGGTTTTTGAGATTTCGAAAGGGCGAATCCACGATTCTAGTTCAGGTTAGTCTGAATCTCTGGTGAATTGGTTGATTGGAGTTTGGGTAGTGGAGAAAGTCGAGGATGGAGAAATCAATGGGAGGTGAATGAGAAGAGGGGCAGAGGAGAGAGTGGCAGAAAAGGGACTGGTGGCATAGAGTGGTGATTGTTGAAAAAGCATTGAGAGAAGAGAGAGGGTTCGGTGGAGGGGTGGAGACAAAGGTCGTTTGAGATGAATTTGAGGGTGTTTTCAACGAGGGTTATGAGTGAGGAGAGGTTTGAGAGGGTGGTAGGAAGATTGAGAGTGGTGATGGATTGAGGTAGTGGTGGTGGAAGAGGGGAAGAGAAGGAGAAATTGGGGTTTGGGTTTGAGGTGGGGGACAGGAAGGTAAAGGATGGGGTGAAGAAATGTGTGGGAGGTGGAGGAGAGTTCATGGCAGAGTAGCAGAGACAAAGAAGAAGAAGAAGCTTCAAGAAACTAGAAGAGGAGTAGAGTCTCTTCATGGAGGGGCGGGGATCCACCATCCGTTGAACCCACAAAGGATAAACGAGGTGCGGCGGATATCCACCATCCATGAGGGTAGGGGGAATTTTATATAAAAAAATAAACGTATAATCGGGGCGGATGTGAGGATCCGCTATCCCTGGCAGGGCGGGGACGAATTTGGAAAAATCCGACCCAATCCGTATCGCTTCCATCCCTATAATTAGAGAAAACTACTTTAGAAAGACGGGGCTTCATTCCTTAAAAGTAGACAAAGACAACATAAGCAAGAACAAGAAGCTACGGTAGAACCCCAACCAAACCACTCATAGCTTTGTTCCAAAGATAAAAATAAAAAATTAAAAGAAGTCGTCAGCCCAAATCTTGTTAGTTTCCAAGAGCCCAACTGCTCAAGACATTTGACAGCACTTCTTGTTAATATTTGGAGTCTGCACTGCCTTAGTTGTTTCGCGAAACTATTCTCTTTGGCATGTTGGATTGGATATATCCAAGGTAAGTAACAAGTGTTGGAGTCTAGTTCCATGTATCCTGTAGGGTATTTTGCTCTAAAGGAATAACAATTTTTTGAAGAAATGGAAACAAGTTGAGATTGGATGATGTGGACATCAACATTGGACTAAAAAAAAATATTGACCATTAGGGGAAATAATTTCCTGGCTTCAATAGGGCGGTACACAATTTTTACATCTGACTTGGCAACATTATAGGCTTTAATCTGGAATGATTTGGTAGCAAAGTTTTACTTTTTCCTTTTCCTCTTGAGCTGCTTGCTCATGCTTTGTAAGTTGTTCTCTTTTTATAATACCAGTGTTTTATGCATTAAAAAAAATTGGCCTTAATCCCTCTATGGGCTGTATTCCTTCCCTTTGTTCTATTTCTTTTTCATTGATAATCTAAAATTTTGCCCCTTGCCTAAATTCAATAAATAGATGAATAGTTAAAAAAAATTGCATTTCTCAAGACCACCTATCAGTCTTTCATGCATAGATGTATAGTTGTGGTTCACCATATTACAAATAGTTATGTAATAATGACAGCAATGTCTGTAGGTATCTGACATGGGAAATGAGGTGATGGATATGTCAACTAAAAAATCCACCAATATCGGGATAGATGCTCTTAACTTACCAAGTTATATCCTTCATTATTTTATACTTTGCAGATAAATATTGCTACTCAAATACCATTAGTTGTCATAATATACTCTTACAATCATGTCATAACGTATTCATTAACATCTATAATGTAGAACCTTAAGAATATGTGAAACAGTGGTGAGTCCACTGGACTCCAAACATGTTTCCGTTTGTTAGAGTGGTTGATATGTATTATGTCTTGACAAGGGTACTTTTCTGAAATGAAAGTGTTCTTCTTCCATAGTGAAACAGACATGACAATTAAACTAGTGAATAGGAAATATGGATCACTAACCTGCCTTGCAAGAGATGGCCAAGACCAAGAGCCCCGAACACAGTAAGTGAAATAAGTGGCATCCCATATCTGATAAATGGTTGTTTCCTACTCCATCTTTTAAATTCCAAAGCTGATTTCTGAAACTTAATGGTAGCTTCTGCGAAATTCACCTTCTTAGGAGGGTCTCTTCCTGTTTCAGTGGCCATTACCGCAAGCATACAAAAACAACCTGCAGCATGTCATGACATAGGAGATGGTAACTTAAGAGGAAATCAACTAGTTACCTACAATGACTCAAAAATTAATCTAACACTAAGCTGCAAGTGTACTCCAAAATTTAACAGATGGAATGACACCATACACTGACTTTGCGCATCCAGGTCATAAAAGAATTATATAAGGCATTTAGTCACAATTCCCAGATCAAAGATTAGTCATGGGACTGGGAACCAAATGATATTTGATCAGAAAGTGGGAACAGGAACAGGTTATTGAAAAGGACAATCTCCATGCTGTGGTTTGTTTCATCATCAAGATGATGGTATTTGATTTGGATAAATACTTGAGAGAGTGCTTTCTCTGCAAAAGATCTGCAGAAGTCCTCGACTCATCTTCATGTTGGTCACAAAGCATATCAAAGAAATATTGTTGTTCCATAACCCAAAATTCAGAAAAATTTAACTTATACCCGTGAGCTTCCTTTCTTCTATCATCTATACCATAGTTCCACTCAGACTGAGGGCTACCTACTAAAGTTCTAAAGTTGGGTTATGAGCCCCTCGAACAATCTGCCAACCTGTCACAAAAGCGAACTTACTTGCATGAAAATTTTAAAACACTGGGGGTTCATTTCCTCAGATAAATTCACCTTTTATTTAGCCCCAGAGGTAACACTAATTAGTCAATCAGGCCATTTGGGTGAGAAACTAAAGGGAAGACAATTATGTTACGATGCTTTTCATGGTGTACTCTTATGATTTACCTATATTGAAACATTCCATCAAACACGTTGCGGGTGTAATGATATTAAGAACATCACAATACAGAAAACGTTCAAACGAGCAATTTTACACAAACCCATTGTTTAATGAAGCAACCCAATCTTAAGCACCTCAAGATCAATCAAAATTCAAGTAATAAGATCACCAAACCAAATGGGTATTTCACAATTTACGTATCTCTTTCATGTAAAGCTTACATTGCTACTAATAACCTCAGCAAATATCAAACCCCACATCATGGGTTCTTCTATGGGTTCATGGAAAGACGGGAATTGGATTGAGCGGATCAGAGAATAACAGACATCAATGAATACAAATGAAATACACCTTATATAAGAGAAACAGAACGATGGGTTTTGAGGGTACCTTGTGATTTGTGGAGCTGAAATGCGAACTCAAAGCACAGAACGATTGATTGTTGAGAGATAGGGAAGTGAGAACCGTTGAAGACAGAATTCTAGCTTAAAATCGGGTTTTGACATCAACCTGAGACACGACCGGTCAGGTTTGCAATTAAAAGAGTGGGGCACGTGCCTTGCACGTATCATCAATATCATCGATGATTCACTAGAATAGGGCTGAAAAACCGAACCACCTAAACCGTGAACCGAACCGACTTAGGTCGGTTTTAAAATTTTCAAACCGAAATCGAACCGACCATTAATAAAATCGATTCGAAATCGAACCGATTCTAATTTATGCAAACCGTAACCGAACCGAACCGACTAAAATCAAATCAAAACTGAAATAAAACCGAACCGATCGACTATTTTAAACATATTATATTATTTATATATAAAAAATATATTATTATTATATATATTTGATCGGTTCGGTTTGGTCGGTTAAAATCATATAGAAATCGAAAACCGAACCGACCACTTCGGTTTTGAATTTTTTAAAACCGAAACCGATCCGAATCGAATTTAAACCGAACCAATCTATTTGATTTTGACCGGTTCGGTCAGTTTGATCGGTTTTTTGTTCAGCCTTACACTAGAGGCTCGAGAAATAAAGAGACAAAAATTTTATGATGCCTGGCCCTATGCCTGGTGATGTATCTGGTAGGTGTCAGACACCATTGATCTTGCCTGGAGATGAGTGTTACATCTATCCCGATGCAATATCAACGGTTCTTGGCCCTACCAGACACAGGGCCAGATATCGTAGTAGTGCTCATAAAGAGAATATGTATCTAGCAACAAGAAAAAAGAAAATAATTGAATAGAAGAACTTTCGAGTATTTGGTGATCCCTCGAGATAAATAAGACGTATTCTATCGTAACGGAGAACTTAAATTTTTTTTTTGTTGAATTTGGGTGTGTAGATATGATCGGAATCAAAATTAAAATAATGAGATTGAATTGCGCTACCCCATGAAAACATTAAACTAGAAACACGAAAAAAAAAAAAAAAAAAAGTCAGAATATTACTTACTTCGACTACCGTGAAAGGTTAGAAGGGTGGTCATATTGTCGAATATTACGACCACGATAGTAGTCGAGAAAAATGCTAATAGCGACTAAAGTTTCCATCCACCAAAAGCCACCCATAAGTAAAATACTACTTTTGCCAACAATCATTTGACAATTTAAAACCGGCAAGATAGGTATTTTGACAATAGTTAATTTTCACAGATGCAAACTGAGGTTTCTAGCAGAGTTGTTTTTGGCTTCAAGAATGTTTGTCTGGATACCTCGATGATTTGGCATCTACATGCTCGAGTAAAAGTGAAGAAAGGTTCTAAAAGATTTGTTGAATAAATAATTGTTTTAAGTAGATATGAAGATTTGTATATGAGGATGTTGGGAGCATTGTGTTTATGAAGGTCTGATTCGATCCTCAAAGGTACTTGTGTAAAACTTACGCACTCTCATGCCATGCACCTCCAGGCATAAATAGGCTCGCTTCACATCTGAAAATAGTTCAGAAAATCCAATTGCATCCTAAGTATAGAAAATATATTTGATTTCGAGAAATCTATAAAATTTCAAAAGATGTTTACGTACACAATGATATAGAACCTTTTGCAAATCCTAAATGGGAAAATCTCAAATTATAAGCATCATAAGTAATGACTAATAAGATCATTTTGGGTGGAGATAAAAAATTGTCAAACCACATACACATGATGTCCTTTGGTTGTATTATTAATACATATTTTATGACCCTAAACATACAAATGCTATGTCCAATCCAATCATATAATAAGAAACTCTCATTACGTGCATTTTGTTTGTTTTATAGAAATTAAATGCTTAATCATCAAATCCGACACAAAGTTGCAAAATAATGTCAAGATCAAGCCCCCAAAGACTTACAAGCCCAAGATCCATAAAATCGAGCCCGACATGATCACAAGTTTACAGGTCCCGAGGAGGTCAATATTAAGATTTGAATATTTACATGACCAACATAGAAAAATAATCTCGACAAACTCCAAAAATGTGTGACAGAGTTTAAAATTTTTGGGATATCTAACAAATGTATGTATGTGTAAGCAATTGCAATATTTTGGTGATATACTAATCAATGAAATGTATAGCGCTCGTCGCAAAAGCTTCCAAACGATACAATGTCATAACAAATTTATCATTAAGATTGAAAGTGCAGTTGTAGTGTTTTCTTCCAGGCAAAATTCAAAACAAAATTGTCAATGGTGGTATGGTCTAGTGGTTAGGGCTGTGTGGGTTTGTCCCCCACCTCAAAATTCAAAACAAAATAATTTGAACGGGCAAAAAAATGAAAGTAGTGTGATGGAAAGTGAGTTTGGCATCAAGAATCAAAATTTATCGGTTAATGCATTCTAGGCATATTGATTCATGACCTTTACATAGTAGGAAAAAGGCACTTTTAGCAAAGAAAACATTATGAGCTTGTCATCACATTGCCATGCACTAGTTTCATCTCCAGTTGATATCAATTATATTGATTTTCTTCACTTACGACACAATATCGTGGCTTGGATATACATTACGCAAATACACCCATTTCTCATTACAAAACCCCAAGTATGTTACGTTATATGCAAGACTATTTCATCTCTACATTTCTGCAATATATATGCCTTGTTGTGGTGCCTAATATGCAGAGTACTCTCCATTCTTCTCATTAATCAGGGAATTCATTCCATTATGCTTGGCAAGGAACTCTTTATACCAAGTTGCTGATAACTTTGGTGTCCTCTTTAATGTTGTAAAATCAACATGGTAAAGTCCAAACCTCTTAGTATATCCAAATAACCATTCAAAGTTATCAAGCAATGACCAAATGAAGTATCCCCTCACATCTGCTCCTTTCCTATTTATGCCAAAAATTATCATGAGTTACTAGGTTCCAAACATATACTACCCATTTCCTATTCTCACATTAAGGTCAAGTCTGATACCTGATAGCCGATGCTAATGCGTCCAAGTAGCTACTCACGTATTCCACTCTCTTGAAATCATTCAAAGATTCTTCATTGGTGGCGTTGGGATCGTCCTGAGCACCATACCCTATAACATCCAATAAAACTATAACATAAATGACTAATATAGTGTTTACTGTCAAGCGAATGTGAGGTTAGTTATGGTTTTCTCTCACCATTTTCAGCAATGAACATGGGCATGTTATTGTATCTCTCCTTGAGATAGGTAACTATCTTCTCCATTCCTCTTGGACAAACATAGTAGTACTGCATAGGTGTCTGTTTCATAGAGAAGCATAAGTTATCTCTTGAAAACTGCAAGATTGGGGTGGGGGGGTTGGATTTTAATTTGAGTTACATACTGGTTCTCCGATTGGGACACCATCCTTTTCCCCGGTTTGTAAGGCAAAGCCTTCGGTCTTCGAACCTCCCATCCCAAGCCCACATGTAGATGAACTGCAGTCTTTGGCATAGAGACTAGTGTAGTGGTTGACACCGATAAAGTCCAAGCCATTTTGTAGCTTAGTCAGATCGTTGCTTGAAAACACAGGTAAACTAGACCCAAGAATGTCTTGCATTTCAATTGGATATTTGCCAAATATGATGGGATCCAAAAACCTACATATGATGAACATAAAATTTAAGAAAAACTCTTCCTGCATAAATATATGACTGTATGAGTTAATTATGCGTGAAAATATTTACCAGTTCAGAACGAAAGATTGAGCTCTTTGCACTGCCATTTTGTCTGCTGAGGAGTTGCTGATGGGCTCAAACCATATGGCATTTATCACAATCCCGATACTTCCACCTTGTTGTTTCTGAATTTCAGATAGAAATACAATATTATATAAACAGAAGGATGGAGTATTGAGTGGATAAGTTATTCTTGTATTCTTCATAATGATGCCATACTGCAAGATTTAAATTAGAGTAAGTTTCTGTCATCATTGTTGTTTTAACTTTTAGTTGACGAGTTGTCGTTATTGAGATTATACTGAACAATGAAGAGGACCGTTACAGACTGGCTGAATGAGAGTAGCAAGAAAAGGATGTTGAGATAGATGAGCTGTTGAACTGCTAGAAATGACTGTAGAAAATGAACTCAAGAAAGTCTCGGCACTGATAAAACAATAAAGAATGGAGCATTAATCACGGAAAAAAAAATGAATAGTTAATCGGGATGCTAATAAAACGAGTGTTATTCTTATAATACTCTACAAAAGGTTTACTGGGATTTAATGTTGGGTATAGGTTGCTAAGAACTCAGCAAACAATTGATATTGACACTTTTTGCAGGAAATCACGTATATTGGGTACCCTGTTATTCTCTGTTTCCACAAACTCAACCAAGCTATATCTTAATTAATGATCACAAAAACACAACTACATGACTTTAATCAGTAAAACCATTCACTTTGCCTACTAATTTCATCATGAATATGAAGTATTAACAATATCACCCTGGATCCCAAATTCTGGTCCCTAGGCTAGTCCATTAAGCATTCTAAGATACTTGTTTATCTTTGATACTTAATGTATCTATAACAAGAAATGGATGTTACTGATCATTTTCACTGCGTTTTCTTTCTAGCTAGAGTTTATGTGAAAGCAACTTTATGAATTGGGTATACTAGGTTTTAATGAAATTACCTGATATTTAGCTTTGTATGTATCAACAGCGGCTGCATGGGATAGGATTATGTTATGTGCTGCAACGAAGGGTTCAGTTTCTGAGTCCCCATCCGTACAATTTCCAAATGTCACCGAGCAACGAGATGGAGGATAAATGCCTGAACGATAACCATGCATGACTACGATGTTTGGTTCATTGAAGGTAACCCAATATTTGACTCTATCCCCAAAGGCTTCGAAACATACATCTGCAAAGTACCTGAAATCCACCCTGAAAATTTTGCATCATTTAGAGTGAGGCATGCAAGCAAATACACATCCGGATAGAATGAACAGAGTCTTGAAGAGATACTTACTGAATATGGGGATTCAACCATGCTTGATATAAGTCTTCAAGTTTTTGAGGGAAATCATAATGGGACAAGGTTACAAATGGTTGAATTCCTGCAAATAACAACATCTATTCTTTTTAGTCTTTTATGCTTGATGCCTTGAAACTTCTCAACAAAAATGAAAAAAAAAAAAAAACCCATTAATAGTCAAGAAAATAAGAAAAATACCTTTTCGTAAGAGTGCGTCGATGAGATTATTATAGTATTCGATGCCAGCCAGGTTTACATCACCAAATCTTCCCTCTGTTAGCAATTAGTCAATTGTATTCAGATGAGATGGACAACCAAAATCTTGATTACCTTTTTTTCTGAAGATTTATTGTAATTATTCTATAGAAAAGTTTGATTTTACCAATTAGGTGGAAAAACAATTGTCCAAGGTTCGAAGCAAAGTTGGCTCATTTTACTAGAAAAATTGTCTTCTGCAAGTAAATTGAGGCCAAAACACATATAGAGTGGTTCTGACCTGGTAGAATTCTTGCCCATGAAATTGAAAAGCGATAGCTGTTGACTCCAAGATCATGCATTAATTCTATATCCTCCTGTTTCCATAGTAACCAAATTGGATGGATTAATGGAGCTAATTTTAATTTCAACAAAGATATCTTAATTTATAGGTAAAAAATGAATTATAATAACTATAAACCAGTGAGTATAAAGCAATAAATTTAGCGCTGAGGTGAATTGGGTGAGGCATATCATTACTGTACAAGTGGCGAAACAATATTCAAGTGATGAATTGCCTAGCCCGAAATACATGGTTCTATGAGTTGTTTTTCCACTTGTACACTGTGTTGCCTCACAAAAAACTAATGAATTTTCACACTGTATACTATATCATCATCCAATAAGGCATGAGGTGCAGAAGCTAAGCTTTTCGGCGCGAATGATTCATGACTTCTGAGATTAACTGATGTAGGAAATGAACATTCTTGTAGAATAAATGTCAAAATTTTGTTACCTCATACAGATGATAATGATCAACTGCAACATCTCCATTACTTCCATCCATTACATGTCCTGCGATGTCAACAAGCAACAAACAACAACCATAAACCCATCTCAGAGATTCTCAATTAAGTTTGACTAAGCAATCACCACCATTAGAATGATCTTATAGAAGCTCCACAACCAACCTGATTTATGAGTAAAAACATCCCAATTGCTTAAGCCTTTCCCATCACTCAAGAAAGCTCCTTCATACTGATCATCAATACAACATTCATGCAATTTAGAGGAAAAAACAATACAATGGGTTTTGTTCAAAATTTTGGGATATCTTTAAAAAAAGGTTGATTTTGTGTCATTATAATTGGAAACAAATGAAGTAATTAGTACAAGTTGTGATACCTGATATGCAGAGGAGGCAGTGCCAAAGAGAAAATTGTTTGGGAATGGAGAAGAACCATCACTTGTACTCTCTACTTGACATGTGAATTCACTTGATATCAAGAGAAGTGAAGAGAGAGTTTGAATAAGAAGCAGAGTAAGCAAGGAGACACAGAGTTTCATGGTGTTTGTGAATTGAATGAAAAGATGCTAATGGAGTTATGTACTTGTGCCTTCTCTGTGGTGTGGCGTGGTGTCTACTCGTCTAAAATAGAGGAGAAAAGCTGTGGCACTTCATGTGCGGTAGATGGTCAATGTCATATGTTTTTACAAAGCACTAACTTTTCATTAATACATTACTTCTATTAAATTTAGTATTCACTTTTAGAGAGATTTGGATTTTGCTAATTGTGCATAGTTTTTTGAGATATTGATTGAAAATTTTGATGAAGATTATTTATGTTTACCAACTATCTTTTTTCTAAACTAATTAAAGGTCCTTATGATCTTAGAAAACCTATCAATCACAGTGTTCTAAAAAAGGGCCTAGACGCTAGGCATTAGAGAAACGTTCAGATTAATGGTTGTGCGAGGTTTATGTGAGTTTTTTTTTTTGAATAAGACTGATTGTGTTCTTATTTTTTTTTCTTTCCCTTTTTTTTTGGAAATAAACAATTTAATTATTTTTATTCAGTATATGTCTGATGATTACTTGATGGAATTCTCAAAGGATCTGCCAGTACCAATTTTAGTAATGTAGATTTTATCAAACATATGTAAGGTCATTAATGCAATTTGAAGAAAAATAAAGAGTAAGTTTGGATATTTGTGCACAAATTCAACTTTGTATAAAATACCCATCATGACCAACTTCAGTTATTTGAGTTTTAATAAATTTTGTTAATGATTATTAATTTTACGTATGTATTTTGACATTAAATTGGATGTAATTGATAAAGTATTATGCTTAATTTTTATAAATTATTAAAATTATAATACAAAACTTAAAATTTCCTAGGCGCTAGACACCTGCTCGCCACCCATCCATTGCCTAGCGCTTTAGAACACTGATCAATCACATACAAGATGTGAGATTTTCTCTAGTAATCAATATGTATATTTTTGATAATTTAGTAATATTAGACATCAATTTTCACCTAGTGTTATTGATGTTAGACATCAATGGAAGTTTGCTTTTTCATTATAAAAACAAAAGAACAAGAAAACCAAAATGATAAATTCAAAAGCAAGAATTGATTCCCTAACCACTAATGAAATGAAATGATTCCCTGACCGCTAATGAAATGGAAGATTGGTATTGAATGGACTTATGGGCCTATAAAATCTTGTGTCCTGGCCCACTAACTAGCTCTTTTAGAGATGTGATGTCCACATCAAGTTCAATCACTTTACCCCATTTCCAATATGAAAAATTTCTCAACCCCATGAAAATTGAGTGATTCTTACTGGACTGGCTCAGCTGTCTTACTGGACTGGCTCAGCTGTCTGGTTTGCTGTTGGGGCCGAAAATACATTTTTGTCCCTTGTTTTTTAAAACATTTTCTAAAAAAGGAGAGGCAAATATGTACATTTGCCCCAACAGCAACTTCGCCGCCCCTGTCTAAGGCCAGCTAGAATTGGGGATGAAAATTACATATAGGGCCCACATTTAAGGATTGAGTGGACCCCATCAAGACTTTTTTATTTCAATAAAATTGAGAGAATCGCAGTGGTGGCATTAGTTTGTGCCATTTCGTGGGGTCCATTTTGTAGGAATTAGATTGTTATCATGCTACAGTAGTAGCGAATCAGCGTTTATTTCTGGTTTGGGTGTCTGCACTCATGTGAAGCTCGTGATAGCACGTGGGAGCACTAAATCAACACTCACGTTTATGTGGAACAAAGGCCAATTTCATTCTCCCTTCAACAAGCAAAAAACGAACTCCATTAAACTCCATCCAACCACCACCCACTCCCCTCCTTTTCCTCCCACTATCACCTCTCACTGTTAGCATTCAATTACAACAAAAAACTTGACCTTCAAATGTCCCAAAACAAGGGTTTCTTTTCTTGTAGACTGAAAGTGGGTTTAGTGCGAATTTGGTTTTGTTGTGGTGCTGTTGGTATGAGTCGTGACGCGTTGGTCGATTTTTTTTTGTGTTGTGTTGGTCGATTTTTTTTTAATCCATTTACGAAGGCTAACTCAAACAATGCCCGAATGCTACATCATTATTGCCACCTTAACATTCAAGTTGCTTGTTGTGCCTAGGGATGAAGACTGCGAAGCCCCCCGGCACCACCACTACATGACATATATGAGGCTCAACTACTCAACGGTCCCAAAAGGCCTCGTCGCTTATTGACACACATCCATTCCTATATTTGCTTGACATTATGAGCCTTATTATCTGATGTAGGATTAAACACTTTTCTATTCGAGCCAACATTTCTAACAATCTCCACCTTAACGAGACTTGAACTTACTCTAGCTCAGGGTAAGCTCCACCAAAACTTGTTGTCTCGTACTTCCAACTTGTGGGATAAGCTCCACCTCAACGTGCACTTTCAACTTGCCTGAATGTGCACTTTCAACTCGCCAAGCCCGTTGACGCCAGGCAGAATAACGATTATCATGTAGGCTAATTTAACAGACAATTCACAAGGAAAATATACAAGAGATTCACCAAAAAACACTGAGAAATAACTCTAATGTTCAATTAAATTATTCAAATCAAATGTATCTCTAAATCAGCCCACAAGTCGGGTTTTATAGCTAAAGCTCATAATTATTAGAATTTTACCAAAAATAGCAAAATTCCAATAATCATGCTAAAACGAAATACGTAATAAAATAAATAATCTGGTCCAAATCAGGTTCAGAATCACTTCCTAAACTATAAATGAAATATTACTATAAAAGGAAAAAAACTAGTAAAAGTATGGATTCGGAAGGGGAAACAATAGATTTTGACCTTGGAAAGATGTGCACCGAACGTAGCATGGTGGCCACGACGTGCGCACCGCCAAGAGCTTTTCAAATTAGGGTCATATGCGTGATTCTGATAACCGTAGCCAAAGTTATGGCCAAAATACTGAAACACACGCAAAACCTACCCCAATTAATTAAGAAAAAGATCACAATTTCTTGCTATCTTTGCACTGATATGCCAACTCGTGGTATCTCAGCGCCAACAATGTGCTATCTGACAACTCAGCATCATCTGGCTCGGATCCTCCTGCATCACTCGGCTCCACCTCAATGTGCTACTTTGCACTTTCAACTTGCTAAGTCTAAGGTACTAGGATATTCCCCATGTCATTGGCACGATAAAAGTTTAAAACTTGTTAAAACATTATCACTCTTAAGTTTTCATCTTTCATACTTATATGTCTAATTAATCATCACCATTAACAATTGAAGAAAAATAAATAAATATCGAAATGTTGAGTATGGGAATCGACCTCATGCACTCTTGATGCTTTAAGTTTTATGTGGTCCGTTAAATTCTTATATTTGGATAAATCTCAGTCATCTTTTATCTCCCACCTCAAACACATCCTGTTTTGTAATATATACTAGTGTGTTCCCCGTGCTGTTGACACGATATGATATTTTTGGTAAGCTTCCTGACATGCCAATCCGTCCGTGCGTACGTCACTATGAACACTCTCACTTTGCTCAAGAAATCAATTGAAAAACATAAAAGTTACAATACAAAAGCCACTCATTTCACAATATAAAATGTATTTAATAATTTCCCAACAAATTTAAAATTGTATACAATGACAAATACTAAAAAATACAAAATTATAAATTTATGTGTACAGCAAAATAGATTTAGTATAAAAACTAATAAACAAAAAGGGTCAATGACCCAATAAAAAAAAAACTTCTTATTGATACAATACTCTATTGAATTTAATATTCACTTTTAGAGATTTGGCTTTTGCTAATTGCCCTAGTTAATTAAAGTTACAAAAGGTTAGAAAACCCATCAATCGTGATACACACGAAGTGAGATTTTCTCTAGTAATATTCGATATGTATATTTTTGATAATTTGTTGATAAATGCATACGCTATTTTCAACTTTTAATTTCCCCTTTGCTATTATTCACATTCGATATCAATAGAAATTTGCTTTTTCATTATCAGAACAAAAGAATTGATACCCAACCAATGAAATGGAAGAATTGATATTTGATGGAACTATATAGGCCTCCTGCCCGCTAACTAGCTCTTTTACAGATGTGCTGGCCTCATCAAAGCTTTGCTAAGTCAAGAACTTTACCTCATTTTCAATGATTTTGATGTAGAAAAATTCCCAACCCCATAAAAATTACATGTAGGACCCAATTTGTTTTTTTGCAATTTACCCCCAATCAATTGTACACTTTTTGTGAAGTAATGCACCCTTTTGCAACTTTCCTTAGAGGGCTTATGAGATAATCTCCTCAAGATTTATAATACATATAGTTTGTGGGTGTCTACACTGCAATTCCAGCCTCACCACGATGCTACATCTTGGTCACTAGTGTACCAAAATGGTTTAAGGGCTCATTGCATGCGGTAAATGCAATCGTAAATGTTTTACAAAAGTGACACTTGTTAGTTTAGTTTTAGTAAGTCTTCATTATAATATGTCTCCGATCATGTAAACCCAATCAAAAGTACCTAAATCTCGATGAGACAATATCTGATATCTATTAATGAATTTCTGACTCTAGAGAATTTCAAGACAACAATGTGATTGGTGACATCTCACGATCTGATGAAGAACACAATTGGTGAAGAAATATATGGTTTTATGAAGCATTTAAAATTCCTTTGTATCGCTCACATGTTTGGAGGAAATTAGAACTCTACAACAACAACAACAACTACAATTTTTATTTGTCCATGATTTTAAGTGGAAGTAAATGTGGTGGTGGATGCGGTTGCAAATCTAGTGGGGGTTGAAAAGGTAAATAAAGTCGTGGATAGTAATTCATTGCCTAGAAGACCTAAAACTTTGTATAGCTGGAGTTGATGGCTTTAGGACGCTGTGAAGGATATCCAATCTGTTGTTGTTTCATGATATTTCAGATGATATTTGGTTTCGATTAGGGATTACTTCTAGAACACATGCACCTGAGTGACGCAATCCATGCATATAGATATCTTTGGTCTTGAATTGTCATGTTAAAGTTTTTCATCGAAAGGGTGTACCAAGTGTATTTCAGTTGTTCGGACATCTGCTCTCTTTGTGAGAGAAGGGTTTGAGACTCACCAGTTAAAACTTTGTGAATTTTTGCCCGATTATTAGGAGCAAATGTGTTCCGTTGTTGATAAAACTTTGGGGATTAAATCTAGCTGCTTAGATGGACTACAACAGAGTGAAAGTAAGTCTTCATGTGAGGTGAAGATGATTGATCAGAGTGAAAACAAGTCTTCATGCGAGATGGAGGCAACGATGATGCTAAGTGACAACTATGATGTAGCCTTCCGACATGGTTTGGTTAACCCTCTGGAGTCATTGATGTAGCCTTCGGACACGAATTAATAAATAATAAAAAAGAGTCAATGACCCAATTTAAAAAAATATCATAACATACCTCATCCCTTACACATATTTAAGTCTTTTTGGAAATTAGTGATAAAGGAATAGTGAATCATATCCGCTCATTCCCATTGGGCATACTCCAAATAATAATTAAAAAAAAAAACACATGATAGCTTAACGAATGAAAACATGAATTGGAAACAAAAATCAAAAGATGACACTCAATCAAAGAGGGAGGAATTGAATGTGTTTGGTTGCATGGAATCTTTTTCCATGAGAATTCATGAGGGAATTACGTACATTTAAGCTACATAGACTTAAACACTCATCATCCATCACTAGATTAGATTTTGTGATTAATGATTAGATTTTGTGATTAATGATGAAAATGAATGTCCCATGATTATGAAAATCACATACTTTGAGGAGAGTAAGGAGTGAGATTCTCATTCACTTTTTTTTTTTTTTTTTTAAATTAAACCTCCAGTGGGGAGGGGCAGCTATGGGATGCCAGACCTTTATTAATTATCAAAAAATTGACTTACATTCTATACGGGGGTGCATTACGACTTTACCCGTATTAAAAACCAAGCAAAAAAAAAAGAAAGAAACAAATAACATAGTTCTAACAAGATGCGACAAAACCATACCAATACTAAACCAAAAGATAGCACCGAATGATAGCACAAAACTCACACCACCTATAGAATAACACACACTAGTCTCCATATTTCATTATGAGAGTCTGTCCAATGACCATACATATCCAGCCGTCCAAACCGCAGATTGCAAGAGCCATTTCCACACATAACCAACCCGCAGAGTCTGTCCAAAGAGCACAGAGTCTGTCCAAAAACGCAGATTGCAAGAGCCAAACTGCAGAGGCTGTCCAAAAATCACTTCCACACATATACAAGCCGCAGACTGCAAAAGCTTGTATATTGTAAATGCAAACTCGACAACCAAAACCAACACAACGATCACTCTGTCCAACGAGACAGAGTACTATGTCCAGCAAGCAGAGCACTCTGTCCAGAGAGGTAAAACAGAAGCCTGCAAAACCACATTGTCTTGCCCTCGCCATAAATACGAGATAGCACCATCATGATTTGCTGAAATCAAGCCGTCCAACCATAAATAACTCTGTCCAGCAAGACATAATTGTCCAAAAACAGGGCGCCATAAACAGTCCAGCAATACAGGCCACGCTGTCCACATGCAGGCAGCGCTATATCGCTGCTTTGAAACAAAACCCACAAACTATCCAGGCTGTCGCCCTGTCAAAACAGAGTATCTCCCCTGTTTTTTCAGATAATTGCTGCTCCACTTCATCCCCACTGATCCAACACACGCGCCGAATTGATTTCTGAGATTCTCAGACTTCCATAACCAAATAGTATCAAAGAAATTCACACTCATTTAACAGCCGGAAGTCTAAATGTAAGTGATGAGTGTTACCTCAATTAGCTTAAATGTAAGTGATCCCTTCACATGAATTCCTATGAAATAAGATTTCATGCAACCAACACACCCTTAGAATCACCCTTATGAAGGACAAAAAAAAAGACCGTTAGAATCACCCTTACGAACGAAAAAAAAGATTTATTAACACCACTTTTTTTTTCTTCTAAATTGGGTCATTTACCCTTTTTATTTTTTATTAATCCATGCTTGAAGGCTATATGAGTGACCCTATAAGATCATCGCCTCCATCTTGCATAGAGACTTGCTTTGGCTCCGGTCCATCGCATCTACCTTGCATGAAGACTTGTTTTCGCTTTGCTCCGGTCTAGTCCAACAGAATACATGTGCTCCCAATAATCGGGTGAAAACTCACAAAATCTTAACTGGCGAGTCTTGAACCCGCAATCTCTCACAAAGAGAGTTAATGTCCAACCAACTGAGCTATAATTGATGGACTTTGTTAACACCACTTATGATGAGTTAATTATGTTTTTGTCATTGCTTTTTTGCTTGTGTTAAGCCTCTAGTATTGATAGTTTGATATGATTAGTTAACTTTTACTACTTATTAATACTCGATTGCTCGCTATGCATGCGTGTGTGTGTGTGTATATATATATATATATATATATAACATACACTACTACAAATTTAGCATTTTAGGACGGTTTTAAGAACTAACCTCTTGACATTTTTAGAAAAAACAACAAGTAAATATGTTAATTTGAAGATTATTTAGGACTTCGTTTTTACCAAAAACATGGTTAGGCAAATATTTGTGACATTTGTATCGAATTTGTAAAGAATATGTAGCTATTTTTTTTTTTGGGGGGGGGGGGGGGGGGGGGGGGGTTGGGTTCTTATTAGCCATCATTACAAACTTAAAAAAAAACATCATTACAAACTTGTTACATTTAAAAAAACACGATTTATGAAGGCTCCGCTTGGTATATGGTAAAAGAATGCATGTGCAAAAGTTTACGGCGGTTACATAAACATTGGTGTTTGGTTGACTTTGCAGAAAATAGTTATTGGAATTTGAATGCAGGACCTCTACATCTTCTAGTTATAAAATTCTACAAAACTTTGCAGGATAAAATCTTTCGCATTACTTTGCAAAACTCTCATCGCCTCCTCTTACTTGAATTCTTCTTCCAACTCCTTAAAAACACCCCAACCATCACCACCACAACCACTGCCATTGCCACCACCATAGCCACTACCACCACCTCAACCACCATATCATAACCGCCTTCACCATAACCATTGTCGCCACCACCACAACTACCATCACCACCACCACTATAGCATAATTACTACAACCAGCACCATCACTACTATCATCGCTATGATCACCATAGCCACCAAAACCATCCACCCACCATTATATCCACCGAACCACCACAACCACCACCATTTCAACAACCACTGTCATTGCCACCACCAACGCCCACATTTGCAGTCACCATCACATCAATCACTTTTTCGTTGTCTTTGATTTTCTTTAATTACTACCAAGCGCTTGTAAAATAATGTATTGAAAACCAATACAATGCAAAAAAAAAAACACGATTTATGAAGGCTCCGCTTGGTATATGGTAAAAGAATGCATGTGCAAAAGTTTACGGCGGTTACATAAACATGGGTGTTTGGTTGACTTTGCAGAAAATAGTTTTTTTAAATCGTGTTTTTTTAAATCGGAGCCTTCATAAATCGTGTTTTTTTAAATGTAACAAGTTTGTAATGATGTTATTTTACAATGTACTAAGCGGGGCCTAAGTGTAATTATATCTTTCTCTCAGATATAATGACAAACCATCTTAAAATATATATAATAATTGTGTATTGACATCTAATAACGAACCATCCTAAAAACTATAATGTTTTTAATAGCTTTAAGTGTCATAAAAAAATTGGTTACAATTCTTGGTGATAACCGTCATAAATACTCTTCAAATATAATTTATAATATTTTTATTTTTTATTTTGTAAAAAATCAAGAGCCTAGTTTTTCAAATCTTGGAGGAAGATTTAATACTAAATTGAAACCGAAGCAATCTCAAAGTTGTTAAGATTTTATTTTTTTAAAATATGCCTCAATATCACATAATGTCTCTAAAATCACATTTTCGCAATTTTGTATAATCTTGGCAATCTTAAGAAGGTTATAAAGTTGATGAAACAATAACTACTTTCTCAATTATTATTTGTTTAATTATTAAGGAAGAAATTCATTTTTTGTTTATATCTTGAAGATAAATAGCTTTTAATTTTGTTTAAGAACAATTTTATTTAGTGTAATATCAAATTTTTAGGAGGAGATAGTGTGTTGGAAATGTGCCTAGTCGAAAAGGATGCGATGCTTACACTAGGGATGCTAACACTTAACTAGATATTTGTACATTAAGGGGCTTTAGGTCAGTGGCAGAGATTCTACTTTCAAAGGTTTGAAACTTGGGAAAACAAAAATAAATTGCAAAAGCAATTCCAATTTTCACATATTGAAACTCGGGCGGACCAACTAGTTGTACTAGAATAAGTTGTTGAGGTTCACAGCAGAAAGGAATTCACACAATGAAGCTATCCCACCCAAACGCGAATAAATCATACGCAATATCTCTGATCATCTTCTAAGTAAACCCCCGACTACATAGTTGGACTTGATGGGTGTGTAATTATGTAGTGGACTGAGAAACTGGCGTTGTTGAAATTTTTCTTTTTTCTCTCCTTCCAAATAGACTATGCAAGGGCATGGTGGAGAGAATGTAATAGCCATGTATCCAGTGTATTGGAGTTGTAGGGTGGGTTTGAAAACACTGAACTCTGCCATGAAATGAACCCAAACTCTTCTAGAGAACTGACATAACTGCAACCTTGCAAGCAAGTCGTGGAAGGACCTAACACTGACATCGTTAAGATTTTTTTTGCCATACCCAGCAATTCTCTCCGCTGGAGAACTGATTCAAGAGGTGACAAAATTGTTGTATCTGATGTTATCAAGAGGTAAAAAACCTAAGGTTTAAGTGTCACATCATTCTATAACTCCATTGTTAGACTTTGAATTTGAAGTGGGTATGGTTCCCCCACCCAGATTGAATTTTTTTCATGTGGATGGCTATTCATGGCAGGATCCTATTCCTAACATTGGACAATCTTAAGAAGGTTCTAATAATCCCCAACAGAAATCATCTTTGTGGCTGATATCAGCCACCTCCTTCTCCAATACTCTACCTACTTTAAAAGAAGTTTTACTTTCTTAAGAGAATTTGGTATTATCAAAAGTTTTGACGGCAATTTTACGGATTGGCAAGGGGCCAAGTTCAACCAGCATATAGGCATGCACATGGATTTGGAACAGATTGCTACACGCAATCTCTTGGACCTTATAGATGGTTAGAAAAGAAAAGAAAACCTTGGCAAATGTAATAATATTTGTTTTAGTCTGAAGATGGTGACTGGAATTGGGCAATTCGATCAATAATTCAATGGTTCTCACATATTAAACATATTGCGAAGACATGAAATAATGTACAGTTATTGTCAACAAAAGGAATAATGTATGAGAAAAGGAGGTTCGAGAAATGGCGCTGGAGATCAGATCTCTTCATATAGTGATGCAGTACAACAAAGCGCAATAGAGTATTTGGCACGATATGATCAAAAGAAGTCCACGCGAAGAGGAAAGTCTGGAATAAGTAACAATGGCTCAGCAGGGACTTGTTGTTTTAATTCAGATTCCCATGAAATCTCTTATTGGCATCTTTGCTAATAATTTTTTTAGCAGTCTTTTAATTCCGTTTCTTTTAGGATGTCTTTATTAATAAGTAAAAGAGTCTTAGGAGTATTTTGGTTAAAATAGGAACCTTACTATAGTTTAGAAAGTCCCGTTTCAGGTAGGTTTAGTGTTCTTTTCTTTATAAATTGGTGATTGTAATAGGAAAAAGTCCGTTTTTTGATAATAATAATCCTGGATCAGTTTTAGATAACTTTCTCTTGTTGCGTTAATTCCCTATTGTTCTTGGTATTCTTCGTGGAGAATCAACAAGACTGTGGAAGGTTGTGTTAGTCGCCTAGCTGATTTCAGCCCCTCAAAACGTTCCCTACATCAGTTGGTATCAGAGCCAAGTCGTTTCCTGCACCATGCCGAGTGGAAGATGTCCTGGTGTTCGTGAAGTTTCGCTAGAAGAGGTAATTGAACGTGATGATATAGCGCGATTGGCACAACAATTCGAAGCAAGGTTTGAGGCACAGTCACAGCAGGTGGCTGCCTTGACTGTCCAACGACAAAATCACCCCCCAAACCCACATTATGTGGAGGAGGAAGGTGTCGGTGATGACCTTGATAACCCCTTTGCCGAGCAAGGACACAGGAGAAGGAGACTGGTGGTCGACAATCCCATAGAAAATCATGATTTGAGGCGATGGGAGTCCTGGTTGAAGGTAGAAATACCTAAATTCCATGGGGGTCTGCAGCCAGAGGAATTCCTTGATTGGGTTAATATCGTCGAGGAGGTTATCGATTTCAAAGAAGTCCCTGATAAAAAGCGTGTTCAGCTAATAGCAACGAGGTTTCGTGGGGCTGCTACTAGGTGGTAGCAAAAAAAACTCGCTCGAGCCCGACGTGGAAAAACAAAACTTGTTTCGTGGGAAAAACTTAAGAAGCACATGCGCTTGGCATTCCTACCTCATAACTACGCATGGGCGTTGTACCAACGTCTTCAAAATCTGAGACAGGGTGCTAAATTAGTCAACGACTACACCATTGAATTTTATCAATTAGTGGTGCACAATGACCTGGTAGAGACAGACGAACAGTTGGTCTCTTGATACATTGGAGGGTTGCGTCAACATTTCCAGGACATTCTCAATTTGTTTGATCCATTCTCAATCTCCGAAGCGCATCAGCGGGCGATACACCTTGAAAAACAACTGAATTGGAGGGGCGGTAATCTTCTGTGGGACGACGCTAATGCGAGTAGCCAAAACAGAATGCTGCCAAGAAGCCAAAACAGCGCTGGCACGCAGCCTACGAGCCGCGCACCAGCTCAATAGGGTGTTGCCAGTAAGCCGAACGTCCCTGGACAGGTACATAGAGCATCCATCTCGGAGGCCAAGTACTTCAAGTGTGGCGAAACAGGCCACCGAGCAGCTGAGTGCAGGAAGGGTGATCGAACAGGTAAAGGAGTGTTTGTCGAAGGCGAAGACCTTAGCGATGAACAATTTGGGGACATCGACCAAGACCCTGTGTTCGATACCAATAGTGATGACCCACCGCACGAGGAATATGTCCCAGGCGATCAAGGACAGTCCTTGGTAGTAAGAAGAACATGTTTTACTCTGAAGGAGACTGAGGGCAATGCGTGGCTTCACAATAACATCTTCCATTCTACGTGCACCATTGGCGGAAAAATTTGTCGCCTAATCATTGATTCTGGAAGCTGCGAAAATGTGGTGGCGGAGGAGATTGTTCGAAAGCTGAAATTGGATACAATCCAACATCCAAGTCCCTACAAGCAATCCTAGCTTAAGAAGGGCAATGAGGTAACGGTTTCGAAAAGTTGCTAAGTAAAATTTTCTATTGGTTCTAAGTATAAATATCAAGTGTGGTGTGATATTGTTGCTATGGATGCGTGTCATATTTTATTGGGTAGACCTTGGCAGTGTTATAGAAATGTTATTTATGATGGGCGTAAGAATACTTATAGTTTCACGTGGGATGCTACCTAAATTGTACTCATGCCTAGCAAAGAGGTCGCACCTAAACCACCAACTGGGGAGGGTTCAAATCTCTTATCTATGAAAGAATCCGGGATGGTTTTCGTACTGATAGGAAATGATGAGCAGATTAGCATTGATATTCCGAAAGTTGTACAACTTCTGATTGATGAGTACCAAGATGTGTTTTCGAGTGACCTACCGCGAGGGTTACCACCTGTAAGGGATATACAACACCAGGTTGACTTGTTACCAAGCTCAAACCTTCCTAACCGACCACATTACCGTATAAGCCCAAAAGAGCACGAGGAGCTTTGACGCCAGGTAGAGGAACTTTTGTCCAAGGGCCACATCCGGAAGAGTCTTAGCTCTTTCGCAGTACCCGCACTGCTCACGCCAAAAAAAGACGGTAGTTGGCACATGTATGTTGATAGTAGAGCTATAAGTAAGATAACAATCAAATATCGTTTTCCTATTCCTCGGTTGGATGGCCTGTTGGATCAGCTATGTGGAGCCAAAGTGTTCAGTAAATTTGATCTTAAGAGTGGTTACCATCAGATTCGGATTCGCTCAGGAGACGAATAGAAAACAACCTTCAAGACGCGCGAGGGGCTATACGAATGGCTTGTGATGCCTTTCGGTCTTTCTAATGCACCAAGTACTTTTATGCGGGTCATGAACAAAGTGTTGCGTCCTTTTATTGGTCAATTTATGGTCGTTTATTTCGACGATATACTGATTTATAATGCTAATGCCAACTTACATAGTCAGCATCTTCGAGACTTTCTTTCAATTTTACGCAGGGAGAGATTGTTTGCGGCAACCAACAAGTGTTCATTCATGACCGATAGGGTACTGTTCCTTGGGTACGTGGTTTCCAAGGATGGCATTTCAGTGGATGAGTCAAAAGTGGAAGCAATCAAGCAGTGGCCAACGCCTTCAACCCTGCATGAGATTCGAAGTTTTCATGGGCTAGCATCTTTCTATCGCCGATTCATTCCTCATTTCAGCACCATTATGGCACCCATCACCGACTGTATGAGGGCTGGACATTTTCATGGTCTGAAAAAGTAGAAGCCGCTTTTTGCGTGATCAAGGAAAAGCTAATTTCATCGCCTATCCTTATTTTGCCTGATTTTCTCAACCGTTCGAGTTACATTGCGATGCCTCCAAAATGGGTATTGGCGCGGTCTTAAGTCAGCATGGCAAATCAATTGCCTTTTTCAGTAAAAAGTTACATGGTGCAAAATTAAATTACAACACCTATGATGTGGAATTTTATGCAGTGGTCCAAGCATTGAAACATTGGCGCCGTTATTTGATACACAACGAGTTTGTCTTATATTCTGATCATGAGTCATTAAAACATATTAATAGTCAAGATAAACTCTCCTTTCGACATGGCAAGTGGGCTACATATTTGCAGGAATATACGTTTGTCCTCAAACACAAGGCTGGCTTGTAGAATCGCATGGCTGGTGCTCTTAGTCGCCGATCTTCTTTAATCACCACTATGCGCACCAAGGTATTGGGTTTTGATTCTTTCCGTGAATTATTGGCTACTGGCCATATTTTGCAATTGTGGTGGATGATGTACTAGCAGGCAATCGTTCCGACTTTGTGGTTTGTGATAATTTTCTCTTCAAAGGGAACCAGTTGTGTGTGCCTACCTCTAGCCTCAGGTTGAAGATCATTCGGGAACTATATGGGGAAGGGCATGTTGGGAGAGAAAAGACGTATCAGCTTGTTTCGAGCTCTTACTTTTGGCCAACCATGCGTAAAGAGGTGTATAAATTTGTGAAGGGCTGGCGTATTTGTCATGTTTCTAAAGGTAAATCAACTAATGCAGGGTTGTACATGCCTTTACCTGTTCCAAGTCAACCGTGGACTGATGTTAGCATTGATTTCGTGTTGGGGCTTCCTCGTACCCAATGGGGATTGGATGCTATTTTGTGGTCGTTGATCGTTTTTCCAAAATGGCACACTTTGTTGCCTGCAAGAAGACGACAGATGCAGTGAATGTGGCTCAATTATATTTTCAGAAAGTTTATCCTCTTCATGGACTTCCTATGTCTATTGTGTCGGACAGAGACACACGATTCCTTAGTCATTTTTCACGAAGCTTATGGGAACTTGCCAGTACCAAGCTTGATTTCAGTAGTGCATATCATCCGCAGACAGATGGGCAAACAGAGGTTGTTAATCGCTCATTAGGTGATATTTTGCGCAGTTTGGTTGACACTCATTTGAAGTCGTGGGATCAGAAACTCTTTTAGGCTGAATTTTCTTTCAATCGTAGTGTCAACAAAAGCATGGGATTTAGTCCTTTTTGTGTGGTTTATGGCTTCAATCCTCGGTCACCTCTCGACCTAGCACCTATACTGGACCGGGCTCGTGTCCATGGTAAGGCTGAGACCTTTATTAAATAGCTTCAATACATTCATGAGGATACTCAGAAAAATTTATTAGAGTCTGTTGCTAAGTATAAGGTCGCAACTGATAGGAAGCAACGACTTGTGGACTTCGAGGTAGGGGATTTCGTGTGGGCCATCTTAACTAAAGACAAATTTTCAATTGGAGAGTATAACAAACATTATTGCACGGAAGATTGGCCCGTTGGAGATTCTCGAGAAGATCAATTCTAATGTGTTTAATGTGAAGCACCTTATTCCATACCATGATGATAACTCTGATGATGATACTTTAAATTCGGGGACGAATTCTCTTGACCCAGGGGAGAATGATGCAGTACAACAAAGCGCAATAGAGTATTTGGCATGATATGATCAAAAGAAGTCCACGCGAAGAGGAAAGTCTGGAATAAGTAACAGTGGCCTAGCAGGGACTTGCTGTTTTTAATTCAGATTCCATCAAATCTCTTATTGGCATCTTTGCTAATAATTGTTTTAGCAGTCTTTTAATTCCGTTTGAATTCCGTTTTTTTTAGGATGTCTTTATTAATAAGTAAAAGAGTCTTAGGAGTATTTTGGTTAAAATAGAAACCTTACTATAGTTTAGAAAGTCCTCTGTCAGGTAGGTTTAGTGTTCTTTTCTTTATAAATTGGTGATTGTAATAGGAAAAGTCAGTTTTTTGATAATAAAAATCCTGGATCAGTTTTAGAGAACTTTCTCTTGCGGCGTTAATTCTCTATTGTTCTTGGTATTCTTCGTGGAGAATCAACAAGACTGTGGAAGGTTGTGTTAGTCGCCTAGCTTATTTCGGCCCCTCAAAACGTTCCCTACATCATCTAGCTAGTCGGTTATTCATTATCAGACCATGGAGACATTTTCTTAAAGATGATGCTCTTAATACAATTCCTATATGGATCTGTTTGAATAACATTCCTCTCATGTTTTGGAACTCCAAAGGATTAGAAGCCATCGCGAGTGCAGTAGGTATCCTCCTACTACTGGACAAAACTGAAGAAGATAAGGTGAGAATGAATTTTGCTAGAGTTTGTGTTGAAATAAATGTTACCAGTTTTTTTTTTAAATCTAATATTGTTCCCTACATAAGTTTAGTAGTATTTAGATGACTGACATATACATTCATGACAATTGCTAACAGATCCAAGTAAAAATCTAACTGGCGAGGGAAGCAGCGAGGGACCCCACAGGGGGAGGGGGAGCCGTCCATTCCCTTTGGGATGCGCATTTGAATTTTCAACGTCGCATCTCAGGGGAAATCGACGGCTCCCTCTCCCCCCTGTGGGGTCCCTCGCTGTTTTCCTCGCTGCGTCCCTCGACAATTAGACGGGTTCCAGATCCAAATATGCAAGCATAAACATGGCATTATTGTTCCAAATAGTATTTATTTCAAACACAAAGTAAAAGAAAATCGAAAAACTTTTTATTTTCATACAATTCACGACTACACAACATCTTACTCTCCTAGCCTACCAGCACATCAGCCACAGACAACGTGAACGAAACATCCATACCATACCCATTTACTGCCCTTGTCTGACAGACTCGAGAGCTTCAATCATAACCACGCTATTTCAAATAATAACCACCATGCCGATATCATTTTTCTCATTGCCATTGGACTCCACAGTGTTATCAATCACCAAATTCATAAACTGATCGAATCCACAGTGTCCCAACCACAACACGGTTAGCATTCAGCTTGATTTGGAGTTGCTTATCCATGTACTTTTCGAGGTCCGGAGGCTAGCCTGGTCTGCTCATGGTGTGTTAGAAGGAAACGAAGAAGTTCGTCTAGGGTTTATGTCACGCCCTGACCCGCCACGGGAATCGCAGCGTGCCGATGCGTGAACTAACACCTACACAGGCGGATCGTAACCGGCCACAACATCATAATATAACACATTCTTGATACGAGAAACACACAAAAATAAAACTACGCTAAAGTTTGAACAAAATAAATATATATTTGATTCCCCCCGCCAGAGTCATAGCGACAAAACCAGTATACAAACATTTAGTTTAACAATAGAGTACATTTGAAACACAGAGGAAGCAAAACATACCCGTACAGGGTGGACACAACCAAAAAGCACAAAACGCTCCTACAACGAAAACCGGGGCCTACGCGCCACGATCAACAGGAACTCCAACACTGCCTGCACTCCAATAGAAGCACACCCCAAGCTTGCGGGCTCAGCAAAGCACAAAACTAGCTGGTGCGAGCGAACTAAATACAAATAATGGAATACTATACAAGAAAAATTCATGCCAGACAACAATAATTAAACAACAAGTTCTAAAGTCTAAATCACACCGTGTCTCTAAGGATAATGTTTCTAAGTTCAAGCAACAACACAAATATTTCAGATTCAACAATAACTACCAGTTTATTATATGTCGATTATTACACGTGATTCAACATGGTAAATATCAAGCAATGGAAATAAATCAATCTCATAATTCTTCCTAGTCTCCTAGGTATAGCAATCAAGTTGAAATCAGAAATCCTGTAAAATCCTGTATAAGTGTCTCATATCGTAGGTATCCGCATACCCTACGAATGTGTCTCACCCAGACACATCCCACAACGTGCACCAGTACCACTTCGGGCTTGTTTGTATCCTAATGGGGTGCCATCTGCCAGGATACAAACTCAAACATCCCGAATGACTGGCCTAACACGGCCAACCTAACATAATCAAAATCAAGCGCGCTGGGAGGGAAAGCGAGTAATCTCCAAAGCACGTCCTCCGGGACCCGTCCTACTGCACTCTATAGTGGCAAGTGCGTGCGGGAGCTCACCGCACCTCAGCAAGCTTGCCACATGCAGTAGCGTCCACAATGTCAGGTGCGAGTCATCTCAAGCACCATCCAACTCACGATGCGAGCAAGCTCCTAAGCATCGGCAAACAAGCATTATAGCGGGGTAAAGACACTTATACTACTATCCACATGCACAAATGACAAGTTTGTACATAACCAAATGTACAAACGTGCAATCATAAACAATTCGCCAATTTTTGTAAAACCACGACTATGCCAGGGTCCCAACCTGACCCAAATCACCACAATAAATTTATTCGAGTCGATTATCATACATGCTCAAGACTCGAAAATTCACGGTAAAACACAATATGCTATGCAAACTCGACAACAAAGCATACAAGTCTCATGTCATTACACCAAAGCCTAATCACACCAAAATTATTATTCGATTTCATTCAAGTATAACATGCTTTCCGAAAGTCCAATGCATAATTCATTCACACATAACTAACACAATCCTCGAAATATCTGAAAACTCCGAATTTCAGATTTGGATTCAATTCCACACAATTGACGGTATAATGTAAAAATTCAATTCAAATACTTATTTCTTAAAATAAAAATTATAGTTCCACTCACCTGGCGGAATGGATTTTCAAAACCCAATTCCTACCGGTCGAAGCTCCAAACACGCAATACCACGAATGCGGGGCCACGAAAATTCTAAAACTGCAAGGCGGACTCGAAAATGAGCAAACTAGCCGAAAACTGAAATAAATAAATAAATACAAGCGGCGCGTGACTGAAAGGAAAACTTACAGGCAATAGGAATTCGGCAACCACCCCGCCGAAACCCAAAGTTTGGCGAAAACGCACCGAAACCCTCCCTACTCCGGTCTGATCGCTACCAAACTGCACAACAGCCCGCAAAAGAGTCTAAGGACTCTCGGAGTCACGAAAATGAGGCTCACCCACCCACACAAAGCCCGGTTTCAGGCCGAGGAACTTTCCAAACAAACATGCACCCTGATTTTTTGAAAATTTTTTTGGCCAACTCCAAAACAGTCTTGCATGTCGGTTCTAAGGGCTCCCAAGGACGCCACCAAGGCCCCAACACGGCTGATCGGAGCTACCCAAACCAAAAGAAAACTGATTTTTTTTTAAAAACGCAGGTCTCACAGTTTACTTCGGCTCCGCGGAACTCTACACCTCTCCAAAGCCCTAGACAGATTAGTCTAAAATGTTACCAGCACACTCCCTAAACAAATCCCAGTTGTAGTTCATCCTTCTTCCCTTTGTCATTATGGCCATTTGTGGTTCATCCGCTTGTTGTTGTCCACAGGTTTATAAACCTTAAAAGCCTGTTACTTGATGCCATGCTTGTCATCACACCCTGTCCTACTGTGACCAAAAACATTACAATGTGTGCACTTCACTGGTTTCCACGCATATTGAATATCAATCGAATGTGTTCTCTCACCATCTATTAGCTTATGTAGTAGATGATGAGAAAACACATTCGATTGATGTTGAATATGTGTGGAGACCAGTGAAGTGCAAACATTGTAATGTTTTTAGTCACAGTAGGGAAGGGTGTGACAAGCATGGCATCAAGAAACCGGCTATTAAGGTTTATAAACCCGTGGACAACAACAAGAGGATGAACCACAAAACCTTTGGCCATAATGACAAAGGGAAGAAGGTAGTGGTGCAAGAGAATGATTTCGAGGGTTGGACTATGGCTAGTGGACGCCACACATTCAAGCCCAAGAAGATCGGTAGCAGAGATGAGGGAAACAATGGTAATCAGACTATTGCAGCTGAGAACATTGAAGTTAATGAAGCTGTTGTTTCTGAAGATAGTCAGGACAACAAGCAAGTTGGTGATAGTGACGTAGAAGAGTGTTTGAACGAGGACAACAAGCATGATGGTGATAGTGATGTAGAAGAGAGTTTGAATGAGGACAACAAGCATGATGGTGATAGTGGTGAAGAAGATGGAAACAACAAAGGAAATCAAACTGATAATGAGCAGGCTGTAGATGTTCCAAGTACCCCAAACAACTTTCATATGGTTTATTCTTCATCCATAGAATAACAAAATTTTCTTTTTGACGGTATAGATGGAAGTCCACAATCTCTCCGAAGGATTAATAGTCTTTTGAAGATGATTGAAGAATGGAAATGAAGTTAGCAATGTCATGAAGGATGTAATAAAAAAATTGGGCAGAGATATGATGAAGGAAGAACTCACAGCAATAAAAGCTCTATTGGAAAATGAAGCAACTATTGTGGATCAAAACACTATTGAAGATGAATGTGAAGTTGCCACAACTCAGCCACCTAAGAAATACGCTTCTCGAAGCAAAAGGGCAAATCCTAAATTCAGGTAGTTAATGACGATAATCCATATAGGATGCAGACGTCTATGGGAATCTTTTTGGATGCTAGTTTTAAACTAGCATTTAATGATTTCTTTGTCAGGGACCACTGATCTCATGTTCATTACGTCGATTTCTCTAACATCTTGTGCTCCACATTACATACGAATCAAGTCATGAAGGTGATTAAAGGATTGATTGGTGCTTATGAGAGAGTAAAGTTATGGCAGATGCACCAAGCAACCACTTCTGTAGCAGACCACCTTGCTAGATTACTCCTCATACTGGAGACCATTGAATTAGAACTAATTAGGTTTCTCATTGGAATTTTGAAGCAATTTTATGTTGTTGTTGATGATGTCACGAGTGAATGTTTGAGTGATTGTAATCTTCATCACCTTTATTATTATTATTATTATTATTATTATTATTATTATTATTATAAGGTTTGGGACTGTTAATGGTCAATTTATACTAACCACGTTAGCGGATGTAATGCTAAACATGAGCTTTCCTAGCCTGTTATTATTGTAAGGCTATATAAAGCCAAGTTTGTTCAATAAGAAGACAGATCATTCATCCCGAATATTGTTGAGCTTTGTTTTCATTTTGTGATCAAAGTTTCCCAACATTGAAAACACTGAACTCTGCCATGAAATGAACCCAAACTCTTCTAGAGAACTGACATATCTGCAACCTTGCAAGCAAGTCGTGGAAGGACCTAACACTGACATCGTTAAGATTTTTTTTGCCATAGCCAGCAATTCTCTCCGCTGGAGAACTGATTCAAGAGGTGACAAAATTGTTGTATCTGATGTTATCAGGAGGTCAAAAACCTAAGGTTTAAGTGTCACATCATTCTATAACTTTGTTAGACTTTGAATTGGAAGTGGGTATGGTTCTCCACCCAGATTGAATTTTTTTCCTGTGGATGGCTATTCATGGCAGGATCCTATTCCTAACATTGGACAATCTTAAGATGGTTCTAATAATCCCCAACAGAAATCATCTTTGTGGCTGATATCAGCCACCTCCTTCTCCAATACTCTACCTACTTTAAAAAAAGTTTTACTTTCTTCTTAAGAGAATTTGGTATTATCAAAAGTTTTGAAGGCAATTTCAAAGAATGGCTCATGGATTGGCAAGGGGCCAAGTTCAACCAGCATATAGGCATGCACATGGATTTGGAACAGATTGCTACACGCAATCTCTTGGACCTTATAGATGGATAGAAAAAAAAAAAAAAAAAAAAAAAAAAAACCTTGGTAAATGTAATAATATTTGTTGTAGTCTGAAGATGGTGACTAGAATTGGGCAATTCGATCAATAATTCAATGGTTCTCACATATTAAACATATTGCGAAGACATTAAATAATGTTCAGTTATTGTCAACAAAAGGAATAATGTACGAGAAATGGCGCTGGAGATCAGATCTCTTCATATAGCTAGTCGGTTATTCATGTTGGAGTTTTATCTCTGTTGGAGTTTTCTTCTAACTCTGATTTGTTTTCTTAAACACTTCTTTGGATTATTTCAACTTGATCATACTTGATTACAAAAGAGAGATATATATAGTGGTTTTGGAACATCCCACTTAACCATGAATACATTTCCAAGAAGTAAATTTATAACATAGGAAACATCAAAGGATTCCTAAGAACTAGAGCTTCATAATTCCAGGAGATGAGAGTTCCAATGCTTCATTAGTTCCATAGTTAACAACACATTAATCTTTAACACTCCCCCTTAATGTGTTGTTCTCGAACTCCCAATGCCGTTCTCAATTGCTGAAATCTGTCTCTTGGAAGAGCTTTTGTGAAAATGTCTGCAAGCTGATCTTGTGATCTGCAAAACTCAAGCTTCACTTCTCCTTCTTCAATTGCTTCTCTAATGAAATGATGCTTTATGGCAATGTGTTTAGTTTGGCTATGAAACACAGGGTTCTTTGCCATGGCGATAGCCGATCGGCTGTCACAACAAAGTATAACACCTTCTTCTTGTTTTTCTCCAAAATCTTCCAGAATTCTTTTCAACCAAATTGCTTGTTGTGTTGCCAAACCTACTGCAACATATTCAGCTTCGGCAGAGGATTGAGCCACAGTTTGTTGCTTCTTTGAACACCAAGAAAACACACCCGATCCAAGGGAAAAAACATAACCAGAAGTGCTTTTCATATCATCTACACTTCCTGCCCAATCACTATCACTGTAACCTATTAACTTCAACTCTGAATTTTTCTCAAAATTGATTCCATAATCCAATGTGCCTTTGACATATCTAAGCACCGTTTTTGCTGCTCCAAGATGCAAATGACTGGGTTTGTTCATGAATCTTGAAAGTAAACTTGCTGAAAGCATTAACTCCGGTCTTGTAGCCGTAAGATAAAACAAACTCCCAATCAAACTTCTATATATGATTGCATCAATCATTCTTCCACCATCTTCTTTTCTGAATTTTTCATTCACAACTAATGGAGTATCAACAGGCTTGCAATCCAGCATCCCAAACTTCTTCAAAACATTTTCTGCATACTTCTTTTGACAAATGAAAACTCCATTCTCATCTTGATACACTTCTATACCAATAAAATGATGTAGCATTCCCAAATCACTCATCTCATATTTTTTCATCATCTCCATCTTGAATTCTTCAAGCATCCTTTTATTATTCCCAGTATAAATCAAATCATCAACATAACGAACATAACGTGCAACAAAAAGAATGTCAGCCTCACCTTGATGCTTCACATACAAAGTAGGCTCACTCTTGCTTCTTTCAAAGCCTTGCGCAATGAAATAGCCATCAATCTCACTGTACCATGCTCTAGGAGCCTGTTTCAGCCCATAAAGAGCTTTTTTCAACCTGTACACCTTATCCTCTTGGCCTTTAATCACAAAGCCTTCAGGTTGCTGCACATAAACTTCTTCTTTTAATTCTCCATTCAGAAATGCGGACTTCACATCAAGCTGGTACAAGTTCCATCCTTTTTGAGCTGCCAAAGTAATGATTGCTCTCACAGTATCTAGGCGAGCAACAGGGGCAAAAGTCTCATTGAAATCAATCCCAGGTTGTTGTGCATAACCTTTCACGACCAGTCTTGCTTTGTTTCTTTGGATTGAGCCATCCGGATTATGTTTCACTTTGAAGACCCATTTCACACCAATAACTTCTTTGTCATTTGGCTTCTTTACGAGCTGCCACGTCTTGTTCTTCTCAATTGCATCAATTTCTTCTTGCATAGCATTTCTCCAACAATCTTCTTGGATTGCTTCTTCAAAATTTTCTGGTTCCACTTCACAAAAGTTACATCTAGCAAAAACATCATCCAAACTCCTCATTTTTCTTGGAGTTGAGCTAGGAGATGTAGAACTAGAACTTGATGTAGATGAAGAACTTAGTGATGAAGAATTTGGTGAAGGAGGGGCTATTTAATTTTCTTCATCCACTGATTTTTGCTGCATTATAGGAACTGAAATTGATCTATCGTCAACTTTGTCTTCTAGCCAATTCCAAGAGGTCTTTTCATCAAATACAACATCACGGCTTATGACAACCTTCTTTGTCTTCAAATTGTATAATCTATAGCCCTTTGACATCGAGCTATAGCCAATGAAAATGCATCTTTCACTGGTTTCATCAAGCTTTGTTCTCTTCTCCTTAGGAATATGAGCATAGCAAACACACCCAAAAACTTTTAGATGGTTCACTGATGGTTTTCTTCCACTCCAGGCTTCAAAAGGGGTCATATCCCACACAGCTTTTGTTGGACTTCTATTCAGCAAATATACAGCCGTATTCACAGCTTCAGGCCAGAATACTTTTGGTACACCCATAGCAAATAACATAGACTTAGCCATCTCCATCACGGTCTGATTCTTCCTTTCGGATATGCCGTTTTGTTGTGGTGTATACCCAACAGTTAACTGCCTCTACATGCCTTCTTCTTCACAGAATTTATTGAACTCATTTGAGGTGTACTCCTTTCCCCGATCACTTCTCAACACTACAATGAATCTGCCACTTTGCTTTTCAACAACGGCTTTAAATTTCTTGAAAACTCCAAACACATCAGATTTTTTTCTCATGAAATAAACCCACGTCATGCGAGTATAATCATCAATGAACAAGTTGAAATATTTGTTTTTAGCATGAGACAAGGTTCTCATTGGACCACACACATCGGTATGCACTAGCTCCAGCATTTCTTTGGCTCTCCATGCACCTTGTTTTGGAAATGGTTGGCGATGATGTTTGCCAAGAACACATCCTTCACAGACAGCAGGTTTCTCCTCAATTGTTGGTAGACCAAACACCATATTCTTCTTAGCTAGCACCTTGAGACTATTGAAGTTCAAGTGCCCAAGCCTCTTGTGCCATAACCATGAGTCATTCACTTCTCTTGCCATCAAGCTGACATTCTTTCCATAGCTGAAAGAGAGTGGAAAGCTTCTAGATTTGGTCATTTTAACCACAGCAACAAGTCCTCCTTTGGGATCAAAAATTCTGCATTCTCCATTCTCAAAATGAAGAGAATAATCCTTTTCAAGAAGCTGACCAACGCTAAGAAGATTTTCATCCAACTCTGGAACATTAAGAGTATCTTGGATAGTTCTCCTTCCTTGTTTTGTTTCCACGCCAATACTTCCCTTGCCTTTAACTTCAACAAATGCTCCATTGCCCAATTTTACTTTTGAGCAAAAGGATGTATCCATGTCAATAAAGACTTGCTTGTCACCAGTCATGTGATTGCTGCAACCGCTGTCTAGGTACCACACATTTTTCTGCTCCTCTTGGGCTTTTTGACATGCGAAGAATAAGTTGCCTCCATCTCCTTCTTCCTCCATAAAGCTTGCTTGTTGAGGCTGGCCATATCGACAATCTTTTTGTAAATGACCGAACTTCTTACATTTATAACATTGAAGCTTCCCTTTATTCCAACAATCCTTCTCATCATGGTTCATCTTCTTGCAGATTCCACACCATTTGGAAGATGTGCCTTCATTACTTTTTGCACCAAAGCTGCTTCTTCCTCTTCCATAGCTGCTTCTTCCTGATTTGCCTCCTCTAGAAGAATCACTTCTAGTTTCCGCCATATGCTTCTTGCCATCATTTTTGGAGTCAAAGGTGAGCTTAGATTGAAACGCACTCTCCACAAATTTTTCAGAGTGACGTGACAACCTTTGCTCATAAGATTTTAAGGAACCCACCAGACCTTGAACACTCATAGTGGATAGATATTTAGTTTCTTCAATAACAGCCACAATAGGATCAAACTTCTCTGTCAAGCTAATCAGAAATTTGTCAATAACTCTTCTATCATCAATTGTATCTCCATAGGACTTCATTTGATTCACCACATCAATCAGCCTATTGTGATAATCATTCAAGCTTTCATTATCCTTCATCTTCTGATTTTCAAAATCTCTCTTAAGAGATTGAAGTTTAATTGATTTCACCCTGGAATCTCCTTCAAATTCTGCTTGAAGAATATCCCAAGCTTCCTTGGATTTCTTTGCTCTCATGATCCTTGGAAAAATGACAGCTGCAACACCTCTTTGAATCATCCCAAGAACACCAGCATCTTTGGTTTTTATCTTCTTCCACTCTTGACTTGCTTCATTCGTCATCCCTGCTGTATTTTCAGGTTCTTCATACCCATTCTTTACTAGCTCAAGCACTTCTAGGGACATGAACAAGGTTTCCATCTTTATGGACCAGAACTCATAGTTTTCTCCTTCAAACAAAGGAACATTTACATTGCTGAAGGTTGTGTTGATTGTTGATGACGAGCTTGTGTTTGCCATTACTCCGTCTTCACTTTTCTTTTCTTTTTGATTGGATCAATAGAGCTCTGATACCACTCCGCCACATATTCTAGCCCAAGAAGATCGGTAGTGGAGATGAGGGCAACAATGCTAAGCAGACTACTGCAGCTGAGAACATTGAAGTTAATGAAGCTCTTGTTTCTGAAGATGGTCAGGACAACAAGCAAGTTGGCGATAGTGACGTAGAAGAGTGTTTGAACGAGGACAACAAGCATGATGGTGATAGTGATGTAGAAGAGAGTTTGAATGAGGACAACAAGCATGATGGTGATAGTGGTGAAGAAGATGGAAACAACAAAGGAAATCAGACTAATAATGAGCAGTCTGCAGATGTTCCAAGTACCCCAAACAACTTTCAAATGGTTTATTCTTCATCCATAGAATAACAAAATTTTATCTTCGATGGTATAGATGGAAGTCCACAATCTCTCCCAAGGATTAATAATCTTTTGAAAATGATTGAAGAATAGAAATGAAGTTAGAAATGTCATGAAGGATGTAATAAAAAATTGAGCAGAGATATGATGAAGGAAGAACTCACAGCAATAAAAGCTCTATTGGAAAATGAAGCAACTATTGTGGATCAAAACACTATTGAAAATGAATATGAAGCTGCCACAACTCAGCCACCTAAGAAAGACGCTTCTCGAAGCAAAAGAGCAAATCCTAAATTTTGGTAATTGATGACGATAATCCATATAGGATGCAGATGTCTGTTGGAATCTTGTTTGGATGCTAGTTTAAAACTAGCATTTAATGATTTTTTTTGTCAGGGACCATTGATCTCATGTTCGTTACGTTGATTTCTCTTACATCTTATGCCCCACAATATATATGAATCAAGTCATAAGGGTGATTAAAGGATTGATTGGTGCTTATGAGAGAGTACAGTTATGGCAGATGCACCAAACAACCACTTATGTAGCAGACCGCCATGCTAGATTACTCCCCATACTGGAAACCATTGAATTAGAACTAATTAGGTTTCTCGTTGGAATTTTGAAGTGATTCTATGTTGTTGTTGATGATGTAACGAGTGAATGTTGAGTGATTGTAATATTTATCACCCTTTATTATTATTATTATTATTATTATTATTAATATAAGATTTGGGGATCCTCAAAACCCTTGCTCACTTTCCAAAAAAATGAATAATGTACAAATATTGTCAATATTCAAGACATCGAATAATGTACACATATTCTCATAACCCTATATAATTGAAGGCAAAATTTGCAAATTAACAATGAATGGAGAAAAGCAATATGTTTGTCATAAAATCTTATGAGCTCTTGACAATATTTCTTAATTTATGTTATTACAATAGCTGCATGAAGCTTTGTTAACATCCAACAATTGATGGGCAATTGCTTTATAAGTTAACTTCTTTGCAGTATGGATGATCATCATGTCTAAGCTATCAACCTTTTTCAACAAATATGTCAAAAATTGCATCTCATTTACTGTTCCTCGAAAGTAGTATATCTCCACCACCTTCAAGCTCCTTAAGAAACAAAATGAGATATTTAACTTGTCAGCATTTGGTGCATCTGAAGGATTCTTGGATTCTAATTGTCGCCAATAGCTTATAGGATCACTACAAGAAAACTGTATTTTAGCGGCGGTTATGTAGCGACGTTTCATAAAAACTGTCACTAAATATGTTATTCAACGACGTTTGGTCAACCTTCATAGATTAGTATTATTTAACAGCGGTTCTAGTAAATGGCGACGGTTACAACCGTTGTAATAAACTTTATTCAATGACGCTTGTTCAACCGTCGTGGATCAATATTATTTTAGGACGGTTCGAGTAAATAGCGACGGTTGAAACCGTCTTTATAAATAAATAATAAAATTTAGGACCTTTAACACCCTATCCCTAATTTTATAAATGTTTTACTCCCTCCACTGCTCATCCACCACCAACCACAATCTCATCTCTCCCTAAAACCTAAACTAAACCTAAAAACAGTAGCCCGACGCTTCTCCCCTCTCCCTCTGCTGCGATTTTCCTCTCCATCTGTTGTGATCTTCTCTGCTCGCCCTTTTCGCTCACCAGTGGCGCACCTACTAAGGGACAAGTGCATCTCTTTCTCGCTGTTTCTCCATCTTCAACCCTAATCTCCCCATACTTACATCTCTCTCATTCCTCTCTGTTTTTCTCAACAGGTATCTCCATCAATGACAAATCTCTCTCTACCAAGCACCGCAACCCCTCCCCTCTCATCGCCAACTATCGTCGACCTCTCACCATGTAACGCCTGATCTGTTGCTCCTCCAACTTCAACATCCAAGGATTTGAGAGCTCAATTTCATCCTCTCTCCCGATTGACGAACAACCATCACCAACAATCACTCAACATGTTCTTGAAATCTCTCCTCTTGAGGTAAGGTTTTTGGGTTATGTTAGTTTAGAAGAGAATTGGGAATTTTGGTTTTTTTTTTTCAGGCTGCTTAAATTTCACATCCAACCCCACCTCTTCCTCTTGCTAATCAGGTACCACCCATCATCTTTGAATTTATTTAGGTTTTTTGCTTTTTTCTTGCTGAATTTTGAAATTTGGGAATTACTTTGTAGGTTGTTCACTATTTTGAGATCTTTGGCAGCTATGCAGTCTCGTAATAAATCTTAGATTGAGAAGTTAAGGAGGGAACTCGACAAATAACGTGGTAGTTCAGCAAATATAAAAGTTAAATTGCAAGGTGTGTTTTTTAAATACCAGAGCTGGAATGTTTCTTCTTACATTTTGTTGTCTACAAAATTTTAATTAGTTTTTGCTTACTTTCCAAAGGAACACAAACTAAATGAAGACCTTCAGAAGGAAGTCCATATTTTAAATATGGGCAAGGATACAGTAAGTTTTCACTTCAATTTCTAGAACTAACTCATTTATTTGTTGATGAGATGCATAATTTGGTCCATGTTGTCAACTTTCTAGGGTCTTTTTTTGTTGATTATAGTCTACCTGATGTTTTACGTATACCTGGCCTAGGAATAATTTATACTCAAGTCAATTAGTCGAAAGAATGTCTTATTGAAAGGGAATCATCATGATCATCATCAAAATATCCTTTGGTGTATTTCTATGTAACACCCATGAATACATGTAGCAACGGACTTTGAAGAGTCTTTGATACAGAGGCTTGATTGTAATTGTCTAGTTGACTTAATTGTTTGATAGTTCAATCTGGAATGTAAAACCCAAAAACCAAACAATAGGCAATTTGATGTTCACTGCATTAAAATAAGAGCCCCCTTCTCTTGCCTACCCTCCCCACCCTTGCATTGTTGCTTATGTACCCTTGGCGAGTGAATAATATAGATGGAGTAGTTATTTATGATAATAGTTTCTTGTTGTCTTTGTGTGTATTTACTAATGTATGTGTGTTTGTGCGTGGTGTTTATACCATGCACCTTTAGGTATAATTCTTTGTAATTTCTATGATTTTTATGTCTTTAGGGACAAAACTCTGTGGTGGAGATGGCAAGTTTACACATTTGATTGGAAGGGGGTTACTCATTTTTCTGCAAATGGCTTACCATGTTCATGCCTCTTGGTAACATATATTTAACTTTGTAAGATGCACACTGCTAAGTTATGAACTTTCTTGTGCAGAAGATGTCTTTATACCTCTGATACGACTCATAGTGATATATAAGGGAGTATTTGACTAGCATAAAGTATCATTGTAAGCAACTAGAGATATGTCGTCTGTGTACCTGTCAACTAGGGAGTATTTATTTCATAATAATTCATTAATTTGTTTGTATTTTACAGATATTTAAAGAAAAGAAGCATTCCTTTCAAATAAATTTAAAATTTCTTGGTTTTGGTGTTTTTTTGTGGTGTAATCGGTCAATCTTGCTGCCATCTATACTCCGGCGGATTACAACACTCAGTGCCATTAGACACAATTTACAGCAATTTCATGGATGCACATCTAGTGATGAGATTTTGGTTAATGGGGTTTGAGTTTTTTCTTGGTGTGTTTCTCTTAATGTAGATAAGATATTTGATTTGATGCCCTGCCTTGTGATGGTAACAAATCATTGCATCACTAGGTTTTAAATCACAGTGTGAGTTGAGATGCTGCTTCTATTGCCAGATAGCATGAAAGATATATAAATATAATAATAGAAAGATAAATTTCCCTTGGAGCCTTGTTGAAATGGAACATTGTCGCATTTTTATAGCTGCATAGTCTGTAACACGTGATTGCAGGCTATGGGCATTATATTACATGATTATTTTTCTGTTCATTAGTCTACAAAGTATCATGTTTGTTTGTTATATTAGCTGTTAAAGAGCTGCGGGAATTTAGCTAGAATGTGGATGTATTCAGCTTAAAGGATATGAACAGGATGTTGCAGTTGGTTTATTGTTCTGGAATAGGCCTTTTCATGGCTAGGATCTGTAAAGATGCATTTTCATTACCAGGGTCTGAAAACTCCATTCTCTTTCCCTTACAAGGAAATTTACTGTTGAATTGGTGCTATAGCACTAACTTGTTATTAATAGGGTACTACTGGACCAGTTTATTCAACAGTTTGTAATGAAAAATTGTTCTTTCTGGTATTTATAGTGGGTTATCCAAGGAGCAGTTGATGTGGACATTGGGGCTAACCCTTCTGCTGAAGGAGTTGATGTTGATAAGGGTGTTGATGATCAGACTGGTGGAGCTGGCATTGGTCATTTCACTGGTGAGTTAGCGAAGGAGGCTGGGCAACTTCTAGCTACGGACTTCATTCAGATTGTGATAAAGAAGGTAAACTTTTTCTAGACTAGTAAAATTGGAGGCACACACATGTAATTTTTCCTTACAAAATTATACTATGGTGTTGTGTACTGATTTTGATTTCTTAGAGATTGGCATAATGAAAACATCAATGGTCACTTTAAGAATTTCAAGTTTATATGTGCTGATGTAACATCTCCAGACATGAAGATAAGGCCAAAATCCATAGATTTGATATTTTCGAATTGGCTACTGATGTATTTGATGATGAGGTAATACGTTCGATTATATATATATTTTTTCCTTGTTGGACTAAACTACATGTGATTTTGAATATCATTTGAATATTATTATTTTAGGCATGTTAGTTGTTACTGGAATCACTCAAACACCAGGGAACTAAAAGGATTACCCTGACTTTGGAAATATGTGCAGCAACTTATCGTACAACCACTTTAATGGAGATATCCCTGCCAACTTTTTGGGTCATCCTCATCTTCAGATATTGTAAGATTTCTGTCTCCCCACCCCCTCTCAAATGGTGGTGCCAGAACCAGCACCTGCTATTGTGTTGGTTCAGTATGCTAACTTTTTCTCATTGCAGGTCCTTGGAAAATAATACGTTGAGTGGTGATGTTCCATCCAAAATTTGGCAAAACAGAACCTTAAATGGGACTGAAAGTATTCTCTTGTACGACCTTAAACCATTGCCTACATTTTCTATTTGTGATATCTAGTATCAAGCAGCACGTGGAAGCTCCTCTATCATGTTTTGTTACATTCAATTAGGATAAACATTACAACGTTATTCAGGATGGACTTTATTACAAATTTTTCTGGCAGGGTTTTATGTGAATGCATATCTGAGCTTCTTCAATTGACTTTGATGCTACAGGGATTTTCAGAACAACATGCTTTCAAATATTTCTTCCCCTCTTGAGCCCCCAACAAATGTCAGTATTAGGTGTGTTTCCTTATACAGAACACTCGTGCATGCTATCCATATCAATTTGATTTTTTTTATGCTTTCTTCAAGTTTAGATGAAGTATTAGGTAGCATCTCCCAAATGTAATTGCTTATGTATACTCAATTTAGCTTTCATTTTCATTGTCATTACTTCTACTTGGCATCCAAGCTTCAAGGAAATCCTGTGTGTTCATCTGCCAACCAACTCAACATAGTCCAGTTCTGTGGATCTCAGACAAGGAGAGAGGATGGGATAGGGAGATTATCAGACTCCCCCAAGACTTGTCTTAGCCAATCATGCCCTGAACACCATGAATATGTTCCAGATTCACCCGTACCTTGTTTTTGTGCTGCTCCTATAAGAGTTGGATGTCGTATGAAGAGTCCTGGATTCTCAAATTTCCTTTCATATAATTTGGTGGTTAGATGTGAACATTGAGAATATGTAACAATTTAATTTGTAGTTATCTCTGGACCATGTGATATTGATTTTGAAATGAAATTAAGGTCCCTTTTAATGTGTGATGATGGTATCAAAGTTTAGTGCCATTTATATTTGATTTTTTTATTTGAGTTTAGAAATTGTGCACATGTTGGATAGATTGTTTTCACCCCATGAAAAGAAAGCACTACAGGTTAAAAAATGTAGGTTTTTTGGTAGAAAAATGTAAAAATCAAAGAGAATTAGAGGCGGTTATAACAGAGCAGCATCACCCCTGTTTCACTTCCCTACTCTCTTCCTCATTCTCGTGTTTCTTTCTCTCGTTCTTCCTTCACTCTCTCTCTGTTCTTGCAGATACTGAAGCCGGTTGGGAGAAGATGAAGCTCGCGAGGAGTGAAGCAGCAGTGGCGGAGCAGAGCGCGTCGCGCTGGAGACGAAACGCTGAGGCGCGTGACTGTTCTGGCGAGAGAAAAATTGATTAAAAAATACTCAGGTTGCTATCGCGTGAGCACTCTCAGAAGTCGGCGAGCAGTTAGGTGGACGGTGCTTCTGATCGACGTCAACTCGACTTCTACCCAGCGTTGCAAGTAACCCAAGAGAGGTTCACGTCGGAGGTAACTTCTTCCCACCGCATCTACACGCGGTTTCTGAGTGGATTACTGTGTGTTTTGCTTGTTTTGTTTTTAGCTAGAATTGCATGCAAATTTGAATAGATTGAGGATATTTCTGATGCTGTAAAATTTCGTGCTCTCTCCTGCGGATAGGTTAACCACCATCTATTTTAGGGTTAGGGACCTAAGCCCTCACTATTAAAATTTGTAGCAAGATAAATTAGGACAAGACGCTCATAAGACCCCTCTTTTGAAACTTGAAAGTTTAAAGTAGTCAAGTGAAGGAACATATCCAATCTTGGAATAGTTCTAAAACTGACATAACACTTTAAGCTGAAGATAGAAAAGGAGGTAGGAGCAATTAGATTTTAGGATATTTTTTATGCTGGGAAACTCCATGCTCTCTCTCTCTCGCGGATAGGCTAATTAAAATGGATTTCAGCCCTTGATTAGTAACAAACATAGGTAATAAAAAGGAGTGCTTGTAGGGATTACCAGACGTTACAGCCTCTACCTAGTAAATTAGTTTCTCACGAGATTAATTTACTTCGTAGAAACCTCGACTTTTCGTGGGGCTATAACTATCAGCTGCACAGTACCCGAAGGCAATCTGAATGATTGTATTGCTAAGTACTTATCTAGGGTCGTTGGCCATTCATCTTTCTTGCGCATCATATAGGTCCTGATTAGGTAGTCCCATTTTTATGTTTTTTAGAGTTAGGTTATCTTCATATAGAGGTTAGGCTTGCATAAAAAAAAATGAACCTCAATAATTATCCATCTTGGTTTCCTGAGCAAGTCAATGCATTTAATGCCATGCGACAACCTGATTATGCTCCATATTCAGATTATTACAACTCAGGTTCAACATATTATCCTGACTTCTCATGAGCCCATGGTCAGTACCATGGAGGCCCTATTGTCACTCACCCGACTCCTCAAGTTTCCATTTTTTCTAGTGAGCCTCAACCTAATCGAGTTGTTCCTCCTTCTAACACATCTAGTTTAGAGGACGCCTTAACTCGTTTTATGCAGCGAATTGGAGATATGCTTGAGTAAAATTCTCAGGACATTACAGAATTGATAGCTAATTCTCAACAAAATGCTCAAGCTATCAAGAAACTTGAGATGACTTTGAGTCAGATAGCTGAGTCACGTCTTGAGATGGAGTCAGAGGAATTCCCTAGCCAACCTATTTCCAAACCAAATGGTCAATTTGAAATTAGTGGCACATCTGAGCCGGATAGTGAAGATGTCCAATCCATTACTACCATTAGGAGTGGAAAACTGGTTTACAATCAGGTAGGAATACCTGACATAAGTGTTATTATATCCTCACCCAATTTATATAGGTTGCATCCTCCTCTCATAAGAAGGCTGATAAAGCCTCATTTATTGATGAACCTGTAGATTCTGAGACACTACAGACATCTCCTTCCCATGTTGACTCATTAGACATATGCCTTCCTAGTGACTCTTGCATGAAGTCTAATTCTCAATGTTTTTCGGAGTCAAGCATCGACTATTTTCACGATACGAATGACCCCATAATTCAAGAAATAGTCAAGTCGTTATCGGAGGACGCATCTAATGAGAGATTGCATGCCATAAGTAGTGTCAACTATAGGGTTGGGGGTGTTGTTGAGCTATCCAGCCCAACATCTTTGTGTGATTCATGTGATGAGCCTGTACCACCTGATATATCTATAGTTACATCTACCTGCATCACATTTCCATTGACCAGGGCTAATTATGTGGATCCCATGTTCCTGAGTGAGGATTTCAATTTTCACCATCCTGGTGTGAAAATTATCCTATCTTCTTATTTGGAACCAGATTTAAGATGTTTCATTTTAGGAGTAAGGGAGGATCCTTTGTTGCATATCACTACTTGCGACCCATTCATGTTTAAGATCCCTACTAACTTCCAAGGAATGCGAGCTCCTTAACAATTTCTATATGATTTTAGATGGTGTCCTTGCAACTTTTGGGATGTGCTAGTATATCTTGTGTCGCATGTGGTTGCTAATTTTGAGTGGACTGATCCTCAACTTTTCAGGTTGTTGGTATACGATTCCTTAACCCTTTTGACTCGTTTATATCATAGACTAGGTTTGGAGGTGAATGTTCCCTATGCTCTTCCTCGTCACTTCATGATATATCATTCATGAGGGAGAATATATGTCGGGCTGAAGACGTTAAACCAAGCGCTCCTAGGAGGCAGCCTAGCTTCAGTTGTGTCATTATGATTAGTCTGGATTGATTTTCAAGTTCTTTCTAGTTGCATTTCACTCATAAGCTCTGTAACAATTTTGACTTACAACTGATGCATGTAATTTTCTTAATTTTTTTTCATTCGTGTCCTGTATTGTTTTTATCAATTTATCATGATGATCCCACAGTTCTTATGTCTTTGAGCGTTCATTGGTGGAAGATTTCATCGAAATTGGTAAAAACTTTCTCATGGTAATATCACTCTAACTCTCATCTTTTCTTTTTCCTGCATTTGTCATGATCATCATTTTATACATTGAGGACAATGTTTGGTTTAGGTTTAGGGGTGAGGTTTATGAGTTTTTCTGCATTTTTCAAGAAATTTTGAACTAAAATTTATTTCACAATTTACTATTGTATTATGCTCAATCTCTATTGAATACATAGTTAATTATGATTGTGTGACAAATTTTCACTTTGAAAATGCATTCAAAATCTAAGTTTCTTTCCAATGAAGAGGATGTGCTTTCAAGTATGCCTGAAAATTTGATAAATACATGCTTTCACTTGTCACTTTTATATATCAATAAGAAAACATATGGTTTGATATTATCTTTAAGTTAAATATATTTCATGTGATTTTTTCGACTCGACCATTCTTGCACCATGAGCCATGTTAGCATAACTTAAAGTTGATGAATGAAATATATGCTAGAAAACCTTAGAATAATAGTGGAGACTTAACCCTGAAAGTTTTGAATCTTTCTATTTTTCGAGGGTTATACATAAACTCTGATTTTTCTTGAGTCCGTATTATCTCGTTGATGATCTCATTATTCTCATTTTTCTTATCAATTGCTTTGGGAATGACATCAAAATTGAATTATTACACTAGAACTTCTTGGCTTATTCAATTGAGATGTCATAATACTGACCCGAACTTAGGAAATGATCTAGGCATTTTTTTCCTTTTGTTTCTTTAGACCATTAACTAGCCTTTTAACTTACCCATAACATTAACCTTTTTGTAGCCTTTTGAGCCTTAGAATAACTTTTATTTGTTAACCCATTAACCTTTACCCAACTTTTCTGGGAATGTGTATGGATGGATATACTTGGTGTAAAAAGGGCATCAAAAAGAAAAATATGAGATATTTCATAAATCCTCTATGTAAAAAAAATATGTCAATGAGGATAAAGATGTGAGAGTGAAGAAAATTGATGATGCGCAACATTGGTTTATTCTTGTTAGCCCTAATTGTTCGTTGAATGGGTGTATACATTCCTAGAAATTTTTATTAGAATCTTTTGACATTCCTTATTAACCATTACCCAACCCCATTAGAACCCAACAAAGTCCTAGTTGATCTTAATTAAAGGTTGGTTCCGTAGATGTGGAGATTTAATAACTAAGACCTATAGTGTTTGATTCAACATTCCCAAAAGTAGTTGATATTCCTGTCCATGAGATCATGTTCATTCCATTCTTGAAAAGTCTGTTTTTCATATTATTATATGTGAGATGATTGTTTTCCATTATTTTCTCTTTTCCTCACATATAAACTGAGTGAAATACCAAATCTCTTAGTGTTTTATTGTGAGTGACATGAGAGGTTTGAAGTCAAAACAAACTTTCTACAGGAGATTTAGTAATTGTTTTACTCTGAAATGAAAAGTTATGTTGATAGTGTTATCCACACACACACATTGAGTTGGGAATATTTGATCAAATTTATTTAACCTTTGGGTATTATTAAATTGTTGTGAGACTCTTTGATATATTATTGTGAGATTGTTAGCTGTTTTCAAATTTTTTGACAATTAGATTCTTACTCTGAGGATAATAGATTGAGTTACCATGTTTTGGAAATTTATTGAGTCATAATGTTTGTGGGTTTAAAGCCTATAACTCGTCCACTAGAGGTAATCTAGGGGTTTAAAGCCTTGTTGCACGTTTAAGGTAAGTGCAACCAATGATTCCTGCGAAAGTGAGTTAAAATTTTATTTTTATTGTTTTGATCGAGAACTAGCAAAATATAGGTTTGGGGGTATTTGATATTCACGTAATTATTACATAATATATCCCTTAATTTATATATGTTAGTGTTTCGATTATTATATTTTATAATAATTATTTCGTTTTCATGTCTTTGTAGGAATTTGAGCGTGAACGATGAAATTGTATTAAGGCAACAATTTAAGAAATGACAATTGGTCGATTCTAGCGGTGGTACAAAGTATAAGGTCACATATCTAAACCTAAACCAAATAAACCTAGGTCCACCTAATTTAACCTAAGCCCAAACCCAAAATGCTAACCTAAAAACCCAAGTCCAACGCCTTTTGGAGAACGCAAGCCCAAGAAAATAGGGAAACCCTATTTAGCTCTCCCCAGTTTGGAGAAAGTCTTCTCTCTTCTTCCACGTTCCTTCTCCCCTCCTCTCTTTTTGAGCCACCACGCCAATCCACCCTGCCGGCAATCCTCGCTCGATAGGAGAACCGGCAGGGTGATCACCTGCCATCACTACCTCCTCTTCGTCCTTCACCATTAGCCGCCACCGTCCAACAACCACAGCCTCCACCACCATCTCCCTGTATCTCTCCCTGTTCCCCCACACCACACAGCCACCACCGAGCACCACCATCAGACGCCCTCCTCATTTCCTCTTCTCACAGTCACAAACAACCACCGTCGCACACCGCCTCGCGACAGAACAGGGAGTGCCTCTCGCCCGTTCTCGTCCTCCCTCCCATCTCTCTCTACCTGTTATTCTTCTTCAGCAATGCAAGCCACCATCACCATCATCTCTCTCGCACTGAAACAGAAGAACATGAGCAATAACAGAGCAGCATTGCCCCTGTTTCACTTCCCTGTTCTCTTCCTCCTTCTCATGTTTCTTTCTCTCGTTCTTCCTCCACTCTCTCTGTTCTTGCAAGTACTGAAGCCAGTCGGGAAAAGAGGAAGCTCGCGAGGAGCAAGCAGCAGCGGCGGAGTAGAGCACGTCGCGCTGGAGACGAAACACTGAGGCGAGCGACTGTTCTGGCGGGAGAAAAACTTATTCAAAAATTAGTTTTGGTTATTGGCACCCCGAGCTTCTCTCTGAGCCACCACAGTACATTTGTAACTTTTTCTCGAGATTCATGTTCATGCTGAGATGGATTCCACTGATGTTGTGCCACCGTTACCATGGAGAGCTAAACCCTTCTCCAAGGCTAAGATGAAACCAATTGGGTTTCAAGAGTTTGTTCTAGTTTGACTTTTTATTTTATTATGTGCTTAACTGCAAAATACATTTAATTTCCGAGTATTAGTAAATTACTTTCACCGATTATATCGGATTTGATCTAGACTAGTCGGTAGTTAGAGTTTTCTTTACTAATATTTAAAGCATTAGTTTTAATTGGTTAAGTTAGACTTATGATTGAGTGTGCTGTAATAAGACACTCAATGCTACGAGTCTATAATTTATGCTGAAGTTAATTGTAACATTGGATTTTAAAACTGAATTGTTCTTAACTAACACATCATCGATGCAAGCAAGGGATTCTCATCCCTAAAACTTCTCGCTTTAGAAAATAATAAGTTAGATTAAAATAACTTGAAAAACTGAATTGGTGGATTCAATGCCTTGGTTTCCCTTCTCATATTCTTAAAAACTTTTTATTTTGATTTTTAGTTTAGATATTTTGATTGGTGTAACCCCCATTTAAATTAGTTTAAGTCAACTCTGAAATTTAATTGCAACCACAGTCCTTGTGGGATCGACCTGTACTTGCCCTTGTCTACCAGTTAGACACTGTGCACTTACAGTTATTAAGACTAGGTTAAATTGCCCTATTTATTTAGGTTAGTTAAATCTGCATCAGTGCCTCCTATTGTTATTCCAAAAAGAAGTCGACCCACTAATCATGCAGCTTCTTCTTCCGAGCCGTCATCCTTGCCAGAAAAGGAGGTGGCTGTTGCGAGGCACGAGTTACCTTCATCTACTCACGAGGTGATTTTGGGGAATCATCGTCTCTCGCTTGATCTTGTTATCCCCCTGCTGACTTAGATGGGGAGCGCATTGGACTAGTGTTGACATTGTGAGTCAACATGGGTCCGTGGAGGAGGCTCGCGATCTTGAGTCACATGGTTCTGTTGTACTGCACCCTGAGCTCGTGGGAGAGTTCTTGATCTGGAGAAGGCTTTTGCAGACTTGTAGGTGCAATATTCTGATGTTCTCCATTGGGTGGATTCCTTGACTGATCTACTGCAGGATTCTGGTATTGCTGTGAAATTGGGGGCCATGCAGGCCGTGATGTCTGTGTCTGAAACAGAATTGGCAACCATAAGGGCTCAACTGAGGTAAGCCGAATCCAATTTGGCTTCTACCCGAGCGAAACTAGGGCGGGCCCATGTTGAGTTGGGGCGCTTAAAAGTTGATGCGGACAAATGGTCGTCCGATCTGCAGGCTCGGTTTGGCGAGAGGAAGTGAGCCAAGACTGAATGGGTCATTACATGATGACAGCTTGAGTCTGAAGTTGTTGAGGGACTCCCTTGCGTTCGTGAGGTAGAACACTAACTGTCAGAAGAGCATTCACACTATGCCACCTTGGTAAGCGCAGTCGATCTTGGTGCTTCGGGATGGAGCTCGCAAATCTCATTGGAGGTTGTTTGAGGCAGATTAGAGCTTCTGGAGCTTATCAGGGAAGATCACCCTGGCATTGATCTTGACTTTGCCTACTATAGGAGGGTTGCTTTTGGAACCATCATGCAGGAAGAAGGTGCTGGATTTTTGGGATAGGCTGCTGAGGAAGCCATTTTGTCCATTTCTGCTTTAAAATAATTGTAATGTCCTTCTAGGGGAAAATGAAGACATATTTTTTTTAATGAAAGCCATGTTTTGTAACTTTGCCTTTTGTCTTGTATTGTTGTGCCATTGTGTCTTCTTTAGAAGTTTTGCAGGCTGTGGAATTGGTGCTTTCAGATCCTATACGTGCTGGCAAAATGTTCGTGTTTGTCAATTGAGTTGCATTGAAACTGACTGCTTTGAGCCATCCTTATTTATGGGTGGGCCGCTCCAGTCCTTGACGAGTCACCGCCACGAGCCATTGCACCACTGAATAAACTCTTAGCTGTCGTTGCTCATACACTGCAAACTAGGCGTTGGGACGCTCCAAAACATGTTGTTTTCAAAAGGGACTGACTAAGCTTACTTGGTGCATTCCAGATATCATTGGTTTTTTTTGTGAGTCATTGTTACCAGGCGCAAGGGTTCTGATTGGGTTGTGATTAGATTTGGTGACCACGAACTGTAGAGGAGCGGTGGTCCCGTGGTAAGCTGTCATCAGTTGGGGTTGATCAGGCTTCCACTATCCAAATTATCTACACCTGCACAAGGCGAGCTACAGATTTCGGCGTTGATCAGAAGGTGCAGTTTGTTAGTTGTCATTGACTGGGCTTGTCAAATCAGATTCGGTGGTCATTGTTTGTAGAAGAGCAATGATCCCTTCGCGAGTCATCGCTATCAAGCGTGAAAGCACTAACTAGACTCTCACTTCCTTGATCATTGTCATCCATATGCAGCAGACTAGGCGTCGGGCACCAAAAGTCATCGTCATCAGTTGCAAACTAACTAAGCTTACCTGGTAAGTTCGGCAATCATTGTTTGTAGAAAAGCAATGATCCCTTGGTGAGTCGTTGTCATCAAGCGTGAGAGTGCTGACTAGACTCCCACTTCCTCGATCATCATCCGCGTGCAGCAGACTAGGCGTCGGGCACCAGAAGTCGTCATCATCAGTCACGAACTGACTAAGCTTACCTGGTAAATTTGACGATCATTGTCTGTAAAAGAGAAATTATCCATTGGTGAGTCATCGTCATCAGGCATGAGAGCATTGACTAGACTCCCACTTCCTCGGTCATCATTATCCATGCTCAGCGGACTAGGCATCGGGCACCAGAAGCCATCGTCATCAGTCGCGAACTGATTAAGCTTACCAGGTAAGTTCAGTGATCATTGTCTATAAAAGAGTAATGATCCCTTGGCGAGTCGTCATCATCAGGCATGAGGGATTCCCACTTCCTCAGCCATCGTCATTCGCGTGGAGCGAACTAGGCATCGAGCACCAGAAGTTGTCATCATCAGTCGTGAACTGACTAAGCTTACCTGGTAAGTTCGGCGATCATTGTCTGTAGAAAAGCAATGACCCCTTGGCGAGTCACCGTCATCAAGCATGAGAGCACTGACTAGACTCCCACTTCCTCAATCATCGCCATATGTGCCCAGCGGACTAGGTATCGGGCACCAGAAGTCGTTGTCATCAGTCGCGAATTGACTATGCTTGTCTGGTAAGTTTGGCGATCATTGTCTGTAGAAGAGCAATGGTCCATTGGTGAGTCGTCGTCATCAGGCGTGAGAATGCTAACTAGACTCCCACTTCCTCGTTCATCATTATCCACGCGCAGCGGACTAGGCATCGGGCACCAGAAGCCATCGTCATCAGTCGGGAACTGATTAAGCTTACCTGGTTAGTTCAGCGATCATTTTCTATAGAAGAGCAATGATCCCTTGGCGAGTCATCGTCATCAGGTGTGAGAGTGTTGACTGGACTCCCACTTCCTTAGCCATTGTCATTAGCGCACAACAGACTAGGCATCGGGCACCAGAAGTTGTCATCATCAGTCGCGAACTGTCTAAGCTTACCTAGTAAGTTCGGTGATCATTGTCTGTAAAAGATCAATGATCCCTTGGCGAGTCGCAGTCATCAGGCATGTGTGCACTGACTAGACTCCCACTTCCTCAATCATTGCCATGTGCGCGCAGTGGACTAGGCATCAGGCACCAGAATTGTTGTCATCAGTCACGAATTGACTAAGCTTGCCTGGTAAGTTTGGCGACATTGTCTGTAGAAAGGCAATGAGCGCTTGAGTCATCGTCATCAGGCATAAGAGAGCTAACTAGACTCCCATTTCCTCTGCCATCGTCATCCGCATGCAGCGGACTAGGCGTCGGACACCATGAGCCATAGTCGTCAGTTGCAAACTGACTAAGCTCACCTGGTAAGTTTGGCGATCATTGTCTGTAAAAGAGCAATGATCCCTTGGTGAGTCATCCTCATCAAGAGTGAGAGCGCTGACTAAACTCCCACTTCCTCGACCATCATCATCCGCGCGCAGCCAACTAGGTGCTAGGCACGATATCTCAGATCTGATCATAACAGGGATGATTGGAGGTCGTGTTGGTCATAATGGACAGCAGTGGAAGTTTAGTAAAAGAAAATATTTTTATTGATAATATTTTTTAAGGTGTTCTACATTCCATGGTCGTTTAAGTCCGTCACTGTTTATGTCTTCCAACTAGTACGTTCCTAGCCTATTGACCTTGGTCACCTTATAGGTTCCTTCTCAATTTGGGTTCAGCTTTCCTGCGCCAACTTCTTTGGTGTTTTGCTTGGTTTTTCTGAGTACCCAATCTTCCACTCTGAATTCACATGGCTTGACCTTCTTCGTTGTAGTATTGCGCTATTCGTTGCTGGTAGGCAGCTGTCTTGGCGGTGGCTAGATCCTGCTTTTCTTCGAGGAGGTCTAGTCCAACGCGCAAGGCTTCATCGTTATCATCTGGCATGAATTCCTCCATTCAGAAGGTTAGCATTTCGAGTTTTACCGGAACCATGGCTTGTAACCCATATGCCAAAGCGAATGTTTTTCTCCGGTAGGGATTCTTTTTATTGTCTGATACGCTCAGAGTATTTCTAGTAGCTCTGAAGCCCATTTACTTTTGGTTGTGTCAAATTTCCTTTTGATTGCCTCCAAGATTGTTCAATTGGTAACCTCCGCTTGACCGTTGGCTTGTAGGTGCCCTGGCGAGGAGAAATGGTGATTGATGTTCAAACTTTCGCATAGCTTTTTAACCTTGATGCCTTCGAATTGAGTTCTGTTGTCGCTGACCAATACTCTGAGGATGCCAAATCTGCAGACGATGGTTGCCCATATGAATTTCTCTATTTAGACTTGCCCTATTTTAGATAGGGGCTACGCTTCGACCCACTTAGTGAAGTAATCGACTGCCACAAGAATGAACTTTTTGCCGGTTGATGCTTGGAACGGTCCGGCGATGACCATCCCTCATTGTGTGAATGGCCACAGACTTGTCATCGGTGTCAGTGGCTGGGTAGGCATGTTTGTGTATGGCGCAAAACTCTGACATTTGTTGCATTTACGGACAATATCTTTGGCATATCTCGTTGCATCATTGGGTAAAGCTTAGTGGGCGATGGTTCTCCCACCCAAATGATTTCCGCATATCCCTTCGTGGATCCTTCCTAGGACCTGATCTAACTCGGGAGGTGATAGGCATCGGAGCAAGGGTCTGGTTGTTGAACTCCTGTATAACTTGTTGTTTAGGAGAGTATACCATGTTGCTTTATTTTTGTCTTCTGGCTTCAGCTTTCTCGGCCGGCAGGGCTCCAATTTCAATATATTCGAGAATCAAAGTCATCCAACTCCCCTATGCATTTATAACACAAACATCTTGAGGTTATTCTTCGTAAAGGATTGTTCACACTCATGAGAATCATTTGTTTCCTCTTAGTATTTTGAAGAAAGTAAGGCATTTGTCAGATGATTTAGATATAAACCTGTTGAGTGTTGCTACCCTCCCAGTTAGGCTCTAAACGTCTTTGATGATGGCTGGGGCATTCATGTCGAAAAGGGCCTGAATCTGTTTGGATCAACTTCGGTTCCCCTCATGTTCACTATGTAGACTAGAAATTTTCCTGACTCAACTTCGAACGTACACTTTTGTGGGTTGAGTTTCATCTGATATTTTCTAAGCTGGTTGAATGCTTCGGTGATGTCTCCTATGTGGTCGGGGCTGCAGAAGCTCTTAACCAGCATATTGTCTATGTAGACATCCATGTTCCTACTCATTTGTTCTTTTTTTTTAACATTCAGTTTACTAGTCATTGATATGTAGTACCTGCATTCTTCAAACCGAACGGCATCACCCTATAACATTATATTTCTTTCTCAGTTATGAAAGAGGTATTTTCTTGATCCGGGGTGTGCATTAATATCTGGTTGTAGCCTGAGTAGGCTTCCATGAAGCTTAGTAGGTTGTGCCTAGATAGTAGCATCCTCTGATCGATGCGAAAAAGTGGGAAGTTGTCCTTCAGGCAAGCTTTGTTCAAGTCCATGTAGTCTACGCACACTCTCCAATTCCCATTTTCTTCCCCGCCAATACGGTGTTCGCCAGCCAGTCCGGGTATCGTGTTTTTTTTATCATGTGCGTGTTGAGTAACCATTGTACCTCCTCGTTTATGATCATATTTCTCTCAGGCGCCACAAGCCTTTTCTTCTACTGTATGGTTTTCCTCATGGGGTCCACTTCTAGGCAATGAGTGATTACTGACAGGTCGATTCCAACCATGTCTCGCATGGTCCAGGCGAAGACGTCTTGGTTCCGCTATAGCAGCTCTGTCAGTTGTTCCGCCAATTCTTTGTTCAAACGGGAACCTATTTGAATTGTCCTATTGTTGAGAGGGCAGTCGAGGTAGACCGTGATGATTTCTTCCTCCAGTTGACCGGTATTGGGCCTGCCCGAGGGCTTACAAGTGCTTTGTCATCTGAAATTGGTTGCTCTATCTCAGCTTCTCTAGTAAGATTAAGATACATCTTGGCCACGAGACTAGTCGCCAATTGAAAGTTACCCAGTTGTTGTGGGGTCATGTACTGGCATTCTCTGATAGTTGTTTGGTTGCCTCGTACGGTACTAACTATTTGGTTTATCGGGTACTGTATGCATTGGTGTAGAGTGGAGATCGCTGCTCCCATTTAGTGGAGCTAGGGTTTCCTCATAACAGTGTTATAGGTGGATGGTGCATCGATCACTATGAATTATTAAAATAGAATTTTTTGAGTTGATGGCTCTCCTGTGACTACTGTTAGTTGTATTTTCCCACCGGGAAGCGCTTTTCGCCGCTAAAATCAATCATTGGATGGCTATCAAGGGTTAGACTTCTTCCTTTAGCTACATGTTGTGGAACGTACGGAGAAATATGACATTCAATGAGCTTTCGGTGTCCACCAAGGATCTCCTTACCTCCTAGCTTGCTAGGGAGATCGTTATCACCAGAGCGTCATTATGCAGGAGCTGGACGCCCCAGAGGTCTTCTTTTGTAAAGGCTAGCGTCATAAGGGGATCATGTCTCCGGGTGTGTGACATTTGTCGCTCGTCGCGTATCGCTTTGACCCTCATATCTCTGAAAGCTCTTTTTCTGTACCTATTTGATTGTTCAAACTCGGAATGCACCCCATGGAGTACGTGTATCGTGCTCGCTGACTTGCCTTTAACCCTTTTGTTGGAAGATATCCCCTCGGACTCGATTTTTCTCATGTTAGTTTGTTCTTCTACTAGGGCAATGTAATTTTGTGTTTTTTTCACCTGGTCCGCCATATTTGTTGGTAGGTCCAGAGTTAGGAAGTTATAGAACTTGTCATTCCTTAGACTATCGGTGAAGGTTGCGATGGTTGTTGCGTTGTTGCACACGTTGATGAAAGTCAGATCATTACTGAAGCTCCTGACGTACACTCTTAGCGTCTCATCAGGCTTCTGCTTCATTGATATGAGCGTCTTCATTGTTAGTAGGATTTTATGTATATAAGATGATCTCAGATCCATCTCGGGGTCCGTCGTCACTGCTGCTGTTGTGGGGGGGGGGTGAGTTTGATGCCCTGCGTTATTGGCGCCGCTGAAAGCGGTGGTGTAGCACCAGTCTGAGCGTTTGACATGTCCCATTTTCTCCATCGTTGCCTGATTTGGTGGTCACCGTCTCCTTGAATTCTAAAGAGAGATGACACTAGTGAATGGTTAGGAACTTTGTCATCCCCACGGACGGCGCCAAATTGATGCAGTCGATTTTCGCTCTCTGTTTGAACCTTGACCTTGATCTACTTACCTGCACAAGTAACACACGTGAGCCACGAACCACCATTGTGGTGGCCGATGACACTCCGATGCTAAAGTCAGACAGGGATCTAAAGAAGCGTAATGTTGTAAACAGAGAATTTGTAACGTCCCTTAGCATAACAATCTCGTGTCTTATTTATAGTGATGGAGTCTTGGTTCGACCAGGCCATTGGTGGTGTAGTTTAGGGAAGAAGATCTTTATGGAAATCCTTCTCTAATTAGAAGTTTTGTTGTGAAGGGAAGTTTTCATGTTAGGCTTGTGCTCCTAGATACGCGAGAGATAATTCTCAATCAGAGTGTTGTCCATAGATAGAAGTTTTCATGTGCAACATATACTCTGGTATTTGCTTCCTAGTTGAAAGCAAAGTACTGTTGTCTTGTCTGTTCGAAGCGGATCCCGAGATCTTGCCTTAATAGGGCTTACGAGCATTGGGGATAGTTGTGAGATGCATGGGCTTAGCAGGCTGTAATGATTTGGGCCCGTCTGGCAGACTGCATTGAGCGGGTTTAAACCCACTTAGGCCGAATTAGTGTTAGGCTGACGCTTGGGCTTGTTATTCTTCGAGATTATCATGACACGTGTACAGTGTAAGAGAGAGGACGTTTCGATGTATCATCAACGAGTATAACTAAATACTTCGCTGTGAAGGAAACCTCTTCTAATTAAGTTTATCTAATAAGTCTTAACACTAAAAAAGGTGGAGGTGACATGGATGCTAAATGACAACATCGGTGCAACCTTTGGGCATGGTTTGATTACCATGTAGGGATAATGATGATGTAGCATCTGGGCATTGTTTCTATTACCCTTCGGGAGACTGCATTACAACCTTCGACCATGGACTAAATAAATAAATGAAGGTCAATGACCTATTTTTGAAAATAAATAAAAAATCAAGAATTAAAAAATAAAAATAAAAACCTAAGAAGGACTTGGCATGTTTTCTATAAGTTGGTGTCACTTGTAGACAAGATAGATAATCTCTTAGCTCTAATCTCATTATTAATTGAAATATTTTGGATTTTCACTTGCTCAATGGCAATGCTTTAAAATCTTTTTCGGAATTCTTCGAAAATTTTCCTTGAGAGCTCGTAGGCACCTTGAAGACGATGAATTTTTTTTTCCAACCCTTATGTATTTAATCCATGTCCGAGGTCGAAAACATAGTCTCCAAAGGGTGTTCGAAACAATACCCGGAGGCTACATCATTGTCACCATAGGGGTAACCAAACAATTTTTGTTTATTTATTTATTCAATCCTCATGTAGGAAGCGACAACTGTGTTATGCTAGACCTTTATTTTTAATGTTTAAAAGCACTAAAAATACAAACTATATATGAAGGTTTATGCTACGACTTTACCCTTTGAGAAAATCACTATACAAACTATATATCAACTTCTAGCTTGCTAATCATTTTTGCGAACATAAGTTGTCTTTGCCATAGAAGAAGGTATAATGTGTGAGAGAGTTGGAGGATTGAAAACAAGAGGGATAGTTCTAGCAAATCCGGTAACCCACTAATCATCAAATCAAATAGACCCTAATCCTTGACAACGCATTAGCAAAGATTACAAGCTTTGTGCTCAAATGAGAGCGTGAGACAAAGGGAACGAGGAAGGGAGGGAGAGATATTGACAAAACATACCTAAGGATATACCTCGGTTGCTTAAATAACAATAGAGTCGTATACTGTAATGACCTGATCCACTGTAATGACCTGATCCAGGTGGTACAATATTGTTTGCTTTGGGCCTACACGACTCTGGGCCCAGGTTTACACGGCTCTAAAACATGTTGTACCAAGCGGATCCAACCTCGCACTATATAGCACATCCCCTTTCCTCACCCAGATGGTGTGGGACTATAACACCAAAGTAGCATGCCTGCCCTTGAGCCTGCCCACAAACAAAGCTGCCAACCTCAGAGCCTGCCCACACAAGATAGTCTGTCACCCTCAAAGCCCGCCCATGCAAGGTTGTTACATATACCTCACATTCGTTTACGCTTCCACCATTGTTTGAAGGGGCTGTGAGCGATATGAGTATGGAGGACAATAATGAAAACATGCGTACGTACACACACAATCAAACTTCTTACTAATCTCATTGATCTATTTCCACAAATTCTCAATGAACCATAGATTTCTAATATCATCACGGATTTCTAATATCATCACAGTACCAACCTTTGGCTAACATGGAGTTCATCTGAATGATGTATATTATTTCAACTCCCTTCAATGAAATAAGTGAAGTCCTTCGAGTAGATCCCAAGTTTCAGCTTGTTGTTGGATCCATCACCAAAGAAAATTTTGCTGGCGGCCAAGCATCTTCCATTCTCATTGTGGATAATTGCTCCTCCTAGCGCCTTATTATTACAAGACAGACCATTTATGTCAGGGCATCTCAACCATGTGGGAGGGCTTGAAATGATTTTCTTACTTTCTAAGCCAATGTGTTGAGCAACTAGGAACTTGAACTTGTCTTCTTCGGAATAAATAGCATGGACGCCAAAGCAACCAATATTGTAACTTAATAATTACGACATTAGCGTTACAATTCTTGCCTTCATACCCCATTATATTCCGCTGCACCCAAATTTCCTAGATGATGAAGAGACGGGTGAGATTTTGAAGCAAACCAACCTGAGACACGCGATTCACTCGTCAAAACCAAATAGTGAGCAAAGTGTATACCTCTGTCATCTACATATTTTTTATAATTAAACCTCTAGGAGGGAGGGTCAACTATGGGATGTCAAACATTTATTACTTATCAACAAAGATTTACAACAGGGGTACATTACGACTTTACCCGAAGAGAAGAACAAAGCAAACCTACACTACTACAAAATACGCCAACTGTGTAAAAATTATATGACACTAATAGACTAATCCCAGCATAGGAAAAGCCATATCTGTCAGAAAAATTGTGCAGTGGCGGATAATATTGCGCCGAAAGTGCTAGCGCCAGGAAAGGGTTTATCCTAGCGAATAGGTTTATTAATTTGCCAGGAAAATAGTGGCGCTTTTAAACGCCTGTAATATAGAAGGGGCGACACTTGTATCTACCGGATTTATACTAAAGCCGGGTGATTTGGTGACGAGTATCCGCCACTAATAAAATATTATCCGCCAGAAAACTTCCTGGCGGATGTATCTGCCAGGAGTTTTGAAAAAAAAAATTTAACCAAGCACAAATATTTAGTAACTTTTCAATTGTTGAAATGTGCATAACTGAATTTTAAAAAAATATATACAATGTGACTGTGTTATATGTTATGGAAATGAGACATCCACCAAGTACAACCATAACGTACTTAGTACATATCTAGATCTAGATCGAAACCAACATGACGAAGAAAAATAGATGACTGCAGTACGTTTAGTTTCAAAGCTGACATCCACCAAATGCAAAAATAAAATTGCATGATTGATATTCCAAAGCTTGACAACACCATCATCACTTCCACTAGCCAATTTTGTGGGATCTGATAGTGAATAATCCATAGACCATACACGTCTTTCATGTTCCCTCATTTCTAAGACAACTTGACTATGGGTAGCATCCCAAACCTATTAACATTTGAAAGGGTCCACATAGTTACCTCTAAAATTTTAAAAACCACAATTAGAACGAGAAACAAGGCTAGTCTAAATATTAAAAACAACCGAATTAGAGATGAAACCCAAAATATTATCTACATTACCAAGTGACAAGCTTCACAAAGTTTTCATTCATAGCAATTCTGGCTTTGGCATATAAAATATTTGACCTACAAGACATAGGTGACCACAGAAACATCGACAGTTGGGACATGGAAAGGTTCAACTAAAAAAAAGTCTAAAAGATTTCAAAAAGCTCCAAGATCCAGCCTTCAGGACATACATAGCATGGAAAAATATTAGATTAAATAAAATGCTACAGAGAAAAATAGCAACTGAAAGTACCTTTGCAGCATCGGTGCTGCTAGGAATGATGTTGAATGAGGCAACTCTTCCACCTCTCAAATTTCTTGCTAGATGGGTCATCAGCAGTCTTCTTCTGGGTAGCTACATTAAATCAAACAGACAAATTTGTCAGAAAGACAAACATGATTGTATAAGAATTTAAAAGACGACTCAGATTTACCCAAATATAAGAATCTAACGAATCGTATAGAACTTAAAGTACCAAGAGTGCATGAGTTCGAATCCCATACCCAATATTTTGATATTTATGTATTCTTCTTCAATTGTTGATGGTGGTGATTAGGCATGTAAGTATGAAGGATGAAAACTTAAGGGTAATCATGTTTTGACAAGTTTTAAATTGTTATCGTGCCAATGGTACGGGGAATACCCTAGTTATATATACAAAATATGATGGTGTTTGGGGTTGGAGATAAAAAAACGGCTGAGATTTAACAAAAAAATATGAATTTAACAGATCAAATGGAACTTAAAGCACCAAGAGTGCATGAGTTTGATTCTTATACCCAACATTTTTTATATTTATTTATTTGTCTTCAATTGTTGATGATGGTGGTGTTAAAAACTCAAAAATGATCATATTTTGACAAGTTTTAAACTTTTATCATGCCAACGGCACGAGGAATACCCTAGTTATATATTATTTATATATACAAAATAGGGTGGTGTTTGGGGTGGGAGATAAAAGACAACTGAGATTTAACCAAATATATTAATCAAACGGATCACATAGAACTTAAAGCACTAAGAGTGCATGGGTTCGATTCTCATTCCCAACATTTTTTTATATTTATTTATTTTTCTTCAATTGTTGATGATGGTGATTAGGCATGTAAATATGAAGGATGAAAACTTAAGGTGATCATGTTTTAACAAGTTTTAAACTTTTATTGTGCCATTGGCACGGGGAATACCCTAGTCTATATTACAAATCAAAATGGTGTTTGGGGTTTGAGATAAAAGACGGCTAAGATCTACTCAAATATAAGAATCTAACAGATCACATAGAACTTGAAACACCAAGAGTGCATGCATAAGTAGCACACGTGAGCCAAATACCACTGTGTTGCGGTCGATGGCATTCTGATGATTAAGTTAGATAAGGCTTAGGAGAGGCTTAAAGCTGTAAATTGGGTTTATGTTGCATACCTTAGTTTATCAACCTTATCTCGCTTTTATAGTGTGTGAGTCCTTGTTTGGCTAGGCCTTTGGTGGCGTAGTTTAGGGAAAGAGATCTTACTTGAGATCCTTTTATAGTTGGGAATTGTCCATATAGGGTAGTTTCCCTACACGACTTGTACTCCTAAATTTGTAGGAGAGGTTTTCCTTTCTGAGTATTGTCCATACAAGGAAGTTTCCTTATTCGACTTATACTCTAGTATTTGTTTCCTAGTTGAAATCGATGTATTGTTGATCTGCCTGTCTTGGGTCGACAGGAAACAAATACTAGAGTATAAGTTGGGCATAAAAATTTCCTTGCATGGACAACACTTAGAAATGGAAACCTCTCCCGCGGATCTAGGAGCACAAGTTGTGTAGGAAAACTACCCTACATGGACAGCTCCCAACTAGGAAATGATCTCCAGCAAGATCTTTTTTCCTAAGCTATGTCACCAAAGGCCTAGCCGAGCAAGGACTCTCATACTATAAAAGGAAGATAAGGTCGATGAATTAAAGTACGTGACTGAAACCCAATTTGCAGTTTTAAGCCTCTCCTAAGCCTTATATAATTTAAGCATCAGATTGACATCAGCCTCCACACGGTGGTCTTTAGCTCACTTGTGCGGGTATAGGTCAAGGCGAGGAAGGAAACCAGAAATCGACTACATCAGTTTGGCGTCGTTCGTGGGAACAACAGAGTTCCTCAGAAGAAATAGTAGTACTGCATTTCTAGAGAACCAAAAAGATGGTGACAACAATGTCTCGCAACAATGAAGATGCAGCGAAACCCTCGAACCAGCAGAGCATCACCCACTCCAGTGCCACCGCCGCCGCAGGAAGAACCCTCTAAGACCCCCGCGCCCGTGAGCCACGGCGGACACAAGGGTGGATCTACTATCAACCCAGAAGCAATAAATCGCACAAGTGGTGGAGGCACTCAAACAACGAAACCATCCACCTACAGAAGGTGTCCGTGAGCGGTGAAGAGCCTAGTCCCCAGAGAGTTCCAGGGAACATGTTAAGGAAAGTCGCGCTGCCTCGGCAGTTTCTCAGTGGACCAGAGGTGGAGGAGCGGCCAACAGAGACCCAACGTTGAGAGCCGACATGCACATCTCACACAACCCCATCCGGAACAAGGCCATAAACCACGACTTACTGTTCAACCTCACTGTCCCTCCGTTCATAGATCATATCATGGATGAACCGCTACCAAAGAAGTACGCCCCGCCAAAACTAGAGTTTTACAATGGGACGGGAGACCTGTCCAAAAACTTGCGTCACTTCCAGCACGTAATGGCACTCAAGCACTTTCAGCACGATAATGTGCCCATTATTCTCTACCAAACTGAAGAAGTTAGCGTTGACCTGATTCCACAGCCTCCCTTCGAGGTCTATCAATTCATTTCGGACATTGGCGAAGGCATTCCTCCCAAGCTTTGTAGGCAGCCAATGAATCAGGAAGGGCTTGCACTATCGGCTGACCCTAAAACAAAAGCAGAATGAGACGTTAAGGGAATACATCACTCGTTTCAACAATGAGTTGACCCTCATCGACGGTTATAGACACTATCAGCATAGCCTTTACTTTGGGTCTTGGGAGGGGCAAATTCTACGACTTCCTTACTTTGGACCCCCAACCAATATGGCAGAACTGCTGAGGAATGCCCAGAAATATATAAATCTACACAAGATGTCAATCGCCAAGAAGGAAGCAGAATTAGAAAGAAACCTTTTATCCCAGGGACAAGAAAGTGGGAAAGAATAAAGAGGACGACGACGGGAACAAGAGGAAGCGCACTGATAACAAGACCGATTCGGACCTCACAAGGCAGAACAAGGTCTCTAATTATGTCAGATTCAAATCTGTCACCCCTCTCAACTCCAGTCTGTCCGACATCCTCGATTCTATGAATAATTGGGAAGAACTGAAGTTGCCCCCAAGCAGCGAGGAGACCCCGCTCGACGCGTGATATTCACATAATTATTACATAATATATCCCTCAATTTATATATGTTAGTGTTTCGATTATTATATTTTATAGTCATTATTTCGTTTTCATGTCTTTGTAGGAATTTGAGCGTAAACAATGAAATCATATTAAGGCGACAAGTTAAGGAACGACAATTGGTTGATTCTAGCGGTGGTACAAAGTAGATGGTCACACATCTAAACCCAAAACCTAAGCTCATAACCTAAACCCAAAACCTAACCCATAAACCCAAAACCAAGCCCATAACTTAAATCCAAATCCAATGCTAAGCCCAATCAAACCCTAGACACATTCCCTCAATCACCAAAGATTCTGATTTATTTTTTTTCCTTAAATCACTCATTGAACACTCTCCTGAACCTGTCCATATTCATTTTCTCCTAATTCTCTTTAAATACAAAAATTCAATGGATGAGAAAGGGAGGAAGATAAGGGAAAAGAAAAATTATAGAAAATTAAACCCTTTTCCTCACAACGTGATTTTCATCACACCAAAGCCACCACCATCACCACCTCACCCTGTCACCACCGTGCGAGCACCGTCACCACCATGAAACAGGGGAGTGACAACCTTGTTTCGTATCAGACATCTCCCTGTCCCTGCTCCTCTCCCCTATCCACATAGCCACTACTACCATCTCGTTCTCCCACCATCAGCCACCCCGCACACCACGAAACAGACCACCACCGCCACTAATCACCCGTGAAACAGGGGCATGACAACCCTGTTTCACGTTAAAAACATCACCTCGCCACTGAGCTGTGCCATCACCACCATTACCCTTCATCTCGTCGTCTCTCTCTCTCTCTCTCTCTCTGCCACCATCACCCGAGCACTACCACCACCACGAAACAGGGGAGTGACAACCCTGTTTCGAGTCGGACCTCCGCCTCGCCACAGAACTTACTCCCCTCTCTCGGCCTTCCTTCCTATTTTTATCCCTCCTCCACCTTGCTCTCTCTATTCCCGCATCACAACAGACCGATAACCACCACCACGCCGCGAAACACAACCTCACCGCGGCTCTGTTCCGCCTCGCCGCCTCCACTGTTCCTCCTCTTCTCTCGGCCTCTCTTCATCTCGAGCTCCTTCCTGCATCCCTCTCTCACGACCACCGTCGCAAGCGGTGCGTCAGCCAGCACGCAACCGCCGCGACAGGAGTAAAAACAGGGCTCTGCCACCGCTCTCTGTTTTGATTTTTTTTGAGTTTTCATTACACCTCTCTCACCGATTTTCCATCCCTCTCTCTATTTTGCAGGTCTGGAGCAGGATGGATCAGGAGGACGCTCACGAGGAGCGAAGAATAGTAGTGCGAGCGGTGCTATCGCGTTGGAAACAAAAGGCATTGTAGCAGAGGCACGAGAATGATTTAACCTCTAATTTTCATTATTTGCACCCTCGGTTCCCGCTTTGTACCACCACATAGCTTTTGTACTTTATTTTCTCGGGATTCGTGTTCGGACCAACTGCTGAGTACCACCACATCGAGTGTGCGACAAACTAAATGGGTTGTATAAGTTATTGTGATTGATTTTACTGAATTGTGTGCTTAATTGTTAATTACAATTTATTTCTGAAAGTTTTTGATAAATTGCTTTTACTTGAAATAATTTGTTAATGTTTGATAGAAACATGCTATAATTTAATTGGATTTTAACGATCACATATTCGGTGTAACCAATGGATTCTCATCCCTAAAGCTTCTCGTTTTTAAATTCAGTAATTTAGATCTAAATAATTTTTGCTAACTAATTGGTGAGTCCAAGCCCACAAAATCCATCTCATCTATCTTTTATTTTATTTTATTTTTCTTATTTTTAATTTATTTTTAGTTTAGTTTTAAAAACAAAGTAACCCCATTTTCTCTAAATTAGTTTAATTAAATTCAATTGCATTCACTTTCCTCGTGGGATCGACCCGTACTTGTCGTTGTCTACCAGTTAGACACTGTGCACTTGCGGTTATTACAAGTGGGTTAAATTAACCTATTAATTTAGGTTGGTTAAAATCCGCATCAACGCGACAACAACAAATATTGCGCCTTTCATAAAGACGGCGAACATGACACTGAGAATTGCAAAAATCTCATAGGAGATGTCGAGCACTGGATCAGAAAAGGCAAGCTCAAAGAGTTCCTGGGCTCGAACATGAGGCAGGGTCGAGCAAAGGATAAAGAAGACGTTGTTAAGAAAATTGAAAAAGAAGCTTAAAGAAGCTTCTGGCATCATTTATGTACTTCATGGGGTTGGGCCTGAGGGGGAGCAATCAAACAGATCCCGCATGAGGACGTTGAGCAAGATGCGAACGCCACACCAATGCGAGGAACGACAAGTACATCATGCATGAGTTCAGAGCCTTATCTCACTATTGACATTTACGGATAGGGATCTCTAGGGTGTACATTCTCCTCACAATGATGCATTGGTCCTCTCCCTTCTCATCGCTAAGTGAGAGGCAAAGAGGGCCTTGGTGGATACAAGAAGGTCACTCAATGTCATGTTTCTCAGCACATTCTGCCACATGCAACTACAGAAGAAAGACTTAACCCCAACTACCCACCCCATGGTCGGATTCAGTGGAAATAAGTGTTTCCCCATTGGGAAGATCAATCTAATGGTGGAGGCGAGACAACCACAATTGTGGAAGTATCTTGTTCAAGAATTTATGGTGGCAGACGCTCCGTCCACCTACTCCATTATTCTGGGAAGATTGTGGCTTCATCACATGGAAGCAGTAGTTTCCACGCTCTGCACCAGTGCATAAAATATATAGCCAACCGGGCTCAATGAACTATCCGAGGAGATCAACCAACAGTAAGAAATTGCATGTCATGTGGCCTAGAAACAACTGAACTGCTATCAGTTGCAGCTCGGGCCTGCGGAATAGACGCGTCAAGCACCGGGCCTAAACGAAATAGGAGAGTCATTCTACGTGGGTGGAGAATCCTCGACAACCAAAGTACAGCTATGCATAGAGCCAAAATTCAGAGCTAGAAGCGCAATCTAGACCAATATAGAGCTAAGTAACGACACTTCAGTAAACGGACACCTACTCCAAGAGCTGATCATCAGCAAGGAACTACCCACCAGCATGAAGTAAACTATTCAATAACTTTGCTAGCTTCGGCAAAGCAAGACACTTCGCTAGATGGACTATGCAATTTGAGCCAAGACCATACACGCATCCTTCAAGGTCGGGTTAGCTTAGTCCCCGCTCAGAGTTAAATTATTTTGTTGCTTTGATTTCATTTTTCTTTATTTTCTGTTTTTTATTTTCAGTTTAGAAGAGTTGTTCGTACCAGACATACTCAAGAAATAAAATAGATTTCATTGATTGCAATGAAAATTATTACAAATCTTGTCGACCAACTAGTACAAAAGTTTATATACTACAAGTATCTAAGTATGACGCAAGTATCTATTCGCCGAAACAAGCGTTAAGATTTCACTCCGCCAATCTGCCTCTAGAAGATAAGGTAGTGAAAGTAGAGTGTCGGAAAAAGAAGTTGAAAGAGCGCGTTCAATTCATTGCTCCATCAAATCACCTTACAAGTTTTAAAGTAGCAACATGAACCTGGAAACAAAATGCAGACATCTTCGCTCTGCCAATTTGCCCTGCAAAAAGAATATGGAACTAGAGTAGAAGAAGGCAGAGGAGGAAGAACCTCAAAAGGGGGCACTTGGGGTACTGTTGAGTTAACGCTCCTGGAAAGAAGGTCACATTCATCAGAGATCCGCTCCACCAACCTGCCTTCTGGCTCTGGTGTCACGCGTGAAGCCCAGTAGATACAGTGGGAACGGCCCTCAAAAAACTAGCTGCGAGAATAATTTTTTAGACTAGGTGGCGCGAGATGCTATGGGAGCAACAAAAGATGGAAGACAGACTTATCTCCTGAGGAAGAGTCCATACTTCTTCGAAATATAAGAAGATACTACAAGATATCATGAAATCAATCAGATGCCCACCTAGATCAGGTGGCATTTCATAATAGTAGGTCTTATTAAGACTCATGCTGCAAATGTCAAAACATTCGAAGACTCCAGTAACTAAGATCTTCCTTGAGCCTTTGGAAAACCCAAAATATATTATCTGGTAAGATGCATTTGATCAACATGCTCTACAATGCTCATCGCAATGCTTGAAACAAAGAACGACTAGCCTATATATAGGCGCGGTGGTTTACGAAGCAGCCTCAACCAACAGTTACATCAGCATTAAATGTCCTACAAAAATCAGGAAACATTGATTCCAATTGCAACTGCACGAGTCCACATACTTTGAATTAATGACCTTGCACGCAACCCCATTAACTAAGGGGAGTAACCGATACTGAATCGTCTTACAATATGCCCCGTACACATGGCACGTTGATCTACAAAGATTTTCTCCAATTGGGCCCCGCCAACTAATGAACCCAAGCTTATGCCCTGCCAGATCTGGCCCAACATATGCAAAAGTACAAATAACAAGGACCCTGAGCGCCCATGGAATAAGAAGCGTGCCTACAAAGTATTATTAGTAAATCCAATGCGTCCGCCCTATTATTATTCTGCCACTGTTCATTAAAGCTGATCAATATCTATTACTAGTCCGATCAATCGATCGGACTCCGGAATCAGACCGCTAGGCGAACAAAGTAAGTCAAGATACCCAAGTCAGATTTGCATGCCCAAAATCTTATTCTGACCAAAGCTTAGTCAGCTCCGACTGATTACAATAGCTTCTGGTCCACTCTAATACCTAGCCCGTAAAAAACGGACGACAATGGGTTAGAAAGTGAAAGCTTAGTCAGAGTTTTAAAAACCTGGCCATGACGGCTTGCCCAAATGAAGAAAGTGGTCGCCGAATTTAACCAAAACTTAGTTGATTTCGACCTATGACAATAGCTTCTAATCCACTCTAACGCTTAGTCCATCAAATGGGTGTCAACGGCTTATAGAGTGGCAACTTAGTCAACGCTCTGATGCCTGATCGAGACGGCTTGCCAGGGATCATTTTCCAAACATGGGCAATAGTGATCAAAGCTTAGTCGGTGACGATCGATGACAATGGCTTCTAGTCCGCTCGAAGGGTTGAAGTTTTGTTTGGAAGGGTTGAAGTTTTGTTTGGAGTTGGGGATTGGTAGAGTTATTATTCAAACTGATTTTATGCTGGTAAGAGGATGATTTAATGGAATGGGAGTTCCATTTTCTTTAAGAAATGTGTGGTGAGAAATCTTAGCCATTGCAAGTGACATGGAGTGTTTTTGAATTCAAGTTTACAGAGAAGTAAATTTAGTGGTCGATCATTAATTTGGTGTCTTTGGCGCAAGATGATAAAAAAATTTAAGTCTTTTGATAAAGTTACATTGACGCGGAAAGCGCGAGCTCTAGTTTTTTTTTTTTTTAAATTAACCTCCAGTGGGGAGGGGCAACTATGGAATGCCATACCTTAATTACTTATCAAATAGTTGACTTACAAAAGCTACGGGGGTACATTACGACGTTACCCGTATGAAAACCAAAGCAAAAGCTAGAAGCAATGAAAAAACAATACAAAACTAAAAGCAGTTAACTGAAATCAGCTCACTGTGTGTGCCCAGCAACCCGAACAACGCCAGCAATCTCTCAGCCATAGAGCACGCAGCACACGCACGTTTCTGCGACCCGAGCGTACCCCGGATTTCCCAAAACACACGCGTGTTTCTGCGATGCGAGCTCTAGTTATTTTGGATAGATTGCACACATCATATATTAGAAAATAGCTTGAGTCTTGGTAGATAATGGCTAAAGTCGAAATGTATCCCCATATTGTATTGTTTCAACTCGTTTTTTTTGGAATTGTTAGTGAAGGTCTGGTATGCCACAGGTATCTCTCAATACCGGAGGTTTAAATAAATAATTAAAATTATGGATGCACGAATGCAGACTAATTTGCTTTTTTTTTATTGTAGATAAGCCTTGAATTATGAGAGAGAGAGAGTGTGTGTACAAGTTTTATGTTGTGTAAAAAATTAAACACAGGAATATTTTAGTGTAACACTTTCTTTTGCCTAACTTTAGAATTGAATGGACTAAATGACAGCCTTCTTCGGTTCAGTCCCAGTGTTTCAATGATGAGTAATACTATAGTGCACTGGTATCTTGCCTGGTGCTAGGATTGCATCGAGATAAGTGTTATCACTTACTTATCTCGATGCAATCCTACGGTGCCTGGTAGCCATCAAGCAAGATATCAGGCACTTAACCGGTGCACTTAAGAATTCCCCTTCAATGATTTCAATGTTTCAGTTTCTAGTTTTTTTTTTTTTTTTCATATATATAATAAGAGAAAAAAAAACAAATATGAAAAAAAAAAACAACTTTCTGATAAAAAATATTTCTGAAATGCAATGTAGTTTAGAAGAGGAATTAGCTATTTCAGGGTTTAGGGTTTTCCAGAGCTTGGGGTTTTTAGTAAGTCTTTAAATTACCTAGGGGTGTAATTGGCTTTTTCTTTTTACAAAATCGTGTCTGAAAAAAAAAAAGCAGTTAGAAAAGTTAAACCTCAAATGGTTACATATTTGAGTCAACGGATCATATTTACATCTCTTCATATACAACTTATAAAACCCCTACTGTTCCTATATAAACCACTCAAAGTTTTATCCATCCTGTTCTCTATGATTTCTCTAATATGGTTGATCATAATGTTGATCCTTGAAATTTCAGCCATCTCCAAGATTTCTTTCTTGTGATTATTATCTCGTTTTTGCCTTTCAAAGACGCAGCCAGAACTTCGATACTGTCAAAGCGATGGAAAACCATTTGGCGATCTACAAGGAATGTCGAATTCTGTGAAAGTTTCTTCACTCCTAAAGGCTTAACTCGCGAAGGAGGCCAAGAAAGCTATTCAGATGCTGAAATTAGAGAGATTCAGAAACAAAGTTTCCTTGAGTTTGCAAGAAAATGGATAACTTATTATCAAAACAATGTTTTGGCTTCGGATGTGGGAAAACTAAAGTTTACAGAAGTTTTGCCTCTCTCTTTCTCAACCCAATGAGTTTGCTTCTGATGTGGAACAATGGATTAAATTTTTTATTACCCAGAACATAGAGGAGTTGGATCTCGACTTCTCTGATGCAAGATTTAGAATGGAAGGCCGTCCAGTAGATCAGGAGGTGTTGTTCAGGTTACCGAGTTTTGTGTATGAACATGAATCACTAAAGTGCTTGAAGTTATCAGCCTGTGATTTTGTTCTTTCGAATTTCAGGAATTTTCAGCAAATAAGGGAGATTTGTTTAAGTTATGTTGAATTCACAAGTAGTTCATTGCAGTGATTGATCTCAAACTGCAAGTCATCTCTTGAGATTCTGAGTTTGAAGAAGTGTAGAAATCTCGTCTCTGTGGACATATCAATAGATGGTCTCAGGCTGAGTAGTTTTATGTATAAAAGACTGCTCGCCCATTCACCGTGGAATTACTATCACCTCTGCTGAAACTCTCCAATCATTCAAGTATTCTGGGCCATTTGCACACTTCGTGCTAGAGAAACTAAGTAATCTTGAGGAGGCTGATCTTGACTTCATGGGTGACCCTCATTTCCATTCCAATAATGGTTTTCTTCTACTTGACCATATCTTACCAAGTTTTAACAATGCCTCCATGATGAGTGTTTGCAGTTTTGCCACACAGGTACATTCTTACCGCTTGATTAATTATTACTTGGGTTCTTAATATCGTTTTATGCACTGAAGTTTTTATACATGGATGTAATGATGTCTAATTTTTGCCAATTCTCTTGTGTTGAAGGCTTTGTCTAGTACCGTGGAGGATACATTAGTACCTCTTGACGCTAGGCTTTTGAAGTTGAAGTCCGGGTTTTTGCATCCCAGTGAAGTGGATGGAATATCATTTTTGCTCAAATCTTGTTACATGTTGGAAAAGCTTTCTATCCAGATGGAACCTCCACCAATAAAACTTATTGGGGTAAATATTCACGGTTATTAAACGGTTAATCTATATTTCTTTGCATATACTTTTTTATTGACATTGTGACATATTGTCTTTAAACTTTCAGGGTTGGCAGGACAAGTATAAGCATGGAAATTATTGGAAGAATGCACAGTGGGAAGACGACAATTATGATCCACGCGAATTTTATAACCCACATGCCTTCCTAAATAACTACTGCAAATAAAAGAGGTCAACAAATTGCATGAAGAGTGGTTTGGTCTCAATGGCAAATCTAACAAAGCCTCTGAAGATGTAATTGTATTAATAAAATGGAGTGAATTTGTATCTCTGAATTGGCAAAAATTTCGAAATGTTACATTCTATATGAAGAGTAGATCAGATCGAAGGAAATTTTTTGTTTGAAAGTAGAACCATTGAATTACATTGGCAGGAAATTTGTATCTCTCTCTCGTTTCCCAACATTTCCCATCTTTCTTTCTCTCTGTACATTGCGGGTATGATTAAGAATGTATAACCGATGAGACTGGTTCGCGTGTGGAAGCAGTGATGAATGTTTTGATTACTGAAGACTTGCCTGAATCGTATCTTGACTTCTCTGATCATCATAAGAGTACAAACCCTTCAGGCCTGAATTTGTCCATTATTCAGATGGTCCATTGAGATTTCAAAATACCTTGCATAATCACATCCTGGCTCAAATCGATGCCGCAAAGGTTTTAAGTGTTGTGGAGTATCGTGGGCTAGCACTTGCTAGAAAGGATGGTCTTAAAACCTCCCGAGTATATGAAAATGCAGACTGTCCTGGATATTGAGAATTTTTTCTTGTTTTTTCAAAAAGACATATTAGTGAATGCATGGTTGAATGATGTTCAGTTTAATGCAATTGAAACGCTCTGCAGTTTACATTGTACAACTCTGTGTGTGTGAGCTTTTTCGGCCATCTAAGCATTTTGACTAATTTGCTGCCAGTGCTTTCATATGTTATATACAATAATACTTGCAATCATTATTGAGTTGTATGGTTTTTCATCATTTTGTCCAATTTTACATTAGATTCTACAAAAAAAATAAAAATAAAAAATCCGAAAAGCAGATCTCACGGATTTATTAAGGTGGGCTTTTTTCGAAAATGGGCCCAACACTTGAGGGCCCAAAATCTATTTAAAAATCTCTGGTTTCCCTCTCTCACTCTCACTGATCACTCTGACGCTTCTCTGTTTCTCTCATGGCCATTTCAAACCCTAACCCCCAAATCCCATTTTTCTATCTCCAATTCCCTCACAATACACTCCAGCATCATAAATTTACCATCTTGTCCTTCTACCATGAACCCTGCTTCGGTTCCTGCTCTGTTATCACCAATTCAGCTCTCACTGAGCCCCAATCGGGGTTTCACTTGCTTGCAAAAGATGAAGGTTTCCAGGTTTGTTCATTTCACTTTCTTTGATTTTGACTGAATACTTTTTTTTTTGGTTGAAAAGGGGGGTTGTATAAAAAATAACCCTATAATGTGGGAAATGTAATGTACATCTTTTTTATGTTCTATCCTTGTTTTGATAATTCCCTGCTGGATTTTGTGTTTTAATTTGGAGACCATAGCCCTAAATTTTAATTAAATTTAGACCAATAAGCTTTTCCATTACTAAATCGATATAAATGACGTAAAGTGGTTTCTCGATTAGTGTCTTGGGATGCATTGGACTAGGTATGTTTAATTGCTCAACATTTACTAGATACGTAAAATGTTGAATTTCAATAGAAGGTCATAATGGTTGAAATATTATTAGGACTCGAATCCAAGGTTACTAATTAATTTTTTGGAGCTGAATTGATAAATTTTAGTATATTAATCACAGAAAACGTCACAAAGTTTTAACAGATAAATGAGAAATCAGTTGGCAATTTTGATCTTCCAAAATCAAGAAATGTTTTTCAAGTAGGTAAACTGAATAACTGTTAACCAATCCTCTCAAGTTGTTAAAGAAAAACAGTTATGAAAAAAACCTTCTCCTAATCAAGGATTGTGATTTCGTTTTTCGAGTTAATTTAGGTCGCCCAGTTTTAAGAAATATTTCGTGAAATATTTCATTCTATGGAGAAAAAACGTAAAAAATTCGATTGTGATTTAGAATTTATGTCACGCCCCGTTTTTCGAAGAAAACGAAAATCCCAACATCCACGTAGGATTATCCGTTTCCTCAAAACTCGGGACGTGAAATCCAGTAACAATAGAAACATTTAGCATCAACGACTAAAACATAGTTTAGAAAATATAACAAACTAAAATTTATAATAAAACTCTAACCAGAAAAATTCTGACATCACTAGCCCCACTAGCGAAACTCCAGTAACGCTGCTTAAAAGTCTCTAAACCTGAAAAGTTAATCGGCTACATTTCCAAAGGAATGTACCCAAGAAGCAAAAGCTCACTTGGGTCAGCAATAAACCTGGTGTGAGAAATCTTCATCCCAAAAACAATAAAATCGCACGTGATATACATCAAGCTAAACACAAACATACCAACAGGTAGTTCCTCAACGAGGCAAAAGTGTGATGCAAGAAAACACAGTTCCAATAATTTAGTTATTTAACGAGGCAATCATATCATCATCCTAATAAGTAAATATGCATGTACTTGTACTTACTCTGTAAAAGTTGACTATGGCAAGTCTGACCTACAAAAATATTAGTGGACTTGTCATCCTGCATGAAAAGGGGTTAGGAAACAATATAAACGTAATCTATTCATTTTTATTTGAATTTGTTTCATCTTTTAACGGATTGATCACTTAGACAATACCACATTCGCACCAACTCCGTGCCGAACATACATGCCCGTATGCCTCTCTCATATAAAGAATGACTACTTCGTCATCCATGCCCAAGTGGGGACATCACATACAGGCATGCATCGCGGATACTCCTAACTATATGAGTACCAAAAGCCACTCTTGGGCTATCAATGCGCATAAAGTCACGTCACATTTTTTACGGATAAATATCAAAGCCTATTTTAGGCATACAAATTCACCTCATTTTCGCAAGACTAACCCGAGGGTTATTTTAGTTTCTCTAGTAGGAAATAGGCGCCCCACCTCCGCAAGACGACTCGCTGGTCATTTAGTTTCTCTAGTAAGAGAGGGAAAATAATAAACAAAATAGGTGTGGTAGTTCTAAGTGATACAATTCCAGATGATTTAAATTTTCAGGAGTCAAAGTTTACCAATATTTATTTTTTATATTTCAAAATTCATCCACGATGACATTTTGTCATTTCTGAATCGATTCACAATCGTATCTACCCACATTTTTGGGCAACCGACATTTTCATATACAAACTTTTTGTAATAGGGAGGGGATCAAAACCCATTTAATACAAGAAATAAATTTCTTTTCATCAACACAATCTGCATAACAATCAAGTTTAAATCATAGACATACAAACGCAAATTCGTAGCATCATGCAAATACCTAAAACATGAACCCAGCAAGCTATGAAAACTCACACATCAAACAGATCAAAATAGTGAAGATCACGCGTTTACTACACAAAACACCACAAATAAGACAACCTCGTTCTCAAACATGCCTAAAATATCATGACGGATTACCAGAAATGAAACCCATCATTTTCGTACAAGCCTCAAGTGATTGGAGGTTCTTGACTGACTAATTGAGAAAGTTTTCTCCACCTATTGGTTTAAAATGCTGAATCTTGGAAAAATAACACTACAAATAAGTAATAAAAAAAAACTATTGCTCCATGGTAACTCAACATGCAAATGATGCCTACAAACCCGTCTAACTGGCGAGGAAAACAGCGAGGGAGGGAGCGGGCCCCTTCATCCCCCTCGCGATACGTGCATCCCATCCCTTGCACATATCGCAAGGGGGATGGAGGGTCCTCCCTCCCTCGTTGTTTTCCTCGCTGGTTTCCTCGACAATTAGAATTGGGGGATGCCTACACATTCCAACTTCAATATCAACATCTTCATCATCATTTGGGCTTCTTTCACCACCTTCCATATTCAAATGTGCATCATCTGCATATGCATGATGCTCTTCCACATGTGGGAAGATGATACAAGGGCGCATCAATTAGTGAGGACGAGAGCTCTTTTGGCTCAATTGTCTAAGGTGCACCCCATAATACAAACCAAAAATCCAATAGTCAACATGGGAAAAACCTCAACTTTCATCTGTCCAAGGTTGATTCTCATGCCATAAACAATTTAGTATGAACAGAGACATTTTTATCAAGCACCCCTGTACTATCTGACAACTTAGAATCAGAGACAGGAGCCACCCAGCATGGAACCTCTAGACAACTAAAGAAAATATGCAAGGAAAATTTTTCTTTGGAAGATGTTAACAACCCTCAACCCTCAAGAGCAGAGATGATTACCATTCAAATGCACAAGTATTTCGGTGCTACAATCCCAGAAGTTTCACAATTCCTACATTTCCTAAGGGTTGCACCAACAATCAATGCACCTTCGAACAAGTTACAACTCTTAAGAATAATTACCAAGAATTGGGGATGTGTTATTCTCTAATTGCACAAATTTTACAATCGTACAAGTTACAACTCCCAAGAGCATTCTGTCACCTATGTTTCTGAAGAATTCGGAAATGTAACCTTTAAGGACGTTACGAAAATCAATCAAATACATATATGAAAGTTTTATAAGTTTTGCTTATTTGGCTGGTGTAAGCAAGAATTTGTTTCCCAAGCATCAAAATGTTGAGAGGGCGGGGGCCATCTTGTTGGTGAGAGTCCCAGCAACAATCATGCAATCAGACTGCCTAGGACTATGCCTGAAAATGACACCAAACCGATCAAAATCGTAACGAGCAGCACCAGCGTGCATCATCTCCACAGCACAACAAGCAAGACCAAACATCATGGGCCTGATGCATCCACGACGTGCCCAGTTCATCAAATCATCAACCTTGGAGATCACGAACTCTGCCGCCTTTGATAGCCCCGTCTTTGCCAAAGAAAATAAGAGGAAGAGCAAATGCGCAAGAGAAGAAGGAAAAGAAGGGTTTTTGTTTTATATTATGGGTGGCTATTCGCCCCCACAAAAATTCTGAGAGCACGCACTCTTTAACTCACCAGATAAACCCTAAAATTTTGAAACCTGGATTTAATTAAATGTAACCCTATTTTATTTCATTCAAAATAAAATAAATTAGTTTTTATGAAATTTAAGGATGTTACATTATACACGCGTTAAATGGAATCTCGTCCCGAGATTCGGGAGGTAAGAAAGTTAACTGAAATTCAAAAAATACGACTTGTCAAACGAAAAAAAGTTTTAAAATACAAATTTCAATTTGAATTTTTATGAACATAAATATTTATTGTTATTGAAAAGTAGGGGTGTTATAATTTAACAATATAAGTTATGCATTTAAAGTATTAAATACTACATAAAATGTCTTACATGGCTCGTAGTGTCGTACATACAACATATTACATAAGAATCATTCATATAACAAACTTTTGATACTAATATAACATTATAGCATGTTAAAATATACGAAAATTAAAATATTTACAGTGGGAATTCAAACTCTGAGCTGGTGATACCATCCGCCAAAAACCTACCAACTCATTACTCAGCTAGTATCCCATTAACTGAATATGGTTTTTAGTTTTATCTATTTTACATCAAATCCAATCAAAAACTGATTCCATTATAGTCTTAACGTAGATCCGAGATCCCACCGATTTTATGCCCTATATATGTGGGTGCTATTGAAGTGGGCTTTTCAAAATGGGCCCAAAATTTGAGGGCCCAAAATTTCTATATAAATGTTCGATCTTCTCTTTCACTCTCACACAGTCACTCTCTCTGTTTCTCTTCTCTATGGCCATTTCAGCGAGTGTGAGTTGCAGAAACCCTAACCCCCAAATCCCAAAAACCCATTTTTCTTCCTCAAATTACCTCTCTATACCCTCCAGAATCTTAAATATCCCATCTTGTCCCTCCACCATGAACCATGCTTCGATTTCCTACTCTGCTAGCACCAATTCCGTTCTTCAAGTGGCAGAGGAGGAGACAAAATCGACCGTCTCACAGAGACCGGATTCGTTCGGAAGGTTCGGCAAGTATGGAGGAAAGTACGTTCCTGAAACCCTAATGTACGCTCTCGCTGAGCTCGAATCGGCTTTTCACTTGCTTGCAAAAGATGAAGGTTTTCAGGTTCGTTTCAACCCTTATATTTTTTAATTGAAAAGATGCGATTTTCATGAAATGGGTTTGTTTTTAATTCAGTTTTGGTGTGTGGGTAAGATTTATTTTTTGCGTATTACAAAGGGTTGATTGGGAATTAGAATTCAGTACCGATTTCTGCTAATTTTTTCGTTATTTTGATTGATGGTACATTTTGGAGATTGGGGTGTTTGATTGTTGGATCATGTGTAATTTGGGTTGGTTTTGATTGATTGTAGAGAGAGCTAGATGGAATTTTGAAAGACTATGTTGGTAGGGAGAGTCCGCTCTACTTTGCGGAGCGGCTAACCGAGCATTATAAGCGTCTGAATGGAGAGGGGCCTCTTGTGTATCTCAAAAGAGAGGACCTTAACCACACTGGAGCACATAAGATTAACAATGCGGTTGCGCAAGCTTTGCTTGCCAAACGATTGGGGAAAAAGCGCATTATAGCTGAGACGGGAGCTGGACAGCATGGTGTTGCGACTGCTACGGTGTGTGCTAGGTTTGGTCTTGAGTGTATTATTTACATGGGTGCCCAGGATATGGAAAGGCAGTCCCTTAATGTTTTCAGGATGAAACTTCTTGGGGCTGAGGTATGTTACTTTTTCCTAGTTATTCTTAGATTGGTTTGTGGAATCATAATATCATATGTTGTGTGACATTTTAGATGCAATTATTGTGGGTGTGATTGTGATGTTCAGTATTCTTACAGATTTTAGACTAGTAAAACATTCACATATGATTAGAAGGATAATTGTGCATTGTACAAGGGTCCTATTGTTTGACAGCGTAATAAGAAATAATGTTTGTTACTGTTTAGTACGAAGTATAAACATTTTGCTGTGATATTCTAACCCTAGTTAAGGTAATGAGCAAGCACGTGAACACCTAGAAGATGGATACAATCATAGTAGCTGCCCATGCTCGAAGCTCAAGTTACAGTCACTTCATAAGTAGTTGTCTTTCTTTTGATCCACAACTTGGCACACATCTTATAATTGTATTAGCAATAAACTCTTGAGCAATCAAATAGGGTACCTACCCAGGAGAGATTACTGCATAGGATTACTTCATCAGGTCTAATCGAGATTAATCAACTAATTCAAACAGCTAAGAGAGATTAGCGACTGCTTAATACAACATCCAATTCTTAAACGTAATAGTTATTCAGTGTATACTATCATAGAATTACTAAGCTGTGCATGCAACTATGGAAGTTCTAATTGAAAGATCGATGACTAGTCAACCATAAATTAACTTGTCTGTAGCATCATAAAAAGCTGTGCATGCAGCTATTTGGTGGTGGTGGGGACTGCTGCTCCTGCAATGTCCTAGACAAGGTGGAGGCAGATGAGAATAAATTGAGGAATTAAAATGTGTTGTTGCTCGTGTTATGGATTATTGTCATTCTCTCTTTCCCCTCCACCTACCCCCTCTCTCGTGCATTCCCCTTTTTCGTCTTTCTCTCTTCCATGGGGCTTAAAAGGGGAAGGGATGTCGAATGGGTTTGCTTATGGCAGATTAAAGTGGGTACTTAATCACTTAATCGGTGTGACTAGCTTGTGTTGATTAATGGTTTGGCTGATTAGTACAAGAGCAACAAAACTAGCAACTAGTCAGGTTAGGTGTTAATCAAGGATTAGTAGCATCAAATAATTCACGCTTTCTCACTTCACATCCATATATATATGGGCTGAATTCTGACTCCATTGTCTATGGCATGTTGATATGTGAAGAGTGTGGATGACCTTTAATTGATTTATGTTTGGTTTGATTAAGATTTATTCCGTTTTTAATTTGTGCTATTTAGAAATCAGTGCGGAAAATACAAGCGTAATATTTCATAAGGTGCTTCACTCAGACATCTACCATACTAAGCTACATCCATGGGAAAGAATTAATGCATCCACTACGGAAAAAAAACAATCACCAGTGGTAAAGATACTATTCAGTATACCCATCGGCCAGAAAATGCATTACACCCCTTGACTGTCATCTTTTTCAACCCACTTTTATGATGCTTCTCTCCCTCCTGACTTCTATGATCACCCATTCAACTCTGGTAGAATTTATGTCAGTACATAGTTAAGGTGTACAGGCGCTCGGGGAATACTCGTCTACTGGAATATGTAATGCATTCTTGAATATTCCCACATGGCAAATTTTCTAGGTTCTACGCCTAGAAAAAAAACCTTCACCAAAAGGCACTTGGGTAGGGTTATTTAGGTTTCACCCTAGTAGACAACCTCCCAAACAAGACAAAGGCTCATTGGGTTAAACACCCTCAAGACCATGAGCTATTCTTGGGCTTTTTCCCTATGGAAAAAGTTAACCTCATCCGTCAAATTAAGATCAAGCAACTAGTATGCTGCTTAGAATGCACCTTATATTTAACATAGCTAGAGGTTAACAATCCTCAACTAAGCGATGCAGGCAGTCAGGCACAGAGAAGTTCCTAGTTGATAGAACTCAATTACGAAAGCATGCTAAGCAACTTATGGTGGTACAAAGTGACCACTAAAGTTCTTGGACTAAAATAGGCTTCCCCTCGACTTCATAATTGCTTCTGCATTCCTCAAATCAATTTGATGCTTTGTGATCCGCGCTAAAGCTTTTGTCCACTCCTTTGTATTTAAATGATATCAAGCAAATTTGGCACTTACCATTGTTGGGTTTCGTGCATGTGTCCCCTCGCGTTTGTGCTTTTCTTATTAAAAAGTTTATTTGCTGTCAACTTCCAAATTTTGCAGAGGAATATGTTTGAGATCTCTTGCGAATCTAATTCTTTTATAATTCTTGACTTTTTAAATTTTATAGTAGAGAGTGTTTCATTATAGAATTTGAGAAATCCAAAGGTGTCATATAGTTTTCTGATTGTTTGAGTAAGCAATTATTTCAAATTTTATGAGAATTTTAGTTTGTGCCGAAGAGAGACACAATTATTAATTTGTTGCAATGCAGGTCAGAGCAGTCCATTCTGGAACTGCAACTCTCAAGGATGCCACATCAGAAGCTATACGAGATTGGGTAACAAACGTAGAGTCAACCCATTATATATTGGGATCTGTTGCAGGACCACATCCATATCCTATGATGGTCAGAGAGTTCCATGCAGTGATAGGAAAAGAAACCAGAAAGCAGGCACTTGAAAAGTGGGGCGGAAAGCCAGACGTACTAGTTGCCTGTGTTGGTGGAGGTTCAAATGCAATGGGGCTCTTTCATGAGTTTGTTGATGATGAAGATGTTAGGTTGATAGGTGTGGAGGCAGCTGGTTTTGGCTTAGACAGTGGTAAGCATGCTGCTACCTTGACAAAAGGGGGAGATAGGAGTTCTGCATGGAGCTATGAGCTATTTATTGCAGGATGATGATGGTCAAATAATTGAACCACATTCTATCAGTGCTGGGTAAGGAATGGTCCATGTAGCCACTGTAACTTTACATTGCTCCCCAGTGTCGTATGGGTTTTGATTGAACTTTTTTTTTTGGCATGTAGCTTGGATTACCCTGGTGTTGGACCAGAGCACAGCTATTTGAAAGATATAGGACGTGCTGAGTACTACTGCGTCACTGATCAGGAAGCGCTGGAAGGTATTGAATCTAGTGAAAGCTTATTAAACTTTTTAAATGCCTGTCAAATTTCATCTTCTACCTCATGTATTTGACAATTTATCAAATGATATGTCCCTTCAATATCCCACTCTATTATCACTTACTTTTGCCACTATGCTGTCAGGCCTTACAACATTCCTTTGTTTCTTATTTTGTTCGTCAAAATAGAGTGTATTGTTGTTGTGTGTCTCAGTGGCTGTTCTCTTCCCCTTCAACTTTTGATGCTTTGACATTATCTAGTTTAGGCCAGGGGCTAAGTAATTCAGTTTTACATGCTGCATATGACATCTCCACTTGAGATTTACTCAGTTTTTTATGTGGTCTGATGATAGTCTGCATTTTTCTTAATGTTTCATATAAAAAAGGTATGGTTACTTTCGATATTGCCGCTTGATTGTGTTAAAAACTGTAGAAAATGTTCTTGTACTATTTTATGTTGCCTTTTTTCACTTTTTCTCATTGGTTTTCCTTGTTCTGTTTTCATAGCTTTCAAGAGGTTATCGCGACTGGAGGGCATAATCCCTGCTCTAGAGACATCTCATGCTCTGGCTTACTTGGAGAAGTTATGCCCAACTTTACCAAATGGAACTAAAGTTGTACTTAATTGCAGCGGTAGAGGGGACAAAGATGTTCACACAGCCATTAAACATTTGCAGGTTTGAAAGGATTCCACTTTCCTGTTGCTTCGTATAGAGACTTACAAGGACCATTCAAACGCTTTTCCTTCTTTGTATGTAACGGAAATGATTGGTTATCGTCTGTGCTAAAACTGATGCTTTTTTCCCGGTTCAAATAAAATAATTCAAAGTTTTGCTTCATCAAAAATTCAACTTTGGATCTTGACAATCAAACTAATCTGGTTACTTGAGCGAATAGTTTGCTGTATGTTTGCTTTAGTAGAAATTGTGCTAAAGCCGGTTGCTTCATACCAGAGGTGAGTCTTCACAGTTGAGTACAAAATGTGGTGATATCTTCTTAGAACTTTTCCTTGTCCACCTCCAAACTTTCGTTTCTTGTTAACAAGTTATTCATGGGGGAACCTACTTTGAAGGGGACGCGATATTATTGGATGATCTGTGAATGTCAGATGCCGAAATTCTGATTTGTTGATTCACTATTGAGAACCTGGGCCCTGAGAATCCCAAGCATGCTTATCTATTCATTTGTTAATTTCCTCATTTTCACCATGTCCCTAGTCATTACCAGGTCAAGGTCCTCCAGCTCATCACACATCCATTCCCTCGCAACAGCAACCCTTGTTCTCACATTTCAAAGGCATCATGAACTTCACTAGAGTTGTTTATATGCGACATTGGCCAGTTGTAAGTGGCACTTGTTAGAGCATCTTCAACCAACCTCTGTGTCCCATCTTCAGCCAGTTGTAGTTGTTTATGAACTAAAAAAATGTTTGATTTCGGTTAGTGTTATCTACCCTCGAGGCTAATTATCGACTCTCCCAGCCAAACCTTGCCTATTCAACAGATCAATTGGCACTTAATGAAAAACGAAATTCAATCGTGATTACACAAATGTACTTAGTATAAATTCTAGATAGGATCTCAAGTTGTTAAGCACCTACAGATCCCATGGAGTCCAAAATGAACTCCACTCCATGTAATGTACTTGTTTCCAATCAAACAGCGCCATTGAAGATAAGCACGAATTCACCGGAACTTTCCACTAAAGAAGATTTACAGGTTTGTTTCCGCATCTGAGGAACACGATCTGCCTAGGTGTGTCCATGAGGAACATGGTGAGCTTCAAGATTCACAGCTGCGAGGAGAATGTTTGTGAAAGCTTCCCAATAAACTTTTCCGAGCTCTAGTTAGAGCAGTAGAGATCTTCAAAACTTCTTTTGAAGTTTTTGCATCAAGATTAAAGAGGTGGAAGCTCGGTTCAGATTAGGCCCAGAACCTCTTTCAATGAATTTATCATACCTTAGACACGCTACTTTCTTATGAGACGGCCAAAGGAATCAATTCAGTTGCATTTCTGATGATGGGGTGAAATTTCAAATGTCAATCTGATGATGAGGGGTTTGAGAAATTGTCAAAAATGTTCAAACCAGTTGATAAGAGCAATACTCCGAGGACTGCCGTTATCCATGAGAAACATTTGGATTCATTCATCGCCTCAACTTCCACAATCCTTGCCTCATTGACATGTATTGCTTTGATCAATTGGAATTTTTCAAGGTTCTTCTCGTAAAATGAACCCAAAGAGGGAAGGAAAGTAACTACCAGCGTGTGTGCACACATAAAACCTAAAACAATCATAAGAAGGCCAAGTGAGCTGCTTCATCCAGCAAGCCTCAGGGGTATCCCTGAATCAGATCATGCGCAGCAATCATTTGGTTCAACATCAATGCACCTCACATATTTCAAGCTTAAAATAGCTAGAATATTTTGCTGCCGCGAGTTCAGATACAAAAAGGGAGAACAAGGGCGAAAAAGCAAGGGGAACAAGAGACATTTTAAATTTGGTGTTTCCAATTGTCCAAAAAGAACCTTTCTTCAGTTGAGCTAAACCATGCTCAACTCATGCCGAAGATTAAAACAAATAACAATTGCATATTGCAGAAGTCAGAAAGCTCACGAAACACCATACATCAGAACCTTCTTTCAATAACGTAAATTTGTTTCAGGGAGAACAATATTAATAACAATGTTTGCCTCAAAACAGAATTCTCTCTCCAATGTCATTATTTTCGTAAATACTCGCATACATATAAACTCAACCCAATACCTGAAAGAAAGCCTACTATCCACTACCTAATTTTCTGTATGAAAGCTTTTATTATTACTATCTACAATAAGAACCACTATTGTTCAAATGCCAAAACCGGGTGCCTGTTTAAAGTCATGAAAGGTAGCAACCTCCATCAAAATAATCTCTCCAGGGCTGCAACCTTTTTATGCTTGACGTTACATGACAGCAGGAAAATTGCTTCCATGTTTGCTACTTTACAGCTTTGCCTGCATAAAAGAAAAAACAAATTGCAATTTAGAAGTGAGTTACATAATATACGTGATACAGATTATAAGAGGCCCAACTTCACTGGAAACATTTGAAGAAATGAGAAATAAAATTAAACTAGAACAGAACCATTTTGGAGCTTGTAATGACCCCAAGAATGAAAATCATCACAACAAAAGTTACAGACTCTGCTCAAGAAAATATTACTCAGACCAGAAACTCTACACACTGCTCCATCTCTTACCTACTAACCCTCCAACAATACAAAAAGCAGGTACCAAGTAATTTCTGATCACCCGCTCAAACAACTTATTCATGAAATGGATATCTATAGTTTGCCAAGCATCCAAAGGAAGAGCAGATTTATACATAAATGTCGATTTCCCAGTTCCTTATCTTCATGGAGTAGAAGATATCCACATATTTCCATGCCCCATATCCAATAAGACAAAGTGGATAAATTTTAATTTTTAGCATAAAGACTAGTAATGATGTGATGCAAGCACATAAAATATTTGTTGTATATCTAGCTACACAAAGCTGTCGAGGGCATTTCGGACACTAAAATAAGCGTACCACAAAAATCTAGGCAGTGATGATCAATTTATATAGAGAATGAGATTACCTGGGAGTAGAGGAAGGTTCCAAGAATAGCAATAGCAGCTCCAAGAGCGTTGACAGGTTGGATAGGTGTGCGGAAGATTATGATAGACGAGACAATGACGGATATCCTCTTCATGGTGTTTCCAATGCTAAAGGTCAAGGGAGAGATTTGATCGAGGGACATGTATGAAACCTGGTTGTACAAATGATAGAAGACACTCTGGGCTGCCACCCACCTGTCATACAGAATTCTCAATCAGAAAATTAATTTTTGTTCAATAAGGAGCTATTGAAAATAACAATAATAATAGTCATTAGAAATACATAGTCAAAATTATAACAAGGATTGACCTCCAATCATTCAGAATCAGCCAAAGACCCAAGAGAGAAGCAAATATCACACGTTTTGAGTTGTAACGTGCCAGACCATCAACGACTATAGACAACATTTCTAACGAACACGCATTCACCCCTCTAACAAAAAGTTTTCAACCAAAACATGGCAGCCATTCTATTCAAACGAGCAAACACATGTAAGAAAAGATGGGACATTATTGAGAATACTGGAATCTGGCTCATTTGTCCATTTATGGCAAATATAAGACCATGTCCATTGTAAGAGAAAGACAATTCTGAATTCATCTTGAAAGGTCGGTATCTAAACAGGCACATGGAATTAACCATCTTGTCGACATTAATTTTTTTCTTTTTCAATCTAATTCATATAGAAACTAGTATGTATCTGCGTGTTTCACGATCAGCTATAGAATTGGCAGAACACTGCCATCAGCTGGACGGACAGCAACTACCAACAAGCCCTCATGGTCAGCTATATCATTTGGCCCCCTCATATTCAATGCTTGCAACACATGAAGTTATATATCTTCTAAAGTAAACAAATATGCAGGTATATTCCCAAAACCACACAAGGTCAATGACCATTAATTTTGCATGACCATGTTTTTTCATACCAATGTCCGTTGAAAATTGGAAAGTGGCGTGAGTTTGTTAAATACAGGACAAGTTTGGGGACATTTATCGGTTAAATTTTGTACTTAACTAATTAGTGTATATTCTAACCTACAAATTACCGCAAGGAACCAAACGAATGGGCACATGTAATGTAAGAACAAGCAGACAAAACATGAAAATGAGAGCTATAATTATCGTTGTTACCATATGAACTGGAGTCCAATCTGTGCAACTGCTGTTTCCCAGCCAGCTGCCCACATCTGGGGACCCTCCACAGCAATTGCAAAGGGCGTGAGAATCAAGAGCGACAACATGGACAAACAAGCGTAGTAGTTCATTCCACCAACTGACTTCCCTTTCATCCCTCTCTTTGAGAATATGTTGCGGAACACAAACGCCAAATTTGAAATCATAGCTCCCATAAATCCTAATAATATAACAAATTCCACCAACCCAAGATCAGGAAATGAAATTTCACACAACTATATTCTATTAACAAAAATGTTGTTTTAACACGAACATATTTGTTGCATCTGAATTATGGGTATTACAGCATTATCTATACTAAAAAAGGGTAATAACAAGCAATTAAATTTTGGTTCATATGAAGCCAGATACTCACCAACCATGTTGAAATTGAGCTCAGTAAGTGCAGCAAGGGCGCAACCTCCAATAATTGGAAGCAACGATAGATAAACTTGCGTGGGGAACGTTTCGCCCAACAAAAACCTCGAAACCAATACACTAAAAGCAGGCTCACCACTCTTGATGATGTGAGTGAAAGAAACGGCCACCTTTGACATACTCACTGTTGCTGCTACATGTCCTATAGTATGAGCAATTGCAACCTGCAATCATCATCAACAACAACTCTTATAAATAAAAATTACACAAAAAATATAAAAAAAAAAAAACCATTTTGTTCAATAATCACCAAATTTACTCAAACAGTAATAAAAATAAACCAAACAAAACATAAACCCTAGAGAATCCTAAAACCCTAAAAAATCTCACCGGAAACAGAGTCTTCCAGAATTCCAAATCGGTCTTCGGGGCCTCGACGATCCTGGTGGCCCAGGAGATCAACATCATGAGCGATCCACAAGCGAGCGAGAGAGTCGAAGTGAGCCATGGATAAGGGAAGACGTTCAAGACCTTCTTGTTATAGATGTTGAACACAACATTGAGAGCCCACCAGGTAGCGAAGTAGATGCTGATCTTGAGCTTCTGAGCAGCAGCAGATTTAGCTGCTTCTTCGATACTCGATTCGATCGGAAGCGATCGGTCCGAGGCTTCATAAGCCTTGCACTCGATCAGAGACTTTCGATGCGAAGAAACAGCGGATGATGATGATCCAATGGTTTGGAGTGACGAAACGTAGAGTGGTTTCTGAGCCGAGATTGTTAAAGATTTCTTGAAAGTAAGTGATGGAAGAGAGCGAATTGGAGGGGATGACGAGAAAAATCTCTTTTGAAGGAGATCGGTCGAGAGAGATGGAGAGTGCTTTAGTGTGCAGATCATGTTTATTTGTTTGATGAAATTCCTAAAATCAAAACAGTGATCTGTAAAGAGAGGATAAAAAGCAAGGATTTCTTAGCTAATATTGATGAAAAAATGATAGATGATTTTGTATAATGAATATCTCGAAAACTCAGAAAGAATCTGGAAGTGTTGGAGACGGAGAAGTAAAGAGAGTTAGCGATTTATACGAAAGTGAGAAGAAGGGGAGTTTTGTTCGAAGATCTTCCCTTCCTCTTTTTCTTTTTTCTTGTGGTTTAGATTATGAGTGAAATCTTTGGTATTTAATGAGAGAATGTAAGTACGTATTGATCGATTGACAGAGGGGAAAGGATTTTTTTTTTTTTTTTTCCTATTGAAGTGAGAGAGAAGTAGACGATGTTTATGTATTTTGGAAAAAGTAAAAGGCATTTTGACTACAGTGTCCTCGGCCCACGGCCTTCTTGTTGAAAGGTAGACTTATTGACTTTTTTTTTTTTTTTTTAATGTAAGTGGCTTAAGGCTTCAACTTGAGTCAATTCAAAGGCGCTCGAGTTGTTGAACAAAATTGAGTTTTGTCATGCTAAATAAACGATTTTTTCGTGCATTTAAAAGCGGATTCATGAGATTTTTCATGGTTATTATCTTTTTAATTTATTTGGGCTGAAATTTTTAGAAAATAAGTAATAGGTTTGAGAATATTGTTTTAAAGTTTCAATTTTAAACGTTCATCATGATCCACAACAAAGCATGATCGGTCCTTGAGCACAGGCGTTGTCTTTCCTGATTTAAGTAATTTTATTTGTTAAGTATGAACTCTTACATTAGGACGATCATTAGTGTTTAAATTGCAAAAATCTATCTCGATATCATATTGACCATCATAGATAGGGGTGTTTTTTTTTGTAGAAGGTGAACAAGAATTAAAATAAATTTATTTTGGTATCAATAATGAGTTTTAAAATCTTGTAAATAATTTTTTTTAAAATTCACATGTAAATAAATTTTATTTTGAAGTTGCATTATTTTTTATATTTCATTTTGTCCTGAAGTATTTTCAAATGCCACTTTTAATATCACCAATTTTCCTTTTTGACACTGCTACCAATCACTTTTCTGTCTAATACCATCACTTTTTTGTTCAACACCACTGCGAGTTCTTTGACACCGCCAATATAAACCCAAAACTCTAAATTTTCTCTATTCTCTCACACTCTATCTTCTCAAGAACAACAACAACAACTGCCAGCCACACCATCCCGTCCGACGCATGTCTCCTACACACCCCTTTTTATCTTTCCTTCTCTGTCTTTTCTTTACTATCCTCACATCTTCTTTCTATCATCCTTTCATCTCTCACTCCAATCTCGCAACTAAGGGGCGAGGGAAAATGATGGAGATTTTATTAACCTAAATTAATAAGTTAATAAAACCTACTTGTAATATCACAAGTGCACGGCTGTCTAACTAGTAGACAATGGCAAATATGAGTCGATCCCACGAGGATTGACAAGACAGTCGAATTCTAAAACTTATTTAAACTAATTTAAAGTTGGGGTTACAACTGATGTAAATTACTAAATTAAGATAATGAAATTGAACACTTTAACATTAAACTGATAAGATGATATGAGAGTGGACCGAGACATCGAATCCACCACAGGTTCTTCGAGATTTGTGTAATCCAAATTATTGTTTTCAAGAATTAACACAACTAACCTAAAGATTAATCTAAATTTGCAATTGATTTCATCAAAGGCCTAAACCCCTAGCATTGCATGTCTTTTTACGGCACACACAATCACAGATTTATTTTAACTAATTCAAAACCCCTAGCATTGCATGTCTTCTTACGGACACACAATCACAGATTCAGATTAATTGATTAAAGCAGACTTTGAATATCAATAAAGGGAACTTCTAACTACCGATTAGTCTAGATAATTATTCTGGATATAATCGGTGACAACAAATTATTGGAATTCAGAAATCAACTGTGTTTAACATTCAAGCATATAGAAAATAATAAATTTATATACGACAAACTCTAGGAAACCCTGTGGTTTCATCTTCGCCTCGGTGCGGGGTCTGGAAGATCATGCTGGATGACGTCACAGCACTGATGTAGGTGGAATTCATCTCAGCATGAACACTCATCCCGAGAAATAGCTGCAAATGCACTGTGGTGGTACATAGCAGAAATCAGGGGGTGTGAACAGCCTGATTTGGAAGAGTGACTGGTAGTACAGAGCAAAGTCCAGAGGTGTAAATAACAAAACTGATTCGAATTCAGTTTTCTACTACGCTTTCTTCCTCGTGAGCTTCTCCTTCCCTGTTGCTTATTCCTCCGTCCGGTATACCTGTAGGAATAGAGAGGGAAACAAATAGATTGAGATGCGAGATGGGAGAGAGGGACGAGAGAAGAAAGAAACATGAAGAGTACACGGAGAGGAGCAAGGAGGTGCTCTGATTTGTTGTTGCTCCTGTTCTTCTATTTCAGTGCGAGAGAAATGGTGCTGATGCGTGGTCTGGTTATGATGAAGGAGCAGAAAGTGAGAAATGGAGGAGGAAGAGACCGTGGAAAATAGAGGAACAGGGGACGGTGTGAGTGGTGGTGTTATGGTGGTTTGCGACAGAAATGGCGATGAGCGAGAGGTGTTGTGACGGTGTTGTTTGGTTGAAATGAAGGAACAAAAAGAGGGAAACGGGATAAACATGGACTGGGAGTCTTCCCTAGTGCGTCTTTTGTCTGTGACGGGAACAGGAGAGAACTCCAGTTATTGGTAGTGGTTGCGACAGGGACGTGGAGTGAGATGGAAGTGATGGTGGTTGGTTAGTAGCGAGAGACGAAGGTTTCTATGTCTCTGCCAAGGAAGATAGGAGAGGCGTGGTGGCTGGAAAAAAAGAAGAAGTGGAAAATCTTTCCTCCAAAAGGGGGTGAGCTAAATAAGGTTTCCTATTTCATTGTTAGGTTGGGCTTGGGTTTCTGAACTAGTTTTTTGGGATTGGGCTTGGGCTTAGGTAGACTTAGGTTTGTTTGGGTTAGGTTTAGATATGTGACCATCTACTTTGTACCACCGTTAGAATCAACCAATTAATCATTCCTTAAATTGTCGCCTTAATGCGATTTCATCGTTCACGTTCAAATTCCTACAAAGACATGAAAACGAAATAATTAGAATAAAATATAATAACTGAAACAATAACATATATAAATTAAGAGATATATTATGTAATAATTACGTGAATATCAGAAAGAGCGATCATTAGGGCGTATCATGGAGAGCGTGATCGATGAGGAGTCGATAATGGCCTTTTTTTTTTCCTCTTTCGCCCTCGCAATAGGCATGTGAGAGGGCGAAAAAATGGGTGCAATTGGGGGGGGGGGGGGCAACGATCGCTTTAGCTGCCCCACCTCGTTAATCAAAAAAAGAGGGGAGGGTAAAAAGAAATGATAGAGAATGAAAAAAAAGGCGGGGTGTGACCTAGTGCGACGGTGGGCAACAACACCATTGTTGCTCTATGTTGTTGTTCTCTATTCTTGATAAGAGAAGAAAGATTATAGTGGTGGCGTGTCCTTTAGTAGGTTTAAAAAAAATATAATAATAATATAAAACTAAAATACTAAAAAAGAAATAGGATGATGGTGTTAAAGAGGAGATATAGTGATGTCAAAAAATCACAGCCATACAACATATCCTACCATACTCACTTTAACAATTACACGACATGACACACTTATCCTTTGGCACTCTTCAAATACGTCACTATTGGATCTCTGTCTTCATTGGGTCTAATTTATAGGCTCGTGGGACAAAATTTTGTATATATGTAAGATTAAGTTTGACTTGGCCTTATAAGAAGAAAAAAATGAGGCATTTTTGAAAAACCAAAGTCTTGAGGATGAGAATTTAGTAATTTGGCGAATGGAGATGGAAAGGGCATTTTCGGGATTTATTGAATGAAAGAGGGACAATTTTGAAATTTTGCGGATGGATAGGGGCAGTATCATAATTTATCGAGGGATGGGCATTATCGTAATTTGTAGAATTGAGAGGGATGAGAGGGTAATTTTGAGATTTGGTGAATGGAATGAGTTTGAAATTTTATACATATGTAAGGGCAGTAGCGAAATTTGTCAAGGGATGGACATTTTCATAATTGAGCAAATGGAGGGGGATGTGAGCGTTTTTTTTAGATTTTGGTGAATTAGGAGGAATAAGTTTGAAATTTTGAAAATGGATAAGGGCAGTGTAGTAAATTGTTTTAAAGAACAACATTATGAAGAAACTTGAAGGACAAATTCAAAATTTCCAATGTCACAAACATATAGTCACCAGTCGAACCAATGAACCAAAAGCCCCCACCCGGAAGTCACGTGTAACACATATACACTTCTCATTTCACTATCAAATATCAAACCAAAGTAGTAGGTGGAATCAACAGTCACAAAATTGCCCTTCCAGCCTCCTTCCATGTCCGTCGACTACTCTATCAATCTCCTTCCTGTGAGTCCCCTCAGCCATAGTCCTACCACTATCGAATCAACGGTTCGAAATGCTATAAAATTGTACATGTTTATATAATTTCGATTTTAATTTCTTCCTATTGATCATTATAACTTATCTTGCTTTATAGTGTTTCGACAAACTTTGAAACTCGAACTTGTCTATGATTCAGATTTTATCAACTTCTATGCTATGATTTGGCAATGTTTGCTTATTTTCTCAGTTGGTAGAGATGTGAGGAATGGTATAACACATCACGTACTCGAACCCTGCTGATGGCATGATAATAAAATGAGCATGCAGCATGACACAAGATTATATAAAAAATATAAATAATCAAAACTTAAAAAGTAATTTTCTATTACAATACAAAATACAGCTAAATGTACGATGAGTTGAGGACTTCTCCTGCTAATTAAGAAGTTAGCAAAAATAAAATGCTAATTACGTCAATACTGTCAACATAATGAGAAAGGCTAACTGTCGAGGAAATTAGCGAGGGGGTGGTGTGACCGCTCATCTCTCTCAAAATGCGCAGCAACACTCTCGAGATTAACAACAACACGCGTCTCGAGGGATGAGCAGTGCCTTGGGGCAACATAATTGATTCCCGGGATAATTCTTATTCTCTAGAAAGTGGTGATGATGCCTCTGAAGAAAAATATTTCTCTTTGACCATTCTCAGTTGCCTGTTTGCATTTTCTGTAAGGAAAAGTAATATGTTGCCTATAAAAATTGTCTAACTACAAGTTTCTTGGAACCTAATTATCCATGACCGACACAAACCTTGGTTGGTACACCAAATTAAGACTTTTGTATCTCGAATTCCTAGCTTCGTATTTATACACAGTTTGTATCCCAACACACATTATGATAAGTAGAATTCATTGGAATTGTATAAACTTCCCAACTAGTCTACACCGTACTAAATTGCCAAAATTTACCAGTTGAGTTGGTAGCGATGTAGAGGATGGAATCACACATCACGAATTTAAACCTGACCGGCAACATGGGATGGAGAGGTTTACGGTAAAAAAAAAAAAAAAAAAAAAAACTTTGTCCTAAATTCACACTTGCCTGAAGTTCGAAAAAAATAATCGATAGTTTCGAAGTTTACATGAAAATTAAGGTGCCCATTTATGACTTCAATTGCACACATATACCTATGGGTTAGGTGAAGTAATAGAGTTAGGAAAGTGAAATAGAATATCGCCATCCCCACCAACCATACAATATCTGCATTGCCTGATATAAGATATTGAATTTTAAAAGCAACTTGTCTAGTGGAGAAATGTGGGCCAATATTTACAAGAAATTCGGACCGTACAAAATCCCTTTAAAAACTTTATATCAGTTTATATATAAATTGATGACAAACTTTACTTATGTTGAATGAATGCTTTCAAACAAGTTGGACTAAACTAGGAATAGATCATACAAAATGCAACTTTGATAAAAGTTCTTATGAGTTTTGGGCATTACATGTGAAATTATCAGTCCTGCACAAAAAAAAAAAATCATGAAATTTTTGGACTTTCTCAAAAATGGTTTGGAAAGTTGAATGGTGACTTCTGATGTCTAAATAAAGACGCCAACCAATGTCAGGAAAAGGAGCACATTAAGCACTGACATGAAATCCTTTCTCGGCAGGCTGTTGATTCCTAGTATAATTCTTGATGAGACATCAAATAGTCACAACCATGGCACATGCCAACCCTAATACAATAAGTCAGGCGCCCGAGCTTAACGTGGCACAAATCTTGAAGTTTGACTCAGGACAATAAGGCTCATACGAAAATTTCTGAATTGTCACAAGCCCAATATCTATTTTGTACAACTCGCCAATTTCAAATAGACACGAGCATGGTCGAGATTCAACTATTGTAAGCCCCAGCGCTTGAGGCATTTACTCCTATCCCTTTGGTTTTTTAACCTTTTAATGTAGCAAAGATGGGACCAAACCGCGCCACCTCTCTAAACTCATGATCCAATCAAGTATTGAGTAAGATCCAATCATGGACGAGTAAGATCTCTAATGAGATCTCCCTCTCCAACAAGCCTCGAGGATGGGTATTCACCATCAATCTAATTTACATTCTATATCCATCATTACTCAATCACCTGACTTTACCACAACAATGGTCTTTGATTCACTGTTTTTCATTTTGCAGGTTACAAATCAATCAGGACAGATTTTGACGCATCCTTGAAAGGCAGAAGAAGGTGGCTATTGATGACTCTCAAAGGGAAGTAGTTACCATGAAGTATAATTAATTTGACATTAAAAAATAGTTATTAGTGACCTAAACAAAAACTGCCCTAGTAAATAAAGATTGAATTAATAAAGTTTATCAGTTAATCCGTACTATACAGGTTATTGCAGCCATGTCCTTGTGCTGTAGTTGGGTTAAAGCACAAATGTGTCTCATCTACCATTAAAGCATAATGAATGCCCTTATGCCCAGCTGCTCGAAACCAGGAAACATATTAAGAAAACAAGCTATATACCATTGGTTTCATAAGATGAAGAACCGAATGCCAGAAAATTTGGTCAAGCCGATTATGATGGACAGGAAAATATGCTGTAACGAGGAGATGTGTAGGTGAATACAAAAACTGAACATAAATCCAATACACAAACTACTTGGATAGAACCTAAAAACCAATACAATATAGTGAGTAGAGATCAGAAAGACGCACAAGTAACAACTCTAGATACAAAGCCACACCAGAGAAACGACAAATGAAATTCAGGTCAGATCATCCTCTTCCATTTCTTTGGCCTTGAGCTTTTCCTTCACTCGTAACAGAATTGTGGTCTTCCATGCATCCTATAAACACAAAATTTGACATAGAAAGTTATGTAGCAGTACAAATTTTAAGTCCTAAAATGGGAGTCGGATACAGCCATGGTTAGTATTATAAGCTTGGTTAACTCATACACATGATGCAACAGCAACATGCAAGAGATATAAAATTGAACAAAGGAAAGATAATTTGAAAGCATGGCTAAGAACCACAAAAACAAGAGAAGGCAATGCCATCTTAGGTGGAACAATAAGATAGAACTGGGATTGCATCAAATGCTGGACTTGGACCTTGTTAGAGTTATCAAAAAGAAGATCGCCCCAGAAAACCAATGGTGATCAGATGATGGAATAGACTACAAATGTTAGATTCTAAACATGCTTTAAATGGCAAAGGATTCAAGTTACCAATCCCAAAACCAAAGTGAAGTGTAATGAAAAAGTCAAAAGTAATGATGATGGGCAATTGTGTGAAATAAACAACATCATCTTAAAGAACTTTTACAGTTCTCTTGCAAAAAAAATGCAACTGTTCCAATTTTCTGCCGGTTTCAGCTTCTTAACATTGTACATATGCTTAAGCAGGTGACAGCGTAATTTCCTCTCTGCTAGACCCATTTCTCTCTTCATGATTTACTGGGGTGGAATGATTTATAGATGTATTGAGGACAGCCAAATCAGTTAAACACGAGCACGACAAAGGACATAAAAGATGAAACCAGGAAGATCACAATCAATAACTTCGTCTCAGCTTCTAACCGCATCCTCCCTAAAACTAATTAATACCAACAGCGTATCGATAATCACCATCAAAACACTCAACAAGGTGTGGCTCAGATATGATGCAGGGTGAGGGTCCAATGCACTCAGCACGGCATATGCATGCTGCACCAACTCAGGCTACGACGTAATGCCTGCCAGCACGAGTCCCTACATGTAGGTTCCAGAAATATATTTGCATTTTCAGTTTTGTGGCTTTGCACGAGGGAAGAGAAAAAGGAAAAAATGCTGACTGGAGAGTGGAGTAGTAGTGTATTTCGCAAGTTAAGTCATTTGTGGATGATCAGATTATGTTTAATTTGCTCCTATTTAATGACCTTCGCAGGGTCGAACCCAGCCGGCGGCATTTGGGGTGGGGAGGGTTAAGGGATAAATTAAAAAAAAAAAAAAGACCTTCATTTATTTTTCTTTAGAATTATCTAGGAGCAAGCCTAACTAGCGGAATTCCAATCAGTTTAAATTGCAACAGCTATAAGTAGAGCATATTGCCACAGATTCTAGCCGATTGAACTTCATGAGATTTATGAAATATACCAGCCGCGTCATGCTATCAAATTCTTTGACGACATCAGTGAATTTCGCAACATCTTCCTCGTCAAGCAAGGCAGCCAAATCCTGCATTAAGAATAACAATTAGCAGCTAAATTGTACATGGCAACGAAAATCTTCAGAAATATAAATTGCAATCTCATGAGTCAATGACACAATTGTGCATGTCAGAAAACTGAGGCTTTTCACACCATAATGCCACGAGGCTATTAAAATAGACAAGACTGCAGATGGAATCTTAGAAAAAGGCAAAATTGATGAGGCTAGAAGATTTAGGGCATAGAATAAAGGACTGTACAAGGATGTCAAATTGTAAATTGTAAATTGTAAAGGCAAAAGAAAACTTTGAATGAACTACCTAATTTCTTCATCAGTTTAATTATTCCGGTGTTCATCAAATCTGCATCAGGTTTCCTATATCATCATTTTTATCTTCTTCCTTAAACCTAAGCGACGATTTTCGAACATAGCATACAACATATAGAGGCAATGTGTCTACCAGATATTTAATACACATGGACACAATGCAAGACAATTTAGATGGAAGTTGTAACGGTACTCACAGCTAAGAACTTATATTCCCTAGTTCCTGAGAATGTTGGATCCAGTTCCTGCATAAACCAATGAATGTTAACACACTAACTAGATAAACTGATAGCTGCTCCTAGAATCACAACTGACCTGGTATCGTTCCAATGCATTGCTAATAGCAACAACATCAGCTTTACAGAGTTGGCAAAGACCAGCATTAAGTAGATAGCCTTTGACACTATACTTCAAAAGGTTATTGTTAAGTGATTGCCGCGCTATCTCTTCATAAATCTCAATAGCCTTGGGGTACCTGTGAAGTACAATATCATTAATGGCGTTTGCATCTCCAAGCAAAAAAATCAGTACAACAAGCAAAATTAACACATAAAAATTCAAAATTCAAATAAAAATAATAAATAATAAATAAATAGAACAGTAAACCATATAACATTCCACCTGAAAATTTCCCATTCCTAATAATCTCGACAAGATGCTATATCGAGTGCACTCTAATTTTTACTAAAGGAATGGAGAAACAAATAACAGTAATTCTCAATGTCACACATCCCCAAAAAACCACGAATATGCATAGCTCTTCCAGACGAGAAGTCTAGCAGGCAAACGATAAAAAAAAAATTTCAACATGAAGGATGGCACTTTAGAAAATATTGCAAGCACAAACCAGCTAGGCTTATAGGAAATTTTCTATCTAAATTTGCATTAATAGAACCACCAAGCAGTTTTCCACAGAGAGTGAATAGAAACACACCAATCAATAAACACCAAATAACAAAAAACTTATTTCAGCTGGATAAACTAGTTTCAACCAGGGCCAATGTCCTAATCGACCTTGTCTTAAAAGGAGGATGATAGGGACATTGGATGTGCATACAAAAGGAGATCCAAACCTTTGAAATCCAGGTTTTTGGTGAATAAAGCAAAGAAACACAAAATATAAATCCTAAATAAGCATTAAAAAAATCCACAACTAGCAAAAGCTAACATACTGTTCCTTTTGAGCAGCAAATTCTGCAACTTTCAGCTTGCACTGGTTTGCAGAAGTGGTTACTTCTTCACTTTGGAAAAGATCAGCCGATCTTTCGTAAAAAAACGATAGCCTGGTCAAGGTTTTGTTCTGCCTCATACATCCCACCAATGTCCTGCACAAGATGATGTAAATTAAAGTAGTCAGCCATAGGTCTATGCTCTTAGCCTACATTCATGAAAGGGTCCATAGAGCTATCTCACACACACTCAACCATAGAGGGCATTAAACTTTAATGTTATTTACCTTGCAATATCTCGCAGCCATATTGAACCTTCCAATTTCCATGAAATAATTCACTGCCTGCTCTAAACAAGATATGGCCTCTGCAGTCGATTGAAAAAAAAACAAACAAGTGAAGTTAATCTGAAATGCAAACAACTGCATAAACGAGGAATATGTGTACCACAACCATGTCAGTGTAAGCAAGTGCAAATATATGTATATCAGATAAGGGCTTAAAAGTTGGTCTCTACCAACATTTCAGCCTCTTTTGAAACCAAATTTGGAGAAATTTTCGCGTTAGGATGCGAGAAAATAAACAAGTTGGGGAAATGTGGAAAGAGAACAGAACCAACTGATCACTTTAGAAAAATAATTAAATAAAAAACAAAAAATATACAAAACAAAAAAAAAAAAGCTTTTAGTACATGAAATATATTTCATAAATACACTTCAACACGTAGTGTAGAATAGACATCACAATAATATACACATACACAATAATGTACTCAAAATAGATCGGAAATTCGGAAGGTATTGAGGTAGATATGCAAAATGGAGACATGAGTCAGGGTGTAACTTTTAGAGATAGCAACAACGGTATGGAGGTGGAACAACAGAACTATGATATGCATGAAATAACAGAATTGCAGGAAAATTATGGAGAGCAAGATAAGATCAAAGCTAGAAACAACAATGATGAATGCATAAGTAATGGGTGCACTATCATGGTATGCAAGGTAGCACTGATATACAAGTCACGGCTGGAAATATAAGGAACAATGCTTGATCAATTGACCAGGAAACAGAGAATGGTAATGAAATGGTAGAGTCGTAGTATAAAGGGTACCCTAATGGCAATGGCAATGTCAATGAGAAACAATTGGCAAGGACATTATGAGCTTAAGTGCGAGATTATACCAGAAGAACAATTATGGCCACACTGATAGGCAGAAAGAATGCTCTCTTGAGAGAGGATAAATTTGGCTAGGATACCAACAACATCTACAGAAGAAGAAGAACCTTTAAAGAAATATGAACTTTCGGAAGAAGAAATGGCCAAAGAGGCTATGAAGGCTGACATAATGCAGAGCTGCTTAGAAGCAATTCCAAACCATTGGGAAGGGAACAAGAGGCAGGGAAAGAATTTAATTCCGTGTGAATTAGTGCCCAAACATTGGTGTATGGATAAGAGGTATGAAATCTCCCTCCAAATGCTTCGAAGTGAAGAGATGGATACTAGATAATACTCTAGCTCTTGCTGGTTTAGTTGAGACAAAAGTTAAAAGGAAAAAGGTTAGCAGTATTATGATTCAAGTGAGGGGTAGCAGCCAATATATTGCCAACCATGTTTATGCCCACAATGGTAGAAAAATCATAGCTTGGATCCAAACAAACTTGACACCTCTGTTCAAGCTATGAATGAACAAATAATTAAATTGCTTGTAGTGGTCAGAGATACTAGTAACATCTTTATTGTGACCATGATTTATAGAAGCAATGACATAGGAGCGAGAAAACATCTATGGAAGTATATTAGGCAGGAATCTAACACCGCTGCCATACCATGGTTCTTGCTGGGAGATTGGAACACTATCAGGTTATCTTATAACAAGGAAGGAGGCAATAGCTTTAACTTATGACTTTAATACTTATATTGATGATGATGCTCTGCTTGAACTCCCCATACAGGGATGTAAGTGTACATGGACAAACAAGAGACGATGGTGTAATAGAATAGCTCAGAAGCTAGATAGAACATTAGTAAACATCTAATGGGTGAGTGGGTGTGTTAAATACTCTGCAGAAACTCATGCTCCAGGAATTTCAGACCACAGTCCTTTGGTTTTGATATAGAACCAAAAAGTCGGTGGAGGATACCATTCAGATTTTTTAATTTCTGGGCTAATGCTCCAGGCTTCATTAACACTATTGAAACTACTTGGCAAGGTCAGATCAGAGGCAAACCCATGTATATTCTGCAACAAAAGCTGAAAAGGGTTAAAAATGCCTTGACCCCTTTGGCATGTTGGGAACTTCTTGATCAGATACATACCGTGGCCAGCAGTTTTGCTGAGACTCGTGTCTACAAAGAGACAAATGCAGCAGCCGAATGGATAGTAAAGAGAAGTCAAGATCTGCATTTGCATTCCTCCTCTACCTAAAGATGTAGTTGATATTTGTAGCCAGGATAGGAATGGTAGCAGGTACATAAAAAATTTATTAGTGTTTCACAGGAGTTTGCAGATGATAGAGCCTCCCTTGGCTGCCAGCCAGGATAGGACTGGTAATAGGTACAATATAAGATTTCATTAGTGTTTTACAGGAGTTTGCAGATGGTGGAGCCTCCCTTGGCTGCCATCCTGCTTGGGATGGCTAGATGCAGATTAAGCTCTTGTTAATGTACTCTTGTTAGGGCTAGGGTATGCCCTCCTTGTGTATTCTTTTGTTCTCTTCATATTATTTGGGTGGGGGTCTCCAACCCTGGCTTGCTATACGAAAAATAATAATAATAATTAAAAAAATCAAAGCTTATTTACACTTCCACTTCTTTAGTTAACATTTTAGATAATAGATACCAAAATAACGTACTTGTGAATTTTCCTAGTCAGCTATAGTTTCTCTTCTGCACTTATCATTTCAGTCACAGATTGAGGAAACAATTAACACAAAAAAAAGCCAAGTTTAGATAATAGATATCAAAATAACGTACTTGTGAATTTTTCTAGTCAGCTATAGTTTCTCTTCTGCACTTATCATTTCAGTCACAGATTGGAGAAGCAATTGACCAAAAAAAAAAGGCCAAGTCCAAAGACTGCAATTGATCAAACAAAGATGGAAAACTGTATCGCCCAAGGGAAAGATAGCAAGGCACAGGCAAATAGAACATCATGGATTCAGAGTTTAAGGTTTAAGTATGATTATCAAATTTTAAACATACCATGATAAAACAGTGACAAATATTATGCGTAAGAGTGATCATGCATAGAGTCTAGAATATTTATCAACTTTCTGATAGAAGTTTGGATTGTTATATTTCTCCACCACATGCGAAAATAAGGATAGTTAAATCTCAATATATCGTTGTTTTCTTCCGAAGAATATGCTGTCTGAGGCCGAGGTCAAAAGAAAAATGGTCCCAGATGGATTTCAGCTTCGGCAGATTCGGAGTAAGAACATGAACTGACCTTTAGGAGAGACTTTCTTGTAGGCATTTGCTGCATCCACATATGCTGAAGCCGCTTCATGCTTGCTGTCCAACTGTAACCACAAACAAACACTATTAAGTCTCAATAAACGATGGCATTAAATACAAAGCTTCACCGCGTGATACATACCAAAATCACTAACCTTCAAATGGCACCCTGCCAATTTGATATACACTGCCGCAGCTTTATCCCCTGAACCCATATCAACGACATAGTTAATAAGGGGCATAATCGTATCATACAAGTGAAGCTAACTTAAGAAGAACTAGTATCATATTGACCAGACAAATGGATCAGAGGAAACTCTGCCGTGAATAACAAAAAATCCATCTTTTGTGGTTACTTAAGCATCTGCACTTCCACCAACCCTTCTTAAGACCTTATTTATCAGATTAAACTCGACAGAGTACAAGGGGCTTTGTCTCGCAGATCTCAGTGATGTGTTGGTAAGCGTTGTAAGAGAGATTATACACTTTTTAGCCCAAACCAAAAAGTGTTTATATGACGCTTTGTTTCGCAGTTTGCCATCAATAAATTTCCTCTCAAAAAAATGCTTATTATTTCCAGGAAACAGTACGAGGTGTCTGGATAACATGTATAAGTCTATATGTAAGGAATTTAGTTTTGATTTTGTACAATCCCAATCAGGTTAGTGGTTTGTAATCGAAGAATGTTTGGAACGAGACTGATGAAGTTGAACACGATTCTAGGAACAGGTTGGTCTGGGATCTGTGATGGATTTATTCTTTACGAGAAATTAGAATCATGGACAACCATTTGGTTTTTTTTTTTTTTTGCAACACATTGATTATGAAGTAATTGATTGACATTTGATCTTTGCAGCTCAGCTCATGTACCTTTATGTAATGGACAACCATTTGTTTTTATTACTTTTGTTGCAACACATTGGTTACGGAGTAATTGATTGACATTTGATCTTTGCAGCTCATGTACCTTTATATTTGTACCCATTACTGAATACGGCAAACAGACAAGACCATTTGAATATCTCTAAGGCTTACTAGTTTGGGTGTTATTGGTGCTCTTGTAAAGGTAATTTCTTCTTCTTTCGGAAAAGTTGTTTTCTTATGAGAACTTTGCACGTCTTAGATAAACTATTTTTTCTGCAATGCTAGAATAAATTCGTGGTGGGTCATTCTCAGCATTTCTTTCTGTCCCATGAAGCTTCAAGCAGATTCCATTCAACGCTACATAAATTCTACCTATTTGGCCTAAATATTATGTGCTTAAAATTTATCCTAAAGCATTGACATAGGTGATTGCTACGTTTTATTCTTTTCTAGTTTATTCTGATGTTCTGAGGTCTCCCTCAAAGTCTAAACTTGCAAAATAACCATATAGATTACATCTATAAACGGCAAACATATATTTGAGCGTTTAACAACCATATTGAATAAGCTTTATGATGAAAGCTGACATGGAATTCTACGAAAAGGAACCTTGAATTGTGAAGATCTTGAAAAACTATTTTATGGTTTCATTATAAAAGGAAATAAACTTCAACTCCCAAGGTGTAAGGCTTAATTGAGAATTGTATTTCGGGAATTGTTTTAATTGAAGTTTAATAATTATTTGTGGAAAGATGTAAAGTACTTTCGAACCTCTTCTCCCCTTTTAGTGAAAGTACTGCGTGCGTGTTTGAGGAGTAAACTTCTTGATAATTCAGGCTTATAAGCTCTAAGCTCATTGTCTATGTATCCTTGGATCCTAATGCTTTATGTGAAACCTTCGTGGTTCATGCATTTCCGAAGGTTCTCTTTTCCAACTTTTTGTAGATCCAAAATCTCTCCTTGGGTTTGGTTTTGACGGTAGAATGATGTCTCCTTTCATGCGCACCTCTCCAAACTTTATACTAACTTGGGATTCAATGAACTGTAATCTCCATTTTTTTTTTTAAATTGTAAAACGATTAAGAAAATATCATTGTTTAAGCAATCAACATCGGTGGATTCAAACACAATAAATTGTCTGATCAAGCCTATTCAAACTCTAAACAGATACTCCAACTTCTTAGCAATCCAGGGCCTTGATCAAGCTTCCAAACAAGCTAATACCAGATCCAAAAACCTTTTAATTCAATCAAATCAAATCAAACCCCCTTTCGACATCCAAATCAATCATGCAAAAAAAAAACCCTATAAATGAAAAAGCATCCATCTACAGAAGTGAATCAAAAAGGTGCAATTCATTTGACAGAAATAAAGGAGTGCAAGGAAAGAAAATTACAAGCTTTGCCGATTTTGAAGCAATTGGCAGCTTTTTCGTACAAATCAGCGGCGTCTTCGTACTTGGAACCAAAGAGAACCCAGCCATTGATCTTCTTCTCCGCTTTCGCTTCGAAATCTTCTCCTCTCGCTATCTGATCCGACATTCTGATGAATGAATGAATGAAGGAAGGAGACGTGTTTGAGTTTATGTTTGAGAGAGAGAATCGAAAAAGGAGAATCGAATGAAAGAGGAGGCGGTGCTCTCTGTCTCTCTGCGTCAACAAAAAGTTCGAGAAAAGTGAGACTGGATTCCTGGTAGTTGGGCCTATAGGATTGGTTCAAAGTGTTGAAAGCAAGTATGGTATACTTTTCAAGAGTTTATTACTTTGATTCCTTCAATATTTCCAATTGTTTTTGGATGTATGTTGTTATGTGAAGCCATCACTTCCTCTTTGGAACACTACCACTCCTCTAGTTGTAAGAAACACTACCATTAAATATCCCAAATCCTTTGATTTTGCTCGATTTTGAGCGAGGAAAAAAGTGGATTCTCCGACCTCTCTCGGCAACGCTTTTTTCCTACTCTCTCGACCGACAACTTCTTTTTCAGTTTGTATAACCCCTTCCCCTCGATTTTTTTTCTCACCTCTCATTTCTCAAACATCTTATTTCTACATTTTTGCATTACCAATGCTAGCAGAAATAGTATGCTCGTCCAACTCGTCAGAGATAACAACAGTGCACGAGCAACATTGATGTCAAGATTTCAATTCAATGCTCAAGAAATAGAGCATGTTCCATGTCATTCATAGTGTACAAACCACTGCATTCGATGACATCCAGATTGAGAAACTCCTCCAAAACAACACGAGGAAGCGAGAGAAACCGCTCATGCACTCCCTTCTCTAGTTCAATCAGATGCAGTTCGGTCCACTTCCTGGGCTCCTGGAACATCCGCAAAACGGGCTGATTGCCAAGCCTGAAATACCCAGAATTCATGGAAGCATAAAACCAAGGCCCTGCCTAGGACCTGTAATCATCCTTCAGCTTCCCTATAAAAGTAGGCGAATGGAGAGATTAAATACGACTCGTGCTTACTGAAAGCTTCACCACATAATGCAGAGTCTTCTAATTCAAGGGAATGTTGGATTAAAGGGCTCTCACTGTGGTCGCCAGCCATTGGGACCCATCTAAGCATGAGCAATGCCCACAAAATTCAAGTAAGCCCAGAAGATCTCTAGAGCCGAAAATCGAACACCAAACCTGAACATTGCAGGATAGAATGTAATGTAACCAGTCCTCGGACAAGCATAGCTTTCATCTCTCTTAGGCAAAACAAACTCCAAATCAAATAAAAGAGAGAACGTCTGACAAACATAGTCTAAAGTTCCTTGCGTCGCCTGCTGAGGTTCGAAGAATGCTTCACAGACAACAAGATCGTCCTTACTTGGAACTCTGTTAGAAGCCATGAAAAAGAGATTGGGAAAGATAGATAGCCGAAGAAAATGAACTCTGAAAATGGAAATAGTGTAAAGAAGGTAACACATATCCCCTCCACCCTTTTATAGGGTTGGCAACGAAAAGAAAATTAATGGAAAAACATGCGAGACATGATGGTTGCACAAAATCCCAAAATTACGCCGAAATGAATTGATTAATGGAGCAACGAAATAGAAACCAATTCGATAGTTGTTTATGACATTTAATGTTGTGCAGAAAAACAATGATGAATTTGAAAAAGCCAACCACCGAAGAGTTAGTGGCCACACAAACATACCCACTAACTAGGGGAGTAGCTCATGATACATCAAACGAGCCTCTAATCACGACCTTACACGTTGCAAAGATCATCCATCGTGAGAAAAAGACATTTCGATCTCAACACGAATAATGGGCCTGATCCTAGAAGCCTGAAAAGGAAGACTCGGTCATTAAAGCCCAGAAAGGTCCTTAATAATATATCACAATCAAAGGGCCAACGGATTTCTTCCCTTAGAGAAGATAAACGTCACAAATGAGACAAGTCATGGCGGGAATCACTCCCACAATGATATATCTCAATGAAAAAGGAAATTGTCGTGAAGAACGTATCTTTTCATCACGCCCTATATGCTTAAGTCATGCGGAGAGTTAATAACGTACATTATATAAGGTAAATGGGACATTGGTATGCAAACACAACTAAACTATACTTTGTCCAAATTTAATCATTTCCCACATATTAACCGACTTAAGCATTTGAGTGCCTTCGACCACCAAACAGGTGGTATTTGGCAGTCTAACCTTGTTTTGCAGGTTAAAAAGAAGACAATTTGGACGAATCAGTTTGACATCGTCCGTGAGGAAGCAACTGTTTTCTTAAAGAAAATCTTTTGTTGGTACATAGTTTCCTTAAGACAAATTGGCAACAAAATAATTTAGTGCAAATGGAACCTCCTACAAATTCTCAGATTAGCAACAATTAAGGTAAACCTTCCACCAACGAAACTAAAATTACCAAGCAGACACATCCCACACCCAACACTGGGAGAACCACTTATGCAAGGTCATGCAGTGCCACCACAGGGTATGGTGGCCCAACAAGCCCAAATGTTTGGCGGTATAATGAGAAATCATTGTGTGGACCAACTCTTGGCCGATATGGATTATCTAGCCAAAGTGGTTGAAAAGCTTACTCAATAACGCATTCCACCTGATGCATACGTTCGAACGCCACTTCAGCAGAATTCTGCCAACCAAGTTCGAGAAAGCCATGCGGAGCTTCGGAGAACAAATTTCAAAGGAAGCGAACCACACGAAGATGGATCCCTGGTTGATGAAATTTTCCCACAGCTGTTCAGAATTGGAGTTACAAATTCCAACGTGCTTTATGAGTTGGACATGCCACCATTCTCTGATGCAAAAATGAAGACTCCTTTGCTTGAGAAATATGTAGGTAAGTGATGATATATCAAGTAAGCCTCTAATTACGATCGTACACATTGCAAAGATCACCCATCACGAGGAACATACACTTCAATCTCAACAAGGATGACGGGCCCAATCTTAGAAGCCCAAAAAGGCAGACCTGGTCATTAAAGCCCATAAGGGTCTTTAATAATAGATCACAATCAAAGGGCCAAGTCCATGCCCAACGGATTTCTTCCCTTAGAGAAGAAAGACGTCACAAAGGAGAGAAGTTATGGTGGGAATCACTTCCCCAATGACGTATCTCAATGAAATAGGAGACTGATGTGAAGACGTCTCTTCTCATCATGCCCTAAATGCCCAAGTCATGCAGGAAGTTAACTACGTATATTATATAAGGTAAAGGGAACATTCGACAAAAGGTATGCAAACACAATTGAACTATACTCTGTCCAAATTTAATAATTTCCCACAGATTAATTAACTTAAGCATCGAAATGCCTTCGACCACCAAATAGGTGGTATATGGCAGTCTAACCCTATTTTTCATGTCAGATCTCAAGGAGGACAAATTTGGAAGCATCAGTAAGGATTAAATGTCCTGGTCGTGCCTTATGTATATGTTAACGACCCATTTTTTGTCAAATGGGTGAGCCAAATATGAACTCCATAAGTTTTATTTTTATGTTTTTATTACTCACCAACAATTTTATGGTTACTATTATTTATTTCCAAAATAAAATTCCTATGTTAATTTATTGATATGCGAGTCTAAATTTAATAAGAAATTTATTAACAAATACTCTAATGCGCAAGATCATCGAGTCAGTTGAAGAGAACTCCTGATGTTGCTCTTTTAAACACACCTTTAATAGGGTAATGAGCATATAACTACATAACCTCTTGGAGATGCTATAACTCCAGCTCGCCGTAAGTGAAACAAAAATAAAAATAAAAATAAAAATTGAAAATACTTGATCAACTAGAAAAAGACTACATACAAACTAAATTTTCATCGTTTATAAATTTATCAACTTCATCAAATCTTCATCTTGTCGAAAGTCAAATTTTCAAGAAAAAGAATTTGGATTAGGACATGATTATGATAAGAAAGTATTTCATTTATTCTAAAAATTCAATATTTGACTTAATTTTTCTAGTTTATAGTTTCAGTTGTTTAGGAATTATTATTTTTATTAGGCAAAGATTTATACAATTTCTAATTTTAGTAAGATTTGAGGTTTTCTTTGCCAATGGGGGTACCGGCTCAACAATAAACTTGTAGCGGATGGAATCACATATCCAAACTCTGCTGATGACATTTGAGGTGGGACGTAAAACATGCTTTTGGTGCAATTTATTTAAATAACATGTTTTTCCTCGTCAATTGTGATTACATCAATTATATAAATTTTCTCTTATACTTCCAAAGTTCAAATTAAATTTTCGTGTACATCCGAATTACGTCCAATACTACTTCCTCCAGAGTCTAATTTCAAATAGTTCATTAGTGTCGTCAAAAAATAAAAAAACTAAAAAAAAACCCAGAAAACACTTCACATATCCTTATCCCTTGAGATCTCTAAAATAAGTAAAGGTAGATCCAAAATCCGACTAAGATTTATGATGCGATATCATATCTACCATTTCACATTAGGGATGGCAACGAGGCGGATTGGGGCGGATTTGAGCAAATCCATCCCCGCCCCGTTAGGAATAACGAATCCCCAAATCCGCCCCGCCAATCCATTTACAAACTTATTTTAAAACCACCTCCGCCCCGCACGGATTGGCGGATATCCGCCCCGCCCACATATCTGTTAAAAAAATTTATTCGTTCATCATACATTAACAGATAAATACTTCTATGTAAATTACAAAAAATATAAAAAAAAAAAATCATACAACGAATCACAAAGATTACAAAAATTATAAAACAAAATTATAGAGATTACAGGGATTACAAAAATTATAAAGAGATTACAAAAAAATTACAAATAACCATTCAACAAATTACAAAAAATAAAAATCGATCTAAAGAATCTCTTGAAATCTAAGATCTCTGATAGATCGGATCTCAGATCTCGGATCTCTGATGGATCAGATCTCAGATCTCACAGTAGGGGAGAAAAAGGAGAGGAAGACTTCAACTTCGACCACCTTCGAGCCTTCGATCGACCACCAGAGAGGCAGGGATTTTTGATCTTTGATCTCAGAGATCTCGATCTTTCTCACAGAAGGGGAGAAAAAGGAGAGGAAAACTTCAGCTTCGGCTTTGGCTTCGACTTCGACTTCGACCGCCAGACCACCTTCGAGCCTTCAATCGACCACCAAAGAGGCTTCGATCGACCAGTGAGGCTTCGATCGACCACGGAGAGGAAGGCTTCGATTGACCACAAAGACGCTTCAATCGACCACCTTCGAGCACACAGAGAGCTTTCGCTCTGTGAGAGGCGAATTGCAATTTGCGAAATGAGATTGTGACAGTGAATGAGTGAAATAGGGGTTTATTTTCTATTTATAGTCCAAGGGCATTATAGTAATTTAATCGATTAAACGGATATCCGCCCCAACCTCTATCCACCCTTAACAAAATCTGCCCCAAACAGAGTGAGTGGGGCGGATATCCATGAAAATCCGCCCCATTGCCATCCCTATTTCACATCACCTCTTTCACCCTTGAGATCTCTTAGAAAAGTAAAACAACAAAATCTCGATGAGATTAAAAACACACAAAAAGCGCGTAAATCACGATGCCTTTGTTCAAAAAATAAAAAAACTAAACTCGAATGTACACGCGGTGCACATATATAAACTCTCTTTAACGTTCGAATCAAAACGAAATGGCGATGTTCGAAGCAGTTCTACTTCGCAACCTCCAATTTCGAACCCCAAAACCTAAACCCACGACAAACCCGGTTTCTTCTTCATTTCCTCTTTTGTTTGGATTGTTTTTGTGTTGGGAAGTGAAGTTTCGAGTCAATTTTTGCCATGAGATGCATAATGAGAGAGCTGGGCGTGTGAGAAAACCATTGTGGTTGTTCTTTCTCAATCTCTAACAAAGAAAATTTCATGGGAAGCTAGTACATTGTCTAAATTAACAAACTATGAGGCTCAAACCCTTTCAATTCGGCAACGTTTTCGTTTAACCGTGCAAAATGATGGTTTATTCTCTCTCTAGTGTATCAATCATTGTTTTTGAACAATATATTTCCAATTAAGCGACAAGAAGTGATCATAACAGCTTGAACAATTACATTATTTTTCTTTCGGGTTTTGCTCCTTTTATTCCCATCTGAAAGAGAACTTCTGGTTGTGGTGGGATTTACAGGGAAAAAGCTCATTAAGATCACTTCTTACTGCTTAGGGTTGAAATTGGGTTCTTTTTTTTTCCCTTTTGTATGTCGCCATATACGACACCGTTAGGACCCACTTGTTGAATTGATTTTGGTGATAGAAAGTGAAGTTTTAAGTAATTTTTTCTTGTAACACTCATCATTAGAGAGATGAGGCTATGAAAAAACCATTGTGGTTATTCTCTTGCAATCCCTTACAAAGCAAATTTCATGCATAAAGTGAGTTTCTTTGATGCTCACCTGTATATATCATGTAATTTTATAAAATAAGAGGCTCAAACCCTTTTTTATTTGACGTCTAACTCGTTTAACCATTCAATTTGATTTATTTTCTAAAAAATCAATCATTATTTTGCATAATATATTTGCGTCTAAACGATAAAAGGTATCTTAAAAATTTGTTTCTATTTAGACTCACTGTGATTGAAAGTTCGAAACCATTTGTTATTGTCAGAAAGCGACACAGACTAATGCAACCATTATGAACTTCTAGCAAAGTAAGCTCATCCTATTTATTTACCCTTTCCAAATAATTGGGTTTAATTTTCTTATTTAGCAAGGTCACAATGAGAGAAAAAAGAAACCAGAGATAGAGGAGGGAGAGGGAGGGAGAGGGAGGGAGAGTGAAGACTATTTATGTTCTGGTTAACTGTAAATTCCTTAAGCAAAAAAAGTAAAGAGTAAATAGATTTACATTTCTCCTTATATAACTGTAATTTATCGAATAAATCAGAGGGTGAACATCACGAGGTTAATATTTTTGATGTCTGCAAATATTCCATTGTCTGTTTCAGATTGTTTGAGATTGGTAATGCATCTATTGAAATCCTCATTAAACTACTGGGAGCTGGGATTTTGTATTGGGTGAGTTAGTGCTATTTTGTTTTGGTTTCCATCTTAAACCAATGTTTGTGGTTGTTATTTTCCATAGAGATGGACAGAGTGAGAAAGAGAAATTATGTTGGTTCACATTTGTAATATTTATATCTTGGAGGAGCTAAGTTTGTTTGGTTTCATAGTCCATTGTTTTATGGTACTTGTGTTTTCTAGGTCCCTAGCGAGCAAAGCTGCCTTCTCTTTACCTTTTGGACAGCATCGTTAAAAACGTTGGTTTTGAATACAAGAAATACTTTGCTTCACGCCTCTATGAAGTAAGCAAGTTATTAATTTTTTTTTCCCTTAAATGAAACATTGTGTTTGACATCTATATAAATGTTTCGCTATTCGTTAGGTGTTTTGCACGGGAGGTTTTAACCTCGGAGGTGAGCGCAGGCGAGAGAAGGCGAGAGATAGCGCAGGCGAGAGATAGCGGCCAGCGATTGCGCAGGCGGCCAGCGATTGCGCAGGCGGCCAGCGCCTTCCGTTTCACCGTGGCAGCAACAGAAGGCCATCACGATCTGTCGCGCAGCAGAGATCTGTCGAGCACGTTTCGCGAGCAGGTCGAGCAGCAGATCTGTCGACGAGCAGATCTGGCGAGCAGGTTTCGTCGAGATCTGGGCCCTATCAGGCGAGCTCTCTGTCTCTCAGGCGAGCTCTCTTCCGGCGAGATCTGTAGGCCAGGGATCTCTCAGGCGATATCTCTGTCTCCGGCGAGCTTTTTTGGTTGACGCTGGATGCAGGGCTAGATACGCCGTCCTTTGGCTGCGATGGCGGCGCCGCGGCCAACATCCCTCCCTCCACAGCGGGGGGATCTGGTAATGGGGGAACGGGTAAACCCTCTTTTGCCCAGATTTTGGGTAAAATCTTGGTGGACGAAGTTGCGGAGGATCAGGTAGAAGGAACTCGTTTTCGCAAAGAGGGAGCGCCAGCAATTGGGCTTACGGCCACGGACGAAGTACGTGGCGAAGCCTTCATGGAAAAACATGTGATTGTTATGAAGTTCTCTAGCTATCGACCAACACTGGAAGATATCCGAGATTTGATTCACAGAACTTGGTTTACTGAATCAACAGCACGTGTTAGTTCGACTTCAGTCCGAGGTGGAAGCCAAGAAAGTTCTATCGAGAGACTCCTTTTTGATTCGTGGAGTTCGGTTCAAAGCATTCCGTTGGCATGATGGTTTCAGTTTGAAGGAGGACCCGATATCGGTGCCATTGTGGGTAGAGCTTCCTAACTTACCTTTGCATTTATTTCATCCCCCTATTTTAAAAGCAATTGTGAATTCTTTTGGTGGTTTCTTGCGGATGGATGATCATACTCGATGCCTATCGCGCCCGGGTTTTGCCCGTGTTTGCGTGGAGATGACTTTGGCAGAGAAATTACCAACTAGAGTTTGGATTGAAAGAACTAATAATAGGGGCTTCTGGCAGAAGATAGAATATCCAGGCTTCAAATATTGTGATTTTTGCTCCTTGATAGGGCATCAGGAGGATTTTTGTAGAAAAAAGTTGGGCCTAAAGGGCGATGGAAAAGCTTCTGTCCTAGGTGAAGCAGTGAAGGCAGTCAACCAAAAAGTCGAAACCAATACTGTCAAGCAACAATTCATACCAGTTACCCAAAAAGAAAAATTACCCATCCAAGAGGTGGGTACGAGTGGTGTAAAAAATGACATGGGTGCGGAGATTAACGAGGAAATTGGGGATAAGATGCCAGTGGCCACCGCTCCGGCAACGGTGGTGTTGTCAAACAAATTCGAGTCACTTATCGAGAATATCGATGAAAATGAGGGTGCTCAAGAGGATAAGCCGCTAGTGTGTACGGCAATGGCTCTTGACAGTGCCCCGGTTGTACCAGAATCTACAGAGGATTGCCTCTTGGAGGCGGGGTATACAGTTTCGGAGATTGAGAATGTGATTGGTCCACAAGCACAGTCGTTGCTACAGGAGGATATTGTCGACTCAGGAGACACTAGCAATCACCTTGCTAAACATATTCTTGTGGCAGCGCCGCGAGACACGGCAAGCGATACAGTGATGCATGTCGATTCAGGGAGGCCGAGGGATGCAAACACCAAGACAGAGGCCATGGCCTCGCCCCAACCAGCGCCCCGCACCAAGGCCAAGGATGCGGCTTGCCTCAACCCGGCTCCTGGCTCCATGGCAGCGCTCTGTATCACCCCAGAGAACAATGATGATCTTCAGGCTGTGATCGGGTTCAAGAGACGTTTTGACAAATACGTTATCAAAAATTCCCCGGATTATCAACGAATCAGCGACAACTTGAATAAGGCTATATCTCTCCTCAAGGAAAATGGGCAACTTCGACTGCCGAAAATCGATACACTCGAAATGACTAGCGAGGATAGTGATGAAGTCAACTCAGAATCTGAGCTAGGTCCACAGGCAGCAAAAAGTGATTTGGATTTAGGAGCTATGTCAGACGGAAAGATGAGGCGTTACACCAAAGTTATCAGCACTTGTCCCCGAAAATCCAATAGAACTAGGAAAGAAAACTATAGGTACAAAGACTGAGTTCTTTGTCTAGGTTTGTTTTGGTGAATCCTATCTTTTGTGAGATTTTGTTTCGGCCTTTTAGTTAATCCTATAGGGTCAGTCATGTAACCTTCGGGCGTTGATTTTTAAATGAATAAAATGGGTCACCATCCCAATTAAAAAAAAAAAAGGTGTTTTGCACGGCATACAGGAATGTTCAACCTAATCAACATTCTGCTATGCAACATCTGTTTAAAACATGGAAAGCTGTATTTCCAGCTTCAGTACTTCAAAAAATTGGGGATGAGCTACAATTTTTTCCTCTCTTGAACCAGCAATCATCCGCATCAGTATCTTGTTTGACCCTAGCATCACTTTCGACACAAGGTGTGAATGTCAATCCGAAATTTCCGGAGACTGAACATGTAACTGTGGTAAACCTAACTCCATGTTTCTCTCTATTTTGCGTGTTTTAAAGCTAGGATACAAATCACATATCCTTCCGGTTATTGTTGCTCTTGGAATTGGGACATCTTTAATTATTTTGAAGAACTGCAATTTCACTAATGTAGTTGTGTGCATCAGTACAAAAACCTTTATTTTTATCTTGTTTGTAACACAGTATTTGGACATCTCTGACAGCGCAGTTGTATGATGACAGTATCCTGGCATTTGCTTAATGTAGCTCTCTGAAATTACTACTTGAACAAAGTCACATTTTCCTCGTTTTCTTTCTCCTTCTATGAATTAGGGTAACTGAGCCAGTCATTTAAATTTCAACATCTTTGTCATGGTCTTTTTTTGGGTCATCTCGATAAAGTCTGGTGCGTCGAAAAATATGATGCCTTGAGTTAAATGTGGATTACGGTCACCATAAGGTCTCTCACATAGTTATACTAGAAAGTGAAACCCGCTGATACAAGATATTTGATTCATGGAGACATAGGTTTTGTCATGGATATGAGGTGGATGAAATAAAAAATGTAGTGGTTATACGAAACTCATATTAGTTGTTTTGCCCTTAACAGCGCTTACATAAAAGAAAGTGCAATAGTGCATATATACTAAATTTCTGATTCCAGAATTTGGTCAATGCTGTGATAGTGTAATATCTATATTCAATGCGTTTTTCTTTTTTTTACTGGCAGGAAATTCAAGACGCCGAAGATATTTCAGCAAGCCTAGAGAGATATGGACGAGTGAATCACCCTCAGCATGATGAGCACGATATTCATCAGACAGAGATTTTGTCTAATCCGGGTTATAAACAAAAGATTGGGGTCACCAGGAATAGCCGCTTGTACTTCTACAGGGAGAGCCGAAATGCAAATTTCTTCTAAAATAAATTCGGCAGGATCTTCTCCTTTAAGGGTCGAGTCTTATGAGGCTTTATCACCATTAAGTGATGGGTTCCTGAATGAGAGCTCTCCTAAAAGGGCAATTCAAAATGCTTCTGAATTTCAGTATGGTTTACCGTATGGACCTGGCAGAGTAAATAAGAGGGATGTTGATAGGAGTGGTTTATGGACAAAACGTTCCTCAGCAAGTAGCAATCTGTATACTGAAGCCATTAAATTGCCGCATCTCAGCATCAGGTGTGGTCAGCTAGGATCAAGAGTTTTAATCGAGGCTTATGGGAGAGACACAAGGGACACCAACCTGAATGAAAAACCTCTCAGGATGGAATGGCCTGATGCAAATGGCATAAACAGTGAAGCAGCCAGAGGCTGGTAAAATACTGAAGAAGAGGAATTTGTTTGGAAAGAAATGAGTCCAACATTAAGTCATCATAACAGGAGTGATGATCTGATATCATCCAAGCGTTCTGTAAACATAAGCACTAGAAATGGTTGGGGAAATATGGCTCCTGAACCTAAAATCAACTTCTCCGGGCCACCTCAGCTGCCTTTGGATGAGTCTCTGCAAACCTTGGTGTATGGCTCTTTATCCTATTCACTTTTCAATTACATTTTTGTTCCTTGATTGGACTGTTCCTAATTGTTACGATCATGTCCAGGCTCGAATTTGAAGTTATCAGTTTCACTCGTGTTATTATGTGCTTGTCATTATAAGTATCATTTAAATCATATTTGGTAGTGTTTGTTGTATTTTTTTTCACAGTATTGCTCCAGTGACTGATGTCCTTTTTCTTTGTTATTTCCCACGTTCTAAGAAAAATGCTCACAAATTTTAGTTTAAAAGTGTAAGAGCTTGTGTGTTTTTGCAGTGTGGCAGTGGAGTTATGGGTGAAAATTTTGGATTTGGCACTATACCAAATTGACATTTTTGTAACAACCCCTAAAACAGTATCATTTTTGAAGTGTAACAATTCACCTAACAATTTTACACATTTTCACAAACAAAATGATACAATAATTGTATTACCATGAAGAGTATGGTTATAAAAGTGATACTATTCATGGTGATCCAACTTATTGTATCATTTTTTTGTGTTACTGTTTTTCATTTTTTTGACTAAATTTAGTTTTGACTTGAAATTGTTTGGTGAATTGCAACATCTCAAAAGTGATACTATTTTGAGAGTTGTTACAAAAGTGCCAATTTGGTGTAGTGTGGTTTAGGAACAAGATCAGAGGAAACTGAGATACAAGGTTCTTACGGCTCTACACACCCCCGACATTCACAGCACAATGTCCCTCAATTTGTACTACAACGTAATCTGAAAGCAAGTGGGAAGGTTCCTTTGTCCATAGCACCAACATTGGCTGAGAAGCATTTAGGGAAAATGCCTTTTTCAGCTTTTGTGAGTCCACAAATATGTCCTCTGCTGGATTTGGACGAATCTCATACCCTGCCCCCGTTCCCTATGTTTCCACAACAGAAGCAGCAAAGAGATCAGGTTGACCTTTTGGATGCTAGGAAGCCACTCACAAATCAAGGCCTTGGCGACTCTTCAGTATTGGGCTTTAAATCAAAATCAACTGCGAGGTCCTACTACATCTTTAAATAATCAAAGCCAGGCCCAAGTTTCTTATCAAGAAGTTCAAGAATATTTCAACCCGCAAGTACCTGTTCCGTCGCATTTGTCTGCACAACAATCCTTTAGTTTTGGAAATTTAAATTCCTATCAGCTGCCTGGTTTATCTTCTGCACTCGTCCACAGTGTACCAAATGCCTCCTTCCAGCTACAAGCAGGTCAATTGCCTCAACTACCTCTCGGCGCCACTCTTCCGTCATCAATGAGGAGACCATCTCAAAATATTGGTCCTCTTGCATGTCAACCACCATTTCAGAATAATACAGATTCTAGTGCACCGCACGTGCCCGCAGGCGGCGCACTTTCCGGTCTGATCAATTCTCTTGTATCACAAGGTTTGATCTCATTGGCACCGTCAGTATCAGTTCAGGTACCTTTATTAGCTTTCAGTTTTGTTCACTTGCCTTTCTTCTTATATAAATTAATGTAGGAGTCATAAACAATATTTCTCTATTTTAGGATTCTGTAGGAGTTGAATTCAATGCAGACCTTCTGAAGGTGCGGAACGAGTCTATCATAACAGCTCTGTATGCCGATCTACCCAGACAGTGCACAACATGTGGTCTCCAGTTCAAGTGCCGAGAGGAGCATAGTGCTCACATGGATTGGCATGTAACAAGAAGTAGGGCATCTAAAAATCGTAAACCTAAACCCTCAAGGAATTGGTTTGCGAGTACTAGCGTATGGCTTAGTAGTGTCGAGGCTTTCAGAACTGATCCCCTTGCAGGATTTGTGCCCACTAAAACTGTTGTGGAAAAGAATGATTATGAAGAGATTGGTGTCCCTGCTGATGAGAATCAGAATGCATGTGGTCTGTGTGGAGGATGTTTTGATAATTTTTACAGTGACGAGAAAGAGGAGTGGATGTACAGAGGTGCGGTGTATATGGATGAACCTAATGGATCAGCTGGAGGTGGAGATAGGTCCCTGTTGGGTCCTATAGTGCATGCAAAGTGTCTTTCTGGGTCTGCGGTCATTTCCTCTGAAGATTGTGGACTTGATCAAGCGATGTGCTTATGTTATCATTTATTTTCATCCCATCATTTTCGGTTTTATGCCATTAGGACAAATCACCTTCTTATCTTGCTATATAATCATTCTGTCACCAAGTCCGAATCTTAATTTATGCTTTAGGCGCCCTTTTGGTACTATTTACTTGTTTCTACAACCAATGCCTGCTTTGACAAGTCTGTTTGATAACAAGAGTTATATTCGGTATCGCTCTTATTAAGATTCTTCTTTTAAATTTTATGTTTTCACCTTCACTTTGCTGAATACATAGTGGGCTTTTCGTTTATTTATTTATATCTGAAGTTTCTTCGCGGGTGAGAGAGCTCTCATACGCTTGGCTGATGTAGTGATATGTTTACTCCTGCTTGCAGGCAACGGTTGATGAGGACAGTCAAAGAAAACCGAGGCGGCTTTAAAATACACATCTGATTTCAACCTTATGTAAACTTGTAAATTAAGAACATATTTGCAGCATGCTTTTCTGGGTTTTCCAATTAGATTCCAGCAAGCGAAAACCTTAGTGCTAGAATAATGCATAGTAAGATGGAAAACAACAAACCAAATAAAAAGTTGGAATCCATCGTGCAGTCAGATAACCAGAACAGAACAAGTTTTTCTGTTGCCCCCTGCAGTGCAACAGGTCCGAGTATTCATGGCAGTAGGACACCTAATTTTCTAGAGGGCTTGTGTTCTTTTTCTTTCTGTAAGGCCCCAATGTATTAACAGTCATGTGATGATAGCAAAGTTTATCTGATGATAGAGATTTTTCTTCTTAGCAAAGTTTACCTTACTTTATTTCATCTCTTTCTTTCTTTCTATGTGTCTAAGGTCAGGCTTCTGTTATGAGATATTTTTGAAAAAAAAAGTTTCTTTCTGTTAATGTAGAATTGTGAAAAAAGTTGATTTGATAGGAGATAATAAGTGGGGGTCTTTCAAACTTGAATTTTTGTTTCATTACAAAAATGGGATTGAAACTTTGTATTTTTTAAATTCATAATGACAGAAATTGACGACAATTGGGTGTTGAGTAAAAAAGGTTAAGGGTGATTTGAGGAGTTGATGTTTTCCATTGCAGTCATTAGATGTTTCAAGTCAGCTGTTGAACACACACACATGCTAAAGTATGTATACATAAAATAGCTGGATGTTACACTAAATTGTTGACAATTACATTGCTACTTATTTCAGGAAGTCACTGCGGCTTCTTAACATGTATTTTGCAGTAGCTTTGACAGAAGTTTTTTTTTTTTGGAAAGCGAGTTGGATTTTGAAGGATCCCACAACCTATTAACAAGGTGTGACCTACAAGTCAACAATCATAAGAAAGAAACCATGCCACAGATGGGTCTCAAACCTAGGAGGTGGGGGACAAACCCACACAGCCATAACCACTAGACCATAACACCATTGATTCCAGAAGTTAACAATTGTATGGACTTAGGGAAGTCTTCAATATCTGTCATTTTGGTTACTCGGAAAATTCATTAACCCACTTTTTGTTGTCTCCTTGTATGGATTTCTAGTTAATTTTTTTCTAACCTTATTTGCGCCACTTCTGAAATTTATTTTGATGGTTTTCCAGCACTTATTTGCGCATTGATTCCATTACTTATGTCCATAAACGAAAATTCTAGGGAGCGAGGGCTCGAGATGCGCGCCCTCGCTTATCTCGAGGAGGATGGGTGGTTACACCAATCCCTTGCTCCCTAGAAAGGCTCGTCTAGAAATGCTAACTTATTTCCAGACAAGATTATTTATGTAATTCCAGTTACCAAAGGGCTTTTTTTATTTTTATTTTTATTATTTTTATTGATTTATTTATATTTCTAAACATCCAACGGGTAGGCAGAGCTTTGTGGTACCTTTATTATTAACACCAGATTGAGTTAAATACAGTTAGAGAGGGGGTACATGATGACTTTACCTTTCCTTACTTCCCTAAACGTGCGCTGCAAAAGACCTAACCCTCATTGACCGCAAAAACTAAGAGAAATCAAAAGGTTGCAACACGAATCGGAAACTACTCACGCACATCACTCTTTCTAGAACTTGTCTACTTCTGGGGAAATTCGCAAGCAAGATCATTCCTAACTTTTATTAATATAAAGGTTTGGGGATCCTTTTAAAGTCCTACTCGTTTTGCAAAAAAGATCATGCAACTAGTAAAAAATAATGAATCTCAAGGCCCAAATAAGAATCATCTAATTCGATTAGATTATTTCTCTAATATGTGTTGTCTTGAGTCATGCTAGGGAATCAGGTTATGCAAATAGGATGATGGCATGATCCAAGGAGTTTTTATAAACCTCAAGATATGCATAAACACTTTGGAGATTTTCATCATTCTTCCAAAATCATGGCACGTCATCTTGATCGCAGAACCTGATTCCCTAGTATCATTGATCCATTTCTCACAATAATATTACTCTGAAGTTTGTTGTGCATTCCAAGTTTTTGGAGATGCAACAATTCAAGAATCAAAACTTGGCTCGATTTCGACTGTTTCCAAGAATTTTGTTTAGTGGGAAAACACATGATACATCGAATTAGGAAATTCAAAGCATGAAAGTTAAACCTCAAGGATGCCGCAGTATAATACTAAGATGAACAACACAATAATGCTTCTACCTGATAAAAATAATAACAGTATAATACTAGGTAATTAGGTTCTTTTAATCAGATTTTGCAATCAGGATGACGTGACACGATCTTGGAAGAATGAAGAAAATTTCCAAAGTGTTTATGCGTATCTTGAGGTTTATAAAAACTCATTTAATTATGCCACATCATCCTGGTTGTAGAACCTGGTTGCAAAACCTAGCTAATTCCCTAGCATGTTGAAAAGTTGCAATTGAGGTTTTAAGTTGCTCAGACAAACATAACTATTTATTCAAAGAAAAGAAAATCCTGACATGACCTTACAAAGATTTAGGGCTCAAAGATTGTGTGCACTCTCGTTGCTTGTAAGTTCATTCTTAATCCTTGCAATGGTACCAGTCATCATGTTATTGAGGATTTCCAGATGTTCTATCCTGACTTCTGCTTTCGGATTCAAATCAATCATCGTCTGCATACCAATAGTCAGGAGAGCACCAGAAACTCCATCATCACAGGTTGCACCTGTAGGCTTTGTATCGGGAAATATGGCAAATCCCGAGGGCAGGAGGTCTAAAAAGTCTGTGTCTTCTCCATTTAAAATCATATCCTTTGCAAATGAAGCAATAGGAGCATAAACTATCAAAGAATCAATAGCACCAATGTAGCTTTCTTGAAGTATCCACATGTTTTGGTTTGTGTTCTCGATCTACAATGTTTATATATTACTATTATTATCACTTATTGTGAAGATAAGAAAGTAGAATTAGCGGTATAAGGCTCATCAGGTACTAACTTAGGAAATGGGAACTGAAGTTAGAAGAGTTCACATATATAGAACTTACATGCACACTTGATAGAGAGACACGGTTGCCATTATCGTTGCCAGTTGAAATGGTCAGCATTTCTTTCATGACACCATTAATCGAAAAAATATCGCACTGCAACACGTAGAACATGCAAACTATGAAACCCAATAATATATCATCATTTTATTTCTTTATTTAATTTTATTTTAACAAAAAAGGGATTTCAAATGAAACTAATTGACTTGATCACAAAAACAATTTCCAACTATAAAACATCATTGCATTTCCACCAGATATTGCCTAGTTTGATTGAAAATAATGAACATGGATATAGATACATAAGACAATTGACAGTGCATCCCATATATTGGTGCTCACATCAGTTTGCAGTGTTAATGATTTGTTTACAAATGATTATGTCATTTCTACAAAGCGAAGGCATTAACATCATACCTTGTTTTGAGTAGTTTCATCTCTAAGGAGTTCAAAGAGTCCCTTTGGTTCGACTTGAAGTCCAAACGAAGCAGCTGCAGTTATCACAAGACCAGTTGGTATTCCTGAATCACCACTGCTGATTTTGGCCACAATCTTTCTCTCATAATTGTTCCGAGGTACAGGTGGTATAGTCCAAGCATTTGGTGCAGAAGCTCCAAGAAAAGAACAAAAGCCCGAAACCATCTTCTCAGCCAGCTTCAGTAAACTTCTCCTCCCTTTACTCAGCACCTCTGATAATATAACAGAACGTTAGTACATATCAACAACAACTTTATTATTATAGGCATTTTATTTTACAGTTCATATTCCGGATTAGTTTCATTCCTGAACTGGGTTGTAGACAGACGAGTAAGAACTCAACGGGGAATAAGTTATTGTGATCCTGCAACTGTGAAAAATATGTTAGACGTGCTTAATTAGGTGAAATTTGAATTAGATTAGTGTTACTTCTACATTTAATTTTTTAACTACAAATTTCAAACACCTAAACATATCTATAGTGGATGATGGATCTTTTTCAATTATTATTTTTGTCATTACCATCTCCACATGCCTTTTCACTGGGCAGAAAACTTGACAGACGTTGGCACTGTCGTTCTAATGTTGAAAGCCAACGTTTGGCACCGAAGGCAAAGCCTGAATCAACCAATGTCTCGTATATATCATTGACAAACTTCCCTTCAATTTCTAGGTGTTCTACCCATGTAACCTGAAAATGTTAGAACCAAACCTACCGTCAATTGAATAAAATTTAAATAACTACAATCTGACCTATTCCATATATAAAACATCATGTAGTTACAAACTCTTCACCTTTGAATACCCATTTTGCATTGCTTGTATTAAACAGCCTGATGGCTTTCTTCGAATGGTAGCCACTCGGATTGGGTTAACTAGATAGTCTAAGGAAACATCCACCACTGCCCATGTCCCCAAAATGAGCTGATAACAGAACCTTAAGAAGTGAAACTCACGAGTTTGAGCAAACGGGGATAGGATATGAAAATTGGCAGTCATCTGAAAAATCAATTAATATATAATTAGTACATGTCCCATGCTCTTGTTTTGCATACCGATGTGAGAGAGAAAAAAAAGAAAATGATAACCAAACAAAAAAAAAGATATGTCAATTACCACTTGTAGGGTTTTGTCATAGTTTCCTGCTATGGGTGGGTATATGACCTCGAGAGTTTTGGCCCTTAATACAATGGAAGAAAACATTTTTGACCACTGATCCTGGTATTAAAAATAAATAAATAAGTAATTAAAAAAATTTAATAATTTTCAGGCAATGGAAATTCACATACCACATTCATAAATATTTCAACAAGCTTAATAGGATTCATCAGAAGAAGAGAAGTTTCTCGAGACGCTTCTCTTTTCCACCCATTTTGTTGTTCCTGTAATTGCCTTGGAAATGTTTGCATGTATTCTGTGATGTTTAACTTTTCACTAGAGCCATCACTGGATGAAAGCCACAACGTCTCACTGTGTCCTGCCATTCTGATAAATTCACCCATTGCAGCAGCTGCCAGATTAATGAAAGTTGTTTTATTTCTCTGAGCGGTAAGAACCCCTTGACTGAATGCATCAGAGGGTGGTTGCCGATCAGGAAGAGAGCCAGAGGCTGCCTGTGCTCCTGTACCATCTCCCTCCATCTCTTGATGGCTAGTTAAATGAACCAGGGCTGAAGGCAACAGGTGCTCCAGCATGTATATTTATAATCAAATCCTTATCTTCCTTTTTAAATTATGTCACTAGAACACATTTTCCATTTATGAAGAAACAACTGATTAGGATTTTTTTGTAAAGTTTTATTTTATTTTATTTATAAAAGGGATTTCAACAGTATCCATCTACCTGTCTTCATAAATTATGTCTATCAATTAGAAGCTTCTGCCTAAGAACTGGGCCTCGACAGGTCATACATCGAGAATTATTAAATTCTTCTCTATAAATCAATTTTTTTCATGTAGGGTTTGTTTGGTTGGCCATTTTCTTTGTTATGCAGATTTTTGTTGTTTGGTTGTCTATTTACTGACAGTAAATCGATTCTTCATAAGATTGTTTTCCCACTTCTCATGGGAAACCAATTCTAAGGGGAGGCCTCGGAATCGGATTCACGGAAATGGTTTCAATTTTTATGTCTATTTTCCGTACAACCAAACAGACCCGTAGAGGAAATGATTTTGAGCTGTCAGCCATCCTTTCCTCATTATCATTATTATTAACCTTAAATCTTAGGCAATGAATTAGAAAACCACAATCTACAGATACACATTTTTATTTTCTTTTCATTGGTTTCTTGGTGCTTTCCATTATAAATTTAAAACTTAAACAGAAATATAAAAATCAAATGTCTTCTATAATTAGTCACAACATTTGGAACTATAGATCTCTTTTATGGTATTCCTAAAAAAGAAGGCTCTAATTTTGCTAAAAAAATTTAAATAAAATATCTGTCAGATATCCTTGCTGCATTTCATCCAAATGATATTATATATATGGTACGGTATTTATATTTGGTTGGTATAATTGAAACTTTTTTGTTTTAATCTTTTTTTTTATGATTGTTGTGCGTTTTTTGAAGGGCGAACCGAGTTTTTATGTTACATGAACCTTTTTATTAATATATCAATAAAGGAAATTACAGTAAATCATACAGTTTCCCTGAGGCGTCATAAAATCAATTATTGTGTTATCAAGATTGTTCGACATTAATGATCGAGAATCCATCTTTGCATATATCTCAATGCCCAATCATTTAGCATCATGTTCATCTTAGTTGAGGGCCATAAAAAGATAGCAGGTTCCAAATCAGATCAATTGCTTTCTTAAATCATTCTTCATCTCCCTATGCGGATGCCACAATTGTCCTACAATTAGGATGAAACTAGAACAAAAATAGACGTATACCTAGTTAATATCCTGCAACAAATATAATTGATTGTATACAACCCCTCAAATGATAAACACGGTATAGAAGCATGTTCCAACCATTGATCTTGCGAAGCACAGAATTAGGGATGGCAGTGGGGCGGATTAGGGCGGATTTGAGCAAATCCATTTCCGATCCGTTAGGAAAAGCGGATCCCAAAATCCTCCCGCCAATCCGTTTATGATTTTAAATAAAAACCATAACCGCCCCGCCCCGCCAATCCGTTTACGGGTTTGCGGTTCTGTTGTTGGGTTGCCGGTTCCCCACCCCGATCCTCCATCATTAAGGAACAAAACCAAATCTGAATTCTGAAGTGTGATGTATGAGAATAAACAGATAATTTCAGTTTTTACCAAAAGATTCGGAAAGATGCGAAAGAGAACATACACAACATTCCAAAAGGGGAAAAGGACATTAGACTTGAAGGCTCTACCAACATCAACAACACTATACTCATTAGTTAACCTAAAACGAAAAAAATCAATCTAACAACATCACAAAATCTAAACTTAAAATCAAAATCTCTCACTCACGTCCGATTTCGGCAGCTGAACTTCCAAAACACGGCATAGGACCACCAGTTCTCTCCGCAGACAAACTTCAAATCTTGTTTCAGTGGAATCGGCATAGCTCAGATAAAAGCACTAAGCAAGAGATTATTTGACAGAAAAGAAGGAACTACAAAAGAACCTAAAAGCAATGATTTCAGTGACGGATACAGTTAGGTTATCCGGCGGAGGGGTGTGGTCTAACCTCCTCAGCAGGATGCTCTTCCAGCCTGTTTTGTTCGCAAACCTCCGCTCCTCTTCCTAGCTGGTTCCAGGTTTCTTGCTATCATCTTTCTGCAAAGATGGAGAATTCCAAGTGGCCGAAACGAAATGGAGAAAAAAGAAGGCAAACAACAAGAGAGGAGAAGTTGTAGGCTATGTGATGGAAACCCTTGGTTCTGTTGTTGTTGGCTTCGACTGTGAGAGCTTCGAGTCTGTCGCAGTGAGAGGCTTCGAGGCGACTGTGAGAGGTGACGTCACGGCTATTGAGATGAGAATGTGAGAGATTGGATCTAGGGTTTAATACCTTTATATAGTTCAAGAGAGTTTCTAGCCAGCCTTGCATTGGTGCCCAATCTCTGCCTGGACCCTGCTGAGCATGTGAGATTTGGTTTTGGCTCCAAAAAGCCAAAAAAAAAAACCCACAGATCTGGTTTTGGCTCCAAAAAGCAAAAACCACAAATCTATTTTTGGCTCAAAAGCTCGAGAGGAGAATCGACCAAGACGATTTGGAGAAATCTGAGAAAGCTCAATCATTTTGTATTGAATGCAGAGAAATCAGAGAAAGCTTAATTGAAAAATCAGAGAAAGCTCGATCGAAAACGCTAGCCATCGACCTCGACCTTGTGGTGATAAATCAAAGAAAAATCTCACCCCCACCACCACCACAACATCAAAAATCCCACAAAAGTTTTTCTTTTTTTGCACTTTTCAGCACTCAGGTCTTCTTCTAGCTTTGTCTACAACAAAGGAGACCCCCCTTTGCTTGTGATTCAAAATTTCAAATGACTTCTGTCTTTTCGGGATTTTCAAGTTAGGATTTTTATTAGAGAGAAATAGAGAGGAGAATTAGAACAAAGAAGAGAGGTAGTTCATAGTGAAAGTAGTGTTGGTGGTTTTGGTTGGTGAAGGAACAATGGGTGAATCAGCTTGTGTTTTGCAGACATTCTCTCATCTATCTGACACTGCCCATCAAGCTAAAGAGGTCGGTTGTTGAGTACCCATCTTCTTGTTTCATGATTCTGTTGATGGAGTTTATTTGTTTTGCTGAAATGTTTGATGGGTTTTGAGGTTAACCCATATTCTTGTTTGTTGTTTCTGTTTAATGGGTTTTAGTTGTTTAGCTGAAATGTTAAGTGGGTTTAATATTTTTACTTCTTTGTATCCCCATGAAGTGAAAGAGGTCGGTAGAAGGTTTAATTTGAAAACTATACATTACCTATATTCTGCATTTCAAGTACACACTTTTAATCAGTGGGGGTTTCTTGTTTTGGAGAAATTATTGATTGGGTTGAAATTCTTTTCTCCGATTTCTTTTTTCCACTTTCTCTGGGTTTTCCTTCTTTGTGTTCCCTTTTCATTCTTTTTTGGCTTGTCATGAAGGAGTTTGTCAGCTCTTTTGTGTTCATTGTGTTTGTCTGTCTGTGTGCTTAATCCCAAAGTGAAGTTCTCGATTCATGATTTTGAGCTATGCTAGGTATTTTAAGTTGGTAGACAATTTGGTGAAAATTTTATGTAATTGGATCTCTTGATTGATTATGTTCACAATTTGGGGCTGATTGCAATACCCAGTAGTATTTGTGTGTTGAAGATTTCATTCTAATAGATGGAGAAACAATGCTTACAGGATAACCCAATGCGCGCACTAGGGGAATCAATCTCTTTTGGGAGGATCTCTCCTCTGCTGCCAAAACATGTAATTCGAATGATGAATCTGGTGATACGGAAATAAATGCAGTGGAAGAAGTGCTGGTATTGGAAAAACAAGTTGACAGAGAGTATTCTGAGAAGATTGAGTTACCAAACGTGCATGAAAATGTTGAAAACAAAATAGAGATCGAAGTTGAAACAATAAAGCAAATTGAACAACTTCCTCTAAAGGTAAAAGAGCTTATTCATTACTATTAGGAAATACATCCTATTGTTAGGAAAATATCTTCCAGTATTAAGAAATACATCCTATTGTTAGGAACATATATTTTAGCATATTGTGTTGCAAGTTTTATGGGGTTAGAAAACTTTCCGATGGCTAGTGATTTGTTTCCTTGGTTTGGGAGGTTTCCTAGTGTATGGTGGTTTCCTATTGTATTTTGACTACAGTATTTATATTGCTGATGAATGAATGAAAGAACACAATTTGGCCTTAAACTTGTCATGGTATCAGAGCCAGGTTAAAACCAAGCAATACGCCAGGAGCTATCATGGACATTAGAGAATTCCATCAAACGCCCATGGACATTAGAGAATTCCAACAATGGCAGGCTCTCAATCTTCACATCGGATTAGGTACTAATTGGTTGAATGGTAAGTGGATTATTGACACTGGGTGCTCCAATCATGTTACGGGAGATTTATCATATTTGTCGGATCTAAGAAATGTGACTCCCTGTTCTGTTGGCCTCCCAGATGGTCAAAACATTGTTGCCTTGAAGGAAGGAATTGTGAAGCTTACTGACAAAATTATTCTTAACCATGTTCTTTATGTTCCAAAATTAAATTGTAATTTAATTTCGGCTTCACAATTGAGTGATGATATAAATTGTGAATTCATAACTAACTCCGACTTGTGTACTATCCAGGACCGACACATGAGGGAGGTGATTGGAACGGGTGACAGAAGGGATGGACTATACTACTTACGGGAGGAGACAAAGGTGAAAGCAGTTTCAGTTGCTCCTTCAACTTCTTTGGAGCTATGGCATCGCAGATTGGGGCATCCTTCTGAGAAAGTGGTGAAGTTGCTTCCTTTTTTTTTAGCAATTCTAGTGGTAACTTGAATAAAACATGTGAAGTTTGTCATCATGCTAAACATTCTAGGGATAGTTTTCTGTTAAGTGACAATCACTCTACTCGCATTTTCGAGTTAGTCCATTATGATTTATGGGGGCCATATGATACACCATCGTCTTGTGCGGCTCGCTATTTTTTGACACTAGTGGATGACTTCTCCCGCGCTGTATGGATCTATCTGTTAGTTGATAAAACAGAAGTTTTTAAATTGTTTCTGTCCTTTATAGCTATGATTGATAGACAATTTTATCAGAAATTGAAGATTGTTCGTAGTGATAATGGTACTGAATTTAATTACCTAAAGGATTATTTTTTTGTCAATGGAATTCTGTTTCAAACTTCTTGTGTGGGGACTCCTCAACGAAATGGCCGGGCAGAAAGGAAACATAAACACATTTTGAATGTTGCTCGTGCACTACGATTTCAGGGTGGTCTACCGCTTTATTTTTTAGGGGAATGTACCCTTGCCGCTGCTCATATAATCAATCAGACACCTTCTAGTATTCTTGGCAATAAAACTCCATATGAAGTCTTGTTTGGTAGTCCGCCTTCCTTTGGTGAATTGCGTGTTTTCGGTTCTCTATGCTTCGCTCATAATTAGAAGGCAAATGGTGATAAGTTTGCCAGTAGGAGTCGTAAATGTGTCTTTGTGGGATATCCGTTTGGTAAGAAGGGTTGGTATTTGTTTTATTTGGACAAGCAAGATTTTTTTGTGTCAAGGGATGTCAAGTTTTATGAGAATGTGTTCCCTTATCTTGATGTTGAGGCTCCTAATTTCGCTGCTCGCAATGACATTCATGGTGATCTGCATGAAGGGTTGGCTGTGGATTTTTCGGATTTTTTAGAAAATGATGAGGAGGTGCAGCAAGTATGCCCTCCCACGCCCAGGGGTGCTCCAGACCAGCAGCCACAGGCGACCACACAGCTGCAGCCGCAGGCGACCCCACAGCTGCAGCCGCCGCCACAGGCAGCCACACCGTCCACACCCAGGCCTGCTCCAGCCCAGCAGCCTCGAGCCATACCGCAGCCCACCACCACGCCGTTGTAGCCCGTGCTCCCTGCACCGCAGCCACAGGTGTTGCCTACGCCTTCTCCTACGGATGATTTAGGGGGGGCAGTGTCGGGAGATGCTCCGCCACGTGAGCATTTAGGTCGTGGCTTTCGGGAAAAGTATTCTTCGGTTAAGCTACGTGACTTTGTTACACACACTACGGTGAAGAAAAATAGTCCATCCTCCGCTTCACCTGCTTCTGCATCTTCACCTCCCTCGGGCACACCTTATCCTATAGCACATTATGTTAGTTGTGACAGTTTTTCTGTGAAACACCAAAATTTTATTGCAGCTATTACAGCTGGAAGAGAGCCACAATCTTTTAAGGAGGCTGTAAAAGATGCAGGGTGGCGTGCCGCTATGTAAGAGGGGATGCGGACCTTGGAAGACAATGGAACGTGGACTATGGAAAAGTTGCCTTCAGGGAAGAAGGCTCTTGGTAGTCAATGGTTGTATAAGATAAAGTACAAATTTGATGCTAGTATTGAGAGATTGAAGGCTCGTTTGGTTGTTTTCGATAATCATCAGACCGAAGGGATAGATTATGACGAGACATTCCTTGCAATTGCAGCTTCTAAAAATTGGGAGTTGCATCAGATGGATGTACACAATGCTTTCCTGCATGGGGATCTAGATGAGGAGGTCTATATAAAAATCCCTCCTGGCTTTACCTCTGATGAACCTGGTTTGGTGTGTCGGTTGCGTAAATCTCTGTATGGATTGAGTTTAGGGGTACTTCATCCCAAGGCCATTCCCCTCATTTGTGATAGTCAGTCTGCCATATCCATTGCGCAGAACCCCGTCTTCCATGAACGTACGAAGCATATTGAAGTTGATTGTCACTTCGTTCGTGATGCCATTCAGGATGGTCTTATTGCTCCTTCTTATGTGCCGACGACTGATCAGTTGGCAGACATTTTCACAAAGGCTTTGGGCAAATCATAGTTCGATTATCTCCTTGGCAAGTTGGGCATTCTTAACCCTCATGCTCCAACTTGAGGGGGGGGGGGGGTATTAGGAAATACATCCTATTGTTAGGAAAATATCTTCCAGTATTATGAAATACATCCTATTGTTAGGAACATATATTTTAGCATATTGTGTTGCAAGTTTTATGGGGTTAGGAAACTTTTCGATGGCTAGTGATTTGTTTCCTTGGTTTGGGAGGTTTCCTAGTGTATGGTGGTTTCCTATTGTATTTTGACTACAGTATTTATATTGCTGATGAATGAATGAAAGAACACAATTTGACCTTAAACTTGTCAATTACCTTAATTACTGTTGTTTTGGGATGAGTAATTTGATCTCATGACTCATTTTATGCGTGATATCTTCAAGGAAATCCATGCAATTAATCAAGATTCCCAACCCCAAGGTGTTGTTAAAAATGAATACAATGAATACGTAAAACTTTTCATTTTACATATTGTCATACCAAAATTAGAGCAATGTCACTTAACCGTTTTCAGCGCACTTGTCCGAAGTTCCACTAAATTAATATAACCTTTCCTATTAACTGGTTGTGTGGCAGTTCAAAGCCTTCTAATGCTGCTGGGAACAATGTCAGCAAGGCATGACCATTTAGTGTTTCATATTCATTTAGCTTCAGAAGTGAAGAGAGAGCTGCAAAACGAAAAGTGGTAAGACCAATTTTTAGTTGTTTTGTAATACTTTGTCATAGGTTATATATTTGTTATTTTACATGTAAACCGCATCAGGCATTTTCATTATTTTTGCCTTACCTTTTATCGTCTGCCTGTGCAGTACTTCCAAAGGCTAGAAGAGAAATCCAATGCTAGGGAAGCACAAAAAATGGAACTACGGGCAAAATCAAAGGTCATTATACCAATGTGTATTTTATAGATATGATAATATACATCGAAATGAGTTGCCTTTGTAAGTGGATGGAGCTTCATGAACATGACAGGGAACCTGTGTTATATTTGTTCAAACAATATTGACATCACTTTACAAAAGTTTACCTGGAGTGCCTTGAATTGATTGCCACCCTAGTAGCATTTCCATCATTCTTACCTCACATTTCAACATATGCAAACACTAACCAGCTCCTATCTTCATGTAATGCAGGAAAAAGCTGAAGCTGAACTTAGAAAAATGAGGCAAACCCTTGGATTGAAGGCCAAGCCAATGCCAGATTTTAATCGTGAAAGACCATCAACACCTACCAAAATAAAGAAGGTATTTTGATCATGTATCATTACAATTAGAGTCACGTTGGTAATTGGCAAAGATGATCATATAATTTATTTATTTGTATGGATCCCCACTTCAATGTTTATATGGGCTTCTTGTCGTTGATTGTTGATTCTTATTTACAGTTACCATTGACACGGTCTTGATCATCCAAGTTCGGCAGGAGGCCAAACTCCAGCACAGGCCTAGAAGCAAAGTCTCTACCTTCAAAGAGTCTTTGTCCTTCAGTCAAGAGCGACAGTTTCATATCAAAGATGATGCGTGAAGCTCTCCTCTTGTATTTTTTTTTGTTTTCAAATTCTTGCACTAAAGATTTTTGTCTCTGCCCTTGAAGATCCTCTAGGGCTAAGAAAGCAAACAAAAAGTATAAAGGTTGAATCATTTCCTCCTTAACAAAGGAGACAAAGATAAAAAATAAGAGGTTTCTTCTTTGGCCGATGTTAGTTGAAGATTTCTATAGGCCTAGTAACCATGTTTACTCTCACTAGGATTTTCTTTCTTGTGAGAGGTTATTTCTTTTTTTATTTTTTATTTTGCTTTTGTTTCATTTGTATAAAGGTTTTGGGGTCCTTAAAACCCAGCTCGCTTTCCAAAAAAAAAAAGAGCAACAGCTTCATGCATGCCATGGATAAGAGGAGCCGACCCCCAAGTCGTCCAACCACTTCACAGCCTAAGAAGAGTGCCCATGAGAATGCTTCCCCAAATCTCCAGAGTTAATGGATAACAAATGCTTTGCATTGTACGAGTTCCTATTGATGTTCAAGATTGGCATTCTGCAGTTCAAAAGATTAGAAGTTTGTACTGTTACTTATTTGTTTCCTAATGGATGTAAAATATCTAATCATTGTGGAACAGATAGAAAACGAGAAACGGTATGTCATGATTGAGTTCAATTCAATGGGAAATGTCTAAGATTTGTCGAGCATTTGGTTTGATAAAATATGTTTATTATTTATATTTACAATGTCTCAGTTGTCTATGCTTTGAGTTTGATATGAAGGGTATTTTGCAATGCCTTGTAAGACTGAAGAAATCAGATCTAATCTCCTCTTCAGATTTAGATTAAGATGAGAAGATTAAAACAGGGGAAGATAAGTGCTTATTGAGTTCTCAAGAGTGCTCTAACTTCTCACAAAAATTACCCAAACACCCCTTTCATTTAATTTCTTCAAGAATGAAAAGGGAACACAAAGAAGGAAAACCCTCATGTAGAGAAAGTGGAAAAAAGAAATCAGAGAAAATAATTTCAACACAATCAATAATTTCTCCAAAACAAAAAACCCCAACTGATTAAAAGTGCGTACTTCAAATGCAAAATATAGGTAATGTATAGTTTTTTTATTAAACCTTCTACCGACCTCTTTCACTTCATGGGGATACAAAGAAGCAGTGTCAGATAGATGAGAGAATGTTTGCAAAACACAGGCTGATTCACCCATTGTTCCTTCACCAGCCAAAACCACCAACACTACTTTCACTATGAATTACCTCTCTTCTTTGTTTTAATTCTCCTTTCTATCTCTCTCTAATAAAAATCCTAACTTGAAAATCCCAAAAGGACAAAAGTTATTTGAAATTTTGAATCACAAGGAAAGGGGGGTCTCCTTTGTTGCAGACAAAGCTAGAAGAAGACTTGAGTGTTGAGAAGTGCAGAAAAAGAAAAACTTTTTGTGGGATTTTTGTTGTTGTGGTGGTGGTGGGGTGGGATTTTTCTCTGATTTCTCACCACAAGGTCGAGGTCGATGGCTAGCGTTTTTAATCGAGCTTTATCTGTTTTCTCTGCAATCAACACAAAACGATCGAGCTTTCTCTGATTTCTCCTTATCGTCTTGGTCGATTCTCCTCTCGAGCTTTTGAGCCAAAAACATATTTGTGGTTTTTGTTATTTGGAGCCAAAACCAGATCTGTGGGCTCTTTTTTTTTTTGGCTTTTTAGAGCCAAAACCAAATCTCAGGTGCTCAACACCCTCCAGGCGCACGTGCCCAGGAGGGTCCAGGCAGAGATTGGGTGCCAATACAAGGTTGGCTAGAAACTCTCATAGTTCAAGGGTATTTTAGTAATTTCACCGGTTAAACGGATATTCGTGGGGCGGATATGGACAAATCCGTATCCGCCCCGAATAATAAACGGATACAATTTGGATATCCGTATCTGCCCCAACCTCCATACACCCTTAACCAAATCCGCCCCACTACTATCCCTACACAGCATGTTGTGTGTGCATGGTGGTGCACCTGCTCACTAAACGAATGCAAGCAAATGAATAATTCAGTTTGATGCAAGATATTAAAGATGAGGAGTTTTATTATTTTGTATCGGTATGGAATTAGTTTAATTTACTTTGATATGTAATTACGTTTGTTAGCAGTAAGTTTAATAGGTTTAGGATATAAAATCACTAATTTATCTTTTTAGTATTAAGGCGAGTTTTAAGTCTGACTAGGTTGTATTATCATATGAGGATGGTTTTTTAGAAGTATTTGATGGTGTTTTGAAGCTATTAAAAGATAAAATTAGAGCCGCATTTTAAATAAAATTTGTTCATGGAACAAAATTTTAAGTCTGATTATTGGCATTTGAGGCAGAGTGAAGTACCCAGCGGGATCATCACAACACAAATCTAAATCACAAAACTTTCATTAATTACTATTTTCCTTATCATAGCAAGTTGTTTGTTGAAAGGTTTTTGTCAGGGCAAAAATTTGCCCCCGTCTCCTCATGGATCCTGATTTTAGGGATTAATGTTGGAGATTTATGGCCAACAGATCGATTATATGTATATGTTTGTCAACAAAGTTAACAATAAATCATAAAATATAAAAATATGGTTCAGATTTACATTCTTGTAGAGCCAAACATCTGTGGTTCATCTTGTCTAGAACATGTTACAAAATTTTTGTCCTAGATGTTGTATAGTCTGAACCTAGGAAAAAACTAATTTGGGATTGAACAATCTGGCATACACGTTAACTGGGCTAGGCAACGGTATAGTAGAGTTGTAGAACTCTGTCTTTGGGATCATCCTGATGAAGAAATAGTATGTTATGTAAGAGATCTGTTTGGGAGTTGACCTCTCTGGATCGGTCGGGAGCTAATTTTATAAACTGTTACTGGATGAGTCTGTCCTTGATTTGAAAAACCTTTGGATGATGACCACGGCTTTAGAATAGGCGGGAGATGTACTTGCAAAGACTCTCTGATGCTCAGAATGAACACAGAGTTGCCTTGAAGGCCAACATGTCCTGAAAATATTTGGTACTCCCCAATTTTAACACGGGAACAATGAAGAAATCCAAACCACTTGGAACCAGTCACTAAGAAAGTCGAAGAATTATCCAAATCACTTGTTAGTGAGCATGGATGTTTCAACAATATAAGATTAATCAAGTTATTATTGAAGAAAATTGTAAAGTTTTTGAATTACAATATCTTAATCATAAACTGTCTAAAACAGATCTCTTATCAACACAAGTATTTCCCCCATAACTTTCGGTCAAGAGTTAAGCACCCATTGCCCTCTTAATTGATTGAATCATTTGATCCACCATGTATTCAAGGTTCTAGTACTGATGAAGTATGATAATTTGCTCCATCAACCCTTCAAATTCAAACAGCAATGAAATTGTTAAGAGAGAACCATTCGTATCTCCACTGCTGGACTGCTGATCCGGGAGTATTGCTATACTACAAGGTTGCAGGTAAACATACTCCTCATTTTCTCCGGTGCAGACCATTGATCAGTTGTTCTGTAAATAAATTAATTATCCATTAAAAATAAAATCCAAAATATGATATAAATTTATTTGGTGGCATGACTTTATAATAAAGGGAATGCAAGGTATTAAGTTTTTGATAGAAGCATTCCAAAAAAGTATATATGCCCCCTTCAAGTTTTGTAAATTGTCATATATATATATATATATACATATATATATATATATATATATAGAGAGAGAGAGAGAGAGAGAGTTCTCGCAATGATGCAGCCCTTATTTTATTAGGATTTGATATATGTTTAATTCCTGATTAAAAATAAAGACATATGTACAAATAAAAATAAAAATAAAAATAAAAATAAAAATGTCATAATGTTAAGTCAAGCTTGATTTATCAAAAGAAATGTACATCACAAAACTAAAAATCTTATATTTTCAGTATATATATTAGAAAACAAAAAAATCTTATATTTTCAATATATATATAAAATTGCCCGTATTGTTGGCATAATATAATTTAATTGAGTTTTATAAATGTTTGCTAGCATTTTTGACCTTTTTTTTTGGTGTTTTTACACTTGTTACCTATTTTCTTTAAAGCACTACCAAAAACACTATTTATAGAAGGGGTAGAAGTGGAAAAAAACAAAAAAAAACTAACAAACATGACTGACTAGAATTGTTTAAAATTTTTATAAAAGAAGATTTTACTCTAAAAGAACGCATCATTAGTCATTGTATTCTTGACCACCTTTCAATATATTCCATTCTGACATGCCTAAGCACCGTCAAGAATTGTAAAAATAGAAAACACTGAATTTGCTTTCATAAAAGAAAAAATCAATATAAGTAAATAAAATGTACCTTTTTTAGTATAAATATCTTGGAAAACTGGGATTGGACCTATGACTTCAGGCTTACGAAATATCAGACACGTCACAAGGCACAGGGGCATATAACTGACCACATATATCCCCATTGTTTTTAATTATTGAAGTAAAACTCGATAATAATATTCACTTTATTGACAAAGTTAAAAACGTATGTTATTACTACTTAATGTGGGACTAAACTTTATCAATTATTGTCACTTGACTTGGTCCAATGAACACGACCTAAAATAAAGCTTGCGCTCTACAAAGAGGTTTTGCAAACGTGTGGGTTTTGTATGCTTCGTGATCATCACACTTAATGAATTGATTGCTTTTCCGACCTAAAAATTTAGGCATAGATTAACTAAGTTTTAGGATTATCAGTGCCGCCCTTGTTGAAATGTCAAGGGAAGCAAAAGATCAATATTTCTATAACAAACGTGTTCGAGATGTGTTTCAATTTAAGTGGGAGAGTTAGTCCCACATGAGTTAAGGAGGAATATCATTTTAAGCTGATAACACTGGATACGTCCCTCACTATGGTCTGTTGATGAAAAACCTCACAACTCAAGAGTAGATATTTAAGTTGGGGACAATATCATTACTTAGTATTTTAGCTCAGTTAGTTGGACCTTTACTCTTCTTGTGAGGGGTTGCAGAGTTGATGCTTGCAAGTAGAATTTAGTTTGCTAGACCTTTATCACTCATCAAAAGATTGAAATACGAAGTCGAATTATGACTTTTATTTTATTTATTATTTTGGTAGGGTCTTACCCAAGTGAATGGGACCCTTCCATAAATTCTCGATGGCCAGAGTCAAAACCCAATCCAAAGAAGGGGTTTGAAAATAATTTTCAACCAGCAATTGACGCTGCTCGGTTTATTATTTTGGTAGGGTCTTACCCAAGTGAAGGGGACTCTTCCATAAATTCTCAATCACTAGAGTCAAAGCCCAATCCAAAGAAGGGGTTTGGAAATTGTTTTCAACCAGCAATTGATGCGCCTCGGTTATAACTCCTCTTCTCAATCTAGGCCAAGTTTGTGAGCTCATCCGCAACCGTGTTAGCCTCATGGTAAACATGAATATATAAGCACCGGATGTTTTGACATGCTAACTTGATTTTCTGCCAAATCGATTGAAGATGCCAGGAGATCTTGTACACATCATAGAACCCTATTTATTCGAGCTTCATCATTCAGCAGTAGACCTTCCAGCAGTGCTAAAGATTCTGCCCTCTTGTTTGTGAGCACTACTACAGTGCCTGGTGGTATGCCTGGTGCCACCAGGCACCGTCTATCTGTTGCGAGATATGTAATAATGCACATCTCGAGAAAATGAACGGTGCTTGGTGGCCGCCAGGCACAACACCATGCACCCTAGATTTTTCCCTTGTTTGTACCATTACCAAAGAAAGCTAGCTTAGCCAAAATACATCTCCCCTGCTCATCTCAAATAGCCACACCCTCTGTAATCACATTATCTTGAGCTGAACCATGGATATTAATCAAAACCCACTTAGTTGGAGAAAAGTTCCAATAAACTACACTAGGAGGCTTCAATTGGACCCGGATAAGACTTAAACTGTTGGAAATATAATTGCTGCAAATGAAAACAGGAAGGAAGTTGCGGAATAGGTCACTCTCTTTAAGACGTTTCGCGACTCTACTCAAGATTGTGCAAGCAGTCTGATAGCCCCGTCTTCCTCAGGATAAAACAACCTAGAATTCTTTATCTGTCTCATTCAGTCACATGCACTGATGAAAAACGAAAATATATTCACCATATTTCTTTTGCTCGGAATCACAAAAAACAATGAGCAAATATGAAATTACAAAACAACTGGAACTCTGTGAAACTCTCTGAAATATAGATTGTTTCCAAAACAAATAAAACTCTCTGAAATGGACTGTTTACAAAACAAATAAACTCTGAAAACGATTTTCATGTTCACAAAACTTTCATTCCCACCATTGATCACAAAATCTAATGATGGGTGTGGAGTGATATATTCATTTACCCTTAAATGTAGGAGTCCTCTCATAAATTTCCATGGCATAAGATTTCATCCAACCAAACATACCCTAAAGGTCATTCCTTCAAAACAAAGTCCCTTCCACTGCTTTTTAGACCTGAGTAATTTAAAGTGTAACATCAAGAAAAACACGATCCAATGAGCAACTCTTCTACTCAATCCCCGTAATTCTATTATTTATGAAGGATAATTATGTACCTTTGCAATCCTGCAGCAAAAATGTTTGTAATCATAGGTTATCACATGCTTTACACGCTCATGTTATTTTATATCATTATACAGCGATAATATATAGTACAATCAGAAATTATAAATGTCGAGGAAGTGGGCGAGGGGAGGGAGGTGGCGGAGTGGGGACCGTTCATCTCTCTCGGGATGTGTGTCATTTTTTTTGGCGCGCGCATTCTGAGAGAGGTGAACGGTCCCCATCCCGCCACTTCCCTCCCCTCGCTCATTTCCTCGCCATGTAGAATAACCCTAGTACAATTAACTACATAATACACATGGTATTACCCAGTGTGCATTACACAACATACACATACTAAGCAACCCCATTATATATTGCAATCGACCCAACAAATATGCCAACCCATATATGTATAACTATACCCAGCCAGCCAACCCTAGTAGTATAAATATAGGGCCCTTCTAACCGTCGAGAAAAGGGGCGAGAGGTGGGTATTACCACTCATTCTCCTCGAAATTTGCAAGGTTGTGCATTTCAAGGGCATATGCACGCATCTCGAGGGGGATGAGCGGTCACACTCACCACCTCGCCCGTTTCCTCCCCATTTCCTTGCCATTTAGAATTTTCCATAAATATATTAGTGTAATAATAGAATGAGGCGTTTAACCGGCCGAGCCAAACAACAATTACACTTTTGAACAATATGAGTTAACATAATTTATAACATATGCATTATAATATGCATCCAAAATAATTCATATATGCAAGTTCTATCATAGTAAAATCTAAAAATTCTATTAAAGCTAGAGGCATAGTTTATACATATTACCAAAATATTAAAGCATAATATGGATAGAGAAATGATTAAAATATGGCACTAGTAAGGATAATTTCTCACCTTATTTGCCTCATATTCTTCGAAAAATAGAAACTTATTAATAGATGCTCCTAAGTGGTAAATGCTCCTAAATAAGCTTCTTATACCAAAGGAGATCTAATATTTTTCAAAATTACAGATTATGCCCCGTATTTATAGCTTTCTAAGCTGATAGCTGACGATTCAACACTTGTCCATTCTTATAGTGGTTATTCAATCATATCTGCAGCATCGTGTTTATTTAATCCTATCCACATTCGATTTTATCTGGTCTCATCGTTCGATTCTATCAACATTTAATCTTATCCATTTTAATCGTGCTTATTTGATCTTATCTGCATCATTGTATTTCTTCAATTCGATGTTGTCTATTTTTATTGTGTTTTTTCGATCCTATCCACATTTAATCTTATCCATTCTTATCGTGTTTATTCGATCCCATCTGCATTGTCATGCTTATTTGATTCGATCTTATCCACAGTTAATCTTTGGGGGTAGACTCACCTATTTGTAAGCTTTCTTCTAATGATGCCAAACCCACATTTCATCAAACAAAATGGAGAAAAAGCTTTCTATTATTGCTCTTGCTATGGTGATCTTGGCATGTTCATCGGTTTCTTGCTTCTCTTCGATCTGGTGTGATAATAGATGTTAATGTGCTCAACCACTACAAGTTCACAACTGTGACCAGCTTCTTGAACATCCACTGCAGATCGAAGGCTGACGATCTTGGCCCCCAAATACTTGGGCCCCATTCATACTACAAATATCATTTCAAGACCAATTTATGGGGTACTCCACTTTTCAGTTGCAAAATGTCATGGGTGAACAGAAAAAACGTCCTCATTGAAGGAGAGTTTGTGAATTATGAATTCTCAAGGGACAGGGAGAAATGTTGTCATGAATGTAATTACAACATTGACGAACGAGGTGTTACTTATTACAATCCTAATAGTAGTCAACAATAGCTAGCACCAGTGCACACATATGCTATGTTATTAATGTTTTACTTTCATTACATAATTTTTAAAGGACGCATTTCCATTTCATGTTTCAATATACTAGGTTTCTGTGATGCGAAAAAAAAAAGTTGATCTTATCACTTTCGATCTTATCCACTTTTGAGCTTATCCACGACAATTGATCTCATCCACTTTATCATGCTTCTGCATCATCGTGCTTACAAAAATGCTAGGAAATCAGGTTTTTGCAACTAATGTGTCATGATCTTGAAAGAATGATGAAATCTCCAAAGATTTTATGTGTATCTTGAGATTGTAAAAAACTCCTCTAACAATGCCACATCATCCTGATTGCAAAACATATTTAGAAAACCTAGTTTCCTAGCCTCACTCTCGTGCTTATGCCTTGTCCTACTTATGCTTAGTCGTGGTTACGCCTTGTCGTGCTTACACGTAGTCATGCTTTGATCTATCTCGCTGTGCTTTGGCATCATTAAATTATAATATATGTACAAATAATTTGTGTTACTAGGGGCGATTAAGGGTATTTTCGGTCTATTCTTTTTTCAGCATTTCAGGGACGTCGGATTACTTCGTAACCCAATCTAGGGAGCCAAAACTAGGTCGACTCAAGCTCTTCCATGGCGGCTCCTCCAATAGTCGATGTGAAGGACATCCGGTTGGACTAGGAGGCGGCTCGGCCGAAGCCATTAAGCCTCCTTGTATGTTTCTACAACCCTTAGGGGATTGCCAAGGTCGTTTTTGTCGATGTGGAACCCATGGAAGGAACTCGATTTTGGAAGGAGGGTAGTCCAGCCTTGTTCCTAACCACTTCGGATGCCAAACGATGTGAGAGGTATGTTGAATGGTTTGTGATAGTGTTTAAAATTTTGAGTTATCACCCATTGTTGGAAGCGATTCAGGAGATTATCCATAAATTTGTTGGCGCTCGTGAGCGCACTTAGGTCCATAACAACGATATTGTCCTCAACTTAAACACCCGCGCCTTCCATCCGTGCCTCGAGTGTGGCGTTTTTGTCTTAAAAGGCCCCGTTGCTATTAGAGAGTGGATCATCTCCTTATAAACCTCAGTGACAACTCCACCTTACTTGATGTGGTATATTCAAGCCAACTCCATCCCAATATTCTCCACATTTGGCGTGAATCGTCACACATCCTACAATCCATCCATCAGTCTGCAACATCTCGAAGTACACATCCTCCTCGAGTCGTATGTGCGACTACGATCCTATGGGTAACACTCGGTGTATGGGCTGCTATCCTAACGTTATTGGCTCCACCTTAGTCGCAACCACCACACTAACTCCACCCCGTCCTGACTTGTAGGATACATTCACTTGGCAAGGATCTGGAACCTAATCTGGATCCATTCATTTGGCGGACAACGCACATGCGATGTTCTACTTAGCTCGCTACCTCGCACCTGATCCCCTGAATAATGTGCCGCCTGCACCACGTGCCTAGTCTCAGTCGAACCGTCGGCTTTGATACCACTTGTTGGCGTGTCGAGCGCGTGCGCGCACCTAGGTCCACTATAGGTAGCAACAATATTATCCCCAACTTAAACATCATCTATCGGGCCTTTCATATGTTTGAATCACCTGTAATGACCGGCATATCTCGTAAACTTGTAGTTATTGTTGAATCTGAAATGTTTGTGTTGGTGCTTGAACTTAGAAATATTATTCATATAGACACAGTGTGATTTAGACTTTAGAACTTGTTACTTATCCATTATTGTGTGGTATGAATTTTTCTTGTATATTATTCTGTTATTTGTATTTAGTTCACTCACACCAGGTAGCTTTGTGCTTTGTTGACCCTGCAAGGGGTGTGCTTCTATTGGAGTGCAGGCAGTGTTGGCGTTCCTGCTGATCGTGACGCTTAGGCCCCATTTTTCGCTGTAGGCGTGTTTTGTGCTGTTTGGTCGTGTCCATCCTGTACGGGTATGTTTTGCTTCTTCTGTATTATCAGATGTATTATCTTGTTATACTAGATGTTTGTATATTTCTTTGTCGCTACGACTCTGACAGGGTGAATCAAATATACTTATTTTGTTCAAATTTTATCATAATTTTTATTTCCATTTAATTCCGTGGCAGGGTTCGGGCGTGATAGGCGGGGTATACTAAAAGTGGAACTGATGGTGCTTTGTTTGATCATCATACTGAAACCACCAAGGAAGGTAACTTGAGCGAGAGGGTGTTGGAGAATAGTCCTGAAAAATCAGTTAGTGATGTTGTTGACAAGGTATGCGGAAAGCTTGCAGATGACCTGGGAAAGCACATTGTATAAGTTGAAGGGAAGTCTCGACAAGAGTAGGTCGAGACTCGATGGTGGTGGACAGTCCAAATCAACAATAGAATAAGGATCTTAAGGTGGAGGTGATATAAAGTGTGGAGGCTGACGCGAAGATGATTAGCAATGAGGATAGGGCTGATCAAAATGTTTTGGAGTCAGTATGGGTTGAATGTAAGGGAAGAAAATATATTCACAACCTCCTCCTTTAGGCATGACACTGACTAGTAGATATGTTGCAGACATAGAAAGAAAATTAGTGCTGGGATGCACCAAAATGGTTGGTCGCAGGCAAAAGAAGAAAATGATTACTATCAAATCACTTGATAGCACTAGCGATGATAGTCTGTTTTCGCCTTTAGATTCCGACAATGGTCCAGAGGTGACAACCATTAGGGATATGGAACTGGGTATACGACCTGAAGGAGAACAGTCACTACACCAAATTGGCATATTATTAACAACTTAAAAAACAGTAACACTTTTGAGCTGTTACAATCCACCAAATAATTTCAAGTAAAAACTAAATTTAGTCAAAAAAATGAAAAATAGTTACACAAAAAAAGTGCTACAATAAATTAGATCACCATGAATAGTATCACTTGTAAGATCATACTATTCACGGTGATACAATTATTGTATCGTTTTGTTTGTAAAAATATGTAAAATTGTTTTGTGGATTGTTATAGCTCAAAAGTGTTATTGTTTTGGGGTTGTTACAAAAATGTCAATTTGATGTAGTGAGTGTGAGCAAATGAAGAAGTCAGTTCGAGTAGCTCTCCCGTCGAGTTACGAAACAAACCATTATTTCTTAGATCCTGAGTTCTTGGAATTTATTTTGATAGTGTAAATTTATTTGGATTTAAGTTTCATTTTTTCTTGATTTTTTTAGGTGAGTACCTTCAGATTTCTCGTGGGGGCGAATAGTCACCCAAAAATAAATTTGATTTCCCCTTTTTCTTCCTTATTTGTTTTCCTGCACAGAGCTCAAATGTTGCAAATCCTTCTTCTGCGATGTGTTATGTCGGTGCTTTCTCCGCCCAAGATTTCATATTCTCTTCTTCCTTTATCTCCCTCTTCTTTCCCTCTTACTTCTCATTCGCTTTTCCGCACAACAAAAAAGAGTGTGACAGATGGTGAAGCTTGATCGGAGCTGTTGGACATCGAGAGAACAACTTCGCTTCGATCAAGCCCTTTATTGAAGTCAGTAGGGGCATTTGGAGGTCGAAAGCCCTGCAAGAAGAAGGGGTTCGAGGGTTGCTTGAAATTTTGAATTTTTCATGGAGAGTTAGTTTGCCGGCGTCGATTTCAGGTTGTGATCGCGTGCATGAGCTTCGTTTCACAGTTCAGAGGTGTTGGGGGAAACTTTTTCGGCCAATCTCCGACCTATAGCCGTAGTTGGAGTAGATCAGGCTTGTGTAGATGGTTTTCGCCGGAAATTTAGCTTCATCGTAGTGACTATTAGAAATTTCTCACTGTTCTGGGGGTTTTGAACGAATTCACCAAACTTTGGGTCTTCTTTCGGGTGGCCTTTCAAGTCCGGCCCATATTGGAAAGCTTCCAAAGTCGCCAATCATTGTTTTTACGGATTAGGCTCTTCGTCAGGTTAAGATTGAGTTTTCAAACCCATTCTACTCACCTGAATAAAACTCATATTTTCTTAGAATGTTTCCATTATGGTATCCTTTTAAGTATGTGCATGTTATTTGATATATAAATGCGATTTTGAATATTGCTTATAAAAAAAGATATGAAAATGTTAGTTGAAATGCCATGTGGTATGGTAGTCGCTCATGTCAGAAAATAAAAACTTGTATAGTGGCATGTTTGTTGAGATTGCATAATATTCCATGAATTTGTACTTTGAGCTATAAAATAACACATGAGAGTGATTGCATAATTAAACATTCATGACATGTTATTGAGAATAGATGATGTAACCCCCTTGGGTGGGCGGGAAGACTATTGATATGATGATGTTAATAGCTACCAAGGGAAGACCATTGTTGGTGTTGTTGAACACTTGTTTGATATTGTAACACTTTGGGTGGGTGGGCAACGGTGGAGATATAGCTCACAAGCTATCAAGGAAAAAGTATTGTTGTAACATTGATATGATGATGTTAATGTTGTTGAATACTTGCAAATATATACCCGTTTCAAAAGAAGGAAGAATGCTAAACCCGTAAAGGGAGTAGCACTTAGCCTTGAGAAATGAGGCATTTCTGTGTAGGGAAAATGAGAACTTGCTAAGCACACTTGACTGTAGCATTTCACATGCATACTTACATCATGATTGAACATTTAGAATGAAAACTGGTGATGCATTGTTAAGTTTTATGATTCCATTGAACTGTTGTGGTTGAGATTATATATTCTATTCAACTCGTGTTGCATGTTATGTGCACATTTATCATGATTGAAGTAGTTAAGATGAACAATGGGGAGCATCGTTATTCACTATCATCATTTTCTTTTTTATTTGATAATATTCATTAATTGGGAAATAAATGTTTTGATCACACTAGTACTGACTCGTTTGCTTGTTTTGTGGCAAATGGGTGTACTCATATTCAGGTGCAAGCAGTGGTGGTGCTTTAAGAGGTGCCTAGTGATCGGGTTGTCGTCTATCTAGTCGAACAGTTGAGAGGTAGGTTAAACTCTCAGTTTTTATTTATTTTTTTTTTTAAAGTCAATGTGACATAGGTGGGAGTGTGAGGTCAAATGTAAAACTTTGATATTATTGTCACTTGGTGCATAGTTATGTTTGGTCTAGTTTATTATAGCGTGTGCTAGAAGGTGTAACCAATGGCCAAAAAGGAGTTGTGACGCGTCTCAGTTTCCAAGGCATTTCGGTGTCTAGGGAATCGGGGCATGACATTTATTAGAGGCGGTTATGTAATCGTCACTAAATGCCTCATCTAATGTCGCGAATTAATTATCCAAAATACTAAATAAATTTATTTAGTGGCATGACTTTATAATAAAGGGAATGCAAGGTATCATATATGTACCCCCACCTGACATCCATATTGCCTCCATAAGACATTGTAATTTTTTTTTATCCCTTAATTTCTCCCACTCCAAATGCCATTGGCAGGTTTTGAACCTTGATACCATCCGTCACAGGTCTACCAACTGAGCTAATATATTAATGAAATTACAAAAAATATTTTTTTTCAGTGAAGCTGAATTATACTTGCAACATTCATAAGAAGTTCAACAAGTTGATTGGCCTCAACTGGATGCGGCTGTTGTCACATGAAGCCTAAGTTTTCCATGAATTGGGTTTACGTCCAATGATAAAATGTTTGAGAGTACAATTCTGCGTTCAACCTTGCTACATAACCATCTGAGCCAAACGGTTCCCACAGGGGGTCCCCTTCTTGGGTCATGACCCAGCTGAATTCTTCAAATGCTAGCTTTACATGATTGATGATCCAATCTCTAAGTATGCAGACATATAGATTTCCCTATGTACTTCATTGGCTGTGAGAAGTTCACCATTGATGATTCTTTGCATCCTAGAGCCCACAGCAAGAGAGTTTCTCATAAACTTTTTCTGTTATTGCATAAACACGATCCCTATAGAAAGCAAGATAAAATAAGTTAGATTTATGTAATATAGGTGTTAAATGCTGAATTCTTACTTATCTACCTCTCCTTTTAGTTGAACATGCTCCATCTGCAAACCACCATTTATACATCCGACACATAAAATCTTTTAAACTCTTCTTGAAACATAAAGTTTTTCTTTGCGGAGTTGCCCGTTCTCAGTTGTCAATTGAGCCCATTCTACACGATCACCATGTTTGAATAATGATTAACGTAATTAAAAAAAAAGAACGGGGATATATCAATAAAAACAACGCTTTTTGAGAAATCAGGCGTTCTCAAATATCTCCCTAAGTTTATTAGTTCACTGGCAATATATTTGAAGATTCTAGCAGTGGGAAACTCTATGAGAGTAATAATTTATGTTTGATTTATTAATATAAAGGTTAGATATATATATATTTTGCTTTTGAAAAAAAAGAAGATATCCTGTTTGGATAAATATAATCCAATAAAAAAGAGGATATATCAATAAATAAATAAAAAAACGGTTGGAAAATTAAGTGTTCTTCATCATAATTATTTAGATAATTTTTTAAGAAATAGTAACAAGTTTTGATATGTTGTTATTGGCAATTTGTCATAAGTTCTAGTTCTCGCAATGATGCAACCCCTATTTTATTAGGATTTGATATATATGTTTCTATTTAATTCTGTAAAAGTACTAAAAATAAAAATAAAGACACAATAAGAATAAACAAAAAAAAATATCATAATGTTAAATTGAATTATCAAAATAAATTTACACCACAAATGTTTTTTCCAATATATATTAACTAGTAAATTTTCCATTTTCTTAAGAAGAGTTTACACTACATTTTTTAACATTAACAACCCATCATAATTCTTCAAAACTTTATTAAGCCAAGAAATGTATATAGTCATTGTATTGATCACTTTAAATATTCCATTCTACATTCCTAATCACCATCGAAAATTGAAATAAAAAATTGCCTTCCTAGAAAGAAAATATCAATGTAAAATAAATAAAGAAGGAAATAAAATGTACCTTTTTTCTAATAAAAATGTCTTGAAAAACTGGGATTAGACCTATGACCTCAGCCTTACAAACTACCATACACGTTAATGGACAATTGGGCATATAATTGGTCGTAGATATCCCCATTGCTTTTAATTATTGAAGTACAACTCGATAACAATACTCGTTATATCGAGAAGATAAAAAAAAGTATGTTATTACTATTCAATGTGGGACTAAATTAATTGATTATCCTTACTTGACATTTTATAATGAACTTTTTTTATTAAATTTTTTTTCTTATAAATAACTTGACTTTTATTACTTAATCAAAAGATTTTATATCGTCGGAGGTACATTACGATTTTACCCAAAAAAGAAAAAACATAGAATCTAAAGTCTATACCTAAATCACAAAAAACCTAGGGGCTAGCCATAAATCATCAAAAAAAATACCAAAGGAAAACAAAAACGCTAACTCTCACAATAAGGACCAAATCCCAAGAAACCAAGGGCTAGACCTAATTCACCAAAACCTAGGGGCTCTAGACCTAATTCACCAAAACAAAACATCAAAAGAAACTAGGAACCTAGAGCCTAGCCTTGGTTAACTAAAAGAACTTAAGGGCAAAATCAAAGTAGAAACCCTTAATAAAAAGGGTCTTCTCTCCAACCTCCAAGATAATTATAAACCAAAGAATTTCAAGAAAACATCTCCAAATTCTTGCAAGCATCCAAATCTCCATGCCCATTACCACCACCATATAAAAGCCTCTAGTATTCACATCTACAAGAACCAAACTCTGCATCATTTTCTAATATACGCAGTATGCAAAATTCTGGATGGAAGGTTCAAACTATTGTATTCCGCAAACATTCTCTCGCTGCACCTTTGTTGCCAAAGCATCCACCACTGCATTCGCCTATCTAAATGTGTTTACAAAGGATTATTTTCCTTTTCTAATGTTATCAATCTCCCTCCAAATATTTTCAAGAAACCAAGGAATCTTGTTCTCCCCATGAAACCATCTTTTAACAAAATTTGAGTAAGTTTGCAACACCACTTTTCATGATGTGACGCCTATCACATAGCTTTAAGCCCTCCAAAATTGCCAAGATTTCAGCCCTATTATTGGTTCCTTCCCCAAAAAAACCTTCAAGAGGAGCTACACAATCCCCATTCTCGTATCTTATAACCACCCCTCATGAAGCCTGTTTTTTCTCTGAAGACCCATCCACATTCATAACAAAGAAACCGGCAGGCGAAAAATCCCAACACAATTCTACTCTAATTTCTAGTCACCGACTTAAATGTTAAACCCAAAGCGATCAACAGACCATTATTGGCACTTTCTCTCTTAGGCATGTAAATTGTACTAAATATCTCAAGCCACCTTTTTTTTTTAATTAACCTCCAGTGGGGCAACTATGGAATGTCAGACCTTCATTAATTATCAAAAATTGATTTACATACTCTACGGGGGTACATTACGACGTTACCCGTATAAAAATCGAAGGCAAATTCCAAGCCAAAACAAGAATTGTCTTTAAACAGATGCAATGTAGAAAACATTAACGAAATGCAAAAAAACTAAAAACCTGATTTAGCGCTGCGTGTCGAGACGTAACAGCACTAATAAACCTGATTTAAATCTGTGTCGCAGCCGCGAGTTCGCAGCATCATCTCAGCAGGCCGCATACCGTCACTAGACAACACCAAGCAAACATCTTCTCAACAGCACAGCCTCACCTTAAGCCAAGCCTCGGCATGCTACCTAGCTCAGCACCCAGTTCAGCACCAGAGTGTGCGAAGCGAGCACCCAAACTACCTGAACTGAACCACGCACTGCCTGTAGTCCAGGCCACAGCATAGACCGCAGGAACCAGTGGACAGTCCGGCCAATCCCAAACGAGTCCGCGGCGCGGCGACAATCTGCTTAAAAAAAGAACAACCAAACAAAAACATGGGACACTCTGTTTTACAGCAGAGTGCCCTGCTATCCCTCTGATCTTGTAATCTCCTCTGCCCAATATTGCGATGCCTAGTCTTCCCCATGACGTATGTAAGCCGTATGACTACGATCAAGCACTAATAAACCTGCCACTCTCCTAGGAAGATCATTTGCAGCAAAAAAGACAGTCTTATGCTCTCGTTGTGCTCTAGTTGCTAAAGCGTCCGCCACCGCATTGGCTTCTCTATAAATATGGGAGCAATTTAACGTCAATTGTTCCGCCAGCTGCTTGATTTCTTTTAAAATATTCTCCAAATGCCACGATATTTTAAAATTACCCTTAAACCACCCACAAACAATTTCCGAATCCGTCTGAACAAGTACCTGCGGACTAAGATAATCACCGAATGAGCATTCGGCTTAACCCCCTCAAAAACTCCTTTGCATCTTTGTTTTCAAATTTCCCACATAATGAACATAGGTGTGATATAATACAACATCCCAACCAAAGATACCTTATTCGCTCTTTGAAACCAAGCAGTTAACAATTTCCTTATTTCGGTACTCCTCACAAGAACCCTAAAATCAGCTCGAAATGTTTCCACACCTTCACTGCCAACTCGCCCTCAATGAAAAATTGTTTTACTGATTCTACATCTGAATGAACACAACATCTACACTTCGGGGCAAGACTAAACCTGCAGCGAAACAACTCCCCATCTACTGAAAATAAAGCTTGCGCATCACCGAGAGATTTCTCAAAGTGTAGGTTTCATCTGCTTTATGGTCATCATGCTTAATGTATTAAATGTTTTTCTAATCTTAAAATCCTCAACAAATATACACTAAGTTTTAGGTTCGTTAGTGCCTACCTCTCTTGAATTGCCAAGGGTGGCAAACGATAAATCCTTCTACAACAACCGTCACTAGATGTGGCTTGATTTGAACTTGAGAGTTAGCCTTGCATGAGTTAAGGAGAAATATTTGTTTAGACTAATGGCATTGGACATATCCCTTCTAGCAACAATGCCTTTTAAAAAAAAAACCCATAATAACACATGACATTTAAGCCATGGGGACAATATCATTGTTTACTATTGTAGCTCATCTGGTTTGAAACCTACTCTTCTTGTGAGAGGTTGCAAGTTCGATACTTACAAGTGATTTTTGTTTGTTTTCACCTGATTATTATAATTTGTTTGTGTATTCCATTGTTGATTAGAAACTAGTTGCTTAGGTGGATCGGAAGAAAGCAAGTCTTCGTGCGAGGTGTCAAAGGGGTTTTGTCGATCCCCTTAACTCCTGGTTCCATTGGGCTTGGCAAAGGCACACACATTAAAGTGAAACTTAGGTTTAAACGTCATAATTGTGAAGATTGTTGGAGACGTGTCTCAGTTTTATCATGCTTAGGCTCACATGTGTATTAATTTCAAGTCTCGTATGTATTTTTAAAACAAAGTAGATTTATTAGGGAAACCCCAATGGGGTACTAGCCCAGTTGATCTGCTTGTGACGAATGATATCACAAGTCTAATGTTTGAACCCTACTGACAACATTTGGGCTGGGAGGGTTAAGGAAATTTTTTTTATTATAAAAGCAAAAAGAGGTTCCCGTCACATACTTTTCCCTTAGACTATACACCCAAATAAGTGAATGGTGTTTTCCTACGCTGAAAATTAGTCCTGTCGCACGTCACCTCAATCCTTTCTCTTTGTGTGTTCTTATCACAAACCAAGGAGCTCTTCTTCGCATTACGTTTCTATTCGAACGCCTCACAATGAAATCCAAACACCCTAATATGGTGGAATGATAGACATACATCACCTAGGGGTATAAAAACAACCAATTTGTTCCTAATAAAAGGTTCTCATCAAATCTCTAGTGACTACTTTTGCAGCAATGAGAAAAAGTAAAGGGGAAAGTGAATCTCCATGTCTAAGACCTCTGGCTGATTTAAAAAATCCACTATAAAGACCCTGTAACATTACCGAGAAACCACAATGTGCCATATAATTGGACAAAATACGGCATACCCTATTGTTAAATCCAAACCTGCATTAGATTAAGATAGAGAAACCCCATTCCAATTTGTCATAGGTCTGCATAATCAAAAGAAAAATCCTATCTGCATAATCATGTTTTTTATCCCATCTACATTTGATCTTATCCATTCTTACCATGTTTGTTCAATCTTAGCAGCATTTGATCTTATTCATTCTTATTGTGCTTATTTGATCTTATCTGCATCATTCTTTTTTATTCAATCTTATCTATTCTTGTCGTGCTTCTTCGATCCTGTCCACATTTGATTTTATCAATTCTTATCATGTTTGTTCAATCTTATCTGCATTGTCATGCTTCTTTGATTCGATCTTATCTATTCTTATCCTGCTTCCTAGATCTTATCCACAGTTCATCTGATCCACTTTCAATCTTATCCACTTTTGATCTTATCTATAGTTGACCTTATCCACCACAATTGATCTTGTCCACTTTCTCATGCTTTTGCATCATCGAGCTACGCCTTGTCGTGCTTATGCATAGTTAGTGTTTACGCATAGTCATGCTTACACCTAGTCGTGAGTTGTCATTAACTATTTTTTTTTAAAGTTGAAAATGTATAAATTTATTTTGATTAGATACTCTCAAAGAAGATATGGTTTGATTCATTTTTTTGATAGTCTGGAAGATTATATATGGAGGACATGCGTCATCGTACTTGCCATTGGATGATGAGAAGGGGATAAGGAGAAGTAATATTTTCCTAGCACCTCTCTCTAAATCAAACTAAGGATATATAATTATAACAATTTATCTAACTGGTCTGTTATTATTTGTTGTTGGTTAGCTAGCTATTTCCTTATATAGACTATGAGGAATCTGTTTAATTATAAAGCATTTGTCATACGACAAAATGTGTGTCAATCTTCAAAGAGAAATTGCTGCAAGTATAATATGTGCTAACTTATCTGTAACGCTTGGGCAAGGTAAGCTAAGCAGACAAACAAGCAATATCAACAAAAATGAAAATAACAGTAATAATAATAATTCCAAACTAAGAAAATTTCAAAATGTCATTCTGTCATATGGAAATATATCTCAAGGCAACAATCTTCCACGTAGGACTTGTCTCATCTTTGATTCAGACGGCCTATTAGGGAGTGGATTATCTTCTTATAAACTTTAATGAAGACTCTTCTTTGCTTGATGTGAGACTATAACACTATCCCAACAGCTATGGTATTCACTTGGATTGATTGTATCTTCATAGTTGTAATGGTTCAACTCATATGCTTTGTTAGACACCAAAAATATATTGAAAAAAATGTATTCTCACTTGTTGATAGGACAAATTTTTTAGATTTGCCGTAGTATTGAAATATGTCCACATAATTATTTGACTCGAATATGACAGTTCATTGGTCTTTATTTGTATTTCTTTCAAAAGTTTAACTTGGCTGTCAAGAGTAATTATCAATGAAATTAACATATGAGTTACATATTGTTTTAGTTAGTTGTAAGCACAGCTGTAAACATATGCAAGTCTGTTAGTTTGTTTTGACTACTAGTAATACATTGAGTTGGGTATATAAGTCATGTATCTTATACATTTCAAAACTGAAGATTCAGTACAATTTTTCTCATAACTTGTTGTAGAAGCTAACATGGTATCAGAGCATCTTAGCCTTTCTCTACTTCATCTTCTTCTTTTCAATACTTCGTAGTAGCTCTAATGGCAGATTCAACGTCTTCCAATGCTACACCACTTACTAACTCTGCCTTAGCAGAGTCAAGACCTGTAATGTTCACACATGCATTATCTGTAAAGTTGAATGAACAAAATTACTTGCTGTGGAAACAACAAGTATTGGCAACGATTAGAGGACACAAACTTTAAAAGTTCATTGAGAAAGACTCTGCTCCAGCACAATTTCTCTCCAGTGAAGATCAAGCTAGAAATAATGTAAATCTAGATTTTTTCACCTGGGAACAACAAGATCAATTGTTGTTTTCTTGGCTGCTTTCCTCCATGACAGAATCACTACTTACAAGGTTAGTAGGATGTCTAACATCAGCACAAATTTGGCACATTCTTGAGATCTTTTTCAATTCACAAACAATTGCCAAGATCTCCCAGTTTAGGAATCAACTACAAAACTTCAAGAAAGGAGACTTGACTATCAATGAATACCTCCTGAAACTCAAGTTCATCACTGATCAATTGGCATCCGTAGGACATCAGCTGTCTTCAAGATATCATATCAATGCCATTGTTGATGGTTTACCACAGTTGTATGATACATTTGTAGTATCAGTGAGTTCAAGATCGGATGAGTACAATGTTGCAAAAGTGGAGTCTCTTCTACTTGCTCAAGATGCAAGAAGTGAAAGACACACAAAAGATCTTGATATTTCTGGTTCTGTCAATGTGGCTCAGTCATCATACAAACCTTCAACTAGGTCTTTTGTATCAAGTGCACAAGGTTGGAGACTTCAGTTCAGAGGTTCTTACAATCCCAGGGGTGCTAGATCTAGGCGAGGTTTTTGGCCATCTGGAATTGGTTCTCAATCAAATCGTCCCCAATGTTAAATATGTGGAAAAGTTGGTCATCTTGCTTTCAAATGCTACAATCGGTTTGATAATTCTGTCTCAAATCCATGGAGTTCCAATTCACAGTTCCCTTCTTCTAGATATAGCAATTCATCTCAACCTTCATCTTCAACTCCAAGACATGCTTTCTCTGCATCAACAAGTCAGTATAATCATCCTTCTTGGAGAGGAGCTCATTCACAGTCTCAGATGCAGTCGAATGCTGCTTTCACACCTCAGATGCAGTCAAATGCTGATAGTAAGTGCTATCCAGATTCAGGAGCCACTGATCATTGCACCCCATACCCCCAGAATTTGATGAATGTTATGCCTTATCATGGCAATGAGCAACTGTTTGTGGGAGATGGAACTGCATTGCCAATTGAAAACATCGGCCAGTCATCTCTTCTTTCTGTTAACTCTTCAAGAGTATTACATCTTAGAAATGTACTTCAAGTTCCTAAATTAACCAAGAACCTATTAAGTGTGTCTAGGTTTGCTAGGGACAATAATGTCTTCTTTGAATTTCACCCTGATCTTTGTTTTGTCAAGGATCAGGTCACACATCAAACCCTCTTGGAAGGGAAGCTTAAGAGAGGACTATATGTTTTTCCATCAATGACTCTACCTGATTCAAAGTCTACGTATTCCATTGCTAGTTCAAATTCAACATCTCAAAAATTCAGTCACTGGGTTCCAGTAAGTCGAGCTTCTAGCTCAGCATCTAGCACAGCTTCTAGCACAGGATCTAATTCAGAAAATATTCCAGACAGTTGTTCTCAAAGTTTTCCAGTTGTAATAATGTTTCTTTGTCTAAATCATGCTCTTTTTTGTCTCATTGGCATGCTAGGTTGGGCCACCCTTCCCTTTCTATTGTAAAGAAGGTCCTTACTAGTTGTAACATTGATGTTCCTAAAACTGACAATATGGATGTATGTGCTGCTTGTTGCTTGGGAAAAATTCATAAGCTTCCTTTTTCCACTTCCACTACTGTGTACACTAAGCCATTGGAACTTATTCACACTGATCTTTGGGGTCCTGCATCCACTATATCCTCTTGTGATTTCAAATATTATATTCATTTCATTGGCACTTATAGTCGGTTCACTTGGGTCTTTCTCTTACAAAACAAGTCGGGTGCCTATCCTACTTTTCTTAAATTCAAGGCTCAAGTTGAATTAGAATTTGGGCTTCCTATAAAATGTGTACAGTCTGATTGGGGAGGGGAGTATAGGTCATTTTCAAAGTTCCTTAGTCAGCATGGTATATGTCATCGTCTTGCTTGTCCAACTACTCATCAGCAAAATGGCATTGCTGAAAGAAAACATCGCCACATTATTGAGTCAGCTTTAACCCTTCTTGCACATGCTTCACTTCCCCTGAAATTCTAGGATGAAGCTGTTAGAACATCAGCCTTTCTTCTAAATCGTGTTCCTACTAATGTACTTAAGGGTTCTTCTCCTTATGAGACACTTTACAACAAGGTCCCTGATTATCACAGTTTAAAGGTGTTTGGTTGCTCATGTTTTCCTAACACCAGACCTTACAACTCAAATAAACTACAATTTAGGTCAGAATAGTGCATTTTCTGGGTTATAGTCCTCAACACAAATTAAGGGTATAAATGTCTATCCTTTACTGGTCTTATCTACATATCTCGTGATGTTTTGTTCAATGAAAATCACTTTCCATATTCAAAATGGTTTTCTGGTTCATCAAACTCATCTCCTATTAGTCATACACCTACATATATTCCTGCATCCATTGGGTTTTCTTCTTTACCTTCTGATAGACAGTCACACATTTACAACAATGCTTCATCTCCTAGTCCATTTGTTACCCAGTCAAATTCAGCTTTGCCTCTCAATACCTTGTTCAGTCCATTGGTTCCTACGACCAGTCCTAATCCTAATCCTAGTCTTGCTATCAATGACAATATTACTAACAATTTTGTGTCTATTCCTCCTCCTAGTCTTGCTCCTGGTCATCCAATGATTACTAGATCTAAGGCTGGTATCTACAAGCCTAAAGTCTACTTGACTTCAGTTGAACCTGCAAGCTTACTTGAAGCACTAGATACTCCTCATTGGTCCTCTGCTATGCAAGATGAGTATCTAGCCTTACTGAGAAACAACACATGGTCCTTGGTTGATCTTCCTCCAAACAGATCTGTAGTTAGTTGTAAATGGATGTTTAAAGTTAAACAGAATGCGGATGGTTCAGTACACAGACATAAGGCTCGCTTGGTGGCTAGAGGTTTCCAACAAGTTGTTGGATTCAATTATGCAGAGACTTTCAGCCCAGTTGTTAAACCCACTACACTTCGGGTTGTATTCACAGTGGCTATTACATATGGATCGTCAGTTTTTCAACTTGAGGTTAACAATGCCTTCTTGAATGGAGATTTGCACGAAGATGTTTACATGATGCAACCTCTTGGTTTCATTGATTCTTCTTGTCCCACTGCTGTTTGCAAACTTTACAAAGCTTTGTATGGACTAAAGCAGGCTCCTCGGGCTTGGTTTGAAAAACTGAGGCATACTCTTCACCTATTTGGTTTCGCTCCTTCTAAGTCGGATTCTTCACTTTTCATCAGACACGCTCCATCTCCTATATTCCTTCTGGTATGTGTTGATGATATTCTGATCACTGGTTCATGTTCTAATGATGTTTCACAGATCATACGTCAACTGAATGCTAGGTTTTCCTTAAAAGATCTTGGCCTTGCTCACTATTTCCTTGGTATTCAGATTCAACAAACCACTAATGGTTTGTTTTTATCTCAGACCAAGTACATCACTGATCTTCTATGTCGTGCTAAAATGCAATATGCAAATGAGTTATCTACTTCAATGAGTGGTGGTGAAAAACTATGTGCTACAGGCAGTGATCCAGTTCAAGATGTTCACTTATATAGGAGTATGGTTGGTGCTTTGCAATATGTTACCATCGCAAGACCTGAATTGGCATACTCTGTAAATAAAGTATGTCAATTCATGCAAAAATCACTTGAATCACACTGGAGAGTGGTGAAAAGAATCATGCGGTATCTCAAGGCTACACCCAATTTTGAACTCCATCTAGTTTCAACCCCTTCTTTCAAGTGGACAGGTTACTGTGATGCCGATTGGGCGTCTAATCCCACTGACAGGAGGTCTACCTCTAGATATTGTGTTTATTTGGGTGATAATCTCATCTCTTGGTCTTCCAAGAAGCAGAGCACTGTCTCAAGAAGCAGTATTGAAGCCACAAATAGAAGCCTTGCTGCTGTTACGGCTGAACTCACATGGCTGCAGTCCCTAGTTTCTGAACTACACATTGGTTGTAGTACTCCCACCATCTGGTGTGATAATAAAAGTGCTGTTATGCTTAGTGCAAATCATGTCCTTCACTCTAGGACTAAGCATATTGAGTTGGACGTCTATTTTGTCCGTGAGAAGGTTGCCCGCGGCCTTGTTCATGTTCATCACATTCCTGCAGTTGATCAAGTTGTTGACATTCTTACTAAGGCTCTTGGGAAATCCAAATTTGTTTACCCTTCGTCACAAACTAAGTGTAGTTGATTCATCTACACTTAGTTTGAGGGGGGATGTCAAGAGTAATTAGCAATGAAATTAACATATGAGTTACATATTGTTTTAGTTAGTTGTAAGCACAACTGTAAACATATGCGAGTCTGTTAGTTTGTTTTGACTACTAGTAATACATTGAGTTGGCTATATAAGTCATGTACCTTGTACATTTACACTGAAGATTCAATACAATTTTTCTCAGAACTTGTTGTAGAAGCTAACATTGGTAAACCCGATCTACAACACAATCCTAATAGTGTGTCAGATATAGGGCTGTGAAGCGAAATTACGTTCCTTTGGAAGATCTTCTAGTCTAGCTAGAGATCATAACAACAAATTAACAGGTAAGGCACGATCCTAGTGGTGGGGTTGCAAGGTTAAGGTGTGATCCAATTAATCCGAACAGAGTACCTGTGGGAGCAGACATATAGTAGATTTTACCGGATGGAAGATCTGCGAACAGAAAATTAAGAATTGGTTAAAGATCTCCAAATAATTCCATAATATGCCAAATAATGGAGAAAACCTACTAGGATTGTTCATGGTTTTGTCTTAATATAAAACTGCAAACCAAAAACCGTATCAACCGGTTTGACAGAAATCCAAATCAAGCCGAACAAAATGTGCATTGAAACTGAACTGACAAAACTATGCTAAACTGATTAAACTAAACCGAACCAACAAAATTACGTATTATTTATTAATTCGCTTTGGTTTGGTTCGGGCCATTTATTTAGTTCATTCGGGTTTTTTCAACCCTAGAACCTACTAAGGATATGCATGTTTTTTTTCCTAGTACAGTTAGACATTAGTTTCTCAATAGATTTTGAAATATTTATAACATGTATCCATCAGTAGTCGGGATCTGAAAGGACAGCTTGTGTAGCCCCTTCAAATTTTGTGAAGTCTCTCTTAAATGGGGTCTCACACTCAAGTCGGAACTTATGCAACTTCGAAAATTCCCGTAAAATGACCCGAGAGGGAGAGCGCGAGGGAGGGCCCAACACCGCCCACCCTCCTCTAGATGGGCAAATGCATGCACATTAAAGTGAAGCTTAGGATCAAAATCACAATTGTGAAAATTGTTGGAGATGTGGCTCGATTTAAGCATGCGTGCATGTTAGTCCCACATGGGCCTGAGCGTTTGCACATGCATAGGCTCATGTACATGTGTATTTCAAGTCTCCTATGTATTTAAAAAAAAAATTTATTACAGAAACGCCAATTGGGTACTAGCTCAGTTGATAGGCTTGTTTCAGATGGTATCACAAGTCCAATGTTCGAACCCTGCCAACAACATTTAGGGTGGGAGGGATAAGGAAATTTAAAAAATATTTGTGACAAAAGAAAAGAGAGGTTTCCAACACATAATTTTCCGTTAGACTAGATGTTGCACAATTTTAAAGAAATTTGGTGCCCTTCTAAAACAAATCTTTGTTTCAAACACGCATACTCGGAGGATCTTGATTTTGCTAATTCAAGAGAAATCTTATTCAAACCCATCAATTGATGAGGGAACGGAATATCATATCATTTGGATTTTGGGTTTACAGATCGATTAGGGAACCCACTATATTCAATCACTTTTTTGTAATTTTACAACGAAAGGTAACTGCAATTCCTAAACACCCCCCCCCCCCCCACACACACACACCCCCATTGTTTACACCGTTTGAAGCGTATACAGTAGGCCTTGCACTTCTTCGGTGTGTTGGGTAGAGGTTGGTGATATTGCTATAATCGGGCTAGACATAGTTTGAAAGACCACGGAGAAGGTAGAATTGATTAAAAACCATTTGAGAACAGAGCAGAGTCGACAGAAGAGTTATGTGGATAGGAGACATAAAGATCTAGAGTTTGCAGTTGGTGATTGGGTGTTTTTTAAAGTTCCTGATGTTAGTTTTATTTATTTAGGAGTTGTGGGAAACTTGTTCCATGGTATATTGGTCCTTATGAAATTACAGAAAGAGTGGGCCCAGTGGCCTATCGATTAGCTCTTCCACCGAGTATTTTGGCCATTCACAACGTGTTTCATGTCTCGATGTTGCGAAAATGTTTGGCAGACCAGACTTCTATAGTATAGGTTTCAAAGTAGAGGTAATGGAGGATTTGATGTTTCCAGTAAGACCTGTAGTTATTTTGGATCGTGAGGTTCGGTAGTTGCCAAACCAGGCAGTGAGGTTTGTCAAAGTTTAGTGGAGTGCTCAGGAATGTGATGTTACTTGGGAGTTTGAAGATAAGATGTGGCAATCCTACCCAGAGGTAGGTCGTTGGATCCGAAAGTTAGATAATGTGTTCTTCATGATACATCTGATAGAGGTGGAAAAAGAGATATCACATAACATTAGCTTGATGGTGATGTTGGGTTTTGGTTGGACTCTATCCGACAGAGTCGGAATGTGCGGTAATGACTTGAACAAGGTTTAAGGAATTTTGAGAATAAATACATCCCACAATCATAGAAGTCGATGTTGATGGAGTGATTCTTACATCTAGAACAGGGATCCAGGTCAATGACAGAGTATGTGAATAAGTTTCATGAGTTAAGCCACTATGCCACCATTCCTTGTGGACACCGAATATAAGAATAATGAGAGGTTCGTCAAGGGATTGAGTCCACACTTGCGAATGTTTGTGATGCCATCGACCAGGGAGCTAATTAATGCATTGATAGATATGGCATTACTTCAGGAGGAAGCCAAGGTAGCATGAAAAAAGAAGAGAGATAGTGAGAATGGCTCGAGATTTGTGTTAGGGCTGAGAGATGGGCCTTATCAGACTCAGAGACTTCAATTACAGGCACAACAACAACATCGACAAAGATTCCCAGGTCGCGGTAAACCAATTAGAGGTCGGGTGCCAAAGATTTAAGGCGAGATGACCTCCATGGAGGGCATAGACCCAAGGTTGAGAGACAGGGTCAACGAGATTGTTGGTAAAAAGAGATGTAGCAGCCGCCAATTTTGCCACCGCCGAGAACTAAGCGGGCTCGATCCCGTCTTTGCATTACTTGGGCCAGCAAGGCCATATTGCTAGTGAATGTCAACCTCTGGCCATGCATCATGCTCCTCAATTGCAGCTGATTCTTCGGGGAGCTAGACGTGTCCATGCCCAGTAGCAGACAACACGTGTCTATGTCACCATCCCTGATCAAGGGAAAGTTGAGGGTAAACTTTGTTTACTCAAGTATATTCGTTATGCTTTGTTATTATTTGTGAATTTAGCATGTTATTGTGATGATTAGGGTGATGTCTTACTAGTGTGATGGGAGGAAGGTTATGTTAATTGTCATGTTATGTTATCATTGTAGGTATAGTGCATACCCCATTTTCTCGATTGACAGTGTTGTTTGACACTGGACCGTTGAGATCTTTCATCTCTAGACTATAGATAAAAAACACCTAGCCACCAAACCCTTATCCACTCCGCTTCGAGTTGAGTCCCCACTAGGAGGGCATATGTTGTTGTATGACTTATGTCCGGGTTTTGAATTTTTTTGGTGGGTTGTACCTATACTTTTGACTCTATTGTATTGGGATTTGAGGGGTTCCATCTCATTCTCAGCATGGATTGGATGACCAACCACTATGTGTCTTAGGACTGTGTTAAATGGACCGACAGTTTTTCTTTTCCTGGCACTTTGCCTTTTTCCTACCCTTGTGACTCCGATGAAGGCTCTATAATGTCTTGTTACCTTTGTTCTATAGAGGTTCCCAAACAGGACATCTTTGATGTAGCCGTAGTTTGGAATTTTCCCAATGTCTTTCGGGAGATTCCTAGTCTTCCTCCTTGTCGAGAAGGTGGAGTTTCGGATCGATTTGCTATTAGGTACAACTCAATAAAAATAAACTAAATTATACATATATACTGCTTATTTGATGTAAATCAAATAACCATTAAAATAAAAATTATAATTGTTTGACTTATTAAAATTAAATATATTTATTTTTATGCAAAAGTTTAATTTAATACAGGCCTAAGGTTCAAACCTTGGTATGACTTTCCCAAAATATCCTATTGCCCATTAAAAAAAAATTTAAATTTGCTGAATCTTCATATTTTTTTTATGATGCCAATTTGACTCTTTTGTTTATTTAATAAAAATTACATGAAAATATTTTTAGTACTAAATATTAATTGTTTGTAACCATATATATTAACACTGTCTTGTAAACATTACACACAACTTTGTTACCTCGACCATCACACGCTTGTTTTGGAACCAGTACTTGATTTGATATGGTTTTAAGCCAAGTTCTTCTGCTAGCCTCTCCCTTTGTTGCAGATTCGGATGAGTACTGAGACTGAATTTGCTCGGGACTGTGATGGGTGCGTCTTTCTGCCATGGTCAAAAACTGATGGTCTACAACCAATGCACAAATCTTTAAAATTAGCAAAAATCTTAAATAGAAACTAAAGAAATAACATCTAAACTAATTTGAAATGAAATTTGATTTGCTAATAAAGTAAGAGATAGACAGAAATTGTAATTCTAAGTGAAACAGAAACAAACTCTCTCTCTCTCTCTCTCTCTCTTTCAAGAGATCAATGAAGATTCAATCACCAATTTATAGAGGTAATTTCAAGAGATTTCCATGTGATTCTCACTGAGATTATCTGAAATTTTATTCAATGCTCCTTTTTCATAAATTAGATTAAAATATGCTAGAAAATTAGGTTTTTGCAATCAGGGTGATGTAGTGTAATCTCGAAAAAATGATGAAATTCCCAAAGAGTTTATGTGTATCTTGATGTTGTAAGAACCTCCTCTAATGATGCCACATCATCCTGGTTGCAAAACCTGATTCCCTAGCCTCACTCAATTAAATTATCATAGAAAAATTGGTTAAATTTTTTTAAATGATTTCACCGTATGCAAGATAGACAAAAGAACCTACAAAGGAAAAATGATGGAAATGAATATGAAAACCAAGGGTGGGGATAAATCCTGGTCCACAAATGATAAATGATAAATCGCAATTGCTTTGTAATTCAAACTTAATTACTTTCTTTAATAATAAAGGTAATAAATACAATCAAATCCCTAAAATCTCTCAAGGTTCTTAATTAGTATATATATATATATATATATATACACACACACTAGTAAATTACCCTCATGTATAGAATTTACCTGAGTTTTATAAACTTTACTAAAAAAAAAAAGTTTACTCTATTTTGGTAATAGTAATACCCATCATAATTCTTCAAAACTACATTAAGCCAATGAATGTATGTAGTCATAATATTCTTGATTGCCTTTCAATAATCCATGCTTACATGCCTAAGCACCATCAAGAATAAAAAAATAAATAAATAAATAAAAACAACCTTAATTGGCTTTCATAAAAACAAAATATCAATGTAAATAAGTAAACAAGGAAATAAAATGTACCTTTTTAATATAAATATCTTGGAAAACTGGGATTGGACCTATGACCTCAGGCTTAAGAAATATCTGACACGTCGGAGAGCACGGGGGCATATAACTAGCCATAAATATCTCCGTTGTTTTTATTATTGAAGTACAACTCAATAACAATGTATGTTATATCGACAAAGTTAAAAACGTATGTTATTAGTACTCAATGTGGGACTAAATTTAATCGAGTATCGTTACTTGATCTTACCTTATGAATTTGACCTAAAATAAAGCTTGCGCACTACAGAGAGATTTCGCAAACGTGTGGGTTTGTATGGTTCGTGATCATCATGCTTAATGAATTGATTGTTTTTCCGACCTAAAATTTTAAGCATTGATTAACTAAGTTTTAGGATTATCGGTGTTGCCTTCCTTGATATGTCAAGGGCGGCAAAAGATCAATATTTCTACAACAAACATTTCGAGAAGTGATTCGATTTGAATGTGAAAGTTAGTCCCACATTAGTTAAGGAGGAATATCATTTTAAGCTAATAGCATTGGCCATGTCCCTCCCTAGCAACTTGGCATATTGAAGAAAAACCTCACAACTTAAGAACACACGATGTTTAAGTTGGGGACAATATTATTGCTTAGTATTTTAGCTCAATTATTCGGATATCTATTCTCCTTTTGAGATGTTACGGAGTCGATACATGCTAGTGGAATTTTATTAGTTTTCACCCGATTATAAAAAGCCCAATTTTAGTCTCTTTTTATTTCATTTTCTTAATTAACGTCTAGGAGGGAGGGACAACTATGGGTGCTAAGCCTTTATTCCTCATCAAAAGATTGAAATACGACGGTGAATTATGACTTTTTTTGGGGGTAGGGTCTTACCTTGGTTAAGGGGACCCTTCCTTAAATTCTGGCCAAAGTCGAGCCCAATTCGAAAGGAGGGGTTGGAAATAATTTTCACCGAGCAATTGATGCGCCTCGGTTATAACCTCACTTGACTTTTCCTCTCAATCTAGGTCAAGTTTGCGAGCTCATCCGCAACCGAGTTAGCCTCACGATAAATGTGAATATATAATTACTGAATGTTTTGACATAATTATTTTCTGCGAAATAGATTGACGATGTCAGGGATCTTGTACACATCATAGAATCATTACAACCAGTTTGGAATACATTTGCAATTACCTTATTCATTCGAGCTTCATCGCTCAGCAGTAGACCTTCCAGCAGTGCCGAAGATTCTGCCTTATTTTTTGTACCATAACCAAAGAAAGCTAGCTTAGCCAAGGTATACCACCCCTGCTCATCTCAAATAACCACAACCCCTGTAATCACATTGTCTTGAGCTGAACAATTGATATTAATCACTTAGTTGGAGAAAGTTCCAATAAACTACAATAGGACGCTTCAATTGGACAGGGATAAGACTTAAACTAAATGTGCTGATCACACCATTTGGATTGACAGGTTGAGCTTTAGGAGTGAACATTCTCGATACCAGTTTTAACCAATGCTTTACTAAATCGTTGAATTCCCTTGTCTACCTTCGTATATACATCATATTGTTCCTCTGTAACTAGATTTCCCAAATTATGACAGGGGCGTTAGATTGGATAGAATACCAAGATGCTTCAAATTTGTGTAAGTTGCCATCAATTGGAATGCCCCCTCTAATGAGTTTCCAAGTAAAAACAAAGTTTTTGGAAGGGACAAGCGGGTGCAATAAATTTTCGAAAACTTTATATCGCCTAACTCTTCAAAGAAAATCTCATTACCATTCCCTTGGTAAATAAGTACTCATAGGTATTTGAAGGGGGAGGCCTTTTGCTGGAACCTGGTAACTTCATTAATGGATTCAATTCTTGTCCGAGGAGCATTAGAGCATTATTTGCCACCATAAAAAAATAAAACATAAAAAATAATAATAATAATTCCTTCATTTATCTTCTGCTCTGATGATGCACAATAATCTGACAAAAATTTCATACCCCGTTAAATGGAAGACTTCCTGCTATTAAGGAAAATCAAAGTGTTGTCCACGTAAAGCAAATGCGTGATTGGATTGCACAGGCTGGGCATGTAATCTACTCGTGATAAAAAGCATTTGTATGTCCCATGTTTAATACCTTAGCCGCTATCACAAAAAGTAAAGGTGTAAGAGGTCCCCTAGTCTAAGTCCTCTCGAGATTAAACGAAGAACTCCAAGGAGCCGCTGTTCTGCTAGGGTTTGGGCGATTATGGCGAAACTAGGGTTTTGGATGATGCTCTCACTGTTGACGACTACTGACGTAGCATACCATGATGCAGGATGAAAGAATCTCCTCCATCACCCCTTGTGGAGGTACTCGTTTGCCGTTGCAAGTATGCAGACTAATATGACTAATGGTAGTTGGGCTTCAAAGTTCACACAGGGACGATATGCTGGATCGACCAGGCTAATGTATGTACCACCTACACTGGTAGATGGTAGGAAAGTCGTCCAGATACAGACTGAAGAGTTCGCTCACAATATTGCAGAGTGCGAACAACTTCTCATGGGCTGATTTGTAAGGAAGCAGCTAGGTTACAACTTTGTGAAGGAGTCTCTTATCAAAGCGTGGGGAACCAGAAACTTAGATATGTGCATCCATGGTGAAAAGAACTTTGTGTTCAGATTTAAAGAGGGGGTAGACAGGAACAAAGTGGTAGAGATGGGATCTCTACACATAGCCAGTAGGCTTTTTATCATAAGAACATGGTCTCCTACAATGGATGAGGAAGCAGAGACACTTACCTCAATCCCTATTTGGGTTACTTTTAAGAAAGTTCTATTGTTCCTATCATGCTAGACAAGAAGACGGAAGAAGACACTTGGATGGCCTACGCTAGGGTCTGTGTTGAAATTTCTATCCAGAATCAGTTACCTAGGGAGATATCTGAGGTGACTAATGAATCGAGTACAAGGAAAGTAGAGGTAGATTATGCATGGGTTCCAAGCAAATGCAGCACATGTGTTGTGTTTGGGCACTCGAGGTAGCAATGCACTACACAAACACACAATAAGAAAGCTGACCAGAGAGTCTGGAAACCAATGAGTAAACCCAATCGTGCTGAAGGACAGAATGACGAAGTCGAAAAACAGAATGAAGATGGATGGATAATTGTGCAAGGAAAGAAAGCTTTCACGCAGCAAACAAAGGAGATGCCAACTGATGCAAATAATGCAACAGCACAGACCATAGCGGAGACTACAACAGGAGAAACCAGTGAGTGCACACCCAATGGAGCTAACAATATGCAACTAGTACTAGTGGAGGAAGCCCAGGAGCAGAGTGATTCAATGATGAAGAATGGAGCAATAGCCACTAGCAACACTTTTGAGTGTTTAGATAAAGATGATGAAGAACCTAGCCTAGCAGACAACATGAAGGATAACCATATAGGACGAGAGCTAACAGCACCAAGTCAGGAAAGATGCAGTAAAGAGGTTGATGCAACCCAAAAATCAGCTTCTACACTTCCTGAAGTAGGACGAGAAATAACTGATGGAAGACAGGGGGGAATATTCAATAGCGGACATGGATTGGATAACACCCCAAGACATCAATGTTTTGAATTCAAAAATTGAAAGAATAGGCACTGATGTTTTGGTCACCGAACTTAAAAGCTTACTTGAAGCGAACACAACAAAGTTTGGGCAAAACACTATTGAAGAATAACATGAGGTTACCACAATACAGCCCCCCATGGAATATGTTCCTCAAAGGTTTTCTCGAAGCAAGAAGACAAATCCTAAATTCAGGTAACTGATAATGATAATACAGGTAGAATGAAAATGCTTATTAGCACCTTGTAGGGATGCTAGATTAGTGCTAGCATTCAATGGTTTCTATATCATGATTCATTGTGTTTTGATTCCTTACGACGACTTCTCATACATCCTGGACATTAGATATAAATCAGGTCATGAGAGTGCTTAAAGGATTGATTGGTAATTACGAGGAAGAAAAGTTATGACAGGTCTATCATGCAACCACTTTAGTAGCAGAACACTTTGCAATGTTACTCCCTAACCTGGAGACGGTGAATCTAGAACTAATTAGGTTCTTTGTTGAAGCTTTAAAGCAAGTTTATTGTTTTGTAGATGATGAAACAAATGAACGTATGAGCAATTGTAAACTTTATCATCATCTTTTTCATTAATATAAGGTTCGAGGATCCTAAAAACCCCAGCTCACTTTCCAAAAAAAAAAGTCCTCTCGAGGACCTGAAATAGCCATCATATACACCTTGCATTAAATCTGAGAAGCCACACTTAGTGATGCAGTTTGTAATGAATAGGGAAAAACGGTTGTCAAATCCAAAATGTTTCAAAAAAAAAAAAAAAACTTCATTCTACTCTATCATACGCCTTCTCCATGTCTAATTTAAGGATGACATTACCTCCAAATGTTTTTTTCCCCAATAGAATGCATAAGCTTCTGGGCCAGTCCGATATTCTTTGAACTGAGCCTACCTTTCACAAAGCACCATGTTCTTGCGAGACAATATTCAGAAGGATTTATGCTAGTCTATTACAAATAATCTAACCGATTATTTATACAGCATGTTACACAGACTGATAGGATGAAAATGTCTGTAGTGTTTAGAATTATCACCCTACGAGATAAGAGCAATAAAGTTTGATGTGAAAGAAGCTGGCAAGGACTTCCTTGTAAATGCACACTGTGCCTCTGACAAGTCAATCTTGACCAAATCCCAACAAAATTAAAAAAAAACCCAAAAGTGAACCATCTGGCCTCGAAGCACTATCTCAAGGGATGTTGAATAATACTTTTCTAACATTTTCTATCGACGATGGTGAGGGCAAAGTTGTACAATTATCATATGTTTCCAGCAACCGAATACAATCAAGCATACTCTCATCTTGGAAAATGTTATGGGATGCCAGTAATTCCTAAAACAGTACATTTCCTTCGGTCAAAATTTCATTCGGGTCTGCAATGGTAAAACTATTTAGGAGAGTGATTTCTGGTACAACTTTTTTTTTTCGTTTAATCTTAACTAATGCAAAAAAGTATTTAGTACAGAGTTCCCCTTCCGTAATCTCCTTTCCCCAGAATTTTGCTTCAAGTACACTTGTTCTTGAAGTAAAGCTCGTTTATATTTTACCTTATAACAATTATAGTTGCTAAGTGCTTGGACATTCCGACAATGCAGCGTAATAGTCTCCCACATGGGCATTTCATCCACACTTACAGAGATTACTAAATACATTGCTAAATATCTATCTGTTCCATCTCTTGAGGGTCGACCTCATGTTTTTAATGAAAATAAAAATTCCTAATTTAACTATGCAGTCCCTGACACACGCCCATAGCTCTCAGCCACATCCACAGGGCTCTCACCCACCACATCCGGATCCATATCCCATGTATCCTATGTCATATATGTCGCCTTCTCCGTTTCAGACGGCAAGATATCAGCCCGAGGTATCTACACATCATTTTTTTTTAGTAGCTCTCATCATTTTATTGGGGGCGCCCTGTATGGTGGATTTGGGACGTTGTTTTCTGGTGTTGAATCAAATCCGGCGGATATAAGCGCCAGTTATGACACAGATGTGGCAAATATATCCGCCGTAATTGAATCAAACACTACACCAAATTGAGATATTTGTAACAACTCCCAAAATAGTAACACTTTTGAGCTATAACAATCCACAAAACAATTTCAAGTCCAAACTAAATTTAGTAAAAAATCTAGTTACACAAAAAAAGTGATACGATAAATTGGATCACCATGAATAGTATCACTAGTAGGATCATATTATTCATGGTGATATAATTATTGTATCACTTTATTTGTTAAAATGTGTAAAATTGTTTTGTAGATTGTTATAGCTTAAAAATGTTACGGTTTTCGAGTTGTTACAAAAATGTCAATTTGGTGTAGTGATATCGGCACTTATATCTGCCGGATTTGATTCAAATCCGGCGCGTATATCTGCTAGAAATATGGATTTTAGTTTTAAGTATTTTTGGCGAGTTAAACGTATTTGGCAGAAATAACCTTTTTCTGACACTTATATGTGGCAGTTTTTAATCCGCCATTGCTATGTTTTTTTTGGTGGATTAAGCTTTTTTAATTCTATTTGGCACTTATCATCCACCACAAATGATCTCTTTTGTGGTAGTGTTTGACCTCTTATTTTAGAGAAAAAAAATAATAAACCTATTGCCAGTGACATTAAACGGTCTCACCCTTCCAAAAAATAAATAAAAATTAAAGGGTCTAACTTTTATTATTTTTTTAAGACCTGATGTATTAAAAGTCAGTAAACCTTTTTTTTAATTAAACCTCAAGAGAGAAAGGGGGTACATTACCTAATCGAAAATTCTTTGTTGCACCAGGGGTTTGCCTGGTATTTTGCCTGGTGCAAACCTCCCACCGTTCATTTTGCCTCGAGATGGGTGAAGCACATATCGCGAGGCTAAATGGATGGTGGGGGGTAGCACCAGGCAAAATACCAGGCAAACCCCCAGTGCGCTGTAGCAATGCTCTTACCTAATATAGGCTATATGGTACCTCATCAAAGGATGTAGAAGTTTTCTCCTCCCGAGCCAACGCATCCAAGCTAGTGGTATAAATATATTAGTGTACTAAGTGAATGGATCAGATCGATCCAACAACAATTATACTCTTGAATAATATGAATTAACACAGTTTATAACATGCGCATTATAATGTGCACCCAACATAATTCACATATGCAAGTCCTATCATAACAAAATCTAAAATTTCAATTAAAATTAGAGGCAAGGTTTATACGTATTATCAAAATACTAAAGCACAGTATGGACATAGTAATGACTAAAATATGGAACTAGTAAGGAGAGTATCTCACTTTCTTTGCCTCATATTATTGGAAAAATAGAAAGTTATTAATAAATGCTCATGAGTAGTAAACACTCCTAAATTAAAACTTCTTATACCAGAGGAGATCTAATCGGGATAATTTTCAAAACTACAGATTATTACCCCTATTTATAGTTTTCTAAGCAGACAGCTAATGACTCAGCACTTATCCATTCTTATCGTGGTTATTCAATCCTATCTGCATAATCGTGTTTTTTATCCCATCTACATTTGATTTTATCCATTCTTACCATGTTTGATCAATCTTAGTATCATTTGATCTTATTCATTCTTATTGTGTTTATTTGATTTTATCTGCATCGTCATTCTTCTTTGATTCGATCTTATCTATTCTTGTCGTGCTTCTTCGATCCTGTCCACATTTGATTTTATTCATTCTTACCGTGTTTATTCAATCTTATCTGCATTGTCATGCTTCTTTGATTCGATCTTATTTATTCTTATCGTGCTTTCTAGATCTTATCCACTTTCGATCTTATCCAATTTTGATCTTATCTATAGTTGACCTTATCCACCACAATTGATATTATCCACTTTGTCATGCTTTTGCATCATCGCGCTTATGCCTTGTCGTGCTTATGCATAGTTAGTGTTTACACCTAGTCGTGAGTTGTGATTAACTAATTTTATTTTATTTTAAAGTTGAAAAGGTATAAATTTATTTTGATTAGATACTCTCAAAGAAGATATGGTTTGGTTCATTTTTTTATAGGATGGAAGATTATATATGGAGGACATGCGTCATCGTACTCGCCATTGGATGATGAGAAGGGGATAAGGAGAAGTAATATTTGCCTAGCATCTCTCTCTAAATCAAGCTAAGGATATATAATTATAACAATTTATCTAACTGGTATGTTATTATTTGTTGTTGGTTAGCTAGTTATTTCCTTATATAGAGTATGAGGAATCTATTTAATTATAAAGCATTTGTCATACGACAAAATGTGTGTCAATCTTCAAAGAGAAATTGCTGCAAGTATAATATATACTAACTTATCTGTAACGCTTAGGCAAGGTAAGCTAAGCAGACAAACAAGCAATATCAACAAAAATAAAAATAACAGTAATAATAATAATTCCAACCTAAGAAAATCTCAAAATGTCATTCTGTCATATGGAAATATATCTCAAGGCAACAATCTTCCACGTAGGACTTCACTACAAGAAAAATTGTGATCCATAGCGGTTTAGTAACCGCTATGACAGCCGGCGCTATAATAAACCCAGGGGATATTATAGCAGTTTTAAAACGCTATGGTAAGTTTGGCTTTTATAGCGTTTCAAAACCGCTATGGTATGAAAAACAAAATCACAAAATCAAAAACCTATTAAACCACAAATCAAAAAAAAAAAAAAAAGGTATGAAAAATTTCTCATGACTGACCGTTTTGATCTCAATCGCATTGAAACTGGTTGCAACCTCTGTTCGAGCCGGAAGAAAATATGCATACACAGGGAAACAAGCACTAAAATAAGCAACAAAAGAAGAAACAGAGATTGAGAAGAGAAAGAAACCCAAAGCTTCTCTTGAGCTCCACAGATGATCAGATCAGAACCAACCGACATAAATCCCTCTTAACCACCTTCTTATTGCTCTATTCCTCTTATCACCACCAACAACAACAAGAACCTCTTTTATTCTTTTCTCTTCACTTCCATTCTCTCTACAAATTGTACCAACAAACTGAAACATATACAAGTAACAAATCAACAAGGCAACAACAACAACAACAACAACAAGAAGGAAATTATAAATCTATGGCTATAATTAACAAAAACCCATCTAGCCTAATCTTTCTCTCCATGGATCACCTCTCTCTCACGCTCTTTGACCTAAAATAAAGCCCTAATCTCAAGCAGAAAGAAAGCAATCACAAGAGCCACAAATAACCAATCTATCAAATTTCACAAACTAAGGTAACTTTACCACCATCAAATTCACTCCAAAGAGTGTTTGATTGATTGATTCAACATAAACCCTAAAGAAGAGAAACTATCATCATCACATCATATAACATCAACATAAACCCTAGAGTGTCAATTGTTTGAGAAAGAGTTCACCAAATGGAACGAACATTCGCCCTCGCAACTCAACTAGGCAATTGCTGAGCCTCCTGTTGTTGCTGGTAGTTCAGAGGCCTCCTGAAGAGCATGATGTGTGGCTCTGGGCGGTGGATCGCGTAGTGCACCCATCCTCTGCTTTGCTGCACTCCAATCGCTCTCCATTCGTTCTTTTTTTTTCATCAAATCACAATCAGATCCTCAATTCGATACTCCTCAGAAAAAAAAAATAAACCCCTAGAAATCAAGAAACTTACCTCAGAAAGAAGACGGTTCTTTGGAAGAAGTTTCGCCACTTCTGGAGGAAGAACCACATGCCTGAAAAACACACACAAACAAAAAGCTTCAAATTTTTTGTTTCTTTGTTTACAACAATATAAGGGAGAAGGAAGAGTGGTCTTGTTACCTGTAATCGAAGGTGTCATCGAAATACTTCTCGGAGTACTGAATCTGCCCCATTTCGCGTCGCTTAACTGATAAAATCTTAAGGATTGTTCGCTTTTTCTGAATATCTGCAAGACAAAATCGAAGAAGAATTACGACACAGTGAGGAGAAGAGTTCAGATTTCGAAACCCTAAAACCGAAATTGGGGAAAGAGAGAGGAAATGCCTGGAGGAGTGAAAGGAGCAGTGTTTGAGAGAGCGAGCGTGAGAGAGGTGATTTTTTCTCTTTGGATCGATCTCTCTTCCTCGCTCTCTCCCTTGATCTCTCTCCCTCAATCTGGCTCTCTCCCTTGCTCGCTCTCTCTCGGATCGATCTCCCTCCCTCGCTCTCTCTACCCTCTCCCTGTATTCCTTAATGAAAGAAATTGGAATTGGGTGCATGTTTTGTTAGGGGAGTAATTCTAGCTGGCCTAGTTTCCAGCCTGGGTTGATTGTTTGGGGTGAATTTACACGTTTGCCCCCTCCTTATTAAACACTTTTTTCAAAAAAAGTTGTTAAAGAAGGAGGACAATAGTGTAAATTTGCCCCCCAAGCAATCAACCCAGGCTGAAAACCCAGGCCATTTAGAATTTCTGTTGTTAGAGAGTCTAGGGATTTTCTAAACTTCCAATTGAAATTCGAGTGGCACCATAATTTTCATTTCCCGCTTTCAGTTCTATAGCATCTTTTATTGTAATCCTATTAAAAGAAGGCTTTTCATAGCACAAATTGAAAAAATGCTATATTTATGTGCTATTAAAGGGCACTTGTGTTGTAGTGCTTGTCTCATCTTTGATTCAGAGAGCGACTTATTAGAGAGTGGACTATCTTCTTATAAACTTTAATGACGACTCTTCTTTGCTTGATATGAAACTATTCAAACCAACACTATCCCAACAGCTATGGTATTCACTTGGATCGATTGTATCTTCATAGTTGTAATGGTTCAACTCATATGCTTTGTTAGACACCAAAAATATATTGAAAAAAAATGTATTCTCACTTGTTGATAGGACAAATTTTTTAGATTTGCCGTAGTATTGAAATATGTCCACATAATTATTTGACTCGAATATAACATTGGTCTTTATTTGTATTTCTTTCAACAGTTTAACTTGGCAAAGCCGATCTACAACACAAATCCTAATAGTGTGTCAGATATAGGGCTGTGAAGCAAAATTACGATCCTTTGAAAATTGAGAACCTTGCTAATAAAAATTCAACGGATAATCCAGCAGCGAGTACTAAGGGCAAGGAAGTTGCTTATAGAGGATATGTTCAGAGTGGCCGGGTTGCACGGGCAAGGCAGGATCCAATCAATCCGAGCATACCACCTGTGGGGCCGCGCTGAGTAGATAGTAGTACTGGACATGGAAGATCTTCTAGTCTAGCTAGAGATCAGAACAGCAAATTCACAGGAATGGCACGATCCTAGTGGTGGGGTTGCGAGGTTAAGGTGTGATCCAATTAATCCGAACAGAGTACCTGTGGGAGCAGACATACAGTAGATTTACCGGAAATGGACCATCTGCGAACAGAAAATTAAGAATTGGTTAAAGATCTCCAAATAATTCCATAGTATGCAAAATAATGGAGAAAACCTACTAGGATTGTTCATGGTTTTGTCTTAATATAAAACTGCAAACCAAACCGTATCAATCGGTTTGACAGAAATCCAAATCAAGCCGAACAAAATGTGTATTGAAACCGAACTGAAGCAAAACTCATTTAAACAAAAAACTATACCAAACCGACAAAACTATGCTAAACTGATTTAAACTAAACCAAACCAACAAAATTACTTATTATTTATAATTCGCTTTGGTTTGGTTCGGACCATTTATTCAGTTCATTCGGGTTTTTTCAACCCTAGCGCTTTCCCTCGCTTCCTGCCCTCGCTCTCAAGGAGGGTGGACGGTGTTGGGCCCTCCCTCGCGCTCTCCCTCACTTCCTGCCCTCGCTCTCTAGAATCAGGGAAATGGCCCATTGTTCTGCCTTTCACTTATTTTCCCGTTAGTCTTAGAAAACAACATTTCCTGGCCCCAATTTCCTAAACCAACAGTGGCCAATTGGACAAGGGGACTATCTTAACACAACATGTGGCTTCAATTAATATGAACAACTCCAATGCAACCCATCTAATATCACGTCCAACAATATTCAACAAACAATTCAATATATATGAGGATGCAATAATTCTAGGCACCAGTGAACACAATCATTTTTTTACCAGGTTTGGGGCTTTTAACACTTCTACCCTTATATAAATGATGTTTGAGGTTGTGTTTTAAAGAGAAGGGATAAAAGTGTAAAAAAACACAAACCTAACAAAAAAATGGTTACGTTTCCTGGCTGCCTAATTAGGATGATTGTCTTGTAAATGTATTTTTGATATGTGGTTATCGGCAATTTGTCATAAGTTCTAGTTTTGGCAATGATGCAACCCCTATTTTATTCGGATTTGATATATAAAAATAAAAATAAAGACACGGTACAAATAAAGAAAAAATATCATAATATTAAACTGTATTATCAAAAGAAATATACATCACAAAAAAATAAAAATCAGATATTTTCCAGAATAAGATTAACCAGTAAATTTTCCATGCCATTGAGACAATAGAATTTAACAGAGTTTATAAATTTTAAAAAAAAAAAAAAAAACTAGAAGAGTTTACACTACTTTTTTTAACATAAACACCCAATCATAACTCTTCAAAACTTCATTAAGCCAAGAAATGTATATAGTCGTTGTATTGATCACTTTAAATATTCCATACTACATGCCTAATCACCATCGAAAATTGAAATAAAAATTTGTTTTCCTGGAAACAAAATATTAATGTAAAATAAATAAATAAACAAAGAAATAAAATGTACCTTTTTTAATTTAAACGTCTTGAAAATTGGGATTAGACCTATGACCTCAGCTTTACGAAATACCAGACACGTCAGAAGGCAGTGGGGCATATAATTGGTCGTAGATATCCCCATTGTTTTTAATTATCGAAGTACAACTCGATAACAACATCATTATATCGACAAAAGAAAAAAAACATGTGATTACTACTCAATGTGGGACTAAACTTTATTTATTATCCTTACTTGACATTGTCTATTGAACTCGACCTAAAATAAATCTTACGCACTACAGAGAGATTTCGCAAAGTGTGGGTTTCATCTGCTTCTTGGTCATCGCGCTTAATGAATTAAATGTTTTTCTGATCTTAAAATCCTCAGTAAAGATTGACTAAATTTTAGGTTTCATCGGTGGCTGCCTTTCCTAAACTGTCAAGGCTGGAAAAAGATAAATCTCTCTACAACAGCCGTGTTCGAGATATAGCTAGATTTGAGCTTGACAGTTAGCCCCAAATGAGTTAAGGATAAACATTTGTTTAAACTAATAGCACTGGATATGTCCCTCACTACCAACAATGTCATTTGAAGAAAACCGCCACACTCAATAGCACATGATGTTAAGTCATGGGGACAATATCATTGCAGCTCATCTGGTCTGAAACATACTCTCCTTGTCAAAGGTTGCAGGTTCGACACTTACAAGTGAATTTAGTTTGTTTTCACCTCATTAATATAACTAGCTAGCACATGTATTCCATTGTTGAATTGTTGATTCGGAACGTAGTTGCTTAGGTGGGCCAGAAGAAAGCAAGTTTATGTGTGAGGTGTCGAAGGGTTTCGTCGATCTTCTTAACCCCTGGTTCCATTGGGCTTTGCAAATGCATGCACACTTAGGTGGGCCAGAAGAAAGCAAGTCGATGTGTGAGGTGTCGAAGGGGTTTGCAAGTCTATGTGTCGATCTCCTTTTCCCCTGGTTCCATTGGGCTTTGCAAATGCATGCACATTAAAGTGAAGCTTAGGATCAAAATCACAATTGTGAAAATTGTTGGAGATGTGGCTCGATTTAAGCGTACGTGCATGTTAGTCCCATATGGGCCTGAGTGTTTGCACATGCTTAGGCTCATGTATATGTGTATTTCAAGTCTCCTATGTATTTTTAAAAAAGTAGATTTATTACAGAAACGCCAATTGGGTACTAGCTCAGTTGATAGGCATGTTTCAAATGGTATCACAAGTCCAATGTTCGAACCCTGCCAACAAAATTTAGGGTGGGAGGGATAAGGAAATTTAAAAAATATTTGTTACAAGGTTTCCAACACATAATTTTCCCTTAGACTAGATGTTGCACAATTTTTAAAAAATTTACTGCCCTTCGAAAACAAATCTTTGTTTCGAACACGCATAATCGGAGGATCTTGATCTTTGCTAATTCAAGAGAAATCTTATTCAAACCCATCAATTGATGAGGGAACCGAATATCATATCATTTGGATTTTGGGTTTACAGATCGAATAGGGAACCCACTATATTCAATCACTTTTTTGTAATTTTACAACGAAAGTTAACTACAATTCCTAACCACCACCACCCCCCTCCCCCACACACACCCATTGTTTACACAGTTTGAAGCGTATACAGTAGGCCTTGCACTTCTTCGGTGTGTTGGGTGGAGGTTGGTGATATTGCTATCATTGGGAGGCCTTGCACTTCTTCGGTGTGCTGGGTAGAGGTTGGTGATATTGCTATCATTGGGCTAGACATAGTTTGAAAGACCACGGAAAAGGTAGAATTGATTAGAAACCATTTGAGAACAGAGCAGAGTCGCCAGAAGAGTTATGTGGATAGAAGACGTAAAGATCTAGAGTTTGCAGTTGGTGATCGGGTGTTTTTGAAAGTTCCTGATGTTAGTTTTATTTATTTAAGAGTTGTGGAAAACTTGTTCCACGGTATGTTGGTCCTAATGAAATTACAGAAAGAGTGGACCCAGTGGCCAATAGATTGGCTCTTCCACCGAGTATGTCGGCCATTCACAATGTGTTTCATGTCTCGATGTTGCAAAAATGTTTGGCAGACCCGACTTCTATAATACAGGTTTTCAAAGTAGAGGTAATGGAGGATTTATGTTTTCAGTAAGACCTGTAGTTATTTTGGATCGTGAGGTTTGGTAGTTGCGAAACCGGGAAGTGAGGTTTATCAAAGTTCAATGGAGTGCTCAGGAATGTGATGTTACTTGGGAGTTTGAAGATAAGATGCGGCAATCCTACCCAGAGGCAGGTCGTTGGATCTGAAAGTTAGATAATGTGTTCTTCATGATACATCTGATAGAGGTGGAAAAGAGATATCACATAACATTAGCTTGATGGTGATGTTGGGTTTTGGTTGGACTCTATCCGACTGAGTCGGGATGTTCGGTAATGACCTGAACAAGGTTTAAGGAATTTTGAGAATAAACACATCCCACAATCATAGAAGTCGATGTTGATGGAGTGATTCTTACATCTAGAACAGGGATCCAGGTCAATGACAGAGTATGTGAATAAGTTTCATGAGTTAAGCCACGATGCCACCATTCCTTGTGGACACCGAATATAAGAATAATGGGAGGTTCGTCAAGGGATTGAGTCCACACTTGCGAACGTTTGTGATGCCATCGACCAGGGCTAATTGATGCATTGGTAAATATGGCATTACTTCAGGAGGAAGCCAAGGTAGCATGAAAAAAAAAGGTAGTGAGAATGGCTCGAGATTTGTGTTAGGGCGGAGAGATGGCCCTTATTAGACTCAGAGACTTCAATTACAGGCACAACAACAGCATCGGCAGAGATACCCAGGCCGCGGTAAACCAATTAGAGGTCGGGTGCCAGAGATTTAAGGCGAGATGACCCCCATGGAGGGCATAGACCCCAGGTTGAGAGACAGGGACAACGAGATTTAGCTTTAACCCTTCTTGCACATGCTTCACTTCCCCTGAAATTCTGGGATGAAGTTGTTAGAACATCAGTCTTTCTTCTAAATCGTGTTCCTACTAATGTACTTAAGGGTTCTTCTCCTTATGAGACACTTTACAACAAGGTCCCTGATTATCACAGTTTAAAGGTGTTTGGTTGCTCATGTTTTCCTAACACCAGACCTTACAACTTAAATAAACTACAATTTAGGTCAGAATAGTGCATTTTTCTGGGTTATAGTCCTCAACACAAAGGGTATAAATGTCTATCCTTTACTGGTCTTATCTACATATCTCGTGATGTTTTGTTCAATGAAAATCACTTTCCATATTCAAAATGGTTTTCTGGTTCATCAAACTCATTTCCTATTAGTCATACACCTACATATATTCCTGCATCCATTGGGTTTTCTTCTTTACCTTCTGATAGACAGTCACACATTTACAACAATGCTTCATTTCCTAGTCCATTGGTTACCCTGTCAAATTCAGTTTTGCCTCTCAATACCTTGTTCAGTCCATTAGTTCCTATGACCAGTCCTAATCCTAATCCTAGTCCTGCTATCAATGACAATATTACTAACAATTCTGTGTCTATTCCTCCTCCTAGTCTTGCTCCTGGTCATCCAATGGTTACTAGATCTAAGGCTGGTATCTACAAGCCTAAAGTCTACTTGACTTCAGTTGAACCTGCAAGCTTACTTGAAGCACTAGATACTCCTCATTGGTCCTCTGCTATGCAGGATGAGTATCTAGCCTTACTGAGAAACAACACATGGTCCTTGGTTGATCTTCCTCCAAACAGATCTGTAGTTAGTTGTAAATGGATGTTTAAAGTTAAACAGAATGTGGATGGTTCAGTACACAGACATAAGGCTCGCTTGGTGGCTAGAGGTTTCCAACAAGTTGTTGGATTCAATTATGCAGAGACTTTCAGCCCAGTTGTTAAACCCACTACAATTCGGGTTGTATTCACAGCGGCTATTACATATGGATCGTCAGTTTTTCAACTTGATGTTAACAATGCCTTCTTGAATGGAGATTTGCACGACGATGTTTACATGATGCAACCTCCTGGTTTCATTGATTCTTCTTGTCCCACTGCTGTTTGCAAACTTCACAAAGCTTTGTATGGACTAAAGCAGGCTCCTCGGGCTTGGTTTGAAAAACTGAGGCATACTCTTCACCTATTTGGTTTTGCTCCTTCTAAGTCGGATTCTTCACTTTTCATCAGACACACTCCATCTCCTATATTCCTTCTGGTATGTGTTGATGATATTCTAATCACTTGTTCAAGTTCTAATGATGTTTCACAGATCATACGTCAACTGAATGCTCGGTTTGCCTTAAAAGATCTTGGCCTTGCTTACTATTTCCTTGGTATTCAGGTTCAACAAACCACTAATGGTTTGTTTTTATCTCAGACCAAGTACATCACAGATCTTCTATGTCGTGCTAAAATGCAATATGCAAATGAGTTATCTACTTCAATGAGTGATGGTGAAAAACTATGTGCTACAGGCAGTGATCCAGTTCAAGATGTTCACTTATATAGGAGTATGGTTGGTGCTTTGCAATATGTTACCATCACAAGACCTGAATTGGCATACTCTGTAAATAAAGTATGTCAATTCATGCAAAAACCACTTGAATCACACTGGAGAGTGGTGAAAAGAATCATGCGATATCTCAAGGCTACACCCAATTTTGAACTCCATCTAGTTTCAACCCCTTCTTTCAAGTGGACAGGTTACTGTGATGCCAATTGGGTGTCTGATCCCACTGACATGAGGTCTACCTCTAGATATTGTGTTTATTTGGGTGATAATCTCATCTCTTGGTCTTCCAAGAAGCAGAGCACTGTCTCAAGAAGCAGTACTGAAGCCAAGAATAGAAGTCTTACTGCTGTTACGGCTGAACTCACATGATTGCAGTCCCGAACCATCTGGTGTGATAATAAAAGTGTTGTTATGCTTAGTGCAAATCATGTCCTTCACTCTAGGACTAAGCATATTGTGTTGGACGTCTATTTTGTCCGTGAGAAGGTTGTTCGCGGTCTTGTTCATGTTCATCACATTCCTGCAGTTGATCAAGTTGTTGACATTCTTACTAAGGCTCTTGGGAAATCCAGATTTTTTTACCCTTCGTCACAAACTAAGTGTAGTTGATTCATCTACACTTAGTTTGAGGGGGGGTGTCAAGAGTAATTAGCAATGAAATTAACATATGAGTTACATATTGTTTTAGTTAGTTGTAAGCACAGCTGTAAACATATGCGAGTCTGTTAGTTTGTTTTGACTACTAGTAATACATTGAGTTGGCTATATAAGTCATGTACCTTGTACATTTCAACACTGAAGATTCAATACAATTTTTCTCAGAACTTGTTGTAGAAGCTAACATTGGTAAACCTGATCTACAACACAATCCTAATAGTGTATCAGATATAGGGCTGTGAAGCGAAATTACGTTCCTTTGGAAGATCTTCTAGTCTAGCTAGAGATCAGAACAACAAATTCACAGGTAAGGCACGATCCTAGTGGTGGGGTTGCGAGGTTAAGGTGTGATCCAATTAATCCGAACAGAGTACCTGTGGGAGCAGACATATAGTAGATTTTACCGAAAATGGAAGATCTGCGAACAGAAAATAATAAATTGGTTAAAGATCTCCAAATAATTCCATAATATGCCAAATAATGGAGAAAACCTACTAGGATTGTTCATGGTTTTGTTTTAATATAAAACTGCAAACCAAAAACCGTATCAACCGGTTTGACAGAAATCCAAATCAAGCCGAACAAAATGTGTATTGAAACCGAACTGACAAAACTATGCTAAACTGATTAAACTAAACCGAACCAACAAAATTACGTATTATTTATTAATTCGCTTTGGTTTGGTTCGGGCCATTTATTCAGTTCATTCGGGTTTTTTCAACCCTAGAACCTACTAAGGATATGCATGCTTTTTTAACTAGTACAGTTAGACATTAGTTTCTCAATAGATTTTGAAATATTTATAACATGTATCCATCAATAGTCGGGATCTGAAAGGACAGCTTGTGTAGCCCCTTCAAATTTTGTGAAGTCTATCTTAAATGGGTCTCATACTCAAGTCGGAACTTATGCACTCGAATCTATTACAGTACTTATAACTTCGAAAATTCCTATAAAATGACCCGATAGGGAGAGCGCGAGGGAGGGCCCAACACCGCCCACCCTCCTCTAGATGGGCAAATGCATGCACATTAAAGTGAAGCTTAGGATCAAAATCACAATTGTGAATATTGTTGGAGATGTGGCTCGATTTAAGCATGCGTGCATGTTAGTCCCACATGGGCCTGAGTGTTTGCACATGCATAGGCGCATGTACATGTGTATTTCAAGTCTCCTATGTATTTTTAAAAAAGTAGATTTATTACAGAAACGCCAATTGGGTACTAGCTCAGTTGATAGGCTTGTTTCAGATGGTATCACAAGTCCAATATTCGAACCTTGCCAACAACATTTACGGTGGGAGGGATAAGGAAATTTAAAAAATATTTGTTACAAAAGAAAAGAGAGGTTTCCAACACATAATTTTCTGTTAGACTAGATGTTGCACAATTTTAAAAAAATTTAGTGCCCTTCTAAAACAAATCTTTGTTTCAAACACGCATACTCGGAGGATCTTGATCTTTGCTAATTCAAGAGAAATCTTATTCAAACCCATCAATTGATGAGGGAACGGAATATCATATCATTTGGATTTTGGGTTTACAGATCAATTAGGGAACCCACTATATTCAATCACTTTTTTGTAATTTTACAACGAAAGGTAACTACAGTTCCTAAACACCCCCCCCCCCCCCCCAACACACACACACACACCCATTGTTTACACCGTTTGAAGCGTATACAGTAGGCCTTGCACTTCTTCGGTGTGTTGGGTAGAGGTTGGTGATATTGCTATCATCGGGCTGGACATAGTTTGAAAGACCACGGAAAAGGTAGAATTGATTAGAAACCATTTGAGAACAGAGCAGAGTCGACAGAAGAGTTATGTGGATAGGAGACATAAAGATCTAGAGTTTGCAGTTGGTGATCGGGTGTTCTTTAAAGTTCCTGATGTTAGTTTTATTTATTTAGGAGTTGTGGGAAACTTGTTCCATGGTATATTGGTCCTTATGAAATTACAGAAAGAGTGGGCCCAGTGGCCTATCGATTGGCTCTTCCACCGAGTATTTCGGCCATTCACAACGTGTTTCATGTCTCGATGTTGCGAAAATGTTTGGCAGACCAGACTTCTATAGTATAGGTTTCAAAGTAGAGGTAATGGAGGATTTGATGTTTCCAGTAAGACCTGTAGTTATTTTGGATCGTGAGGTTCGGTAGTTGCCAAACCAAGCAGTGAGGTTTGTCAAAGTTTCGTGGAGTGCTCAGGAATGTGATGTTACTTGGGAGTTTGAAGATAAGATGCGGCAATCCTACCCAGAGGCAGGTTGTTGGATCCGAAAGTTAGATAATGTGTTCTTCATGATACATCTGACAAAGGTGGAAAAAGAGATATCACATAACATTAGCTTGATGGTGATGTTGGGTTTTGGTTGGACTCTATCCGACTGAGTCGGAATGTGCGGTAATGACCTGAACAAGGTTTAAGGAATTTTGAGAATAAATACATCCCACAATCATAGAAGTCGATGTTGATGGAGTGATTCTTACATCTAGAACAGGGATCCAGGTCAATGACAGAGTATGTGAATAAGTTTCATGAGTTAAGCCACTATGCCACCATTCCTTGTGGACACCGAATATAAGAATAATGAGAGGTTCGTCAAGGGATTGAGTCCACACTTGCGAATGTTTGTGATGCCATCGACCAGGGAGCTAATTGATGCATTGATAGATATGGCATTACTTCAGGAGGAAGCCAAGGTAGCATGAAAAAAGAAGAGAGATAGTGAGAATGGCTCGAGATTTGTGTTAGGGCTGAGAGATGGGCCTTATCAGACTCAGAGACTTCAATTACAGGCACAACAACAACATCAACAAAGATTCCCAGGTCGCGGTAAACCAATTAGAGGTCAGGTGCCAAGATTTAAGGCGAGATGACCTCCATGGAGGGTATAGACCCAAGGTTGAGAGACAGGGTCAACGAGATTGTTGGTAAAAAGAGATGTAGCAGCCGCCAATTTTGCCACCGCCGAGAACTGAGCGGGCTCAATCCGTCTTTGCATTACTTGGGCCAGCAAGGCCTTACTGCTAGTGAATGTCAACCTCTGGCCATGCATCATGCTCCTCAATTGCAGCTGATTCCTCGAGGAGCTAGATGTGTCCATGCCCAGTAGCAGACAACACGTGTCTATGTCACCATCCCTGATCAAGGGAAAGTTGAGGGTAAACTTTGTTTACTCAAGTATATTCGTTATGTTTTGTTATTATTTGTGAATTTAGCATGTTATGGTGATGATTAGGGTGATGCCTTACTAGTGTGATGGGAGGAAGGTTATGTTAATTGTCATGTTATGTTATCATTGTAGGTATAGTGCATACCCCATTTTCTTGATTGAGAGTGTTGTTTGACACTAGACCGTCGAGATCTTTCATCTCTAGACTATAGATAAAAAACACCTAGCCACCAAACCCTTATCCACTCCGCTTCGAGTTGAGTCCCCACTAGGAGGGCATGTGTTGTTATATGACTTATGTCCAGATTTTGAAATTTTTTTGTGGGTTGTACCTGTACTTTTGACTTTGTTGTATTGGGATTTGAGGGGTTCCATCTCATTCAGAGCATGGATTGGATGACCAACCACTATGTGTCTTTGGACTGTGTTAAATGGACTGCCAGTTTTTCTTTTCCTGGCACTTCGCCTTTTTCCTACCCTTGTGACTCCGATGAAGGCTCTGTAATGTCTTGTTACCTTTGTTCTATAGAGGTCCCCAAACAGGACATCTGTGATGTAGCTGTAGTTTGGAATTTTCCCATTGTCTTTCGGGCGATTCCTAGTCTTCCTCCTTGTCGAGAGGTGGAGTTTCATATCGATTTGTTATTAGGTACAACTCAATAAGTATAAACTAAATTATACATATACACTGCTTATTTGATGTAAATCAAATAGCCATTAAAATAAAAATTATAATTGTTTGGCTTATTAAAATTAAATATATTTATTTTATGCAAAAGTTTAATTTAATACAGGCCTAAGGTTCAAACCTTTATATGACTTTCCCAAAATATCTTATTGACCCATTAAAAAAAAAATTAAAATTTGTTGAATCTTCATTTTTTTTTTTAATGCTGCCAGTTTGACTCCTTTTTTTATTTAATAAAAATTACATGAAAATATTTTAGTACTAAATATTAATTGTTCGTAACCATATATATTAACACTGTCTTATAAACATTACACACAACTTTGTTACCTCAACCATCACTCGCTTGTTTTGGAACCAGTACTTGATTTGATCTGGTTTTAAGCCAAGTTCTTCTGCTAGCCTCTCCCTTTGTTGCAGATTCAGATAAGTACTAAGACTGAATTTGCTCGGGACTGTGATGGGCGCGCCTTTTTGCTATGGTCAAATACTGATGGTCTACAACCAATGCACAAATCTTTAAAATTAGCAAAAATCTTAAATAGAAACTAAAGAAATGACATCTAAACTAATTTGAAATGAAATTTGATTTGCTAATGAAATTTGATTTGCTAATAAAGTAAGAGAGTGAGACAGGAATTGTAATTCTAAATGAAACAAACTCTCTCTCTCTTTTTCCATTCTTTCAAGAGATCAATGAAGATTCAATCACCAATTTATAGAGGTAATTTCAAGCAATTTCCATGTGATTCTCACTGAGATTATCTGAAATTTTATTCAATGCTCCTTTTTCATAAATTAGATTCAAGTATGATAGAAAATCAGGTTTTTACAATCAAGGTGATGTGGCGTAATCTAGAAAAAATGATGAAATCCCCAAAGAGTTTGTGTATTTTGATGTTGTAAAAACCTCCTCTGATGATGCCATATCATCCTGGTTGCAAAACCTGATTCCCTAGCCTCACTCAATTAAATTATCATAGAAAAATTGGTTAAAGATTTTTAAATGATTTGTATGCAAGATAGACAAGAGAACCTACAAAGGAAAAACGATGGAAATAAAAATGAAAACCAAGGGCGGGGATGATCCAATGAGTATGATTCTATTTATATAAGGATTTCCACAAATGATAAATTAATCGCAATTGCTTAGTAATTCAAACTTACTTAATTACTTTCTTTAATAATAAAGGTAATAAATACAATGAAATCCCTAAAATCTCTCAAGGTTCTTAATTAGTGTATATATATACTATTTTTGTAATAGTAATACCCATCATAATTCTTCAAAACTACATTAGGCCAATGAATGTATGTAGTCATAATATTCTTGATTGCCTTTCAACAATCCATGCTTACATGCCTAAGCACCATCAAGATTTATAAAAAAAAAAAACACATAATTGGCTTTCATAAAAAGAAAATATCAATGTAAATAAGTAAACAAGGAAATAAAATGTACCTTTTTAATATAAATATCTTAGAAAACTGGGATTGGACCTATGACCTCAGGCTTAAGAAAAATCCGACACGTCAGAAAGCACGGGGCATATAACTAGCCATAAATATCTCCGTTGTTTTTTTTTATTGAAGTACAACTCAATAACAATATACGTTATATCGACAAAGTTAAAAAAGTATGTTATTAGCACTCAATGTGGGACTAAACTTAATCGAGTATCGTTACTTGATCTTATCTAATGAACTTGACCTAAAATAAAGCTTGCGCACTACAGAGAGATTTCGCAAACGTGTGGGTTTCGTATGGTTCATGATCATCACGCTTAATGAATTGATTGTTTTTCCGACCTAAAATTTTAAGCATAGATTAACTAGGTTTTAGGATTATCATTGTTGCCTTCCTTGATATGTCAAGGGCGGCAAAAGATCAATATTTCTACAGCAAACATCTTCGAGAAGTGCTTCGATTTGAGTGTGAAAGTTAGTCCCACATTAGTTAAGGAGGAATATCATTTTAAGCTAATAGCATTGGCCATGTCCCTCACTAGCAACTTGGCATATTGAAGAAAAACATCACAACTTAAGAGCATACGATGTTTAAGTTGGGACAATATTACTGCCTAGTATTTTAGCTCAGTTAGTCGGATATCTATTCTCCTTTTGAGATGTTATGGAGTCGATACATGCTAGTGGAATTTCGTTTGTTTTCACCCGATTATAAAAAGCCCAATTTTAGTCTCTTTTTATTTCATTTTATTAATTAAACGTCTTGGAGGGAGGGACAACTATGGGTGCTAGGCCTTTATTCCTCATCAAAAGATTGAAATACGACGGTGAATTACGACTCTTTTTTGGGGGTAGGGTCTTACCTTGGTTAAAGGGACCCTTCCTTAAATTCTGGCCAAAGTCAAGCCCAATCCAAAGGAGGGGTTGGAAATAGTTTTCACCCAGCAATTGATGCGCTTCGGTTATAACCTCAATTGACTTTTCCTCTCAATCTAGGCCAAGTTTGCGAGCTCATCTGCAACCGAGTTAGCCTCGCGATAAACGTGAATATATAATTACTGAATGTTTTGACATGCTTATTTTCTGCGAAATAAATTGAAGATGTCAGGGATCTTGTACACATCATAGAACCATTACGCACCAGTTTGGAATATGTTTGCAATTACCTTATTCATTCGAGCTTCATCGCTCAGCAGTAGACCTTCCAGCAGATATCTCCCCTGCTCATCTCAAATAACCACACCCCCTGTAATCACATTGTCTTGAGCTGAACAATTGATATTAATCACTTAGTTGGAGAAAAGTTCCAATAAACTACAATAAGATGCTTCAATTGGACCGGGATAAGACTTAAACTAAATGTGCTGATCACACCATTTGGATTGACAGGTTGAGCTTTAGGAGTGAACATTCTCGATACCAGTTTTAACCAATGCTTCACTTAATGATCACATCATTGAATTCCATTGTCTACCTTCGTATATACATCATATTGTTCCTCTGTAACTACTAACTAGATTTCCCAAATTATGACAGGGGAGTTAGATTGGATAGAATACCAAGATGCTTCAAATTTGTGTAAGGTTGCCATCAATTGAAATGGCCCCTCTAATGAGTTTCCAAGTAAAAACAGAGTTTTTGGAGGGAGCAACGGGTGCAATAAATTTTCGAAAACTTTATATCGCCTAACTCTTCAAAGAAAATCTCATTGCCATTCCCTTGGTAAATAAGTACTCATAGGTACTTGAAGGGGTAGGCCTTTTGCTGGAACCTGGTAACTTCATTAATGAATTCAATTATTGTCAGAGGAGCATCAGAGTATTATTTGCCACAATAAAAAAAAAAATATAATAATTCCTTTAAAAAAATAATAATAATAATAATTCCTTCATTTATCTTCTGCTAGGATGCTGCACAATAATATGACAATTTCCATACCCCGTTAAATGGAAGACTTCCTGCTATTAAGGAAAATCAAAGTGTTATCCACGTAAAGCAAATGCGTGATTGGATTGCACAGGCTGGCATGTAATCTACTCGTGATAAAAAGCATTTGTATGCCCCATGTTTAATACCTTAGCCGCTATCACAAAAAGTAAAGGTGTAAGAGGTCCTCTAGTCTAAGTCCTCTCGAGATTAAACGAAGAACTCCAAGGAGCCGCTGCTCTGCCAGGGTTTGGGCGATTGTGGCGAAACTAGGGTTTTGGATGATGCTGCTCACTGTTGACGACTGCTGACGTAGCATACCATGACTCAGGATGAAAGAATCTCCTCCATCACCCCTTGTGGAGGTACTCGTTTGCATGAAGGGGGATCTGGTACACTAGAAACTACAAATACTGAATATGACAAACAAGCTAAGGAGATTCTACGTTCTCTTAATCGAGAACAAGGCGAGGTATTACCAAGACTGCTCAAACACCCTGACCTAGGTCTAGAGAAGAGGACTGAATGTTCTAAGACAGGGGTTGAAACCTATATGGCTGCCAAAGCCGATTCACTTGCCGTTGCAAGTATGCAGACTAATATGACTAATGGTAGTTGGGCTTCAAAGTTCACACAGGGACGATATGCTGGATCGACCAGGCTAAAGTATGTACCACCTACACTGGTAGATGGTAGGAAAGTCGTCCAGATACAGACTGAAGAGTTCGCTCACAGGATTGCAGAGTGCGAACAACTTCTCATAGGCCGATTTATAGGGAAGCGACTAGGTTACAACTTTGTGAAGGAGTCTCTTATCAAAGCGTGGGGAACCAGGAACTTTGATATGCGCATCCATGGTGAAAAGAACTTTGTGTTCAGATTTAAAGAGGGGGTAGACAAGAACAAAGTGGTAGAGATGGGATCTCTACATATAGCCAGTAGGCTTTTTAGCATAAGGACATGGTCTCCTACAATGGATGAGGAAGCAGAGACACTTACCGCAATCCCTATTTGGGTTACTTTTAAGAAAGTTCCATTGTTCCTATGGAATCCTGAGGGCATTCAACGGATTGCAAGCGCAATAGGTGTTCCTATCATGCTAGACAAGGAGACGGAAGAAGGCACCAGGATGGCAAATTTCTATCCAGAATCAGTTACCTAGGGAGATATCTGTGGTGATTAATGAATCGAGTACAAGGAAAGTAGAGGTAGATTATGCATGGGTTCCAAGCAAATACAGCACATGTGATGTGTTTGGGCACTCGAGGCAGCAAATGCACTACACAAACAGACAATAAGAAAGTTGACCAGTGAGTCTGGAAATAGTGAGTAAACCCAATCGTGCTGAAGGACAGAATGAGGAAGTCGAAAAACAGAATGAGGATGAATGGATAACTGTGCAAGGAATGAAAGCTTTCACGCCGCACAAGCAAAAAAAGGAGATGCCAGCTGATGAGGAAGGAGAGACACTTACCTCAATCCCTATTTGGGTTACTTTTAAGAAAGTTCCATTGTTCCTATGGAATCCTGAGGGCATTCAATGAATTGCAAGCGCAATAGGTGTTCCTATCATGCTAGAAGCGCCAATGGGGTACTAGCTCAGTTGATAGGCTTGTTTCAGATGGTATCACAAGTCCAATGTTCGAACCCTGCCAACAACATTTAGGGTGGGAGGGATAAGGAAATTTAAAAAATATTTGTTACAAAAGCAAAGAGAGGTTTCCAACACATAATTTTCCCTTAGACTGGATGTTGCACAATTTTTAAAAAAATTAGTGCCCTTCTAAAACAAATCTTTGTTTCGAACACGCATACTCGGAGGATCTTGATCTTTGCTAATTCAAGAGAAATCTTATTCAAACCCATCAATTGATGAGGGAACCGAATATCATATAATTTGGATTTTGGGTTTACTAATCGATTAGGGAACCCACTATATTCAATCACTTTTTTGTAATTTTACAACGAAATGTAACTACAGTTCCTAACCACCACCACCTCCCCCCCCCCCCACACACACACACACACACATTGTTTACACTGTTTGAAGCGTATTGGGATGGCACCGTTTGAAGCGTATACATTAGGCCTTGAACTTCTTCAGTGTGTTGGGTAGAGGTTGGTGATATTGCTATTATCGGGATGGACATAGTTTGAAAGACCACGGAGAAGGTAGAATTGATTAGAAACCATTTGAGAACAGAGCAAAGTCGACAGAAGAGTTATGTGGATAGGAGACGTAAAGATCTAGAGTTTGCAATTGGTGATTGGGTGTTTTTGAAAGTTCCTGATGTGAGTTTTATTTATTTAGGAGTTGTGGGAAACTTGCTCCACGATATGTTGGTCCTTCTGAAATTACAGAAAGAGTGGGCCCAGTGGCCTATCGATTGGCTCTTCCACCGAGTATGTCGGTCATTCACAATGTGTTTCATGTCTCGATGTTGCGAAAATGTTTGGTAGACCCGACTTCTATAGTACAGGTATTCGAAGTAGAGGTAATGGAGGATTTGATGTTTCCAGTAAGACCTGTAGTTATTTTGGATCGTGAGGTTCGGTAGTTGCGAAACCGGGCAGTGAGGTTTGTCAAAATTCAATGGAGTGCTCAGGAATGTGATGTTACTTGGGAGTTTGAAGATAAGATGCGGCAATCCTACCTAGAGCTCTTCTCTTAGGCAATCTCAAGCACGAGATTTCTTTTGAGGCAACTATGGAAGGTTTGGTTCAGACATTCAGTAGAGGCCCCCAGGATCAGGACCTTTTTGCACGTCAGAACAGATCTTTTATTGATTTGGGTGGTGAGAGATTTCATGGATCTTGAGGAGTTATGGAGGAAGGTCGTTCGATCCGAAAGTTAGATAATGTGTTCTTCATGATACATCTGACAGAGGTGGAAAAAAGAGATCACATAACATCAGCTTGATGGTGATGCTGGGTTTAGGTGGGACTCTATCCGACTGAGTCGGGATGTTCGGTAATGACCTGAACAAGGTTTAAGGAATTTTGAGAATAAATATATCCCATAGTCTTATAAGTCGATGTTGATGGAGTGATTCTTACATCTAAAATAGGGACCCAGGTCAATGACAAAGTATGTGAATAAGTTTCATGAGTTAAGCCGCTATGCCACCATTCTTTGTGGACACCGAATATAAGAAGAATGAGAGGTTCGTCAAGGGATTGAGTCCACACTTGCGAACGTTTGTGACGTCATCGATCAAAGAGCTAATTGATGCATTGATAGATATGGCATTACTTCAGAAGGAAGCCAAGGTAGCATGGAAAAAGAAGACAGATGGTGAGAATGGCTCGAGATTTGTGTTAGGGCGGAGAAATGGGCCTTATTAGACTCAGAGACTTCAATTACAGACACAACAACATCGGCAGAGATACCCAAGCCGCGATAGACCAATTAGAGGTCAGGTGCCAAAGATTTAAGGCGAGATGACCCCCATGGAGGGCATAGACCCCAGGTTGAGAGACAGGGTCAGCGAGATTGATGGCAAAAAGAGATGTAGCAGTCGCCAATTTTGCCACGGTCGAGAACTGAGCGGGCTCGATCCCGTCTTTGCATTACTTGTGGCCAGCGAGGCCATATTGCTAGTGAATGTTGGCCATGCATCATGCTCCTCAATTGCAGCTGATTCCTCGAGGAACTAGACGTGTCCATGCCTAATAGCAGACAACACGTGTCTATGTCGCCATCCCTGATCAAGGGAAAGTTGAGGGTAAACTTTGTTTACTCAAGTATATTCGTTATGCTTTGTTATTATTTGTGAATTTAGCATGTTATTGTGATGATTAGGGTGATGCCTTACTTGTGTGATGGGAGGAAGGTTATGTTAATTGTCATGTTATGTTATCATTGTAGGTATAGTGCATACCCCATTTTCTCGATTGAGAGTGTTGTTCAACACTAGACCGTTGAGATCTTTCATCTCTAGACTATAGATAAAGAACACCTAGCCACCAAACCCTTATCCACTCCGCTTCGAGTTGAGTCCCCACTAGGAGGTAATGTGTTGTTGTATGACTTATGTCCGGGTTTTGAATTTTTTTGGTGGGTTGTACCTATACTTTTGACTTTGTTGTATTGGGATTTGATGAGTTCCATCTCATTCTTAGCATGGATTGGATGACCAACCACTATGTGTCTTTGGACTGTGTTAAATGGACCGTCAATTTTTCTTTTCCTGGCACTTCACTTTTTCCTACCATTGTGACTCCGATGAAGACTCTGTAATGTCTTGTTACCTTTGTTCTATACAGGTCCCCAAATGAGACATCTATGATGTAGCTGTAGTTTGGAATTTTTCCAATGTCTTTCGGGAGATTCCTAGTCTTCCTCCTTGTTCAGAGGTGGAGTTTCAGATCGATTTGCTATTAGGTACAACTCCTATTGCTAACTCTGTATTTATACTTGCACCGAAGCAGTTGGAGGAGATGAAAATACAAATGGATGAGATGTTGCATAAATGTGAGCATGGTGATTTTGATGTGATTGGACATTTTAGTGTTAATTACTTGAGGTTGGCTTTAATTTTTTAGGTGTGTATATCCTTCTAGGCTCATTCGGCCTAGTAACTCATCTTGGGGTACTCCTGCGATTTTTGTCTTTAAGAAGGATAGTTCGTTAAGGATGTGTACTGATTATAGAGATATGAACCTAGTGACTATTAAGAACGAGTGTCCATTTCCGAGGATTGATAATTTGTTGGATTAGTTGAGGGGAGTCGCAGTGTTTTCTCAGCTTGACCTTCAAACAGGATATCACCAGATGAGGGTTGAGGATCAAAGTATACCTTTGACAGCTTTCCGGACGAGATATGGGATGTATGAGTTTCCGGTGATGCCTTTTGGATTGACGAACGCCTCTACATTCTTTATGGATCTGATGAACCGAGTGTTTCGTCCAGCCAATTTCTGATAATGTTCATCGATGACATCCTGGTTTACTCGAGGAACTCGGAACTTAAGGAACATTTCCGCTTTGTTTTACACACTTTAAGGGATCACCAATTGTATGCAAAATTCAGTGTCATTTCTTGAAATCTGAAGTTCGCTACTTGGGGCATGTTGTATCCAGTCAAGGGATAGCAGTAGATTTTGGGAAGGTAGAGGAAGTTAGGTATTGGAAGAGACCGACTAGTGTTACAGAGATTCACAGTTTTTTGGGCCTGATCGATCATTACCAACGATTTATAGAGAAGTTTTCTCTAATTTTTGCACCTTTGACTCAATTGACTAGGAAGAGTATCCCCTTTGCTTGGTTAGAGGAATTATGTACTAAGACATTTGAAACTTTGAAGCAGAGATCGACTTTGGTTTTGTGTGAACTATTCGGGTGCCTAGTGTTAAGTTGGTGGTATACACAAATGCTTGTGGTACTGGGTTGGGATGTGTCCTTATGCAAAACAAGAAGGTTATCGTCTATGCTTCTCGACAGTTGAAACGGCATGAGAGAAGGTATCCTACTCATGATCTGAAGTTAGTGGCAATGGTATTCGCTCTGAGAATCTGAAGACACTATCTGTATGGGGAAAAGCTTGAGTTATACATGGACATAAAATCCTTAAGTACTTATTCTCTCAATAGGAGTTGAATATGAGGCAACAACGGTGGTTAGATCTTCTCAGAAGCTATGATTTTGAGATCTTGTATTAGCCTAGTAGGGTACATATGGTAGCAGATGCTTTAGTAGGCACTTTTCCATCACTACTACAAAAATGGGCAATTCTGACGGATGAATATATGACACTAAAGGCATACTCCCGGCACAACAAAGTCTATATCTGTCAGGCAAATGTTGCAATGGCGGATATAATATCCTCCGCAAAACTGGCGTCGGGAAAGGGATTGGCCCGGCGGATAAGTCCCTTAATCCGCCGGAAGTAATTTTGAATTTAAAAAAATATATATCCGCCAGCATAACATAGTGGCAGATATAAATGACATAACAATTTTATTTGTGGCACTTACATTTGACAGAGTAATTGATTGGGCGACACATACATGTTGGCTACAAATTATTAAACGTCGGGACTACAGAATAGGCGACACATAAATACACCGGCTACAAATTGTTAAACGCCGGGACTTCAGAACGGACGACACATAAATAATACGCTGGATACAGATTTATAAACGTCGGGACTCCAGAATGGGTGACACTTGTATTCGCCATGAATGAATTTATAACCGTTAGAAATTCAGATTAGGCGACACCTATATCCACTTGTAATTTAATATTATTCGTCAGACATTAATATTATCTGCAACGAATGAGTTCATAACCGCCATGAAATTTAATATAGTATGCTTGGAATGAGTTTATAAAAGCCATGAAATTTTGCTCGTTATCCACCAAGACTTTAATATTATCCACCAATAGGTTTTGTAAACATTTAAAAAAATTTTGCAACTAATCTCAAAATAATATTAATATAAAACAAAATGTCATATATTTGACGTCCCAAATATGTGTCATACATCTTCGCCATGAACAAAAAAACACATCGTACATCCGCCAGTAAAGATACGTAGACAGTCCAATCATCTACCTGAATTTGAACTCGAATGTGTTTCTGATCCTCCAGATGTTCTAATAAGCCTAACTATATCTGCATCAGACATATTACCAGAAAGCAGTCCGCTGAATCCACCTAATGGAACACCGTTAGAATGATGAGACTTATCAGAAGAATGTTGTGAGGGTGGCACGAAAGACATATGTCCAATAGGATGCATCAGATTCATAGGATAATGAGGTTTAAATGGTTGACTTTGTCCTGACTAGTGTGATGGTTGACTTTGTCCTGACTAATACATTGTATCAACTCTTACAATGAATTGTAGGATCCTTAATTTCCCATCCTAATTAAGAAACAAACATTGGAATGTCAAGTAGTAATAAAACATTAAGTAATAGCCAATGGTGTTATGGTCAAGTGGTTAGGGGCTGTGTGGGTTTATCCCTCACGTCCTAAGTTCGAGACCCGCCGGTGGCATGGTTACTTTCTTATGGTGTTGACCTATAGGTCGCACCTTGTTGATAGGTTATGGGATCCTATAAAAACCCAGCTCGCTTTCAAAAAAAAAACATTATAAGTAATAATCTCTAACGTTGATCAGCAAAATCGGCAAGGTAAAGGTAGAGCACGACAAGGCAAGGTTAAAGCAAAGCAAGACCACATACAACAAAGGCAAGGATAACAGTAGAAGCGCGATCCTAAGATTATTGGGAGAACAATGTGACCGGGAATGTCTGTTGTTCGTGGCCTCAATTATTGGGAGAACAATGTGATTTTTGGGCAGTATGGCACACACTGTATTTGGATTTCTAAATTTAAGGCAGTGTTTGTTTGAAAGTGACACTATGAGGAAACGCAAATTTTAATTTTTGAAATTTCATGGATCTTGGAAGAATCAATTCTGCTGATACACTTGCATCTCCTGAGTGATAATCATGTTACTAAGTAGGTAACACTTACTGCTGAGTGATTTCCACTTGTAGTAGGATTCCAATCTGCTTAATACAAATTTTAAAATTAATATAAAACAAAACATAGATAGTTTCTATGTTCCAAGTTTTTATATTTCTTTTGGGATTCTTTGCATAAAAAAAATTAAATAAATAAAAAACACCATTTGAAACAAAACAATTCTAGGACTTGATTCAAGGTAGATGCCTAGAGCATAAGTCCAGGTAGTAGAAATCACTGAGATTAAAAATGTAATACCACCAATAAGGAGCTTCAACGGCAAAGACATGAAGCAATCTTCTAGGTTAAAGGCTGATAAGTGAGCAGAGAGAACAGCTCCTAGACTTATTAGGGATGTGAACAATGCAACTGATAGGAACAAGTATGGAATGAAGTATTTTCTGTGGAGAAATATAGGATAGCCTGTGTTTTGATCAAGACTACCGGGTACAAATGAACATCATCAACTTGCCACTTCCTCTTATAAACCTAGACCATGACAACTGAGTGAATGTTTAAGTGCATATACCACACTACGAATGAATGGGTATGAGATATTAATAAACATGAGTACAAACAATAAGTTCACACTCCAAATGCCAGCATGCCCAACACCATTTGAAGCACATCGGTTCTAGGACTCGATTCAAGGTAGATGCCTAGAGCATAAGTCCAGATGATAGAAATCACTGAGTTTACAAATGTAATACCTACTATAAGGAGAATAATTGGGAGAATAATGCTTTAAAAATAATGCCACTGATAATGCATCCTACCTAGAACATGTTTCTGTGTGTAAGTGTGTTGTTCTCAACTCATTATAACCATACATCTACATACACCCTGTTGACCCAATTAACAACAAAAAGGGTTCATGTGTCAACTGGGTTTCAAGAACAGTTTGGTGAAATGGATTGATAATGAATCATAGCTAGTATGGTAACTAGTTCCCCTACCACCATAATTGTTTCAAGCCAAGCAAATATTTCATTCAAATGGTAATCTAGCATCCATTAAATCTATTTTGCTTTGAAACTAGTTACTAAAATTCAATTAACAACATTATAATGAGTTTAATTTACCTGCCATTCGAGTAAATCCCAATAATCTACCATCTTGCTCCATTGATCAGGATCAAAATTTTGAGGACATATCCTAAGCTGCAACAAAGAAAAAGAAAGCTAAGTCAATATCTGATAAAACTCAAGAGTTTTATGTTTTGCAGACATTCTGAAATCAGCTGGACATTCAAGAGTTTTTTATTATTCAGAATAACAATCGCCACCAACATATCACTAAATGCCTAAACATTAACTTAAAATATTATTGATCTATACATGTATACAATCAACCTACCACAGACTTGTGTCTTAATTAATACATAACAAAGCAAAACAAGGCCAAAGCAACATAATTTCCAAATCAACAAAAAAGTGGTATTAGCTTATACTTGCAAACCAACTCCAATCAACCTACCACACACTTATGTCTGAATTAGAATATAACAAAGCAAAACAAAGCCAAAAACATTAACTGACCAAAAACAAGGGACTTTTCAAGCCAAAAACAGAGCACAACAATAACTGACCTGCAGTACAAACTGCAATCTTCTATACAACAGCACTCCAAGTTCTGTAATGACACACCCATATAAACATATATGTATATTCAAACATTTAATCAAAAAAATTATTCTTTCTTCAATTAAGCATTTAATCAAACAGTTGGTGTGCAAGTATGCTATCTCTTGAATACATTCTTCAGCATCAGTAGGGGTAAATATTACATATGTTTCAGGTGTAATTTTTCCATGGTGAAAACGTACAAATATTGGTAAGGGAATGCAAGTACTCACCAAAGTCTTCGGGCAGGAAATGTCATCGGCAGGAACCTTCGTCGACAGTGAACGTCGTCGGCAGGGAACATAGTTGGCAGTGATCGTCGTCCACAGGGAACGTCGGAAGGAGAATGGAAGAGAAGAGAAGCTTTGCTAGCCTATGACGTAAAGGAGGGGAAGGAAATGTCGAGTTGTTTTCTTTCTGATCGAGGAAATAGGGTTTTAAGTTTAACAAAAAAAAAAAAAAAAGGAAGCCTAAAATGGCTTAAGAAAAGTTAATACTATGGGCTTCCTCGGTTAAAGAGAGGACGTTAGGCTATTTGGGTTATTGTTGACCGTTTGACTAAGAGCGTTCATTTCCTTCCTGTTAGTGATCGTCAGAATTCTGAGAGGTTGGCCCAATCGTTTGTCAAAGAATTAGTCAGACTCCATGGAGCCCCATTATCTATTGTATCAGATAGAGACCCCTTGTTCACGGCTTATTTTTGGCAGAGGTTTTAGAAGGCTATGGGTACTAAGTCGAAAATTAGTAAAACCTATCATCCAAACCGATGGTCAATCAGAAAGGGTGAGCCAGATTTTGGAGGACATATTGAGAGCTTATGTTATAAATTTTAGAGGTAGTTGGGAAGATCATTTATCATTGGCTGAGTTTGCTTATAACAATAGTTATCAAGCTAATATCGGGATGACACTGTCTGAAGCGTTATAGGGGAGTCCTTGCATATTTTTGGTGTGTTGGGTAGAGGTTAGTGATACTACTATTGTAATATCCATTGATTTCATTTTTTTAAATATATTGTTTGGAGGGGGGTGTACTCAGAAAATCTGTGGGCGCACATAGCCACCCACACCTTAAGAGAGAGACTCCGCCCCGCCCCTTCTCTTCTTTCTTCTTCCTCTTTTTTTCTTTTTGCTTACAGAGCGTAAACTCTGTGGCATTTCTTCTTCACCCGCTTGTGTTTGGGTGAATCGAACGATTCCTTCGCGGAATCTCGTCCCTTGTTCTTCATTTCTTCTCCTCTTCATTCCCTCTACATCCTTTTTCGTTTTTTTGCCAAAAAAAAAACCAAATTTCAAATTTGAGGGAGCTTGACGATGTTGGTTTTGACTGATCGGATAGCGTAGCTCCAATAAGCTCTTTCAGGGGCATTTGTGGAGTCATTTGGAACCTGTAAACCCCACATGCAAGGGTGATTTCAGGGTTGGCCAAAATTTCTAAAAAAATCAGTGTGCATGTCCGTTAAGAAGGTTCTTCGGCGTGAATCAAAGCTTTGGCGCGTGGGTGAGCTGCAAATTCGTAATTTCAGTTGTTCTTGGTAGGGCTGAACAAAAAACCGATCAAACCAATCAAACCGACCGAACCGATCAAAACCGAACCAATCGGTTCGGTTTAAATTCGGTTCGGATCGGTTTCGATTTAAAAAAATGCAAAACCGAAGTGGTCGGTTCGGTTTTCGGTTTCTATGTGATTTAAACCGACCAAACCGAACCGAACCGAATATTTAAATATAATATATTATTTATATATAAAAATAAAATATATTTTATTTATAAATAATATAATATGTTTAAATATTCGGTTCGGTTCGGTTTTATTTCGGTTTTGGTTCGATTTTAGTCGGTTCGGTTCGGTTACGGTTTGCATAAATTGGAATCGGTTCGGTTTTCGGATCGGTTTTGTTAATGGTCGGTTCGGTTTCGGTTTGAAAATTTTAAAACCGATATAAGTCGGTTCGGTTCACGGTTTAGGTGAAAAACCCAACCGACGGTTCGATTTTCAGCCCTAGTTCTTGGACTTATTTTCAGCCTGTTGTGTTGTTCGAAGGCGATCAGATCGGAGTAGGGTGAGTTTTTGTGAGTTTTTACCGAATTTTGGGTGTTTGCCTAATTTAATTTGCCAGTAAGTTTTTCTTTCAGTCACGCGCCTGTTGTTATTTATTTTATTTTCCAATTTTTGGCTAGTTTGCTCACTTTTGAGTCCGCCTTGCAGTTTTTAAAAAAATTTTATTGGTTATGCATTCGCTGTTTTGTGAGTTGGGAGCTTTCACCAGTAGGATTTGGGTTCTGAAAACCCATTCTGCTCAGGTGAGTGTAATTATAATATTTAACTTGAGAAATATTTATTTTAAATCTTGAATTTAATTTTTACATTATGTCGTCGATTGTGTATAATTGAATACAAATTCGAAATTCGGGGATTTTGGAGTTTGATTGTTGTGTTGGTTCTATTGTGAATGAATTTATGTAATGGGTTTTCTGAAAACATGATATACAAGAATGAAATAGAATAGTGGTTGAATTTGGGTGTGATTAGGCTTTGGTGTAATGACATTACTGGGTTTGCATGTTGCATTTTACCATAGATTGCCGAGTCTTGAACATGTATGATAATTCGACTCAAATGAATTTATTGTGGTGAATTGGGTCATGTTGGGACCCTAGCGTAGTCGTGGATTTATTAAAATTGCCCAACTGATTATGGTTACACGTCTGTTACATTTGATTCTGTATAGACTCGTAGTATGTGCATGTTGTATAGACTCGTAGTATGCTTAGGGGCTTACTCGCATCGTGAGTTTGATGGTGTTTGATATGACTCGCACCAGATATTGAGGACGCTATTGCATGTGGCAAGTTTGCTGAGGTGCGATGAGCTCCCGCACGCACTTGCCACTAGAGAGTGCAATAGGACGGGTTTCGGAGGACGTGCTTTGGAGATTACTCGTTTTCCTTCCCAGCACGCTTGAGTTGGATTTGTATTAGGTTGGTCGTGTTAGGCCATTCGTTAGATATGTTTCAGTTTGTATCCTAACAGATGACACCCCATTGAGATACAAACCACCCGAAGTGGTACTGGTGCACGTTGTGGGTGTGTATGGGTGAGACACATTCATAGGGTATGCGGATACCTACGATATGAGACACTTATACTGAATTTTTTTATGGTTTCGACTTGATTGCTATACCTAGGAGACTATGAAGAATTATGATATTGTCTTTGTTTTTATCGCTTGATATTTACCATATTTGAATCACTTGTAATGACTGGCATATCTCGTAAATTTGTAGTTATGGTTGAATTAGAAATGCTTGTGTTGGTGCCTAATCTTAGAAATATTATCCTTAGAGACACGGTGTGATTTAGACTTTAGAACCTGTATAGGGACAACTTTTCTATTTTATGGATCATGCATCTAGGATTACTCACTTATTCATTATTGTGTGGCATGAATTTTCATTGTATATTATTTTGTTATTTGTATTTAGTTCGCTCGCACCAACTAGTTTGTGTTTTGCTGACCCCGCAAGGGGTGTGCTTCTATTCGAGTGCAGGCAGTGTTGGCGTTCCTGCTGATTGTGGCGCTTAGGCCTAGTTTCCAACTGTAGGCTTATTTTGTATTGTTTGATCATATCCACTCAGTGCGGGTATGTTTTGCTTCCTTTGTATTATCTTGTTAAATACTAGATGTTTGTATATATTTTTTTTGTCGCTATGACTCTGGCGGGGTGAATCGTATACTCTTATTTTGTTCAAATTTTATCGTAGTTGTTTATTTCTGTTTGATTCTCGTTTCAATAATGGATTAAAGTATGATGTTCGGGTTGGTTACGATCCACCTGTATTACGGATTAGTTCATGCATCGGCACGCTGCGGTTCCCGTGGCAGTTTGGGGCGTGACAACTATCATCAGGATAGACATAGTTTGAGAGACCACGGAGAAGGTGGAATTTACTAGGGACTATTTGAAGACAACGCATAGTCGACATAAAAGTTATTCGAATAGGAGGCGTAAAGATCTAGAGTTTGCAATTGGTGATAGAGTCTTGTAAAAGTTCCTCAATGCGAGGAGTTTTTCAATTTAGGGGTTGTGTCAAACTTGCTCCACCGTATGTTGGTTCTTATGAAGATACAGAAAGACTAGGCCCAGTGGCCTATCGATTGGCTCTACCATCGAATGTGTGGGTCTTTCACGATGTCTTTCATGTCTCGATGTTGTGGAAATGTTTGGCATACCCGACTTCTATTGTACAACCTTTTCAAGTAGAGGTAACGAAAGATTTGATGTATCCAGTAAGACCTGTAGCTATTTTAGATCGTGAGGTTCTACAATTGCAAAACTAGGCAGTGAGGTTGGTCAAAGTTTAATGGAGTGCTCAAGAAGGTGATGTTACTTTCGAGCTTAAAAATAAGATGCGAGGTTCTACCCAGAGCTCTTATCTTAGGCAATCTCGATGATGAAATTTCTTTTGAGATGTGTATGATGTAGCACACGTAAATTTTACCTTAGCTAGTTTGCTTAATTTTGGAGCTATTGGATTAATTTCGGTAGTGTTAATTTTATTGGTAGTTAAATAATATATTTTTTTAATTATTTCTGGAATTTTTGCTTTTAAAAGGTAGTGCCCCCAGATTTTTAGTTGGGGCAGATAGCCTCCCATGTTATATAAGGGGAGAGGCTCCCTTTTTTCTTCCATCTTCTCATTTTCCTTCTCCCGTGCATCCTTTTATTCTTTTGCAGTGACCAAACCGAGCTCTACAACAACTCCCACCGACTCTAACACCCTCATTTCTCTTCCTTTCCCATTCCTCTAACTTCTCTTTGCACCCCGCCTGAGAACATACATGCCAGTAGTGGTATCGGTGTGTGTATAGAGAGGTATGTCAGGGTGAGACATGTTCGACACGGAGGTGCGATTGTGGGAAAATGTATTTGTTTGAGCTTGCATCTCATGTGCATATTTACATTCTAATTGAGTAGTCAACTAAATAGTTCTGGTGCATTGTTAATTTATTATTATATTTTATTTGTCTTAGTTGATATTAAGCATTTTATTTGAGATAGATGTTTTGGTTATCTTTATACCAATTAGTGCTGACACGTTTGCTTGTTTGTGGCAAATGGTTGTACCCATATCCGAGGTGTAGGTGGTGTTGCTATTGGTGGCAATGTTGCATGAGGCGCGGAGTGATTAAGTAGTCGTCTCCGGGTTATACAACTAAGAGGTAGGATTCATTTTCAGATCTGGAATTTTGAGTCTTGCAAGTCTTTGCAACTTGGTGGCTTTTGAAGAATTAAGGTAATCCCCTAGATGTTTATATCCATGGGCGAACCTACTAAGGGGCGAGGGGGCAGCTGCCCCCCTCAACTTTTAAAATATTTTTAGTATATATATTTTAGTCTTAAAAAATTGATTATATAATGTAGAATACAATATGTTAATTGTTTATGAGAGCATTCAAACATGTCTTAGTTGATGTAGTGGATGGAGGTTTATCATTTTTGGTAAAAGACCTGAGTTCGATACTCTTCGAGTGCATTTTTTATTTTATTTTCAATGCAATTTTATTAGTAATTGCAAACATTAAAAAATGTTTAGTTTAATAAAAATTTATTAACATTAAATAAACGAATTGTTTTTCACAAGTGATATCAAACCCCTAACAAAAAAATATTTAAAATTAATATCTAAAATAATAACGATAGAATTCAATGAAAATATATATCATTAGCCAACTCGTATAAAATTTGAACCTCATATAAACTATTTTTTCTTTGAAATTGTATTATGATCATATTAGATTTGCAAATTTCAAATTTTTTTTTAGTTTCACCTAGAACTTATCCTAATTATTTTGTGATTCTCAATTCTAGACAACCAGACTTTATAGTTACTTTTTGGTCAGGTTTTAAGTTTTTTACATTTTTATCCCTTCTATAGATAATGTTTGTGGTTGTATTTTAAAGAAAATGGGTAAAAGTGTAAAAATGCTCTAGCCTGGCTAAAAAATGGCTTTAAAGTTATTACCTAGACAAACTCTTTTGTGATATTAGTTATATATTATAGTTATTATGTTTGTTTGCTCTTTGCTAAGGTTATCAATAGTGACATTTTTTTGGCTTAAAATGGACTACACTTGCATCCAATTTGATATATGCATTGTATTTTTTATAGTTGAATTTTTTTTATTAATTACTAGCTTCGGTAAAAAAAATTGGCTTTACCATTGATAGTTACTATTATCAACTAATAAGTATTTTCCATTTCGCACCCCCCCCCCCCGACTAAAATCCTGAGTCCGCCCCTGTTTATATCACATTGTACATAGTGACTTTAGTTTTAACTTATTGTGTCGTGTGCTAACAAGGGTAACCATTGTCAAATAATGTAAGTGGATTATAAGTGTAGATTAGAAGAAAAAGAATTTTTGGGTTTTGGAGTCACGACTTGATTTTCGAGGCATTTAGGTGTCTTGGGAGTCGGGCCTTGACAAATCCAGTAAGTATGAAACCCCAAAATTAAGTGTTTTTCAATGAACTTGTGCCTAAAGAAGTGCATCATAAAAATGGATTCTGGTTTCTTAGCAAGTAACATCCAATATATCAAAATACAGACACAACAAAAGTCTCTACTGGGAACATTCGAGGCAAAACCTAACCTACAATATCAAAATACTTGTCCTTGTTGGGTGAAGTCAATACCCGAACCTATAACCCTTCAATATGTACGTGAAATCAGAATAAGGTCTTCTCATCTTCTTCCTTAATAAATAGTAAGTCATCCAAGGTGCGTTCTTGACTTCCTCCCGTATTTCTTTTAGGACCAAAAACTTGCTCTTCTTTTTCATTCTTCCAATCTGAAAGGCAAAAACAAAGATAACACTCCTGCAACTAAAAACATTTTTTTTTTAAATTCAACGTATAACATTGTTTTCTTGTGGGTTTGCATACTAAGTTACATACCTTTAGTTATGGAATCCTTATCTATGCATTGTTGTGTGTGACAGCAGCCTTAATCCTTTCCACAGTGCAAGCAATCAAGTTGTTAACCGTTGCCACAGAACCAAGTGAGAGTTTAGCTGTTGGAACTGAATCAACTAATATCTGGAATGCAACAGTCAGGAGAGATCCACCACCTCCAACCTCGGGTGCCCCAGCTCCTAGACGTTGTTGCCTGTCTGGCAGTATTGCAAATCCTGAAGGAAGAAGCGCAACATAGTCTGGGTCTCCTCCATTCAGGACAAGGTTCATTGCAGCAGCATCAACAGGCGCATACACTACTAAGGATCCAGTTAAATCGGTGCAGCTCTCTTGTATTATTAGCATGTTGCTCTGATTAGTATTGGCACTCTATATTCAATAACAAATGAATTAGTCTGATTCTCAAGAACATTATACTTGAAATAGAACGTGGTTAACATAGAGACAACTTACATTCACTCGTAATAGAGAGACACAGTTTCCAGGATCATGACCGTTGGCAATATGTGCCATCTCTTGAACAAGACCACCATTAGAAAGGATATCCCACTGACATTGTAGAAAATATGGAAGAGACAGTCAGAAACTAGCTTGCCAGTATATTAGAAAAACTAATTGTTCAAACTAATTGTAGAAAAGGATATCCCGCTGTAATTTTAGTGGAAATTTATAATGCGATTTAGACGTAAAGACACATATAATATAAGAACATTGCAATTTGGTAGCATTAATATTGACATCCTGCACAAACATAGCGGCCTATTAAGCCATGAATAACATAAGGCAATTGGCCCATCATATTGTATGCATGTGAGAAATACTCAGTACATATCTACATATGCAAACCACCCACGAAAGGAAAGAGAAATCAAAGTTTTGCAAGGTTAGAGAAAATCAGAGTTTCTGGGAGATGAGGTTAATCATGTTCTTTGAAGACAGGAGTATGCATATGGATGGCTCAATCCTTGTTGGGCAGTGACGGAGCCAAGATTTTCGTTGAATGGGGGCAAAGTGATGAGTCATATTTAACTAATGATAATATAATAATTAAGTACTTTAATATAATTTTTGTTAAATTTTGAACGATACATAAATAACTATACAAAACACCAATTGCTAAACAAAACTTCATCTAATCCATGGGTGAGGAAAATTGATCTAACAATCTACTTTGTAGGTGCACAAGAGATAAATATATAGAGGACAGCGGCACACTTGTCTTTCAAATATATATAAAAAGGCGAGAACTCGACATCGTGCAATTCTATTGATTTGGTCAATTCATTTGGTGTATAAAGTTAAGGGCAAAAAATACTAATGGGTCATTTCTCCAAAGTAATCCTATGAATAAAATACTAAACTAGATCTTGATATACAAATTCATCTCGAGAAAATACTTTAAAAATATTATTCTTCTTCAAAGCAGAAAAAAGAGGTTGGAGCGTTGGTGGGAAAGGAAAATAAATCAAACAAAGAGAGAATGAGAGGCAAAGAAGTGGAGGCAGAGCGGTTGTTGTTCTCGTAGTAAACATTTTTTTTTTACCCATAACCCTCCCCATCTCATGCCGCCGGCCGAGTTCGAACCCGTGACGTGTGATTCCATACGCTATACCTCTACTAACTCAGCTAGTACACTTTTACCAGTAAACAAATAGAGGGTAAAGAAATGAAGAAAGGGAGGAACGGGGTTGTCAGCGTCATTGAGAATAATGGAATAGAAGAAGGGGTGGGGCCAGATGGCGTCGTCGATTGCAAGTTAGACAAATTGAGTTTTTTTTCTAAACTCAGTGGGGGCACTTACCCCCACTTGACCCTACGTAAGTGCCCCCACTTGACCCCACGTAAATCCGTCCCTGTTGTTGGGGTTTCCATTAATTAATAGCAAATGATTTTTTTGTGGTAAATGGGGCAAAGTTATCTTATGGGCAAGGGCGGAGCCAGAGTTCTAATAGAAGGGGGCAACTCATTCTTATAGGGTTAAGTGGACTAATGGATCCACCATTTAAGGAAGTGTTGGGGTCAAAGTGGAGTAATGCATGATTTTTAAGGGAGGCAATTAATACTATTAACTAAGTAGACCCCATTATTCATAGGTAAATTAATAAAATTTTCAAATTTAAGAGGGGGCAATCTTAAGTCTAGGGTGCCAATCTTTGGGAGATGTAGGTTTACCCTATTTTGATTTTTATTTAAAAAATATTTTTCAAAAAATTAGGTTGTTTACCCTTTTTATTTATTTTATACTAACTTGTTATCCTCTATGTTCTAAAATTTGAGGTTGGGATTTTTAGAAATAAAGAAAATTCTCGTTCCTTCATGAATAAGAATTTGAGATTTTCAATTGCTAACACAATACTTTTTTATATAATTAAAATGATACCTGATTTCGAGAGTTCTCATTTCGAAGGAAATCAAAAAGTCTTTTTGGTGAGACTGGAAGCCAGAAGGATGTGGCTGCACTTAACACAATTCCAGGAGGCCTACCAGGATCATCGATACTCTTTCTGGTCATGACCCTTACATCATCATCTCCAGTTCCAGATAGTGTAGTCCACGTATGAGCTGTAGAAGCACTTACACCAGAACAAAAGCTTATAACCATTCTCTCAGCTAGCTTCAACATGCTCTTTCTCCCTTCGATACTAGTTAGCACTGTTAAATAACAAGAAAAGCTTCTTGATCATTAAAATACTATCTTGCAGATTTCAGGTAAACTTAGAACAGTGACGACAAGACAACAAAAATGGTTCTATTATTACCAATGTCTCCTGGAGGAATGTTGCTAGCCATTACACTTGCAAGTCGTTCACATTGCCGATCCAAAGTTGAGATCCATCTCTTTGCACCAAAAGCTAGGCCAGAATCCACCATTGTCTTGTATAAGTTATGAATGACTTTGTCTTCAACTTCAACATGTTCCACCCATGTAACCTACAAAACACAAAATAAAATAAATTACAACACCAATGTAACAGAAAAACTTACTGCCTAATTAACAAATTGAGTAAGTTTGATCACCTTTGAGTACCCATTAGGCATTTCTTGAATCAAACAGCCTGACGGCCTTCTTCTGCATCTCATCATTGGTACCGGGCGTAAATGGTCCAAAGAGACATCCACAACTGCCCATGTCCCCTCCGCATGCTGTTTACAGTACCTTACGAAGAAAACTTCACGAGTTGGCACAAGAGGTGAGAGGACATGGAACTCCGCCGTCATCTTAAAGACAAATCATTTGAAAATATAAGTACTCTTCATTTAGTAGATTACAAATGATCCAATAAACAAAAGCTAAATACAAATAAGTTACCACTTGCAAAGCACCATTATAGTTTCCAGCCACGCCTGTTGAGAAGACTTCAAGTGTTGTAGCCCTGGAGACGATCCCAGAGAATATATTTGACCATTGGCTCTGAATATCAAGACAATGTGTCAATTATCAAAGTCCTTCCGCAACAATAAATTTGAACCTCAAAAAAAAAAATTTATATATATATATATATATATATATACATTTGTTCATGATTGAATGCAGCATACCACTTCCATTAGGATCTCCACAAGATTAATATGGTTCATGATAACAAGAGTTGTTTCCCTAGATGCTTCAGATTTCCAGTCAACAGGTTTTTCCCCGATACCTCTAGGGAATGTTTGCAAGTAGTCATCTATGCTAAGAACCTCAGTAGAATCATCTGGGCCTGGTAACCACAAGGGTTCCCCAACTTGAGCCATTCTAACCAACTCTTCCATCGCTGCAACGGCAAGTTCAACAATCATTGGTTTATCAGACTCGTTAGTTCCATAAATTGTCCTATGGAGGTCGACATCTCCTCCAAACATATCCCCAACGCCTCCTGGCTGCATTCCAATGCTGCTGACAACACGGTCAAGCGAACGAGGAGGTATCTCAGGAGGATAAGAAGCAATAGGCTTTCCGACATACTTTGCAGCTATTCCCGAAATCCTATCAATCTGTTACAGAAATGGAAAATTCAATTCAAGTTATCATCAATAGAAACTCTTGACAAACTTCGGGACATGAAAATTTTATCCCCCGACAATATCTATTTACCCACCTCTTCTCTTAATCTGGCATTTTCAATCCGCAAATTATGTTCATCAAATGACATCTCTCCAATAGTAGTTGGACCACCACAGTTGGGACATGATGAATTATTGATGGCTTCCTTGTATCTCATATTCTCCAAACGAAGCTTTTCGTTCTCAGATCTTAGCTGGGTATTCTCAATGCGCTCGTGTTGGTTCTACAAAAATGCTTTACACTCTTAGTTAACATAACAATTTTACTTTAACAATAATGAACACAAATTACAAACTTACCTTCACTTGGGTACGCTTGTTTTGGAACCAAAACTTCACTTGCAAAGGTTCTAACCCTAACTCCCGAGCTAGCTCCTTCCTTTGCTTGTCATCAGGGTGAGGACACTCCTTGAAAAACCTACAAGAAGTCCAAAAACTTTAGATTCAAAATGCTACTACAAGATAATATGGCAGAGTGTTATGATTTTGAAGGATCTTACCCTTCCATTTCTTGTATTTGATGCTGAGTATGACGATTGTAACGCTTCTTTCTCTTGCGTTCATTCGGATCTTGCTCCTCTCCAGAACCGCCTTCGAAGTTCTCACTGCCGGATTTGTTGCTATCAAACTCATCATCTCTAGTCTTCACAATATGATCAGTTTCAGAGGCATTCTCATGATTAATTATCTCCAGTAAGTTGCCTTGATCTTCAAACATGTTTCGCTGAAACATTTACACAGATCTTTAAGATCTTGCACCTACCCTTGTAAATTTTGCAAAACTCAAACAAAAAAAAAACTCTCTTCCACTTTGGAGAACAAGTTTCAAAATTTTCCTAGAAACCCCATGTAAGTAAAATGAGTAACTTTTTCTTCTCTCTTATAAAAAACCCAACCCCTTTTTCTTTTCTTTTTTATAGAGAAAGAAAAGCCAATTTTGAAAACCCTATTCTGTATGTTTTTCTCTCTCTTCTGTACAAGTTGACTCATACGCGTTTCTCAAATATCGAGAAGGATTTGGCTTGCAAAGAAGCTTAATAATCCCTTTTTTCTTTAAACAATCAAGTTTTATAAACAAAGATGGAAGAACACTTAAGAAAAATAGTACATTAGTAGGTATTTATGAAGAGTTAAACAAATAATAATACCCCTTTTGAGGTCCCTAATAGTTACATTAAGTGCTTTGACAAAGAAGAGATTAAAATTGATACAAAACATGATAATGTTGAAAGAAGAAAAAAAAAAATTCAAGGAAGAGAGATGATGGTGGAACAAGAGTTCGAAAGGCGCTGACCTGACTAAGAGACAGTGATGAGGACCCAAATTCAACCACCCTTCCATTGTTGTTTCCGATCATGGGGGGCATATTTCTTGCTGGAATCATCATTCCAGAAGGCATCCTTCACCTCACCCACCACAAACCCTAAAAAAATACCAAAAACTACAACTTTTCTTTCTACTTTTTTTTTTATTACACCCCTTTAGATTCTCTGATTTTTGTGACTTTCAAATGAAGTTGTAGAGATTATGACTTTCAAGTGAAGTTAGCCTTTCTCTTAACCCTATCAATGGCTATCTTACGTGCCAAGAATGAGAAATACTACTAATAGCATCCACTCACACTTTTCTCTCTTTCTTCACCTCTTACAAATCTGCATAAAATTTACTACAAAATAGCAAAGTTAGAAAATGAAGATTAAAGGTCAAAGAGAGATGAAAGAGGAAACAAAGCTTAGTTACAAAAACACTTGTAAGAAATGTTGAGTGCAACTATACATCAACAAAAGTGTAAGTAAGAGAGAAACCTGGTTGTTTGATGAAGAGTAGAAGACTCCTTTGTAAGAGAATGATCAGATCTATAGTTATGTAGTGAGAAAACAACTGTTTTAAGGTATCAAGTGGTTTTGAGTCATTTTGTAGAGAATTTTTGCAAGGTTAGAGTGTAAGAGATGAAGAAGCTATAGAGAAGCCATGAGAGGTGAGAAACAGCTAAGGAGATAAGGGAAGAAGAAGATGAACAGGTGAAGGAAACTTGGATGGTGAGAGGAGAGGAGTAATTGCAGAGCGAATTGAGAAGGTGAATGGCATTTATGAAGAAAGGTGTAACTGCAAGGGAGAGAGAGAGAGAGTGAGTGATATAGATTAATAATGAAGGGAATAAGAGAGTGTCTCATGTATTTATTTTTCCAACCCAAGGTGTGTCGTGAAACGAATGACGGCTACCAAACAACACTTCATTTTTCAATTTCTTCATTTCACTACCCTTCTTGTATGTTCAAAAAATGAAGATGAGTGTTCATGTAGAATACAATATGATAGATGTTTATGAAAATATTTAAACTGATATTTGTTGGTGTAGTGATTGAAGATTTATCACTTTTAGTAAAAGACCTGAGTTCAATACTCTTCGAATGCATTTTTTATAATTTTATTAGTAATTGCAAACATTAAAAATGTTTAGTTTAATAAAAATTTATTTATAATTTCATTAGTAATTGCAAACATTAAAAATGTTTAGTTTAATAAAAATTTATTAACATTAAAGAAATGAATTGTTTTTCACAAGTGATATTAAACTCCTAACAAAAAATATTTAAAATTAATATTTAAAATAATAACGATAGAATTCAATGAAAATATATACCATTAGCCAAATCGGATAAAATTTGAGCCTCATATAAACTATTTTTTCTTTTAAATTGTATTATGATTATATTAGATTCGCAAATTTCAAATTTTTTTTAGCTTCACGTAGAACTTATCCTAATTATTTTGTGATTCTAAATTCTAAACAATCAGACTTTATAGCCACTTTTTGGTCAGGTTTTAAGTTTTTTATATTTCGATCCCTTCTATAGATAATGTTTGTGGTTGTATTTTAAAGAGAATGGGTAAAGGTGTAAAGTTTTCTAGCCTGGCTAAAAAATGGCTTTAAAGTCTGGCTTCATAGACAAACTCTTTTGTGATATTAGTTATATATTCTAGTTATTATGTTTGTTTGTTCTTTGCTAAGGTTATCAATATTGACCTTATTTTGGCTTAAAATTGACTACACTTGGATCCAATTTGATAAATACATTGTATTTTTTATAGTTGAATTTTTTTATTATTAATTACTAGCTTCGGTAAAAAAAATTGTCTTTACCATTGATAACTACTATTATCAACTAATAAGTATTTTCAATTTCACCCCCCTCGACTAAAATCCTGAGTCCGCCCCTGCATGTAGGATCATCTAATTTGTAAAATCAATTTTTTTTTTCATTTTATTCTCTCAATTTGATTTTCAAATATATTGAATTCACAAAATTATAATAACTACAATAAAATTATAATAATTTGAGAAAGTTTAACAAGTCAACATGATCTTGAAACCTAGACCCTAAGTTTGGCAAGTTTGGAACCCAAAGTCGAAGCTTATAATAATGGACTTATGCATACACTCTAAGTTGGACATGGGACCTAAAGTCCATGCTGGTACTAATTTGCATTTGTGAGTTCCAAACCTAAAACATCTCATCACAGATACGAGATATTTGATCAACTGAGCTATTATTGGTTGACCATTTTCAAAATAATAGCTAAACCCGTACAGCTCTAGCTAGATAAGCATGAGATATCCAATCATACCATAAAGTTCGACCAATAACTATATCAGTTTGAATATCGATCCTCGTGAATATGAATTTGTAAGAGGAATAAACGATATCAGACGAACCTTATCGATCAAATTTTACAAGTATGACCCTCATATCGAATTGAACCAAATCGTGCCAACCCCTACTAGATAGCCTCCACGTATGGACACTAGCTGCTTAGATCAAATCTTTGTCATATAGTTAAAAGGGTTTTTATTTTTCGAAAATTAATTATATCGACTTTATCTATGTTATAAGGAAATTTAGAGTTTTATCTCCCATAATTTGTACCAGACATGTTTTTAGGTCCTATATTTATAACGGGTACTTCAGTATGGGTTAAGTTAATAACCAAAGATTGAGTCAAAAGACCATATTGTCATTTGGATTGACATAGAATTGGCAGTCAAAGGGGTCGACATGGTCTTGAAACTTAGAAAATTTAAGGTGGACAAATATGAAAGTCTGATCCTTTTTCTTTCTTGTTGATAACCTTAATAGTTCTCATTTACAAAGCCTTGTACCAAAAACTTGACAGAGAGATTTTTTTGCTGAAAGATAAGGATATTTTACTATTCAAGGAACTCTTGACCATTCAACGCGATTGACTTCACGGTTTTCACTTAAATTGGGGCAATTTTTATCTGAGAACTGTATTGAAACCATTTCCATGAATCCGATTTCGAGGCCTCTCCTTCGGACTTGAATTCCCATGAGTAGTGGAAAAACAATCTTATAAAAAATCGATTTCATGTCAGTAAATAGACAACCAAACAGTAAAATCTACATAACAAGAAAATTAAATTTCATTTCCTAAAAGAAATGGCTAACCAAAAAGACCCTTTAGTCTAAACACCAAATGATTTACCACATAACTGGAAAAAATAATTACTTTGTTTTTTTTAACAAACACCATTACTTTTTAAAGGTTGGATATATCCAGGTTCCATAAAAATTCAGAAATTTCTAAACTACTGACCATCACTCAAATATTTATAAGTTAATATATGATTGGCAATGAAAAGGTACAATATCTATAATGCTTCTTAACTTCTTATTTGTTGATTTTTTTCAAAGCTTATTTAATTTAAGACCTCCATGTCCATTGAATTGATCACGAGCAATTATATCCCAAGCATTTTCCATAAAACTTTTGTTATACATATATCCTTAAAAAAAAAAAAAAATTGTAATTACTAACAAACAACCCTACTTATTTATTAGACACTTTTGTTATTAATTCGGAATACATATTAATTTGAGAATCTTCCTGAGGAACGTATTTAATATGATTTTTGCGAAGATTGTACTTATTAGAATTGACCACTTAAGATACTAGTAGACTTAGTTATGAAATTCATTATTCCTTCAAGCATATGGTATGCACACCCTTTATAAAAGCTAGCAAAATGGTCAATTTTACTTTGAATTGAGAACTACATTTAATTCCAAAAGCGAAAAAACTAACAAAAACGCATAATATCAATTGAAAGTAGAAATGAGTTATACGTAATTGTGCTTTTGAGTAAGACTTTTGATTTTATATTATTTTTAAGAGTAGTGTTTGTCAATTACTTATTGCGGTTTGTATCTTTGTATATTTAACATATATGGCTTACATATTGCCAAGCCGATATATTCTTCAATCCAATGGACAATTGAAGTAAACTTGAGCTTTATCGATATTATATTTTCCATCATTATGTGTCATTCACATTTTAATCATTGAAAGGAAATAAGTTGTTGCCAAATAATATCACTATTTCTGTTGAGGGACATCCCTAGTGGCTTACTATCTAAAGGACAACGTTACCTGCTAAAGAACATTGTCAATATAAATAAATAAATAAACTCTATCACATCTTTTCTCCTCTCCTCGTATCTTCCTTTTTTCTCATCTTCTTCTCCTCCCCTTCATCACCACCACTACCCCGCCATCGCCACCTCTCCTCATGCTCCTCCTCTTTCCACCACCACCCCACCACCTCTCATCCTCCTCCTTCACTCTTTTTCTTCTTCTTCAATCACTATCACCACCCGCCATCTCTCCTCCTAATAACCCCTTCTTTTTCTTCTTCTACTTATTTTCCTCCTCCTCCTCCTCCCGATCACCCTTTTTTTCTTCTCCATCAATCCCCACTCCTTTTTTTTCTTCTTATTGTTCTCCTTCAATTACCACCACCTTTCCTCCTCCTTCAGAGTAGTGTTGCTCCGATGAAAAGAAAAGAGAAGGTGAAGGTGAAGGTAGTAGTGTCATTCATCAAATCCAAAAAAAATAAAAAATTAAAGTGTTAGTGTCCTTCAACAAAATGCCGGTGGTGTTATTTAGCAACAGCCAAGGAAATATCACACTGGATCCATATTTGATGCTACCCTCTTTGTATGATAGTTTGGGGATCTAATTGGGTTTTACCCATTCAATTAGATCCGATATAAAGTGGGATCCAATCCAAGTGGAACCTGTTGAGTTTCTCACTAAAGGCCAACCTGTCTTTCTCAATCTATAAATTTTGATCATTAAATATCTGAGTCACCAGAGTTTGCATGGCAAAGCAATTGACTACGTTTCATGCGTCACTTGCAACCTAATAAATGGCATTTCCACTAAGTATGCATTTTCGTTACCTACACTTATCTCTATTTATGTCACCGAGCGTATCGGTGGGTTCCAGGCCAGCTATCTAGTCGACGAATATATCTTTTGTCTTTTGTTCTTTTGGGATTCATCAAATTCATCATCGTCCCGTTTCGCTCTGATTTAGAATGAGATGAGATTGAGATAGAGATTTTCCATCTAGCAATCAAGTTCCGTCTCGAATTTATTTATTTATTTAATATTTATTATTATTAATTTAATCAAACTATTATCTAAAGGAAAGTTTAAGATGTGTTAAGATTAAAACAAAACATCTGCTTTTGAAAATTACTTGTTTGATTTTGTACTATTTGTTTAGATGAAAATTTCAATTTGAATATTTTAGGTAAAATAGAATCTATAAAAATTTATGTTTTTTCACATTTCAGATTGATTATAGGATAATTATTCTTGTAGAAAATATAAGTCAATGATGGTTTGGATTAGTTTTCACTAAGAGTTATATAGTTAGAGATTTGGTAAATGAGTAATATTTTTCATTTTTGAACTTATATTAAGACAACTTGAGGCATTCCTAAAAATTTATATTTTGCATTAATATGCAAGACGGATCTATAAAGGGGTTCCTTCCATCTGCCATCATTTACTTGAAATTTTTAATTTCATTATAAGGTAGCATTCCACAAATTTTAAATAACATTTGATATTGTTATGATGAAACTTATATGTACATGTTTGACATTATTCATATGTGAGCAATGTGAGATGGAATTTTTTTGATATTCTTCTTGGAGGACTATTTAGTACATGTTCATAAATTTAACATTATTGGTGTGTGAGCAATGTGAGATGAAATTCTCATTGTTGCATTTCATCATCTAGCACTTTTATTCTGCTGAAAAATATTGTCAAACACCTTCATGCTCTTGTAAATAAGTGTTATGTGTATTGCTTTTTAACTTAATATCAATTTTATCTATAGCCCACATACTAAAAGTTCTCATGTTCCAAACTGACTCTACCGTAGAATCAAAATAAGGATGAGTTGACCACATATTTAAAAATTGGAAAGGCGACGTACCTAATCTTGCCTGAACAGACAATGAAGCCAAAATAGGATAATGGTTTGAGAAAGTACGATGAAAATGCTTCACCTTTGTATTCGGCATCTGCGACAGCCATTCATGCTTACTAGGACAGTATCAAACCTAGCCCATATGCAATTTCTCCATCTTTTATTGTTGCACCAGGTAAGTTTCAACCCAGAAAAAACTATGATCATGCATCCCACAGCTTTCAACGCAGTCAAAGAAATTAGCCATACTAGCCACCATTGGAATATCTCCTCCTATTTTTTCTTTGATAATAATGATGGTATTAAAATCCCCCCTACCATACAAGGTAAATCACATTGCAAGGAAAAATTCTCCATGTTCATCCAAAACTTTCGTTTCTTTTCAACTGAATATTTGGCATACACAAAAGATACCATGAATGAGCGAAATTAGAATTTGTTACCTTGTAGTGTATGATATGATCAGAAAAGTCCATTACAAAAACCCTCATATATCACCAGCCCAAAAAATCAAAATTTACCACCAACCCTTTCATTTGTTGTAAATCTTGTCATCGTATTTTATTCCCAACTTCTAAACACCTACTGCCCTCAATCATTGGTTCTGCAATCTTAAGAATTCTAATATTTAGTTCAACTACCATATTTTTTAGTTTGCATTGAGTAGCTCTATTCCCAACTTTCGGGCATTTCAAAACATGATGTTTCAATCATTATTGACCTAAGAGGAAGCAACAGTACGTCTGTTCAAACGATTCTCACCTGGGGGATCGCCATTCTAATATTTTTCTTTGTTTTATTACCATGTTCTTCCTCTAACTGCGTGCCAAGATCCGTGTCTCTAATCAATGTCGTATGAGGACCCACATCAGATTCTGACCCCACATCCTGACTCTTGTTGCTTATACTCTCAAAGTGTTTACATTCAGTTTCTTCTTATGCCTGCGTCCTTTCATTATTGTGTCATATTCCTTCTTCGTGATATCCCCCAACTCTGCACCATACCTAGGATTGATCACCTTAGAATCGTCCCTCTCCTTACCACCGGTTACCAATATCTTGCCATCCATTTGAATAAGAATCAGTCTCATCTTGCCTTCTATTTCCTTGCCTTTTAATTTCAAATGAGGCACCCCTGCTGTGATTTTCAAAGAGCTGCGAGGATCCCCTGCCACCGCCTCCTTTCCATTTGCCACCTGTTTTGTCAACGCTGTTTGAGCATCCTCAAACTCCTTATTTCGCCTCTCATCCTCATGAACTCCCTAAATAGCTTGCTCAATCCCAATATTGGTATAATCTGTAGCTAAGCAATCTTCTCTAAATTATGCAGCAACCCCATTTTAGCTTCTACTTCGACATCGACTTTTAGAGCCAATTCCCTTTCATTCACCTTATCTAGCAAAATTTCTTGTTCCTTGACTTCAGATGTTTTTTTTATCCACATTGCACTCAATTTCCATATCCGCCAAGATGCTTAAAGAACTCGCCACCTCCACTTTTCCATCGTTAGTATCAACTTGGGCAATCACTGATTTAGGAACCACCTTATCCTTTGTCAAATCTGTTTGGCTAGTTATTTTTTGCACCACTAACTCCCTCTTCCTCAATCCTGATCGACTAATTTTCTTCACTGGTCGATAAACCTTTTCCCCACCTGAAAAATTACATGTGGCTTCCCATTCTTTGGTGTCTCCCCTACTTTCGTTTCAAGCTTATTGTCTGTCATGTAGTCATAGCCTTTTTTTTCTAGCGCAACCCCATGCTTTTTTCGACAATTGATCTCATCATGACCAATAAGGGCGCAAAAATCACAGCATTTAAAGCCTGGAACAATCAAGTTCTGCCAAAAACCTTTGTTCCCTGCCCTGTCAATCCAAACTCGATTCGGTAAGGCCTCTGATAAATCCATTTCTACACATATCTGGGTTGCTCTTGGTCGAGTCAAACACCACGTATTATCATCCATAAGTAAATGTCCTCCAAACAATTCTCCTATAACTTTCAAGTTTTTAGGTTTCAAATTTTAAAAACATAACTTACCCCTTAAATAAAATCTACTCGAATCTTTTTTGGATACAATGATAATGGTTTAGCAAACTATATCGAACACTGCCACCAAGCTCAAGTTTTGATAGATATTGTTATGAACACAAGTTATAAAATGGTACTAGTACATAGTTGACTAAGATCGTTCAACTATCGTGCTCCTAGTCAATCGCATCAAGGTGGGTGTTGGAAAAATAATTTTCAAATATATTTGTAAACTTAACCTAGTTTAAAAAGAAGTGATTGGTGAAGTGTTTGAACTAAAAGATACTATGAAATGTTAAGCAAATGAGTTAAAACTAAGTGTGGAGATACATAGGGCTTTAGAGATCCCCATCATTGGTTGACGACTCTCTTAAGCTAATATCAAGTTTATGTTCTTCTAAATCTTAACTCATCTTTATGTAGGTTCTCACCTTACCAAAGGATAAAAATATGGCAATGGAATTCTCATGCTCAAACCAAATGAATAATAATTTCTAAGCCTTATAAGCATGATCTGATGCATCAAAGGAATCCATACTTAAATGTAACACCCAATATCTAATAAATTATGTATAAATATAGTGAAGACATCTTCAAATCTATTACTTTTAGAAATATAAAAGTAAAAGCAACAAATGTATCCATAATGATGAAAAACACAACTTTAATTAATTTGATTAGATAATAACTCTCAAATGCATAGATTACGTTAATCACAGCATAAGCCTAATAAACATGGAAGAAAATAAGTTGAGAAAATCTAATCGAGATCATCCTCTCATTGGGCTTACTTACACCCTAAGAAGGTGTTTAGCCACTCATGGTAAACCTTAGGTTTCTCATGGTGGTAGACATAAATAACATGATATTAAACCTTACAAATGAAACTATCAAGTCTCTACAACTTTTTCACAATTTGATAACACGTGGTTGATATTTGCATGGAATGAATGTGTCTTTGTTAAGTATAATTAGCAATGGCTAACAATTGACAGGTTGCTAGGCAGGTTGTTAGACAGAATTGAGAGGTTGTTAGTCAGGTTGTTAATACATTTGTTAGTCTATTTTGACAGCTAAACACTCATTTGAGTTGTCTATATAAGCATTGTACATTGTACATTTCTGATATGAAAAACAATAGAATTTTCTCATAAACTTACTTTAGAAGCTAACATGGTATCAAAGCTTTTCTTTTTCTCTTTTCTTCTTCTCCCTCATTTCAAGTCTTCTAAGTAGTATCAATGGCAGATTCAACATCCTCTAATGTTGCATCACTCACAAACTCTGCCATGACAGAGTCAGAACCAGTGATGTTTACTCATGCATTATCTATGAAATTGAATGAACACAACTACTTGTTGTGGAAACACCAAGTGTTAGCAACGATTAGATGGCATAAACTTCAGAAGTTCATTGAGAACACCTCACCTCTGTCAAGATTTCTCTCCATGGAAGATCAAACAAATAACAGTGTTAATCCTGAATTTCTCAACTGGGAACAACAAGACCAACTTTTGTTCTCATGGCTTTTTTCTTCCATGACTGAATCTCTGCTTACAAGGTTAGTAGGTTGTGAAACTTCTGCACACATTTGGAAGATTCTTGAAACTTTATTCAACTCTCAAACTGTTGCCAAGATCTCTCAGTTTATAACTCAACTACAAAACTTCAAGAAATGAGATCTTTCCATCAATGAATACATATTGAAACTTAAGTCTATCATTGATCAATTAGCATCAGTAGGGCATCAATTGTCTCCAAAAGATCATATCAATGCAATTTTTGATGGATTACCACAAGTATATGATACATTTGTAGTATCAGTGAGCTCTAGATCAGATGATTATAGTGTAGCAGATGTTGAGGCTTTCTTACTTGCTTAGGAATCCAGGATTGAAAGACATGCTAAAGAACTTGATGTATCGAGTTCAATCAATGTGGATCATACATCCTACAAACCCTCACCTAGATCCTTTATGTCGAATTCAAAAGGTTGGAGACCTCAGTCCAGAGCTTCATTCAATCCGAGAGGTTCAAGATCTGGTTCTGGGAGAGGATATAGGCCATCTGGATCTGGATCTGGTAGTCAATCAAATCGTCCTCAGTGTCAAATTTGTGGCAAAAGTGGACATCTTGCATTCAAATGCTATAATCAGTTTGATACTAATGTTTCAAACCCATGGAACTCCAATTCACAATCATCTTCTTCAGGCTTACCATCTCAACCAACTATGCCAACTCCACGTCATTTTTTTCAGCTTCATATAGTCAGTCCACTAATCCTGATTGGAAAGCACATTCACAGTCCCTGATGCAATCAAGTGGTGTTTCTACACCTTCTGATTGTAAATGGTATCCTAACTCAGGAGCTACAGATTATTGTACTCCATATACACAGAGTCTCATGTCATCTGTCCCTTATCATGGTGATGATAAACTGTTTGTTGGTGATGGTTCAGCTTTACAAATTGAGAACATTGGTCAATCTTTTCTTCAATCTTCTAATTCTTCAAAAGTTTTGCATCTTAAAAATGTTCTTCAGGTTCCTAAGTTAACTAAGAATCTGTTAAGTGTTTCTAGGTTTGCAAGGGATAATAATGTCTTCTTTGAGTTTCATCCTGATCTCTCTTTTGTCAATGATCAGGTCACACATCAAGTCCTCTTGGAAAGGAAGCTTAATAAATGACTCTATGTTTTTCCATCCATGTCGTTTGCTGAGTCAAAGCCCGAGTCTCTCATTGCAAAATCCATCAGCATTAATCCCAGTATTCCAGTTAATAGTCTTTCTCAGTTTCCCAGTCAATCTCAGCATTCCAAGTCAGTACTTCATCTCAGCATGCCAGTAATTTTCAGCAATCTCAGTCAGCATTCCTGCCAGCATTCACAGTATCCCACTCAATAAAGTTGCTTGTGTTTCGGTCAATAATACTACCTCAAGTGGTCAATTACCTTCTACAACCTCTATGTCTTCTTCTCCTTTATTTATTTGGCATGCAAGATTGGGCCATCGATCCATTATTCCCACTTGTGCAGAAATTTTTTACCAAATGTAATATGTTTGTTCCTAATACTCTCAATAAAGAGTTTTGTTCTTCATGTTGCTTAGGAAAAATACACAAGCTTCCTTTTTCTAGTTCTTTTATTGTGTATACAAAACCTTTAGAACTAATCCATACTGATCTATGGGGTCCTGCTTCTACGTTGTCTTCATTTGGTTCTAAGTATTACATTCACTTCATTGATGCTTTTAGTCGCTTCACTTGGGTTTTTCTTTTACAAAACAAGTCTGATGCATTTTCAACTTTTCTCATGTTCAAAGCTCAAGTTGAATTAGAATTTGGTCTCCCTATTAAGTGTGTTCAATCTGATTGGGGAGGGGAGTATAGATCTTTTTCAAAGTATCTAGGTCAACATGGAATTTTTCATCGACTTGCTTGCCCAACTACACATCAACAAAACGGTGTTGCTGAAAGAAAGCATAGGCATATTATAGTGTCTATTTTTACTCTTCTTGCTCATGTTCACTTCCAATGAAGTTCTGGGATGAAGCAGTCAAGACATCTATTTTTCTTCTCAATCGAGTTCCCTCTGTTGCTCTTAAGGGTCTTTCACCATATGCAATTCTTTACAACAAAGTCCCTGATTATCATACTCTAAAAGTTTTTGGTTGTTCCTGTTTTCCTAACACAAGACCTTGTAATTCTACCAAACTTCAGTTTAGATAAGTTGAATGTGTTTTTCTTGGTTATAGCCTTCAACATAAAGGGTGCAAATGCCTTTCATCTACTGGTCGGTTATACATCTCTCGAGATGTTCTGTTCAATGAAAAAAATTTCCTTATACAAAATGGAGTACTCATTCTTCTACTTCTACTCCTATTGTCCATGATCCTACTCCTTCTGTTATTCCTTTTCCTCTTACACCTACTGTCACTAAGCCATTCATTTATGGTAATACTCCTTCATCTAACCCAGTGGTTCCATCTTATCATCCAGTTCTAAGTCCTAATATCTCTACTCTTGCTTTCAATCCAGTGCATCTTTCTATTCCTGCTACTAGTCCTATTCCTATGACTACTTCTAGTGCTGCTCCTCTGACTACTGCTAGTGTTGCTCCTCTGATTACTTCTAGTGCTGCTCCTGGTCATCCTATGGTCACTAAGTCAAAAGCTGATATTTACAAGCCCAAGGTATACATGGCTTCAGCTGCACCTTCTAGTTTGCAGGAGGCTTTGGAGACTCCTCATTGATTCTCTGCAATGTAAGATGAATATATGGCTTTAATGAGGAATAATACATGGTCACTGGTGGATCTTCCTCATGATCAATCTATAGTTGGTTTGCGTTGGCTCTTTAAAATTAAACAGAATTCAGATGGAACAATGCACAAATACAAAGCCCGTTTAGTGGCTAGAGGGTTTCAACAAGTTGTTGGATTTGATTATGCGGAGACTTTTAGTCTGGTTGTGAAACCTACTACAATACGAGTTATGCTCACAGTGGCAGTCACGTATGGATGATCTGTATTTCAGCTAGACGTCAACAATGCCTTTTTGAATGGAGATCTACCAGAAGAAGTCTACATGATGCAACCTCCTGGTTTCATTGATGCTTCACTGCCCAAGGCTGTTTGTAAGCTTCATAAGGCTTTATATGGTCTAAAGCAAGCTCCTCGGGCTTGGTTTGATAAGCTCAGACATACACTTCTTCTGCTTGGTTTTGTTTTCACTAAGTCTGATTCATCTCTTTTCATCCGACATTCTCCATCTCCCATTTTTCTTTTGGTGTATGTCGATGACATTCTCATCACTGGTGTTGATTCACAGGTTGTTTCTTAGACCATTCATCAGTTAAATGCTCAATTCTCTTTAAAATATTTGGGTCTTGCTCGTTTCTTTCTTGGTATTCAAGTTCAACATACTGTCAATGGTCTGTTTCTGTCTCAGTTCAAATACATCAATGATCTATTATGTCGTGCTAAGATGCAGTATGCTTATGGATTAACTACTCCTGTGAGTGGTGGTGAAATTTTTTTTGCTACGGGTAGTGATCCAGTCAAAGATGTTCAATTATATCGTAGCATTGTTGGCACATTGCAGTATGTTACAATCACCATGCCTAAAATTGCATATTTAGTTAATCGTGTTTGTCAATTCCTGCATAATCCCCTTGAATCACATTGGCGAGTGGTGAAAAGAATCTTGCATTATCTCAAGGCTACACCCACTTTTGGGCTTCACATTGTTCCTACTCCTTTTTTTCAGCTGACTGACTATTGTGATGCTGATTGGGCTTCTGATCCAACTGATAGAAGGTCTATGTCTTGCTATTGCGTTTATTTGGGTGCTAACCTCATTTCTTGGTCATCTAAGAAGCAGAGTATTGTCTCCAAAAGTAGTATTGTCTCCAAAAGTAGTACTGCAGAGTATCAGAGTCTTGCTTCGGTTACAGCTGAGCTCACTTGGTTGTAATTCCTTTTTCATGAACTGAAGATTGGTTGTTCCACTCCTACTATCTGGTGTGACAACAAGAGTACTGTCCTGCTTAGTGCCAATCATGTTATTCATTCAAGGACCAAGCATATTGAGATGGACATTTACTTTGTGCGTGAGAAGGTGGCTCGCAAGCTCATTCATGTTCATCATATTCCAGCTGCTAGCTAGTCAGGTTGCTGATGTTTTCACTAAAGCTCTTGGTAAATTCAGATTCCTGTTGCTGGGTGACAAACTAAGTATAGTTGATGCCTCTACACTTAGTTTGAGGGGGGATGTTAAATATAATTAGCAATGGCCAACAATTGACAAGTTGCTAGTCAGGTTGTTAGACAGAATTGAGAGGTTGTTAGTCAAATTTTTAATACATTTGTTAGTATGTTTTGACACCTAAACACTCATTTGAGTTGTATATATAAGCATTATTGTACATTGTACATTGTACATTTCTGATATGAAAAACAATAAAATTTTCTCATAAACTTACTTTAGAAGCTAACAATCTTTATATAATGGTGATATGTTAGTAAGATGGGTGATAATAGGTATGGCTATTTAGCCTCAAAATTTGACCAAATGTAAAAAATCTAATGTAAATGCATAGTATTGGGAGAATTTATAAAAAAAATTGGTAACACATGTGAAATTGACATTAAGGAATGTTCATTTGATGGCTTATGTTAAACTTACTTGTTTGCAATAAATGGGGTAAAATCTTTTGGTTGAAATCAAAATTCAGTTGTTGAATCTCGACTTAAAATGAAAAAGGATTTTGACCATTACGAGATTGGGTTTTTCATGTTGGACTATGTTACGGGCTTTGTTGGGTCAAAATGGGTTTAAAAGCCTTGATAACTTGTGGGCTTGAATATATCCATGATGTTGTGTCCATTTGTGTATATTTGATGATTAACACTTAAATTCGTGCATTTTACACAAAACACATGTAATAAGAGTATTTTAGTTATGAATAGGACATAACAAATACATAATTAGGAGCCTAAAATGTACCATTTATAAGTCTATCATGGGATGTCAAGCTCAAAATGCGGTTGTTCTATTGGAAGAAGAATGAATTTGATGAGTATTTTTAGGGATGCCAACGGGGCGGATTTGTGCAAATCCATCCCCGCCCCGCTGGAGATTTCGGGTCCCCGAAACCGCCCCGTATATCCGTTTATCATTTTTTTTTAAAAACCATCCCCGCCCCGGCCGCATATCCGCCCTGCCCCATTTAACCCAAACAACAACTCAAAAAATTTTCTTCTGCATACAATAAATACATACAAAAAAATTTCTTCTGCATACAATAAATTGCAAAAAAAAAAAAATGATCTACAGAATCTGAGATCAGATCTGAGATCAAAGTTCAGATCAGATCATCAGATCTCTGATGGGGAGAGGAAGGCGGATGAGGTGGGAGCTTCGATCTGAGCTTCGATTTAGATTTGCTGATCAATCTGAGAGTTCGGAGTTCGGCCTTCGCTGTGAGAGAGAAGGAGGTTGCGATGGAGGTCGCTCGCGGCCTTCGCTGTGAGAGAGAAGAAGTTGCTCGAAGGGATCAACATATAGCACCGCAGATCTCAGATTTCATCATATAATCCTCTTCTCGATCCTCCTCATTTGTCGCTTCACCACCTCATAGATCAAGAATTTCTTGGCATCAACAGTTGCGGGGAGAAGATTAGCAAAAGAAAAGGAGATACAGAAGCAGAAGAGGAAGTAGAGAGAAGATTAGAAAAAGAGATGTTCTTTCAGAGATGGAGACAGGTCTTTGGAAGCAGAGACATGGAGAGGAGGCGGAAAAAAGAATTGCAGAAGAGAAGGAGAAATTTCGTTTAGGGTCTTTTTATTCTTTTAAGTGATCAAGGGTATTTGGTAATAACATCAGATAAACGGATATCCGCAGGGCGAATATGGCCAAATCCGTATCCGCCCCGAATAGTGAACATATATTTTTTGGATACCCGAAATCACCCGAAAACCCATTCAGCCATGACCAAAACCGTCCCAAACGGATTGGGTGGAGACAAATATCAGTAAAAATCCGCCCCACTGCCATCCCTAAGTACTTTACTAAAAAGTTGTCATATTTTAAATTTTATGAATAAGCCTATAGTTGGTTATTGAAGAACAAAATGCAACACCATCCCACCCAAGAAGAAATTTGGAATGGCAGAATTTTGACGGTAGACAATTTGAAAGATAGAGGGTGGATCACTTCCAATGAGTAAGTCTAGGGAGCGAGGGAGGGCCTCCCACCACCACTCTCCTCGATATGTGCATCATCGCTCATCTCGAGAAGGGTGGGCGATGGGAGGCTCTCCCTCGCGCCTCCCTAGCTCCCTAGAATCAGGGCACTTCCAATAGATGCCATCTATGCAGGATCGAAAAAGAAAGTGTAGACCATCCCCTCCTAACTTGAAGTGTCTCAAGAAAAATACCGATTTACTACATGGAAGAATTAGGTGTGTAAAAGTCAGTGCAAGGTCCGGTCAAATAATGGTTAACAACCTAATCGAAAACACCCAAACAACATCAATGAGTTGGGTGTTTTGCTGTGGAAGCAATTACCGCAAACGATTACTTGGTCTATCTTATTTATTATTATTATTTTTTTGCATCATTTATTTTCTTTAATCTTTCCTTCACTGACCTTTGTAACCTTTTGACTTTGGTCATTTACATGCAAGTCATTCATTGTTTTCCATATTAAAAAACAAATGATAAACCAAATTTGCGTCCAAACCTTGTCCAAAATGACCAAAAAAAAATTTATAAAATGGGCTTTTAGAATGCCAAAGCCCTCTTGTATGTGGTTGTTAACCTTTCCATACTTGCTGATTCATGCTCCAAGGTTACTTCATTGTTGTCATTATGCATCCGTGTTGCATCTATTTTATATGAAGATTTGATTTCACTCTGCTGCAGCCTGCAGTCCAGTTCATCTAAGTAGCTATATGCAATACTCAACTCACAACCTTTCACAAAAAATGACTAACTGAGCTACAATATAAACTCGAAGGGGTGAGGAATACTCAACCATAAACTATTATCCATGAGCTTGTATAGTATCTACCAAGTTACCATCATAAGTCCTAACATCACGAAAACGATGAACGATATTGAACCAGGCCTGACACGAGCTTGATTTGCCTGGCCTAGCTCTCTAGAAAAGTTGTTTCGTAAATATGACACAAGAGTAAATGTTGCATCTCTTTACCGAGGTAAAATCCCCATTGACTTATTAGAAGTTGTAAAGATGATCACGTTGTTTGAGACTGCATGTGTAGGCCAACTACATGTCTACTTAGATAGCTTTGACAATTGCTACCAAAGGTCAAAATGATATAGTAGATTGAGTCCTCTCAACTTCAGCCAATATCATTTCAATTTCTACTTCCTAAGAAGACCTGCTACTTGGTTTTGGTTGGATGCAGTTGAGTTAATCCACTGGGCTGCATTTAAGGTTCTGCCTCTCCTCTTTCTATTGTCCCTTTGTTTTTTTTTTTGTTCTTAAATGTACAACTGGCCAGCTTGGTGAAGTACCCTTTTTGGAGTTGAGTAGTCCTTGATGATCTAAGCAAAGTTGTTATGTGTCACTATATTATTCGTGACTTAACCCTAACTTAGCTTTGACAAATTAAGGTTTTTGCTGCTATCAAAAGCATCAACTCTGTGTTAGCTTCATGACCTTTTTTTTAAAAAAAAAAAAAAAAAAAAACTTGTGTTAGCTTGGCAATTAAATGTAGCTTTGACTTCTACTGTCAAATTTAGCTTGCTAGAGTGCAGAACGCAAACGAGATAAATGGGTGAAGCTTGTAACTTGTAAGTCTAATGTGTTCTTCATTATTACTTTCAACGTTATTTTAATGTTATTATTCACCTATTGCAGTTCCATTGGTTGGACATATGGGTTTAAGAGATCTACGTGTTTAGCTGTAGTGAAGCAAAAACAAGTCTTTATATATGGTGGAGGCGACATGACTGTTAGGTGGCAACAATTATGTTGCCATAAAAATTGTTGCGATTGATAGTTCCCAAGCCTTTGTTACGCGACCAATTATCTAAAAAAGTACAAAAGGAGGTACATTACAATTTTTCTCCGAAAACCAAGACAATAAGCAAAAACTAGTTTCTATTCCTGAGATAATCTGTGACGACCCGCCTTCCGCACTGTACAGATACTGTCCGCTTTGGGCTACCATCCGGCCCGCACGGCTTTAAAAGGTCTCTTTCAGAGTATGCACAGCGGACACTGGGCCCCTCTCTGGCCCTACTCATCCAGATATTGTCCTCTTTGGCCTATTGGGCAGCATTCCGCACCTCCCTCACCTCAAGGATTTGTTGCTTCCACCCACCTACTGGGGCTCCACAGGCCTCTTTCAGAGTATGCACAGCGGACACTGGGCCCCTCTCTGGCCCTACTCATCCAGATATTGTCCTCTTTGGCCTATTGGGCAGCATTCCGCACCTCCCTCACCTCAAGGATTTGTTGCTTCCACCCACCTACTGGGGCTCCACAGGCCTCTGTACAATGGGGAGATAACCCTTCACATATAAAGATCATCATCCTTCCCTACCCAGGCGATGTGGGACTATGTTTCCCCTTGGTAGCTCGCCCAACTCCTCTTGGGATCCACGGGCCTGTTGGGCCTATTGGGCTCCAACCCTCACCCTCACCCTCCCCCTCAAGTCCGCCCACACAAGGGTCTCACATAATCTCTGTTACTTCTGTCTAGCTCCATCAAGGCCTTGAGGCCCCTAGGCGATGGATTTCAAAGAAGCCTCCAACTAAGCACATCTTGCTAGACTATCTGTCATTGCAATTTAGTGTACCTTTAGAGTTTTATTAATTCCTGTCTACCACCCAAAAACAAAGGATGCTTAATGTCCCCATGAACCAGTTTCAAACTAGTTCGGAATAGGCTTTAATCAACACTTTTATTAGGTTTAGGATTTGTTTTAGAATTTAGATTAGTTACAAATATGGCATAGGTTACCAATTGTTGGTTAGTTGATTGATGAAAAGAAATTTATCTCATTTATTTATCGTTTCGTTTATTTATCATTAATTTACTTAGTGGTTCAATTTTATTTTATTGAATTTTCCACATTATCTTTCAGTTTCTGTTACTCGGTAAGTTTAATACTATCACTCTACCTTGTTATTTGATCCCTTGCCATGGAAATTTTGTTTCGCTCAAAAACATCTTCCTAGATCAACCCTTAATACCATTCCCACCCTCACAATATTCTCAACCTGCGCATTTAATCTTTTTCTTATTAGGGTTTATCCATTCTTGTTGATTTTTTACTTGCAAAGAAGAACAACAGTGAATTAGAGACCACAGTTGTGGCGATCAAAAGCACTTCGATGGTAAATTCAGACAATGATCAAGGATGGAGATAGACTGATAAAATTAGGGTTACATGTGTGTACCTTTCTCATTCGTTTTGTACCTTATATAGTCACTGTTTTACTCCTTTACTGACTTTACAATTGAGGGCAAGATGGAGGAGGAGATCTCATTTAGAATCTTACTCGTTCATGTGACTGAGTCTCCTTTGGAACTTGACTTTATTTAGGACCAAAAGTTGCGCAAATGGACCATGGGCCTGCTATAGTTAGGAGATATGTGCTCAGACCTTATTGTCCATAGTCAAACTCCGGGATTCATGCCAAATTGGGCTTGCATAATCTGGGCCTGGACACCTGACTTACGGGCTGAACAAGTAATTAGTTTGGGCTAGTCCTGGCTTAGGCCTGTTAGTGACTAGCCAGGGACATTTTTGTATTAGCGCAATCCGTACCACATATTCGATTACAATCGGTCAATTGTTTGATGTATCATCACATCCTATCTACTTCCATAAGATCGTCACACCAGGGCATGTCCATAGGGCTTGTAAATTAAGGATAAGGAATAGGAAAGTGGCCAAAACACACTAGGATTTATATTTATAGATTACATTGAAAAGATACCTCTATTACTCTATGTGGAACTATATATGTTCGAAGTGTCCAACCGACCAAAGTGGTGAAGGATAGGGAAAGACATGAGATAGCTCACTAAGACTGGAGTGTGAAGTTTTGGTGTTTGACTAGCTGAAGAGAAATGGTGATTGTTTATGCAATTGGCCTTATTTCTGGACACAAGTTATACAGACAATAAATTAGTCTTGAAGAGGACGGCTCTTGAGAATTCATTGTGGTTCCCTTGGTTGTTCCATGCACTTGAACTCATTTTTCAGTCAAATTTAGAAGCCCATAGGATCTTTACAGTGCATAAGTAATGATCAATATATAGGACATAGAAAACTATTGAAAGGTTAAATGTTGGCATGGAGAGGCGTGTTTTGGGTTTATGGGCGAGTCCATTTGTTTACAGGATAAGAGAGGCATTTGATGTCAAGGGAGTGGAGAACGAATATGGAGAAGAAACACTAGCAAGAGTCCGATCTGCTTCTGCAAGGTAATCCTGTTTATAAGAAGGTTCCCATTCTCATTCATGGAGGAAACACGATAAGTGAATCACTTGTTATACTAGAATACATTGATGATACATGTTTTTGGGTATTAATTTATAAGTGACTCACTTGATAATTTTTTTATTATTAATTAATGTATAAATTATTAATTTATCGATTAATTTATAGAGGTTTAACCGTAGTAGTAGTAGTAAAATCCTTCTATCCACATGTTTTGGGTAGAACTTGAATGAAACTTTAAAATGATTTCTTCGTAATTTAGGTGGATTTACAGGATTGACTCATACTGAAATTTGTGTAGGCACCATAGGAACGTTTGTTTCTGGAGTATAGGTTGTACAGACAATAAATAAGTCTTGAAAGGGACTGTTTTGAGAATCAAATGTGACTGAAGAAATGTGGATAGATAAAGACTACCTATGCAGACACATGTACAAACACCACAAAAATTCAGTGAAGGCTCATTTATGGACATTTGAGAATCCAATGTGAATACAGCATGATCACAGGACAAGTTATACAAATAGGTCTTGATCAGAATCATATTGAGAGGGGGAAGACTTGGCATGGAGAGACAATATCAGGTGAAGCATTTGGGTTTATGGGTGAGTCCTTGTGATTACAGGATTACATGGGCACTCAAACTCAAGGAAGTCTTCAGGCCTTTGGGTCTGGTTTGGTTAATTTTATAGGATCAGTCTAACCTTCGAGCATAGATTAATAAATAAATAAAAATAGTCAACAACCCAATTTAAAAATAAAAAGAAAACAAAATTAAAGGGTGTCGAGTACAACAAATACATAGAAGAAACGCTAAGCAGCAAAAGTCCACTGCTTCTAGAAAATAATCATGTTTATAAGAAGTTTCTTCTTCTCATTCATGGTGAAAATTCAATCAGTGAGTCATTGTTATATACTAGAATACATTGAAACCGATCCATATGAGAAAGCAATGGTTCCATTCTTGGCTAAGTTTGCCGACGAAAGGTAGAGCAATTATCTCGTACTACTTTTGTTTTTTATTGTAGCTGGTGCAGCTAAAAATAGATATTAAAATTGCTCATCAATAGTTCATTTGACTACAACACCCACTTTATGTTTTACCCTTATTACAAAAAATTACGACTAGGCAAGTCTGGGTAATTGGCCTGAAAACCTAAAATTGAAGCCGGACTGAATATTTTAAAACTGAAATTTGAAAATCGAGATCGGACCGAATAAGACCGATTAATCGAATCTCGGTTAACCGAATTCTCGATTTAGGTCGGGGCAATCTTGGTCCAATCAAGATATTTTTTTTGAGAAATTCTAAATGTCGAGGGAAAGAGCGAGGAAACCAGCGAAGTAAACGAGGTGGCGGGGGGTGAACCGTTCACCCCCCTCGAGATGTTTTCCGCACGCGCATCTCGAGGGGGGTGAACGGTTCACCCCCCGCCACCTCGTTTACCTCGCTGGTTTCCTCGCCCTTTCCCTCTCGATTCAGGTCGGGGCGATCTTGGTCCAATCACGATATTTTTTTTTCTCTCCACTCTCCCTTCTCCCTCTCCATCAGACAAAAAAAACATGTTTTTTCTCCCCTCTCGCCCTGCATCAGCATAATACCGAATCAAACCATCAGCATCCAAACACCAAACATCTGAGATCTGAACACCGATTAGCATCAACATCGAACATCTGAGATCCGAACACCATCAGCATCAGCATTGAATCGACAAGTTCATCCATCCTAGCAGAAGCCTGTTTAGCCCACTCCACTATCTTCTCTGCCTCTCTAGTAACCTTCTCTTCCTCCTTCATTGCCTTCTTCAACTTCCTCCCCTGTTCCTTCACTGAAAAAGCAGTCAAATCTGACAAACCCCAATCACTCTTCTTCCCCCAATCTGACTCTCTTTGCTCCTTTTCTTAGAACCGCTTTTCGGAGAAACCCAGAAACAACATGTCTTTTGTGGCGGAGACGGCGGTTCTAAAGTAGAATCAGATGAATTCGAAGGAGATGAGAGATACCCATACTTTGGAATTGGGCTCAAATACTTTTCCTTGCAATTGGGGTCTTCAATTGAGGTTTCAAACTCAGTTTTGGGTGTCTGGGGTTCAATGTTTTCATCTGGAAATGATTTGGTTTTGGGGTTGGGTCCTAGAAAGGTTTTGAGTCTACCGAATTTGGCTTTCAGGTCTGGCGGTAGAAGAGTTGTTTCCGAGAGGTTTATGGATGAAACTTGCTCTAAAACAGAGTGGTCCATTGCTTCTGCAATGATGGAGTCGACGGCAGAGTCGTCTGTTTCGGAAAGGAATCCCAAATCCGTCATGGCGAAACAGAGAGAATGAGAATAGAGACATAGGCGTTATAGTGGGGTTTAAAGGGTGCCTTCATGTGTTTCTGATACTCACTGTTCTTCTATTGCAATGCGGACCCGGTTCACATTGAGTGTCGTGTGTGTTTTTATAAAGAAATCTAAACAGCAAGATGGGTTTAACCTGGGTCGGGTCGATTATCTGATGGGTTTTCGAAAGGGAAATCGAGGCCTGGATCAGAAAATTTCAATCGGGTCAGGTTTTATAATCGAAAAATTTATAATTAATAAAAAACCGATCCGATTCTCGGTTCAGTCCGAAATGCCCACCCTACAAAAAAACAATATTTAAAAAAATTGTAAATGTAAATAAACAGAGAAACATTTCAAATTTTAACTTGATATTGCTGCAGTTGCTAGGAGCTTTGTCTAAAGTATGTGACTCTAAAGGAAAGGAACAGGAGGACTACATAGAACAAGCTAAAGATGCGTAGATGTGCTTGGCAAAAGCGTACTCAAAGAAATCAAGCTTGTTGGAAGAGAAAGGATTCAATAATTAGATATTGTGTTGGGTTGGAAAGTGTAGAAGAAGCTATTGGTATATTGTTGGCTTGAATAGCACAACATCAATTAAGGATGAGTCCCACGTCAAGTGTTGAAGAAGTTATTGGTATGGTATTAACTTGAATAGTCCTACATTGAGTAACGATGATTGTTACCAAAGTTTATAAAGAAGTAGTCTACTCAATAGCAATTGCGGATCCTCTCGAGGTTTTCAATTCTTCAGAAAGGAACAACAGGCGTAAGGAATCCCAAATTAGACATCCTTCCAAAGACATTAAAGAATGATTCTGGTGAGGGCCATGGCAGCAATGCTGGACCATAACAAGATAGGAAAAACATAAAGCCAGAGAAAAGCTTATTGAAGAGAAAAAAGAAGGGAAGAAATTGGGCTTAGGATTGGGCAAAGATATGAAATTGGGCTTGGGAAAGGATAGTTAACAGGACAGTCCGGGATGGACCGGGACTAAATTTTTGAAACCGTTCCGTTCCAATTCAAATCGGTCCGGGATTGGGATGTAAATGGTAGAAACTATTTCCGCATGGTATGAAACGGTCCGAAACCATATCGGTCCGGGTCGGAATGTGATGGAATGAGATTCTTGCCCAGCCTTAGTTGTTACGACTAAGTGAAGTGATGCAGAAGGATCCAAGACAGATGATGCTAAGCTGTCAGATAGTATGTTATTAACACTAAGATATATCGAATTAGTAGATCAGCGCAAGAATGGTAGGAAATCATAATTTTATTTCAAATTTGGTAATTTAGGGTGCGTTTTAGTATTTTGGCCATAACTTTGACTACGAGTATTAAAATCGCGCAAACAACTCCAATTCAGAAAACTTTTTTCAACGCGCACGTCGTGGTCAACCAGCTACACTCGTTGCACGTCTTTTCGAGGCCAAAATCTATCGTTTCCCCTTTCGAATCCACAAATACTATTAAAGGCCAAGATCTTGTAGCCTTAGTGGCAGACCGGGTGGATAGATTGTACGATGTGTGACGAATCACACCAAATATTGAGATTGTTGGGATAATGTTGTCTTAAATAGTCACACATCAAGTAAGGATGACTTGAGGTTTATAAAGTAGTCAACTCCTTAATACCAACGAAGCCTTTTAAGATAAAACCTTACACCCGAAACTCATATTAAAGGCCCAAATCACTGGTATTTAAGTTGGAAACAATATGTTGCTATGTACCTTGGACCAAGGTGTGCGCACTTTATAGAAGCTATACACATAAAAGTGTTTGACTCTTTACAATTTCCATTATATGGTGAATCAGAAATTCTAAATGTCGAGGGAAAGAGCGAGGAAACCAGCGAGGAAAAGGAGGTGGCGGGGGGTGAACCGTTCACCCCCCTCGAGATGTTTTTTGCGCGCGCATCTCGAGGGGGTGAACGGTTCACCCCCCGCCACCTCCTTTTCCTCGCTGGTTTCCTCGCCCTTTCCCTCGACACATAGAATCACTCATGGTGAATGGATCAAGAACTGTAGAGAATTGCTTTTGATAGAGGGGAGCTTCCCTCAGATAAATAGATTGTTCATCTCCACGTTGCTTTCAGGAAGCATTGTATCTAGGTCATCTGTATATGTATATCGATCTTGTTTTTCTTCAATGAAATTGGGTATTTTTGTTTTTCTTTTATAAGGCTTATGCACATAGATGATTTTACAGGAAATTGCATGTGTTTGGTGAAAGTTTCCCAATTTTTTGGGAAATTTTGTTTTGTATTTGCAACAGATATTCCACAAGAAGAATATCATATCATTACATCCTAATTTAGGAAGCCATCAAAACATCTTCATTTTCAGGGGCTATACATTGCGATTTCTTACATAATGGAGGGAACTATATATATATATATAATATGAACTACCATGGCATATATGGTCTTCATTTTGGGGCTAAATATAATATGAACTACCATGGCATATATGGTCTTCATTTTGGGGCTAAATATATGAAATTGACAACAGAAACCATGATTAAAAGAAATAATTAATGACTGAGAGACAAATTCTTTTAATCCCTTATTCAAAGTGAGTTTACAAGTAAAAGATATAATTAATGTACAAACACACATGTACCACCCACAAGCGAAAACCAAAACCAAAAAAATAAAAAATAAAAAATAAAACAAAACAAACTTCAGTGTCAATGAGAAATGAGCTTAGCCCAGGCAAATGGTCGGGTCTTTATTCAAGCACAAAGAGAGATCACCTAGAGTGTCAAAAGAATAGATGAACCAAGAAAAGCTCCAATGGGGATAGCAAAACTTAAACTTAGGAAAGAGGCTGCACTTTTATCTGACAAGACCTTAACAATCATCTTCTCGTTCTTGAGACAGTTATCTCGGTTACCACTTATGAAGTAGTAACGACCAGCCTTCTTGAGTTTGAAGGAAGTGTTACCATCATGGAAAGTTCCAATGGGTTCGTTTGTGTTGCAATTGGCATAGTCATTCTCGTTCACTTGAAGGAGCGAGTCCGTGTCAGTCCTGTACTGGAACACTGACAGAAGCAACATAAAGGTTAGTAAATACATAAAACTTACGAGGAATTTAGTATGATTTTATAACTAAACCTACTTACATAGGGAGTCCCCGTCTTGGAAACGATGTTTTTCTGCCCATTGATTGTAGTTAAATGAATTTGGAGCCCACCCAGCCGAGTCTCCGACCTTGAACTGAGTTGCACCAACATTTTGTATCAACAATGACACAAGACTGAGCAACCCCAAGACACAATACAATCTGAAAGTGTTGTAAGCCATTGGAGATAATAATGGTTTTGGATTGAAGAAATTTTTATGGATGTCTTGGCTAAGTTGTGAGAAGAATGTGGTCATGCTTGGTGCTTTTTAAAGGCCTTTGTTTGGATTAACTTTAAGATGGTTTGGGTCATGAAGCATCTTCCTTTCTTCATTTCCTTCCAATCTTAGATGTCTTAGCTAAATTGGGTGCAAGGCATATAACATTCTTTGTTACTGGTGCAAAGTTCTCCCCAGAAGTTTTGGATCTACTTTATTAGTTTATTCTATGAGATGATACTTTGCTGTTTGATAAATCAAGAATATATTTAGGTTGGTAGATATAATTAAATAATTAGTAAAGAATATCTCTAATTACCCTTAACTAGTTTAGTTATCTCAAAAAGGCGTTAGTGTAGTTAAGCCAGCGAACCCCTGTATCTCAAATGTTTAGTTAGACTACACATCTAGGTAGTCCATGTAGAGCAAATCACTTGGGCTCAGTTTGATTGCACAAAAACAGGACTGGAAAGTTGAAAAACTAATATGCACACGGTAAACATTATAGACTTTTCCGTTCAACTTTCTGTCAATTGGTTAAATCCAGGACTGGAAAGTTGAAAAACGAATACAGCCTTAGTCCATGTGGAACTAATATGATCCGCACAGTCGACTTTCATAAGGTGTATATGAAGACTGACTATAATATGATTTGATATTGCACTTAATTACATTCACTCTTCCAACAAAATTTTACATTTGTGTAGAAAATATATATGATGAACAATCAAATAACCACATTTATCCCCTAAGAAAGAGCTCCTAATAATGATCACATGGTCATTTTTGAATAGCATGTAGAATCTGCATACTGAAGTTTGAGGTAGATAGAAATGTCACAGAAGCTACGTGCAGTCCCCTTCATCTTCAAGATGTTGAAAACATTCACCTTACCTTGGAGGGTGGTTAAAGACGTGAAGTTTACTGTCCCAGTAGCAACTTCCGCCAAAAACAAAGGATTTAGTACCAACTTATCAGCAAGAATCTCCACAGATGTGCTAACATTATGCTTTGCGCGCGCTGGGATCCTGTCAGCTGAAATCGGAGCTTGTGCAACAATCTCTCCTCTGTAACTAACATGAGCTGTTGTGGCATCATACTTGAAACTTCCATAATTACGGTTGTTAATGTTAACAACAAGGCCTAGTGTTACGTTGAGTCTCAGAACAGGAAAGATCGTAAAGTCTAACTTATTAAGCTGCACTGGATAAGCAAAGGCTATTGGTTCCTTAGGCTTCAAGACAGCAAAGTAAAGAATTACCAAAGTTACTATGAGAAGAACTAGGATACCTGTAGTAACAAAACAACAGATTTTAAGGCGACGGCGAGAAGAGCTTTTAACACTTTCCATGTTCCTCAATCTGATTGCTGGGTAAACTGTGAAATTTTTGTTTGAAAGGATGGAAGATCAAGGAGGTTATGGAGATTGTTCCAATACTGGAGCTCCTTAAATAAGGATGTTTTATTGTAACAACTGTATCATCTGGTGATGAAATCAACGCGTTAATATGAGCTGGTTAATTAATGGTATCTAATATCATTTGTTTAGGTAATGGAATTTCTCCATTGTCTTATACATAAGATGTGCTAATTGATTTTTAATGGTGGTGAGGACAGAAAGAGTTAAAAATGTGTATATTTGTATAAGTTGGATATTTGGCTCAAAATGAAGGATTTCGCGTCAAGTAGTTGGGAATGGGATCTGATATAGGACATCCTATTGTTTTAACATGTTTAGGTATTATTAAGACTTAGATTAAGGAATTGTTTTAGGTATTTCAATTACAAAAGAAGTTGTAGGCTTATTTTCTCCGATCTGTCATCCTTTTAATGCTTCTTCTATCTTCTAAAGTTTCCGCTGAACTTTCACTCTTCTATAATTTCCTCCTTTTTTTCCGATTCTCCTTCAAGATCTCTGAATCTCTTCTTCTTTTTACTATCCATTGCTCCAGGATTTAAAACTTGTTCCAGAAAAACTGAATTTACTCAATGAAATAAGTGATTGATATTGGGGATATCTTGCTTTGGCCTGCATTTGGGTTTACTTTAAACAGTTTCTTAGTTTATCGGGATTGATTGGGGAAGAAAACATTTGTTTGTTGTTTTTGCCTAAAACTTAAATGATTTCAATCACAAAATGTCATGATCAGAGGAACACTTAAAATTGGAGTAGACTGCTAAAAAGCTCTATTAAAAGTGCTTTCAGAAGATGTTGCATAGTTAAAGAATAAGCAAGTGAAAATTATAGTAGTAACAATGATAGATATTGATCAAACTGTGAACGCTGTGTTACTGTTAACCTAATAATCAAACATCCTATAGTAGACAGCTCTTACATGAATTACTTCCCTTCAAATTCAATGAAAATCCCAAAAGTGAAAGAAAAACAATTACAACCAATACATGCCTTAGACTAGATGAGACCGCTCCATGCCAAACAAGCTTCTCAGTATTGAATGTGTAGCGTTTGTTTCTTAAATTCTCTAGGTCGGAGAGTGCTATCAGGAGAATGGATTTATCCTGAATAGGAGCATTGTTATTCGGTAATGATAACCAGACTCGCCATTCATATGGTTGTAAGCTGAAGAGTACAAGGACTAAAACAGAGGAAATAAGACCAGAGAAGACTTGGATAGCCAATGTGGGATGATCATCAGTGCAAGGGATCGATCATTAGCAGAGACATGATAATAGCCAGGAAAAGTACAGGTAGAACACTGACATGAGACCACGCACTACTGGTTGCAATAGGTATCTCCTTAGGAAGAGAGCATTCTTCTCCATTGAAAAACACTCTCGTAGGAAACCCGTCTCCCTTTGCTACATTTATCCCTGGTGTTTCCTTCTTCGTAAACGAAACCACTGATTGTTGCTTACCTGGTACACGTGGATCCTTCTCTGGATTTGTCCCATTCACTTCTCCCATTAGGAAAGTTAGACCCTTCAATCCTTGGAAGAAAATGGTGTGACTTTTATCTGGAAGTTCTGTTCCATTGAATGAATAAATCTTTTCGAAACCTTTATAAGCTTTAGGCAGCTGAACTGCGGCAAACCAGTCCTCAAAGTTGACCTCAATCCAATTAAATAGAGTGATCCGAGCTGTCCACCCTTTCTTATAATCAGAGTTTATGTGCCAATTTATGCTTACCCCACAATTATCAGGACAAGGTAGGGGGTTGGGAATAGGTTTCTTTTTGAGATGTGCCCAAGCTTTCGCTTTCGATGTTCTATTTTCAAAAGGAACAAGTTGTGCTTGAGATGGAAGAAGCATTGCTTGGGCATTTGGATTACAATTATCAGTGTTTGGGCAACCACAAGCGCATGTGTTACATGGAACAACAGAGGCATTGTAGTAGGCTGAAAATGAAACACAACACCTAGAACTCTCGTCTTTCGGCTTAGTGATGTTGCACACAATTTGCCAAGTTGCTATCGCATAAGTCTCCCCTGCAAGCCCACTTGGGTCTGGAAATTCTGATGGATCTACCCTGATTGGAGCGCCACACTTATAAGTTGGATTAAGTATTCCATCAATTCTCCAACTCTGCGGTGGATACAGAGCTGTTTTATTCATATCAGGAGGAATCTTGAAGACCTCTAATTGGAATATCGACCTCGCTTTGCTCTCATCCATAACTGCTGGAAGGAGAGTTCCATTTTTACAACAATTTGGTATGTTTCCAATCTTTTCATCCTTGGCTCTATCTGGGGGAAGATCTACTATGACTGGTTTCTTTTGACAATTCATGACTTGGCTGAAATCCAAATCTTGATAGTACTGCGCTGATGGGCTATAAAGGCAGTCAGAAGGGTCTCTCTTAGGAGTGTAGGCTCCTTTCATTGAGTATATGAATTCTCCTCTCATCCACTCCCATGTCAAGTTCCAGTGATCAAGGCGTCCGAGGGGGCTGTTGTTGTCCATAGTTACTTGAGCCTGATATTTTCCTTCGAAAGATTGGGTGACATCATATGCAAAGTTGAGATCACCGTACTGGCGAGGTAAGAACTTGATTTTGGTACTTTTGGCCTTGTATTTCTTGTCCTTGACACAACACACATACATTGTACTCCCTGTAGAAGAAAAAAACATAGACAAGATCAACAATCTACTAGGCATACATGTTGATTCACTGAGAACCCAAAAAAACAAAATGTGCATCAAATATTTAAGGATCTTTTAAGCTAGATTGAAGACCTAGATCATTTAAACTTCTTGTAGCTTGTGTTCAAGTAATTTATGATTCCATTTATTCTGATCCCTAATACACTATCCTCAATTTAGAGAATGGTCAAGTTTTAAAACATTTAAAGGAAGTCATGTATGTTTGATCAGGCAATACCTAATATGTAATCCTTCTTTGAAAATTTTCCAAAACAAAAGTGTGGCACTAACCTTTACGAGTTGCCTTTGGACATTTGAACCCATCATTCTCAAGTTTAATATTTTTAGGCATTGGGACTGCAGGAGGTTTCAAACCAAACATTGTTCCGGTGAACTCAATCTGTGCCTGAATTTGGGTCATATCTCCAGCAGTTTCAATAGCTGTCTTCAAATCTGCTTGTGGATAACCAGAAATAGTTGTCCCGTTGCTCACATCAGCTGGGAAATCCTCTGCGCCAATCAACACTGCTCCACCCGCTGACACCAAGATTTCCTTGTGTTGGAATCCGATGTACATATTCCATGCCTTGAGATCCACATCCCCTGCATCAGAATACCCCATAATTGATTCAAATATATATATATATATATATACACACATAAGGAGTTTAGAATTTGTACATAGACGTGGCAATGTGAAAACAAATAAATGATCTACATCCATTACAAATTACCTGTATTCAATATGGTTGCCATGGATTTGAAAGACCATGATTGTGCTGTTGCATTCTTCACATGTGGATACTCTTTCTCCCTCGATGTGAAAATGTAGGTTAGGAAGACCCCATTGCAACTATTGACTGCCTTGGGTGGTTTTGGTGGTGCATCAGCAGCAGCACCACCACCACCGCCACTTGGATCAGATGGAGGAAATTCATAATCCTGGGTACTAACTAGATTGAATATGTTATATGAGAAAAACAACAAAAAGAGCGATCTAGACGCCATTTTCATTGTCTTCCCCTCGGAAGAAAGAAATCAAAGCGGGTCTGGAGCCTCAGGCATGGGGTCCTCAAGGGACAAAGAATGAAGTAGAAGGGGTGTTTTGGAGCTTTAACGGTGGATTCAGTGATTACTAGAAGAAGAAAACTCGAGGGAGATAAGTTGATGGAGAAATAGTGGGTGTAAAAGTTCCATTTTCGAGTTTAGGTTTGCATTTGCGATAATTTACGAGGGTGACTAAGTCAGCTGAATTTTCCACCTCTAAGTGGTTAACAGAATTTCAGAAGAGGGAAATCTATGTGTGTAACTATTTTTTGAAATAATTTGTGGTGTGTTTGAATGTTAGTTATTTTAGTTCCCTCCATGTTTCTTGGCCATATAAGATATTGTTGTTTTTCTTACAATACTAACTAAACAAATGGTTAGCCAATGTAATAATCTCTCAATATTAGTATTCCTTCCGACCTTCTTTCTAGCTCTCTTGTGTTGCTTGCGATTATTTTTAATTTGGTTTGCAATTGACATGCTTGTACAATATATGCTATATTTTTGTGAAAAGTCGTTGTCCTGTCGAAATGACTAACTTTTCACTTCGTTATTGTCAAAATGACTAACCCTGGTCTTTTTTAATAATCGAAATGACAAGTCCTGGTCTTATTTAAAAAAAAAAAAAATACTAAGGTGAGTCTAGGGGTGAGCATCCCATCCCGATCCCCTCTCGTTATGTTCCGATTTTTTCTAGGTCTTTTTGGAATTGATCAAACTCATCTCGATTTACTGGCTTTCTTTCTTTGGTCAATATTTATTATTATTTATTAATTTTAATATTTTAAAATTTTAATTAAGTCTCACTTAGGTTAGAACTTAGTCAATTAACTGTCTTACTGTGACAATGGATACACTGTAAACCATACCCAATTCATTAAACAACCGCTGAAGGTGAAACCAATCTTTGTTGTTATTTTCCTTCTTTTTTATAAAACATTAATTCATTAGCATTGAGGAGATTTTATTTATTTATCTAACTTTGCATACTCCTTTGAATTCGTACAATTCAAAACAAAAATATTGTGAAATACATCCGCCACTGAGCCATCACACCTTTGGCCATAAGTATCCACTTAAGGCTTTTGAAAAAGAAGATTGACATGGTGTTTTTATATTTGATTAGAATCTATATAAACACTTGTAATATGAAAGAATTCATCTCCAATACATGTTCATCCTGTCTCGAAACCGTTTGGGATGAGGACGAGACCGGAATGAAGTCTATCCTGTCCAGAATTCGAAATAGCGGAATGAGGTCCATCCCGTCCTGTGCCCACCCCTAGGTAAGTCATTTTGGGATTGTCAAAAAGACTAGCCCTAGTCATTTTTCAATGGCTGAAACGACCAGCCTGGGTCATTGGATACAAAGGAGGGAGAAGAAGTAGATATTGTTTGAGATGGATGAGAGTAAGAGATTGTAGAACCTAAATCGTTGGAGATGGAGGAGTGCATCGTGAGAAGTTTTTAGTTTTTCAGTCCTAAGTTGTTGAACCGACTGTTCGGTTTTAGTCAAGGGTAGGGTTTAGGTTAATAAAAAGAAAATATTTAGTTTAGTTTGGGTGATTTTAGAAAATAAAAACCTAAACATGGGATTTTTTTTAGTAACTGGGTGATTTTAGCAAAACATGGGATGAAAAAAAATTTCCATTAAGAATAAGAATATAGGTCATCGTTGGCATGTCCTGGCTTTGCACTTTTGTTAAGCACACACGATATGCAAGGTCATGTTTGTAGTTTTAAGTCCCTACGTATAGGATTACACTTGATCAAATCATTTTTCCAGATCGGTATACAAATTTTGAATGCCAGATTGTTTATCCTTCATTTTTTTGATTATTTTCACTGAAATTTTTTTGATCAAATCATGAGAATGACATTGCACCTAAGAGACATGCTCAAAGCAAGTCACCATGTGACTTTCACACTAAAAATACGCAAAACAAATCACAGACAAATTATAGAGAGCACTAAATGCAAGAGTATATGCAAAAATGAACCCAATTTGCTCAAAGTGAAATAAATGTTGAGATGGTGATTCAACTCCACTCTGCACAGAAACTTGCTGGGGTAAGGACGAAGCAAAGGAGGTGTGGATGAGCAACCAAGCCAGTTATATGTGATGAAACAAATAAGTATGGAGCATCGTAAACAATTTATTCTTAATTGTCTACCAAAAGCAGAGTTAGTATAGATGGTCTATTAATTCTAATCGCACATAAATTTAACAGGAATCAAGTTCCGAAGTGCAGCAGGTTATATATCCAGAAAGTACCTGTTTAGGCGTGACTTATATGCCAAAATTTTCACCAAGATCGATTCAACCCATAACTTTGAATTTCTGGGAAAGGATAACAACTTACTGAGAATTAATACTAACTCCTGACACTGTAAAACATACGCGCCATGTACAAATAACTAAAATGTTGAACCCATGAACTTTAAAAGCTTGCATACAACCTTTACAAATCACCTATTACGGCATCTGCCTTTCACCACACATCTAATTAACTTTCCTGTTAGTTCTAAGGATTAAAGAATCAAAATAACAGCTACATCAGTAAGGAAACATTCTTTGAACTATTTTGTTAACATAAAAGTTGTAATACATTGTTAAGCAACACTGATCTCCTCAGAGTTGTTACTATCATCGACAAACTGTGCTTTTGGTTCCAAATCAATGAACTGGTTGGATTTACTGGCTAGATGTGAGATACTAACCCTACCCTCACGCTTGATGTAGTCAGCTACTGCTTTCATTTCCTCTTGTGAAATGTAAATGTACTTCCCTCGATCGTCCATGACACCAGACAGGCGCCCTGAAGACAATAAGAAACCCAGTATATGTTACCTACGTGCATGCGTTCCCAGTATATCAATAAATAAAAAATGTCAGCAAAAAAAATATCAACTTCACGACTGTAAATAAGAGAGAAAACATACCCATACTTTCCAGTGAGATAATCCGATTGATACATTCCTGCATGGAAAAAATCACATTCTTAACTACAAGATTATTGATAATAAAAATAGCATCATCCAGGTAGTTCGGTCCAGGTACAAAGACTATCTCATGGAAAAGATTTCAAGGGTACAAGAGAATGTCATACGCAAATAATGCTTCAAAATCATATTTAAATGATTAAGTAGCAGTGCACAAACACAATGCAAAGCACCGTTAAAATAGCAGTATTTATAGATGGTTATGCCCACGTCTAAGAAGTTAGTGGTTGTGATGTTTGCCCATTGCCCTGCAGAAAAGTAAGACATCCAGAATCACACAAGACATCACTCACAAATACAGAATTGACTCTTGACAATCCAGAACTACAAAATACTTCAGTTATTGTCAAGAAGCACGCCAAACCTAGGAAATGTAGTCCCCTAAGGCTTCCATTGATCTATGCAAAATACAGAGCATCACTTATTTTTTCCCCTTCACGACCATCTTTCTCTCTCTCCACCACTCTGTCTCTACCTGCTACCTAGCCATCATATTTTCTAGATTTGGTTTCCAAGATACAAAAGTAATGATAAGAGTTCATCGGTCACATCCAATTCTCTGCCTATTGGTTTATCATGGCATGTCTGCATTGATTGTCCAATCTGAGTTACATCGTACAAGTCTCTATTAAATGAAGGTATACGCTTTGCTAGTCTTTTCGTAGAAAGTAAAAAGGACATCTTCTGGAGAACTTTTGCAAGATATTAACTGCTTTGCAGCCAAAGGACTAGCACAAACGATAATGAGCTAAATTCTGTAGTATAAAATGTCGCAAGTTTCACTAGATTGGTTGTTGAAGTCTAGGAAAAGAAAGTAAACTTTTCCCTTTGTGCTCCCAATGCACATGAATCTCTAGCTGTTTTTACAACAAATATAAAATTGAGCAAGTTTTTGTAGATTACCTGCGTTCGTAGTTTGAACTCTGCAGCAAGATCTTCTAATGGGACACACTTGTGTTTCTGCAAGATTATGTAAAACAATCAAAACTTGCACCCATTTATTCAACTTGCTTACACAATCATAAGTTTTTCGTAATTCATCAGCAGGAATTTGCCCCTCTTTTATCCATAAATTTGGAGACCAGATGCCATGGTATGTCAAACTTGATTGTTACAAAGGTTATCACAGAGCTTCATTAATTGTTAAACCTTTCTTTTTGTCGGGCAAAACAAACGGGAAAAACTTATTCATGATGCTAAAAAACCTGTAAAGTAGTATAAGACAAACATACCTTAATGTATTCCACAAAATCGAAAAGCAAGCCCTGACTTCCGTCTTGCACTTCACTCTCTATGGTACCTTCTTCATCAACTGAAAATGCCCCTTTCCACTGCTCAAACTCCTTTGCTGCAGCCTCCTCTTCCTTAGCTTTGCGTTCCCTGGCTTCCTCTTCCTAAAAAGGTAAATGAATAACTAGCGACATTAAAAAAAGAAGATCTAATCTATAAAAACAACGATGAGAAAGGTGATCAATGTACCAATTGATGCTCTTCTGCTTCACGCTCCTCATCCTTCCTCCGCCTCATTTCTGCATATCGATCTTGCTTAGTTTGTCTCGACTCGCGTGCTGCCTCTTCAGCCTTCCAAAGATTATATGCCACATCAAAAGAGAACTTGTCAAAATATGACCAAGAAGACACTATTTTTGGAATGACAAAAATATAAGGCTGAAAATAAACATTGATAAAATAATGAAGTTGATAAAAAATAAAAACACATAGTATAATGATATACGCAGACCTTCGCCATCACCATTGCTTTTCAAAGATGTTAAAGAAAAGAGAATCCAGTGCAAGACAAAGGCGCGTGGATACAAGACCAGGAGATTAGTGTGGAAAAATTAGGAAATTCCAAAATCTTAACTTAAAAGGGGATGTCAGAATTTTACATTGTTTGAAAATTGTGTGTAGACAGTCAAGGTCTACTATTTAGCTTATGTTTGTGAGAGTGCAAGGGTTAATTATCTATGCAGAGCAAGAGTTAATCATCTAGAGTCAATGTGTTAATGGGTCAAGTGGTCCCTGGTTGAGTCAATGCTTCTTCATATTTCTAGGTAGTAAAGTTCAATCGACGTAAATTATCTAGAGCAAGTTGGGTCGGAACATGAAGCCTATATACAGGGTTATAGTCGCTAGCCTTCCAAATATTAGAAAATAGAAACCAAAAGAATATATGAATTAATTCCATAGAGTGATGTTTTACAAGTATTGCTCTCTTGGAGATTTGTATGAGCCTCATGCCAATAGAATTCCAACTCCCTTCTCTTCTACGTCATATTTTTATAACTCCTAAATTTTATTAATTTGTCAATTGCTTGTTATATCATCACGCCCCAAACCAAGTATGACTGAGATTCAAGATGAAGTGTTGATGGTAATTCAGAGCATTCAAATTGCATAAATCGGGTATATTACTTTATCGAGAAGGCTCAATGAACTCAAGTTTATTAAAAATATATTTTTTTTTTTTGAAATTTTTAAAAGAATACTTTTTTAATGTTTATTCCATTAAGACATCAAATTCTAAATTTCTTGGAATTTTCCAAATATATATTTTTTTAAATATAGCTTTAGAAAGTCCCAATATCAAAATTGGACGGCCAAGTTCCAGGTTTGAAACATTAGAGTTACTTAAACTTCCGTTCGAACTTGAGACATCAGGTTCAAACCCATGTTTATCACATTTGATCCCATGTCTTCTAAATTTGAACTCAGGTTTGAACCTGGCTGTGTTAAAAGTAGGTCAGGCCAATGTTCTAATCCATGTTGTGCAAATTGTTTGTCTACTTCTAAACTTGGTTTTGAGGTCTGAAGATGCTCCAATTGGTTTTCAATTTTTTAACTTTGACAAGGTTTTCATAGGTTATAAACATTTATTTATTTATTTATTTATTTTAATAACACAGGATCCATTGAGAAAGAAGGAATTCCCCAACAAGTGAGATGATCAAGGTTGGAAGAAACAGGTCATGCGTTTCAACATGTCTTCTTCGAGATATGCTTTAAAATATGATATGAAATATGTTTTCCATTAGATTTCTATATCTTAATCATGAAGCGAGCGAGGGCTTACCTTGGGCGCAACACGGGCATGGGCACGACATAGGCAGGCCGCCAGTGCCCATTGTCCTAGGCCGACCAAAGGGGTGGTCCTTTTTTTTGGAAAGTGAGCTGGGGTTTTTAGGGGCGGTCCTTACACACCCACAAAAACTACAAAAACTGTTTGTATTCTTTATTTTGCCACAAGGAACATAGTGTCCTTATGTCTCTACAATTTATTAGAATTTCAAAAATATCAAGCTACCCAGTGCCCGTCTATGGACCCGAAATATGAAATTATTAAGGATGACACGTTGGATATGCATTAGGACTTTGAGGGAGTCCAAGCCAAATCCTCTAAAAATAATTAATATGGAGCGAGCATTGCATGCGATGCATCAAAACAACATAGACTAGGGAATTGATTTGACAAAGTTCTAAAACAACTAATGTCCCATTCAGGTTACTTAGCTAGCTATTAGTGGGAAAAAAATGGACCAAGCTCCTAATTCCAGTAGCTCTTTTGCAAATTTTGCAGGCATCAACTGCAAGAGATGGCACTTTCCTATTGACAGACTCTCCTAGCCTCCCCAAGATAGCATCAAGCTTGAGGCAAGGTAAGGAAAGTACTCTGGCCACCAGTACCACCCAATGGAAGAACATAATTTTAAGAAACAGTAGGAAATGAAAAAGAAAATGACTGATCTAAAGAAAATCTTCTCTCTTTAAGTAGCCATCTTCAGATTTAAGTTGAGCTTCTGGCCTTAGTCGTATTCAACTAAATGGACAGCAATCTTTATTTTCTTGTTAGACTTTATTGTCATGCGACATCAAAGGGAAGGGGGTGCTATGTGTTTCAGACCTTCATTAAAACACCAAAAAGAAAATATGTGGGGGGCGGGGAGGTACACAGCGAGAAAAAAATATGTTGGTGGGAGAACTCGAACTTAAGGGTGGGAGACAAAACAAAGGGGATAATTGCATCATAGGGGAACAAAACATCCAACTAGGTTAACACCCCTTGCCTACCCTAATATCATTGAAGACTTTTGTTTTCATTTCCTCTTTTGTATATACTATCGCTCACTGGTTCTTTAATCAAAATTTTCTCTTGGAGCTTGATGCTTTAGGATAATCTAACCTTTCTCATATGAATTAGGGATCTATCTGCCTCACCTCAACTTGCCTTGTGCAAATTTTTTTTTTTTTTTTAAAATCAGAAAAACAGAAAATGTATGTATTAATGCAACAGAAGGAGAGTGATCGGTGGAAAAATAACACTTACACACACCACAAAAATAAAACTTACACACTCCCAAGTACAACTCCAGAGCCAAAGGCTAATTTTAGTATAAACCCCCCTGAAAATTCTGTTTTTCCTTTTTCTCCAAAGGACCCAAACTAATGCATGAAACATTTTTTCCCAAGCCCGTCTACCAATATCAGAGAAATTAGGGGACAAATTAGGGGATAAACTGAAACAGGGGACCAAGCTCAATAAATACATAGAGTTCCAAAGTGTGACAAAAACTATGTTTGCAGCACTCAGAAAATATACACGTTTATGTTATAGCTATTGAACACCTAGCTCATACCTTTGATAGTATATCACAAGAAGGAAGTAGGAAGACTAGGAATGAAACATTGTACTGTACCTGTCGTTGTGCTTCTCGTTCTTGTCGCTTTCTCTCCTTTTTTGACGTTGCTCTGCCAGTATCAGTATCATCATCTTCATCACTACCATCAAGATTCTCTGCATGCCAAAACTATTTTTAGCAGTTCATTCATAAGTATAATCCAAACACCCCATCCAAGATTTATGTTGGCATTGATAGACACCATCAATAGATCCTAAAGATCTCTTGGAGACCTAGGCGATAGAGATAGTAAGAAAATCACAGCTATATATCAGCACTCAATAGCAGTATTTTTTTGTCTCACGGTGCACGGCATCGAAATAAAGATAATATTCCTGAAATAACATCTGCAGTTTTATTCATGCTGTCCAAATCAAATTACTTATTCTCGGAAATTAAATCAATTCCGATTTGGGTATCTAATCCTTCAGCATGTTCTGCACTATATACTTCTTCACCACGTGCACTTAAGATCGATATGTACTGAAGATAGACAACTCAAAGTAAGGAGAGAAAAACATACGAAAATAGAGAATACGTCACTGATTGAATTTTTTTTTTAAATAAATAAAAATGCAACCCCCAAAACTATTGAGAACTGATCAAAATTCTGTCAGGGTTTAGTCGCAACTCGTCAGCCAACCTCATTTCAACGTATTACACTCTAAAGTCTCAAATAAGTCACAAAATGCTCTAAACAAAACAGACTAGCACCAACCTTCAACTGGGGCAGCAGGTGCTGAAGATGTACTGGCACGACCAGCTGGCCTCCTCCGCATTCGACGATGCGCATCTGGACGAACCACAGCCTCCCTTTGTGCAACCTAAATACCACACCAATCTATCAGTCATTAAAACTCCCATTTTTCATCAAAGAACACATTTTTTTTAGCTCAACATCAACAACCCATTTTTCAATCAACAATCAAATTATAACCAACCCATTCAATTTCGATCCAAAACCAATCTAACTTTCCCTAACAATTTCACCACATAACCCCTAACAAACAAAAAAGTTACCAAAAACCCAGATCAAAGAAACACATTTCACACAATTTTTACACCAAAAGAGATGAAATTGAAAACCTAATTCATCACCTGAGGTTCTTCTCTATGTTGAACATCTGGAGATTGCGAAGTATGGCGACGCTTCCAGAGATAGAGTGGGATCAGCGCCACAACCAAGAACATAGAGAGAAATGCTACCAATAGCTCGTCCATCTCTGCTCGATTGACTTCCTCGGGTTCGTGTGGTCTCTTCCCGCGAGAATCGAAAACCAGAAGGTTTTGTAGACAGTTGGGTTGACGAAGAAGAACCCAATTTGCTTACCACGACTGTTTGAAATTACCAACTCTCCTGAAGATCATCATCATCCCCTTACTTTCGAAACAACACCACCACCTTTCTGAACCACACCACTACAAGAGGCGACCGCCAATATAACACTCAACACCCTCTTTTCTCCTCTCTCAAGAACAACACTACCATCACTCCATCTCGCCACCACCACACTGCCTCACCCCGCCCGCCTACTGGCCAGCCAAACCTTTTTTTTCCCTTTCTTTTCCTATCTTCTCAGGAATAACAACAACAGGATCAGAGCAGCAGCAACCACCCTACCCCGTCGACCGACAACCCTTCTCATCTCGTCCTCTTATATATTTTTTTTTCTGCCTGATTCTACGATGGTATTTGGTGACTGGTCGGTACCAGACATCGTAGATATGCATCGAGATAAATTTTATTTTCTATCTCGAAGCATTATAGATGGTGCTTGGTACCATAGGCACTAATCAAGCACTATAGACCCGGCACCATAGAATTGTTCATTTTTTTTATCATTTTCCCTCGCACAAGCCTGCACTCATACATGTATCTGTGATTGGAGAATCCATCCTTGGAAAGTACTTAATGGGGACGGGTTCTCCACTTGTAGATACATGTGCAAGAGTAAAAAAAAAAAACTTGCCTTTACATAGGGCTCCGCAAGGATGGAACCTGTGTTGTGTGCGGGTTAAGGAAAAAAAAAAAAAAAAAAAAAAAAAAAAAAAAAAGAAAGAAAAGGAAGAGAAGATAAGTCAAGGATGGGGAGAGGTGGTGTGGCCAATGGAGGGTGGAGGCTATTCCTGAGAAGATGGGAGAGAAGAGGAAGAAATGAAAAGAAAAAGAATAAGGGAACAGCGAAATAAGAGGAAGAAAGGACAAGGGTGGTGGTAGGGCAATGTGATGAGCCTGACGGTGACGAGGCGAGGTGGTGGTAGTGTTTGATGGAGATAATAGGGATGATAGTGTGTTTTTTTTGTTTATATTGATGGTATTCTTTAACATGTTTAAAAAAAAGAGTTGTGATATTTATCAGCAGAATTAGTGGTGTTAAACAATTAGAGCATTGCATTTACTAATGTTGAAATTGGATTGTCAACTCGGGCTGGTTAAGTTTCTATTTGCACCACTGTGTCATGTAGGAACAACACACACCAGGAAGTTTTGGGAATTCTAGCCGTGCTGGCATGTCTTGTATGAGCAAAGAGTTGTAGTGCAATTGTATAATCGTTATGGGTCTCCTGAGATAAATTTTATTCGTCAATCTGTACTTTGTTTGCTATGTTCAGGGTCGATTGTCCTTCAGCAGATTGAAACCATTCGGCAAATTGTACCTTACTAAGTTTCATATTCATGTTTAAAGTTGAAAACATGAACAAACTCGTATAACTAAAGCATTTTGGAGTATGGAATAAAAGTCCAACGACCTCTAAAATTTTCTTTAAGTATACTAAAAATAAAATTATGTATATATGAAGTGGCCATATTTTTAAGTTCACATCCTAAAAAAAATTTCAGGGCTAGTCATGGCTATGGTGGCATTTGACAACCATAAGCATGAAGGCTACGTCATTGTTGTCACTTAGTATCCATGTTGCCTCCACTTTGCATGAAGATTTGCTTTTATTCCAATTCATATGAGCTTTCATATTCCATATTCGAAGGTTAATCAAGAAATGAGCACATATTTTCCTTATGGGTAAAAACTCACTAAATTCCACTCCACTAGCCAGTCTCGAGCTGCAACCTTTCACAAGGAAAAGTAAATGTCTTACCAATTGAAATACATGTTTGCTTGGTTCTTATTCACTTTGATATACCAAGGTCTCTGAAGCCCAAATATGCTTTAAGGCGCCTCAAATATAATAGGGTTAGTACAACAAAGTGCAGAGAATGCGCAAAATCATCTTAAAGACAAGAGACCTACAAAGAGCGGCAACAATATTTGGCTTTTAAAACTTCCCTATGATTAATGAACTACACAGGTAGTAAACACAATTAAATTCAAATAAAAGCTACGATTCAATTTCCTTTATATTTTCTAAGGAATTTCTTCTGAACATCAAAAGTATGAAAAGAGACTTCACCCTATTCTTTGCACGTGAGAAAATCCAGTTGATGTTTTTCGTTCTCACTAAAGGACCATTTGATATATTGTACAAATATTATATGGTGCTGCTCCAGTGTGCTTTGATTTATCTCGCTCTATTCAACAGTTGTAGTTAATTGCGGTTTTGGTTTTATGGCTCTTAATGTTTTGATGATCAGGATGACGATGAGGATGATGAATTGGGAGAGAATGAATAAGACTTGGCCCTCTTCCGGCTATCATGTTTTTTTCGGAGGCTATGGAAGTTCTGTTGGTGGGGAGTCTCTGAAAATCTCCGAAACTGGTTGACATTCCATGGATTGTTCAAAATCTGCGAAAGAGATATAAATTGGAGTTTAGAGTTTGTTATTTGTGTTCATATAATAGAAAAAAAAATATAAATAAGCACTTTTTTTTCCTTCCTTCTAAGAACAACCAAAGCTAGTTCCCTGTTGATCAGGGCAAGGCATATTCTTGAACTTTAAACAAGTAACATGCCCTTAAAGACTTAGTAAGGGAATCAAAATCCCATGGATAGAACATAAATATAAATTTGGGTGCTGACATTAATGACGGATATAATCATGAAAACTTGAATAAAAGAAGAGAGAAGAAGAAATACCTTGAGATGACCATGTCGAAATGGGGAAATTACTGGGATCACTTGGTTCACATAAATTACTTAGGGACGATGCTGAGAAACCTGATGCAGTCTTGTACTCTCATTCATCTGCATTATCAAGTGAACAAATCAAACATATTTCATGTAATACTGCAATAATTTAGAAAAAAAAAAGATCAAAGAAAATTAATATCAGAAAATTAAGAGAGTTATGTAATACATACCCAAGTTGGTGCATTAGTAGATTGACAATCCCTGCTAATATGCGCTACATGCTTAACATCTGTTGGATGACCAATTTCCATCTCACGCTCGTTAACTACAAAAAGAAACCCCATCACCAAATTTAAACATTAAAACCAAAAAATTATTTACATGGAAATATGAAACAACAACAATTCTAAATAGTCAGGTTTGTAAACCACTTTTAAGCGAGGTTGGGATTTTTTTTGACACTTCTACATAGGGGTGGGCAATGTCGGTTCGGTTTTGAGCCCTAAACCGATTTCATTCGGTTTGCCTAAAACCCAAATCGAAACCGAATTTTGTATTTGTAAACCGATGAATTCGATTGAACCGAATTTCGGATCGATTCGGTTAGGTTAGGCCGAAATTTCAAGCTCAAGCATTTGAAAGACTTTCATTAAAACATATCCAATTTTTTTACAGGCTCAATTTTTTTACAGACCCAATTTTTAGCCTAAAATTGAAAACTTTGAGAGAAGGGAGTGATTCAGTGCAATAGGGTGTACTGCAGTGTATTTATTGCACTAATCAAGTATTGACACCTACCTGTTATTTAGTTATTTACATATATCTAATTAATCAGTCGATTCGGTTGTAAATCGGTCGGTTCGAAATCGGTACAAAACCGTAAACCGATTTCGAACCATTTATAATCGATTCGGTTCGGTTTAACTTATTTTCTTTCTACTCATATTTCGGTTCGGTTACCAAACCGAATTTGAAAATCGGTTCGATCGGTTAACCGAATTTAAATCGGTTTTTGCCCACCCCTATTTCTACATCTTTTATTGATGGGGTTTGTGATTGTGTTTTAAAGAAAAAGGTAAGAGTATAAAAAAAAAAAAAAAAAAAAAAAACCCAAAACATGGCTCCCTAAACTTACTCATAAAACAAATATAAGCATTAATTACCAAATATTTGGGAAATATATTTAAAAATTCCTTGGTTGTACATCCCTTTGATCTTGGTTCCCATTCTAGCTGCTAGGCACTCCAACCCCAATCCAACAGTCCCTTCTGATAGAAAAATAACACACACAGATTGCTTCAAGAAATGGGTTTTGTACTTTTGAAGACCATTACATCAAATATATATCAACATAATTTTGAGAAAGATTAGGACTCTCACCCTTAAAGCAGTGTCAAATTCCTCCTCTTCCTCTCAACAAGCTTCATTCATCTCCATATTCATGACATTGCAAATGTTTAGAGAAAACACAATGAAGAGAATAAAAAAAGTGATAGGAAGGAATAACTTGATAATGGTGATGAAGGTGAGATTGATTGAAAACAGAAAGGAAAAGAAGACAAGATATGGGAAGAGAGGAAAGAAGGTGGGCAAGCATTAAACCTCAAAATGAAGGGTGATCGAAGAAAGGTTTTTAAAAGAGCCAGGAGAGAAAATTATTTCATTATTAATTAATTAATATATTTCAGGTTTTTTTTTTTTTTTTTTGAAAGACAAACTGATTTTTATAAAACCCATAATCCGTTGAAAACCAAAACTGATCAACACACTACAAACTGATAAAGATGCCATCGATTGAGTTCCATTTCCTCCCAACAATGAGACAATCATATAAGGGTGTAGAGAACCTTGAAACCAGATATTGATCACCCACTCCTTAAAATGCCAATTGGGTTCCCTCTACAAATTTTGAAGTTGCTAGTGCTTGGAACTTGAATATTAGCAGCAAAATAACTATTGATCTTCTATTCTTCAACTTATTAAAATCACACATAGTAGATTAATGATCTAGCCAAGTTCTTCTGAAAATGATCTAAAACTATCTTATTTTCTTATTTCTTTTGCGTTGATCACATTATTAATCGTTAAAATGTCACATTGATGTGCCCCTATAAACATCCATGATAATTAATTAGGTTGACTGAAGCTAGAATGTGCAATGGGTATTGACAAAAATAGATTATTGAAAATAATCTTTATTTGTTTACTATTATCAAATTAAAAAATCTCTATTGTTTATTGAGGTGAAGTCCATTGCCTAATTGGCATATCATTGCGAAATAAAATCGTTTCGCCTTAATTTTGATGGTTGGGATCATGTTTTAGGTAACTTGTTGCTTGTTAAGAGACATGACTTTTCATAAATGGAAATTTGTTAGCAAGTGGTTGCAATCTTTGGCGACCTTATTATAAATATAAGAAAGATTTGGTTTGTGATTAACAAATGAGCTTAAGGGATAATCGGATTTGCTAATTATCTTATTCAATCCAATTAAAAACATTTCGGTCTGAAAGGAAAAATATAAATCCAATAACTGGAGAATTGGATGTTGGGGTTATGATAGTGAATCAAACTCTGGACTCTAATTGCTCATCAAATTTAATTTTTAGCTAAGCCGAACCCAAAAAGAGCTCAACTTATCTCATGGTTTTCAATTTTAAACTGGGACGGTTCGGTTTGGTTTTGGGAGATTTTTGAATTGGTAGCAAACTGTACTGCCCCGATCAGGTTCTGGACCAGCATTCGTACCGCATTGTATTCCCTTGAAAAATCAATTCAATCTCATCCCTAAGAACAAATGAGGGCTTCTAGCTACACCCACACTTTATATATATATATATCCGTAGGTCTCCCTAGGTAGAGGGAAACTTTGTTTTGATTTGAAATAACCAGTCCTCTAACCTTGGCGTGGGATTCATCCAAGCCAGTATCCTCAGCTCAATCTGAATCCTATCAAAAAATGGCCCATGGATTGATGTAAAGGAAACAGCCTACAGGTTGCTTTTGAAACCTCAACTCTGAGTTGGGCAGGAGATGCAGCTGAGCTGGGCTTGGACTAAAGATTGTTCGATCTTAACCAAAACTATTGACAAATATTGTGGTGGGATATTTGTTCATATCAACATCAGAATGACACATCTACAAGGATTTTTTTTCAAGTTCATATCCACAGCAATTCAGAATGCAGAGAAGTGTAGTTGGAGAGCAAAATTCTAGACCTCATGACTTATTATCAAATCTAACCCGGATTTTACTGATAATAAAGTTTGAAAGCAACAGCGATTGTTTCCTAGATCAAAAGGCATTTGCCATTTTTTTCTTCAGAGTGCGAGCACTGAGAAACAATGCATATAAACAACCCAATGCTATCATAACAAGTCTTAAACTTTTTTTTACATTCATGTCAACAACCCGTCGTTTTCAAAACAAATCACTCTAAATATCAAAATCAGGTCAAGACTGAAGAGGTGTCGATCTTGACAAATGCATATACCATCATGTGTTGTCTAATAATGAGACCCTCCACTAGTCCAAGCGTTTTGCTTTTCAATCCAGATATGTTTGTTCTTATTGTGGTGACAGTGACTTCTTTTTTTCATCCAGAACAATGGATCGTTCAGCAACACCCAGTCTTGATCACAACTACAATCATCAGAATTTGAAAGTTGCAAAAAACTTGATTTCCTTTACGAAAGATACTCATATTCATAAATACGGAATATATAGATAGGCAAAAAAGAATTCAAAAAACTAGAAAGTGAGTACGAGCATCGACAAAGCTTATCTTCTTTTTCGATGTTCTCCTATTTTTGGCTCATTAAACAACCTTTCTTTGAAGGAATTATAGCCCTCCTTATCCAAAATTCTTTTGATGAGGTGACCACAACCTACCAACAATTTTTTCATACTATATATTTGTTTGGTCATGTTTATAATTAGTTCCCACCATTCACACAGTGCTGTACTTTATTTGCGCTCATACCGCGCACTATATGCTTCCACTAAACCTTATATCCGCTTGCACCCTTTGGATTCATTAGTTCCTTGGGACCCCAGACATTAGTCATGAAAAAATCAGCTTACTTTAGACTCTGGATTTCCCCTGAACTCCAGAAGTGCACATTGCGAACGTTAAGAACAATTGTTTCTTTCCCTGATGTCATTGTTTGAAACAAAATATCGTCATAATTAACTGTCACTGGTATCTTAGAGTGTGGTGGCTTTGGAGACAACATTCACGCCTTTGGGTCTGGTTGTGAGTTGGCGTGGTTGCTTCAGTGATTACAACTCTGTTACCTACTCTTCGGTCCCAGTTGTTATAGTGCGTTCTATAGTGGTGCATGGTTCGATTGTTCTTCAGGGCCATGGCCACTAGCTTTTGGGTGTGATAGTGATAATAAACAATAACAAGAAAAAATTATAAAAGATCTAGGGGCAGACTTCATACAGTTTAACATACATATATATGATAGATTCCAGGCTAAAGCACATTATTCACTTGAAATTAACAACAAACCGCAATTACTAGTAAAGCATAGTTTCTTGAAATTACAGGAAATAAGGCAGGATTGGTGGTTAAATTAAAGACCTTCAGTGTAGGACACACCAGTCGATTTCAACCAAACTCCACCTTGAATCAACTGTCTAACAGTGAACTTGTTAGCTTCGGCAGCACTTCTAATAACATGATAACCAGGCCACTTAACTCTGTTACTTGTACCGGCACCGGGTCCTTTGTTCATGTACTCTCCATAGTACAAAGTCTTCAATGCAAAATCCCCAGACCATGGAGACCACCCAGCTGGGTCAATTATATCACCAATGTTAGTTTGCATCACAACGGTCCTTGAGTACTCCTTCCATGGACGGCCTAGATAAGTCTTGAACTTGGATTTCACTGGTGCCAAATCAGAACTAGCTTGGATATCACACTTCTGGATTGAAATACCTGTGTTCTGGTTAGGATCACGTCGTCCTTGGGCAGTTAACATGTTATTCTGACCAGGGGAAGGCTTTCGTGGGATGAGTTTACAGTTTTGGAGCACAACGGATGAATCACCAAAGATGAAGTCCACAGTTCCCATCACAGTGGAGTCTCTGTAGAATTGGCGTAGGGTATGAGTGTACAATGTATCTTGGTATGCATCAATGCGACAACGGTTTATGACAACTTGATCAGCACTAACTCGGAGTGCAACTGCTTGGTGTTTTACTGCTCCGGCTGTGTTCTGGAAGCAAATGTCCTGTGCAATGAATCCATCTCCACTGACAACTGCATTCAGATTTACAGACATTCACATTTATTCATTTATATGGTTAAGGGTCTATAAACTTTTTTATGAGCGAAGGTTAATTACTTACTAACAGTGGCAGAGTTGAATGTTGTGGCACCATCAACCACATTGAGACTTCCAGTGATAATGGTTGCATCCATTCCATCTCCAACTATCATCAAATTCTTCTTATTCTTTGCAATCTCAACTTTCTCCTTGTAAATTCCTTTCTTCACATATATCACATACCTAGTTTTACTTTTCACTGGAGCACCATTTACTGCTTCAGTCACTGTTTTGTGTTTACCACTCCCATCCTTGGCAACCACCACATCAGCATGAACAGCCATGAGCAGATCCTCTAGGAGCTTTCGGTCCCTCGTCATGATCCACGACGGCAACTTCCCGTTCAACAAGGTGGTCACCTCATCATCATGATCCGGTGGTGATATCGCAACGAACATTGCCAACGATGTTCTAGCCCTAGCAACCAAATCTTCAACCTCGGTCACCAATTCGGGTCGGGTCGACCCATGTAACCCGTCCATGCAAGTGACATGATTTGTTAGTACACTACTTAACCATGCATGGGCATCAAGAAGCGATTGTTTATCACCCTTTTTGGTAGCCACGATGGAGTCTCTAATCCTATCGATGGATGAGTCCATGAGCTCGACACAATCAGCCACCACAGCTTGTTCTTTCAAGTCGTTGGCCCGGGCATGGATGCCTTTGGCCAACTTGATTGAGTCACTCACACGGGACGCATAATCGTTCAAGAAGATCGATAGGAGATCGGGTTTTTTCACCAGTTGGACGTCTCCAACTACTCCAGTGACCATGGTGAGACATGAAGCAGGGTCATGTGCCTTGTCACATATGTGATGATCAGAGTTAACATTGTTGGTGTTTGAAAAAGGCCAAATGGATACAAGAGCTAAGGGGTGACAATAGCTACTACAGATAGAGAAACAAGGATGAAAGTTTTAAAAGAGAGAACGTTCCTCTTGGGAGGTTGGTCTAGCAAGGGTTGGTGAGTTGCCATGAGAGGTTTTTGTGTTTGTTTTGTTTACACTCCCTTCACTTAGTCTCTTTAAATAGAGAGATTAAAGCTATTCCGTTCATATGAAGTGGAAATATTAGTGCATAATCTAATTGGCACCTTTCACTTGCATCAACCATGATGTCTTTTTATTCCTATGCTTAAAATATATTAATACTATGCTCGACTTAATGTAATACTAGCTAGCTTGATGTAATGATTCGATCACGCACACATACATAACACATCTCTTGTTTTTCACTCCAGCGATGTGTGAGTCTCACGGTGAGACTATAACTCCTCTTTGTAATTTGTCCCATTTTTGACCTTTCATACTTGGTAGCCTGCCAACTCTCATAGCTTGCATACATAAAATTGCCTCACTACAAGAAAAAGCCCTCATTTATAACACATGTTTATAGCATTTTTATCCAAAGTGCTATAATTACATCACACATTCTCATTCATAGCATTTCTCAATAGCATTTTTTAAATTTTGCTATAAAAAATCAAATTTTAATGGTCTTAAAAATGAAAACGCTATCTGATTTTGGCGCCGCTCAAAATAAATATTTTCGCCCAATTTATCTCTCTTTTCCATAATAATCTTCTTCACTTCTTCTTCTTCTTCTTCTTCACTTTTGCTTCATGCTGGGTTGAATGGACGCGAATACGTGTATTGGTATGGGCAAGGATTGTGATTCATTTTTCGAGTTAATTTTGATTTTCTGATTTTAAGAAATATTTCGGTGTGTAAAGAAAAAACGTGAAAAATGTAAGGATATAAATGAAATATATAAGAAATTTCGATGGCATATTAAATATATGAAAAATAATATGCAAGTAAATAATTGTATTAAACACATAAAATGAAAACAAAATGTTATAATTAAAAAATCAAGGGGTAGTTTAACAAATCAATATATAAGTAGGTGAAGTGATAATTATGAAATTAGAGGGTGGCTCCAAAAATCAATAAATAATTATAATAAATGATAATGAGAAGAAAAAATTCGAAGATTACGAAAAAATTCTGAAATTTTTCAAAAAATAATCCTTGAAAAATGTAAATTTTAGTAGTTGGTTTTGTATTTTTACGAAAAAAACCACAAAATTTACCAATAGTACTTGAATTTTTTTTTAACAACCTTGAAAAAATGTAATTTTTCTTTCGCCATTTTTCTTTACGTAGTTTAAAAAACAAAAATTTCAACAAAATTTCGCAATTTTGCACAATCACAATCCTTGGGTATGGGTATTAAACATGCACAAGGATACTGGGATATTGGTATGGTAGGTACGACATTCAATAATAATTATATATTTGAATATGCTAATATAATCATTAATTAGTAAATCATAAACATAAATGCATAAAACACCAAAATCATATAATTATCATTTCAATAATTTTTTAAACACTAAAAGTTAGCATAAAATATATGCATCCTAAATATGCATATTCATATCTTATCCTAAACATTTAATTTCTTAAAAGAGATAGAGGAAAGAAATGTGTATTGTTATATGGAAGCCGTATCTTATCTATTGAGAGTGAGATAGACTCTTTGATTAGGTCTAAGGTATATTCGAGGTGCATCGATGACTTACGTTAAATTTAAAAAAATATTTAAAAAAAAATTGATGCATCGGTGCTTCCTAGACCTCAAGTGAATCAGATGAACCCGTCTAACTGTCGAGGAAGACAGCAAGGAAACCAGCGAGGGACCCCACAGGGGGAGAGAGCCATTTATTTTTTTGAGATGCGTGCTTGAAATATCAACACACACATCTCAAAAATTTAAGTGCACGTCCCGAGAAGATGAACGAATCCCATCCCCCTGTGGCGTCCTTCGCTGGTTCCCTCGACAATTAGAATTTTTGGAATCAGATAGATGGAAATGAGTGGGTTTGACTAGATAGAAACGTGGGAAAGGGGTGTTTGTCACAGTAGTTTGATTTAGGGAAGAAGAGTCCATGCATTCTTTGAATTATTATTAAAACCATCAATTTCTATAATCAGGGGCGGAGTCAGGCTGTTCACGAAGAGGGGGCAAAGTGAAGAGGCTAGAAAAAATTGTAAAATTTTTAGAGGGTAATTAGTTAAATTTGAGTACTGTTCATAATATAAAAATAGACTTTGAAAATTTAAATGGGCGGCAACTGCCCTCAATGTCTTGTATGTAGCTCCGCCCCTGCCTATAATCATACATGAATATAAACCTTCTAAAATATTACTTTTTTCAAACCAATTATGGCTATAATGGAGATCCATGGAAATTAAGGTTGAAACTTGCAAAAGATGAGGGCATCCGTACATCACTTTCGACATAATAATAGTCGAAGTATACACTTTGGAAAAGGCATTAAAAAAATGTAGAATTGAATAATTCTATTATAGTAACTATCTTGACAAAATGTAGATTAAAAAAAAAATGTGCCTTTGCATCAAATTTTCTTTACTTGTTAAAGTTGAAACATCTACATGTGGTAGATGAAAGCTAAAAAGGAAGCTCAGATATAATTCCTAAGGACATGATGATGAGTTTAAGTAGATTATAATTTTTGTATCCATGAGAGACTATCCTTTTATCTCTATGTGGTTATTATAATTTCCACTTTCCTACAACTTTACTTGATTGAATGAAAAGGAGAGGAGTAATCAAGTAACTTAAGGACTATCATATTAGACTAATCGCATAAATTAATACATGAAAGTTGTGGATGAAACAAGTGATCAATACATCGGTTCTGATCGACAAGCTGTGGGTGAAACAAGTTGAAGCACCGATGATGATCCGCAAGCTTGGGTGAAACAGTAATTCTAGAGAGCCAAGTCAACTCAACACCATTCATGATCCTAGAAATGTTGAAACTGATCTGACTGTGTGGCCTGCCTCTCCAAAAAGGTTCTTGGGTGGAAATAAGTCAATACATTTTAATTATAATAAAAATTTGTTGATGATATAGAAAAGACGAATTCTAAATGTCGAGGAAACAGGCGAGGAAATGGGTGAGGGACGGGACGTGGTGGGGTGGGGATCGTTCACTCCATTCGAGATGCGCACACCAAAAACAATGACACGCATCTTAAGCGGAGTAGACGATCCCCACCCTGCAATGTCCCGTCCCTCGCCCGTTTTCTCGCGTGTTTCCTCAACATTTAGAAGCGCTCAAAAAGAAAATAGGAAAAGTACTTAATAACCCAAGCTGGCTGAAGTTATGGACCGATAGGTTGGCCATTTTAAAACATAGGATACTTTTTAAGGACCAAGTAATGCTAAATTATTTCACACATCTTTTTCTCTTAACAAAGTTCAAAATCAAGCAAGGGAGATGAAAACATGATCGATGAATATCAAAATGGCTGAAAATGGATCCGCGGAGGGTTTTGCATGGGTGCTCGAGTCTTAAGTTCTTTTGACGAATATGAATTGTATTTCGTTTCAGTGGTGGTACAAAGCGGATTTTTATTATGTTTTGGAGGGAAAATGAGGTGGTCTACAGATTTTTGTGGTGGACATAATAGTGGCCAAAATCAAATGAAAAAAGGGTTTTTTGAGTTTGTCATCATTAGTCGGTAGTCATTAGAGTAGGGGTGGGCAAAAACCAATTTAAATTCGGTTAATCGATCGAACCGGTTTTCAAATTCGGTTCGGTAATCGAATCGAAATGAGTAAAAAAAAATAATTTAAACCGAGCCTAACCGATTATAAACGGTTTGAAATCGATTTACGATTTTGAACCGACTGATTTATAACCGAACCGACCGATTAATTAGATATATATAAATAACTAAATAACATGTAGGTGTCAATACCAGATTAGTGAATTAAATGCACTGCAGTACACCTTGTTGCACTGAATCGCCCCCCTTCTCATAAAGTTTTTAATTTTGGGCTAAAAATTGGGTCTTTTAAAAATTGGACATGTAAAAAAATTTGGCATGTTTTAATGAAAGTCTTTCAAGTGTTTGAGCCAAAATTTCGGCCCAATCGAACCAATCTGAGATTCGATTCAACCGAATTCATCGATTTAAAAATACAAAATTCGATTTCGATTTGGATTTTAGGCAAACCAAATAAATCAGTTTGAAATCGATTTGGATCTCAAAATCGATTTGAAAATAAATTGACTTATAAATATTAAATCAATGTCATTAACCGGTGAAAATTAAATTTTCAAACCATTTTACCCATACATTAGTCGGTGTTAAAAATTCTAAATGTAATCTCCCATTATTTTCTTCCTCCTTCTCTTTCTCTCTGTAATCTCTCCTCCTCTCTTACCATAAGATGTTATGGCAATGGGGAAATTCTAAATGGCGAGGGAATCAGCGAGGGAAGGGTGAAGCCGTTCATCTCTTTCGAGATGCATGAAAGTCTGTATCTTAGGGCGCTTTTACACATATTAAAGGGGTTAAACAGCTTCACGCCCTCCCTCGCTAGTTTCCTCGCCCATTCCCTCGCCGTTTAGACAAACCCTATGGCAAAGTGACAAATCTCTCTCATCAGCAACAATAGCTTCATCATCTGCATCACTGCTGTGACGGTAGTCACCATCATCCTCTTACCTCAAATGGTTAGCACGACACAACAGATGACCAAAACAAAGGGACAAACCAGAGCTTTAAATGGCTTGCAAAGAATAAAATAATTAAAGTTAAATAGCTATCTCTACTGTAATTTGATCAGACTCTATCGGGATCTTTACCGGATTATTAGCCATGGTAGAGTTAGGTTCAACAATACCAGCATGATTAAGCAAAGCCCAGAGACAAGTAATGAACTCTCCACCTTTAATTAAGCTCTCGTCATGGCCAGTTGCATTATCTGTAGTGGCATTGGGTAGCATTAGCTTTCTCATTAAGAAGGTCTTCCATTATTGGATATGTTAATTAGAATCAACTCAATTTTTATGTTTGATTAGAGGAAGTTCGTATGTTTCTTCAACATGGATTGTCTTCATTTATGTAGACCAGCTTATTGCATTATTTTATTCTTTGATTGTATTGTGGAAAAAAACCTTTGTTCTTTTGTTTTTAACTTTAATTTATCAACAACAGGTTCCAGTTTTAAGTAATATGGAAGGAATTGAAGCTCTCTGAGATTTAACATTGGAAGATTCCTCTGTACTACTTGCATTACCTTGTTCTTTGGTGATGTGAATTCGTATTTGGATTCCCTGTAATTAAAGAATCATAGGCTTTGAGGCCTATCACTACACCAAATTGGCATTTTTGTAATATTCCTCAAAACAGTATCACTTTTGAAGTGAAAATTTTACATATTTTCACAAACAAAATGAGACAATAATTGTATCACCATGAAGAGTATGGTTATAAAAGTGATACTATTCATGGTAATCCAACTTATTGTATCATTTTTTTTTGCGTTACTATTTTTCATTTTTTTGACTAAATTTAGTTTTGACTTGAAATTGTTTGGTAAATTGTAACATCTCAAAAGTGATACTGTTTTGAGAATTGTTACAAAAGTACAAATTTGGTGTAGTGTATGATATCATGGAAATTAAATCAATTGGGTTAAGTCCCAGATGCTAATATATGGAGTAATTAAGAAGTCTCTGAAATTGAAAGAAGTTCCATGTTATAGCAGAGCCTATGACTTAGATGAACGTAGCCGAAGCAAATTTAAACCAATGTAAGAAAGAAAAAAATAACAACTAAAACTAGAAAATAGTATAACAGAACTGATAAAAATTGTGATTGTTATAATGGAGATTGTTACTGACAGTCAAGACACACACAAGAATCAAATCTCTTATTCAAACAAAACAATCAGCTGGAACTGATAAAAATTTTAAAACACAACCACACTAAACTTGAAGGTACACACATGCTCACAATAAACCAAAACAATAGATTCAAAATTATGATAGTTAAACTGCTAAATCATCTCAATTGAGATATCTTCGCTCTGTATCGAGATCTCTATTGGAGTACTAGCCATAGGAGAGTTAGGCTCAACGATACCAGCATGAATTAGCACAGCCCAAAGACAAGTAATGAACTCTCCACCTTTAGCCAAGTGCTCTGCATGGGCATTTGCATTGTCTGATGGCGCGAGAAATAAACTTTTTTCCACCCAAAATTCAGCCAAAACCTTCCACAGCACTCTTCTGTCCTTCACATTTTCTAGCAACAGCTTCCCAAGATTTGCTCCCTTTTTCACTATAGTATCATGACCAGTTTCTGTTCCAAAGTTTATGTCCATCATTTTCTCAAATTTAACCCCCATAGTCTTCCCTCGTCCTAGAACAATTCTTGCTTGCTTCACAGTTTTATCGAAAGTTCTTCTTGTGACTTCAACATAATCAGGTAACAAATCTGGAACAAAAGCTGCCAAGTAAGCACAATAATTGGATAAACAACTGGCGACGGTGAAGCTCTTTTTTAGTGCCTCGCAAGGACTTGTTTCATGCTTCCCGTATTCGTATTCGTATTGGCATAAGCATGTCGCGATATGCCATACCATAATACCACGGATGTGTGTCCCGAATGTACATTGCTTCAGAAGTTCTAGTACAAATTCATGATCCAAACAACCCTGTTCTCTTGTCGAATTCCGAATCAATGAACCTTCCCCATTGGTAAGCTTTCCGGCACCATTACTAAGAACAAGTGAGAGGAAATCAAATATCTCTTTTGTGGCTTCCTCTGGGTATTTGATGCGGTCAAAGCGCTGACCTTTTCTCCTTACATTGATGAATTTCGAAAGGAAACTGTTGAGATACTTGGTCGGAGGATTATAATCAAATGACTTGATAAATGAGTACTGGTTTATATATCTTGCGAATTGACTTGGAGCAGTGATACTGAACAAACACTTGATCATCCATTCCATAACCGCACAATCCTGGCTCGAACTCTTCTTAACGTATTTGACTAGCAGCTTTACCTTGTTCCAATTACAAAGCAGATTGCTTAGAAATTGGAAAATCTCCATAATAACAATCACAAATATCATTGCACGAGTAATAAAAAGGTCGATATTAATGCCAAACACTATAAGATTCACGTTGCGTCCATCTCTTATGTAATGATCAAGGGTTGATGCTGCGAAACCAGAACCTATGAACACTAGCAAAAGCTCAATGATTTTATACACCGGAAAACCTCCAGCAAAGATCACAGGGTACTTGGTGTAGAAGAATTCATAGAGAAATCCAAGTTCAACCTCAATTACCCTACGAACCCTCCTGTACGGGTCATCACCTTCTTCCTTCTGAAGTAGCCCATCTCGGACAAACGCCCTAGTCTTCTCAAGATGAGCTTCATGCAAGGGAAACCCAGCAAATCTCCGAAGTAGGAGCTTGAACAAGGCAAATGATAAGCAAACGTCTTTGAACTTCCCTTCAGGATCCTGATCTGGCATGAGTAGCCTCCCCTTGCACTTCCAGATTTTTTCAGTGGTAATAACTTTCTCCATCTTTAAACGCCCATGGTGGTCTTCCATACCCACCTCGATTATTCCTTGTTTTTCACCCTGCACCAAATAATGATACCCTTCCATGCTTTTAGGATCAAAATGGTTTTGCTCATCTTCAGTGCCGAGAAGATGCTCATAGTCCATGAAGTCAGCAACCAGTTTTACACCGTGTTCAGCTCGCAACTTCTTTCCTACATATTGATTAGCTTTTAGCTTCTCATAGATCCTGACTGCGCTTATAATCCAAAGACACCAAAGCGGTAACTGGAATATTGGCTCATGAACGTATAGTCCTATCAGCCAACCTGCCCAAAACATCTGAAGAACCACCTTGGAAGCATACCAGGTTCTTTTCTCATTATCCACAAGACTGTACGCAATTAAAGAGTCCGCTCTACCAAGAATAACAAGCAAGAACACTGCCCAAATTGCAAATAGTTCATGATGGAACGTAGCAGCTGTCATGAGACCCATTGTATAGGATATCAATCCATAGGAAATAGTAGAAGCAAACCAAATGCACAGCCTGAAAAATCTCTGATGACCACAAAGAAGCCTCATTGATCCCATAATAACTATAAGAGCTAGAACTGCGGCTGTCAAGCACACATAAGCTTCAATCTTTGCTAACTCGCCTTCATCAGATTTTCGAAGCCGCTTCAAAAGATCGGGGAGTGTATTGCCATGGATGGAAACAGTGACATTAGCTTTCTCATTAAGCATGTATTCCACTTCATCCATTGTTCGAATAATTCACACAAACGTACTGTTCATTTGTTATGAGAAGGAACTATGTATCCTACATCATGGTCTGCATTCGCATGACAATGTGTGATATTATTCTTTGATTGTAGCATGGAAAGATTATGACTGTTTACTTTTTGCTTTTTTTTTTTTTTTACGAAGAATAGATTCAAGTTTGAGTCTAAGAATGAGATAATCATATGGCATCTCATTTGTTTCTGAGAACGAGTTGGGACTTGACGGCAACTCCTGTACTTGCATTGCTTTTTTTTTGAGATATCTTGCTTGTTATCCTTGTTCTTTGGATTCAATATGGTAAGGAATTAATCAATCATTTTGAGGCTCACGATATCTTGGAAAAGCATTCAATTACCTTTTCAGATGCATAATAATGCTTTCAATATGAGTATCAGTGAAGGATGTTTTAAAAGTCATCAACATTACACATGTTGTTTGGTGTGGGTGTGATCTTTTGCATGATGGATGAAGGTAAGAACAAAACAAAAAAAAAGTATCCCTGATGATCGAGCAACCGTTAAGTATGCATATTTAAAAGAAATAAAAATGGTGAGATTTGATACTTTATGCATATTGTATAGATGGGGTGTGGCAAAAACGAAATCCCCTGAGTTTTTCTCTACCTCTTTTCATTTTGCAATTAATCATACGATACTTCGGGTGTATTTGGTTGCATGGAATCGTATGTCATGAAAATTCATGAGGGGATCACTTAAATCTAAGCTAATTAAAGGTTTACTCATTTATCCATCATTTGATTTTGTAATCATCTTTTATGTCTATGGATTATGAGCGCGAATTGTTTGGATTATTGATGGGAGTTTCTCAAATGGGTGTAAAGTTACTGGCTATGCTATTGAGTTCCGTACTTTGTGCATGTGTGATAAACCTGACGAACCGGAATGACAAATGGCATTTTGTTTTTATCATGGTTTGGATGCACGCCTCCAATTTGTCTTAACATTGGAGGATTTTGATATAGACATGGAAAAACGAGCATAAACAAAGTTACAGTTGCACAACCGATCTAAGAAGCGGATATCGGTTGTCGTTTCACGAACTTCCACTACTTACACTCCACTACCCGCCGCTCATGAGGGTCCTCTTGAGTGCTTTGGATGTGGTCAGATTAGCCATATCCAAAGTAGTTGTCCAAAAGAGAAATATGTGTTGCTGACGGATGAGATTGATGAACTTGAATTTATAGACCAGGTTCCCCTGAATGTAGGTGAAGGCGAACTCATTTCTTTGGTGGAGGAACGCATTGATTGCACCCTTTAAGCTTGAGGACAAACTTCATCAACCCGTAATTAGGATATTTATTAATATTTGCAATAATAGCATTTAGCAAATTTTGTAATAGGGATTCCAATTAGAATTTTCACAATGATTTCCTATTAGGTTTAGAATTTGATTTAGAAAGTAAGTTAATTATAAATAATGGCATAGGTTGCCCATTGTTACTCAATTGATTGAATAAAATATATTTTGTTTAATAATTTATTTCGTTTATTATCTATTTTGTTACTTTCGTTTATTGGAAGTTTATTTATTAGTCTATAATCTATCACCGTATTTGTAGCCCTCATACTTGACTTTGGTGCATGGTTTCTTTTAACCATATTGGTGAGTTGGGCAAAAAGAGGACACACAAATAGGATTTGTATAGTAAACCTCTTATTACTATGGGTTCAGATCTGAATACATAGATCCATTACCCAATTTAAGAAGCAATGTTTATTTCACATAGCTAATTACAAGTTGTAAAATTAGTTATCCTTTGTGTAGAAAATCTCCTTACTATATAGATCACCTTCAAGAAGTTTCATTGATTTTTGAAACTATTAACTTCATCAAATAGGGGGCTCAAGTTAACGGTGAAAATAAACGGATAGTAATTTTCTAACATAAATTTTCAAACAGGTTGAGTTTTTGTCGAGTGATGTAGATATGTACTTAGGAGATCATCATCTCTGCAAAAGAGGAAGTTTTTTCAAGATTTCTATATTTAGTGAAATAAAATTTGAATCTAAAAGTGGTCACGAATATGTCCCTAGATCCCAAACTTTTTTTATCCCTTAACCCCTCCTACTCCCGATGCCGGCGACTGAATTCGACCTTGTGACCTAGTGATATCATATGCTACTACTTAACCACTAAGCCATCACGAGTGATGTTACAGTGCTGGACTGTATGCCCGGCTACAGTGCCCGGTGCACTGTAGCATCGTAAATATGCATCGAAATTGGAGTTGTTGTTTATCTCGATGCATATCTACGATGCTACCGAGCACTGTAGCCGAACATACAGCCGAGCACTATAGAATTTTCCAGCCATCACACCTTTGACTCCCAAACTTATTATTATTATTATTATTATTATTATTATTAATGGTGAGATTAGGTGTTAAAAAAGAGCGAAAAGAAAGAGATGAATCTTTTGGAAAAGGTAGATCAACTTGTTCCCCTTCCCTCAAATTCCAAGTAAAGGGACATAAGGACAAACTTTTCCTTCAATTAATGCATGAATTTTTCCACACCATGGAGACATGTGGGAACCCAAAAACAAAAAAAATAGTTCGTCTTCATGGGTGGAAGAGCTCAAAACAATTACTTGTATACCTCGATTAACCCTTCACTTTAATCCTTATAAGTCCCATAAAAAGAAACTTACAGGGGGGTATTCAATCATGGATTTTAATAGAGTCTGAAAGACTTTAAATCTCATGGATTTTAATAGAGTCTGAAAGACTTTACAGAATTCACTGGATTTTAATGGATTTTAAGTGACTGGATTTTGTGGAATTTACAGAATCCACAGGATTTTAATGGATTTTTATTATTGGATTTTCTGAATTTCATAAAGGATTGTTATGGATTTCTATTGATTCTTATAAATTTCTGTAAATCAAAATTTCATGGATCAGTAGTCATCTAACCAAAACCAACCAAAATAATGACAAGTGCATATGAGAATCTAAACACAGGATACCGTATGCTTCGATAGATGATTTCATTACAGTGGCCAACAAGAACCAAGTCCGTCACAATAACTAAACCTAACAAATGCAGTAACTCAGAATATCCATAAGATACACATGCAGCATTTTACTCCTCATTTTGTACTCCTACAACTGGGGTCAAACATAGAACATACCAAGGAAAACACACTCCATATGCAGGCATGTCCCCAACCTAATGAATCAATGATTCATCATCACATATAATCATTCGACCATTTCCAAACAATGCTTTCCAAAGCACATAAGCGAGATAATATGCAGATAAGGAAATGTGAATGAGACAGAATGGTAGAACAAAGATTGAGAACATGAAAGCATCATACCAAATTCATCCATTATTCATTTCACCCAAATTCATGCCAAATACCAAAATCCACCATCAAAGCATCATACCCAAACTCCAAAATCCAACAAAGAACACAAAATTGACACAAAACACAATCAACCATCATTCCCAACTGAAAATTCTCAAAATTCTCAAAGATCAAGCAATCAAAACATCAAAACAATGGTCCCCATCACTTCAATTTCAACTCCACTCCAAAAAACTCTTCCAATTCACACCAAGCAACCCAACTCAAATCAATCACAAAACCAAAACCAAAACAAACACAAACACAAAATCCCCCCAAAACCCTAGAAATTGAAATTGCGAGACTGGAAGAAAGCAAGGTGGATTCCTCTTAACAGTTGAAAATTGAGTGAGAGAAACCTTACTTGCTTTCTGAACAACTGTTGTGAAGAGAGAGAGAAACCCTAGAAGAAGAAAATCTCTGTGGCAGAATTGAAAGCCATCGAATTCTCCACCGTAACCTCCTCTACCGAACTTTTCTCAAGGAATCACCATCATCATCGTTCGCACTCGGCACATAGAAGGCAAATTGAACCGGAACCCTTGTCTTGCGCTGATGAAAACAGACTAGAAATGGGGCGGAGTTTGGAAACCCCCTTGAGCGGATCGCACAGCAAACAACACCACCGCCACCAATACAAGAAGAACAAGCAACAGAGGACCTCCTCCTCTAGTAAGCTTCTCAAGGAGAACGGAAATGGAGATGGAGTTAGTGATAACCGCCACCATCTCAGTTCTGCTTCCCCACCATTATCTTTCTGTGTCGAAAACCTAGAGAGGTCAATTTTTGGTTTGCTTTTGTTGTCTCCTTGTGTCGAAAAGAGCAAGTGTGAGAGAGAGACGAAAATAAGGGTTTCGATCGATTAGGAGGGAGGGAGAATGGGGTTGGTGAGTTGGAGAAATGAAAGGGTTGCAGAGATTGATGAATTAGCCATTAGAACAGAACGAGAGAGCTCTCTCCATTGTTTTTTAGAGTTTTTAGCAGAGAGAGAGAGAGAGAGCTGTATTTGAAATTCGAGGGTAACCGGCCGGATTTGGAAATAACTTTGATATTTATATCTTTCACAAATAAATCCTTCAAAATCCTTCAAAGTTCGTCAAGTCAACAAATCCATTAAAATCTCCTGTTGTTTGAATACCTCTAGATTTTATTGTATTGTTTAAAATTCATGATTGAATACCCCATGATTTTAATGGATTATAAAACAATCATTTAAAATCCATGATTGAATACCCCCGAATTTTATTGTATTGTTTTAAATTCTTAATTGAATACCCCTATATTTTAATGGACTTTAAAATCTTTCAAAATCTATTAAAATACATGATTGAATACCCCCCCTTATTATCAATATATTTATTGTTTCGTTTTAAGGAAATGCAAGGTTTTTTTTTTTTGTCAAACACGAAGATGTTTATTAATGAAAGAAAAGGAAACAAAATACAAAGAGAAATATTCATATATCAAGGAATGCTAAGACACTATGAAAGTGTCAAAATCCAAATCCCTAAACAAATTACATGTCGTACCCATCTTCCACAGTAATTCTCTAATCTTGATAAAGAGAGAGTGTTCTGATCTGTTGAGTCCTTCAAATACCATTTTATTTCTTTCTTTCCACACACACCACATGAGAACGTGAGGGACCCTACGCCATAACCACTCCCCCCGACGCAAAGGATTAGCTTGAGACCACCAACTTAGCCAATCTAAAATGGAGCCTTCAAACATCAAGCTCAAACCAAATTCCGCCAAAAAAACTGCTCCAAATGGATTTGGAGAAACTGCAGTAAAGCATCAAATGGTCCAGTGTCTCGTCAAATTCATTGCAGAGCACACAAAGACTCCTTGTAAGGATTCCTCTTTTCTTAACCTATCTTTAGTCAAGATCTTCTCATGCAAAACTGACCAACTAAAGAAATTAATCCGAGGAAAAATGTTTTTCACCCATACCAAATTTTTGTGGGAGGAAATGAAGGAGTTAGAGTGGGTCTCATAATGAGATGCAGCCAACATATCGGAAAATTCTTTCACCGAGAAGCCCACACCTTTACCCTTCCACACCAAACTATCTGATCCATCTTAGAGCATTTGTCTATCCAACAGATGCATTAGATTAGCGAACTCATCTAGTTCCGCAGTATTGAGGGGTCTTCAAAAGGAAAGATCCCAAAAATTGTCGTTAGACTAAAAATTACTCACACTCTCATACTGATTGTTGTTAATGAAAAACAACATTCGAAACAGATCCTTCAAAGATTGGTTACTACACCAAACATCATGCCAGAAAGATATGAGATCATCATTTTCACATTGGAGAAAAGTGTGAGGGTAGAAGCCACTTGCGCACCGGGAGATAGACTTCCACAAACAGCATCCGTAGGAAGTGTACTTAGTTCTCTTTTTCCAAACTCATCTATTGCGCCCATATTTGTCCATAATGAGAGATCTCCATAAATTATCATTTTCTTCTGCAAATCATCAAAGCCACTTAGAAAGTAATGCAATATTAAAAGTGAGCACTTGACGAATGCCTAAACCACCTCGAGATTTATGGCAACAAATTTTCTCCCAGCTCACTACAAGGTAAATTTTGCAAAATTCAAAAATGTAAACCCAAATTAATTTCGACATTTTTTAAAGATTTTATAAACAACAATGCGTACATATGGAGAGGAATATGGTAACTGAATAAATATAATTTGACACCGTAATCCTTAAAACTCAATTTAATACCATTTCAACATGATAAAAATGGAAATTCTAACCATCCTTAAAAATTACCAATAAGTAACCAATGAGCAACACAATTCACGAATGAAGTACTAGCTCAATTAGTTACCTTATGACGGATGATATCACAAGTCCAAAATTCACACCCCTGCTAGCAACATTTAGGGTGGAAAGTTGAAAACAAAAAAAAAAAAAAAAACAACAACAACTAACTATTTTATAGCACCTTGGAAAAGCAAGTTTTATGCCTTAGAGATTGTGGAGTTGGCCCAAAGAAGAAGTTCAAAAATGTGCTAGAAAGTGGAGGGTTACATGGCTTTGGTAAATCTACAAATTTTAAGAAAATAGAGGATGACGATGCATGACAAGTTATTCAGGGAGAATTTTCTAATTAGTGCCCCATAAAATATTTATCACAATTTTGTAAAAGACTAAAAAGGATAGAAACCATTGCAATACTAATGTTTTATTGTCTCTTCCAGTATCCTCCCTTTCTAAACCAAATTAGTTAGGTTAGGAAATTAGGATGATATGGCAACAGTAGAGGAGGTTTTTACAACCTCGAAATATATATAAACTCTTTGAAGATTTTATAATTCTTTCAAAATCTTGTCACATCACCCTAATTGCAAAAAATTGATTTTCTAGCATTTTTTAAACCACACACAACCATAAGTGATAATTTCATAACATATTAGAAATTGTGCATATATATTGTCTCAAACATTGCATTCATGTGTCGTGGTTTATATTGAAACACGGAACCGAAGTAGTCTGTTTAATTCAAATTTCGAATGGGGTACAATCATTTTATTGGTTGCATCAAACAAAGGCAAATTATTACAAGCAAAGACCAATGTGATGAAATTAACCGTAGTTGAGGCGAAAAATGTCATTTTGCACAAAAAAGCTTCCTTCTAATGTTGGAATCAAGTGGAACATCTGCACCATGCAAATCAACAACAAAAATACTTATTACCATATTCAAAGAATTAATATATATATAGGTCTTAGAGTTGAGAATATGTACTGATACCTGGCTAAATTTGAGCTGATGTTCTTCCCCTGCTAGTTGAAGGTTACCACAGACAAACACAAGAATGCCGCCCGTGAACGATGAGGGCTGACAATCGATGGTGGTGATCTTGTGTTGGCAATGATCAAATGGCAACTGAATGAGTTTCTGTGCTATATCTTCACCACCCAGTATTTTCTGGCCTTCAAAGGAGAGCATAGAAGAAGGTTGGTATAGATAGGAAAGAGAGGTTCTATTGGTGTCAAAAAGGTTGTAGTAATGATCTACAAAGGCTTTTCCTACCAATTCAACCTGTTCTTCCATCCTATTTCCTTCTCTTTCTATCTTACTATTGTTTGTTCTTGCACCCTCACAAAATATTGCATGTAATATAGAGAATCAGATGTCTTGTAAAGTGCAAAAAAAAAAAAAAAAAAAGCAAAGCAAGGAGATACGAATATAGATATAAGAGAATTAGATGTGATGTAAAGTCTCTTGGCACAAAAAAAAAAATTTTGTTACTTTTGCAACCCTTCATTTGTGTGAAATGCCATTCTTGACCTCATAAGATATCGTATACAATTTCTATTATATATAAGTTAATTTCTAATAAACCCGAAACTTATTTGTTAGGTGCTCAAAGTCAAAACTTTTGCGTGCTAATGCATTCATCTCGATACTGATACGTAATATTGTCCTCAACTTAAACACTCAAGATTAACGTACATTTTAGTCGGCAACCAGCTCATATCCAATAAATAGACTCGATCAAAATGATCCAACAAACATTAATTATATGCATTTCTGCCAGAAATTTTCTGGAATAAAATCATGCATTGGGAGGGTATTAGTGTAATTTCAGTAAGCAGCAGACAATACCTCAACTCCATTTGTACGCCAAGAATCTGAGAAGGGGAGAATAAATGGCGTAGTTGAAACGCTGAAGAGGAAGGTAGTGCGCCTCAACTGCTCACAGCCGAAAGTGTGATAGCATATTTTCCTTCTTTTTTTTTTTTAATGGTTAAGCGTAAAGCAGAAACAATTATTTGAGGAAGATCTAAGCACTATAATCCAATAGGCAAGGATTGTGACTTAGTTTTTCGAGTTAATTTCGGCTTTCTGATTTTAAGAAATATTCGATTTGTAAAGGCATTAAATACATGAAAAAATCAGATACAAGTAAATACATCTACTTAAAAGATTAAATAAAGCCTAAAACAAGAAATGAAACAAGCATAAAATTAATATAAAATTAGAAAATCTGCTGGTGATTTAAAAAATCAATATATAAGTAGAAAAAATGATAATTAGAAAATCAAGGAGTAGTTTTAAAAAATATTATAATAAATGATAATTATAAGCAAAAAAATTCCAAATTTACTAAAAAACTCCGAATTTTTTGAAAAAAATGTAAATTTTGGTAACTGATTTTTTTGTTCTTACAAAAATTTAAAATGTTCGAAAAAATCTCAAAATTTATAAAAAAATTCTTGAAAAAATTTAATTTTTTATTTCGCAAATTTTTTTTGTAATTTCAAAAAAACGAAATTTCATGAGATTTCACAAAATCTTATTCCTTGCCAATGGCATAAACTAGTGCAAGGCTCATTTGGTTCTCATACTCTATGTGCTTCCCATAGTTATGCTAAAATGGGAGTTTTTATCAACTTTCAAGGGCATTGAAGCAAAAATTGATTAGTAATTAGAGATTCAAAGGAATTCATCATACTTCAATTGGTTGAAACCTCGTCACATTAATGGGAAATCCACGAGCGTGAACAAATTTTATCAAAGACATATCGGGAAAGTGTTTTACAAGCGAATCAATGCTCTCACAATGCGTAGGACACAAGTTAAAAATTCAAATGACTTCATATTACGTAAAGAGCATAGTGCTAAATATTTGAAAATTGACGGTTGAGTCAATCTACCAAAGGGGAGAAAGGGCTACCAACAAGTCAATGTCAATAGAATAAGCCGAAGAGGATGTCAACTAGAAAGCATAGTGGAATGTTGAGGTTTAGTTAAGTCATTGGCTTCCTAATCCTTGAAAGTTGGGGTTTTTAGGAGTATTGGTTGTTTCTTAATTATAACAACAACCCTAGTATAATCATTGGATAAAATTAATATTGTTGGAATGCAAGTGAAAGGTAAACAGCGAACAAGAAAATTTTAAAATGAAAAAAACAATGATAATTGCAAGCTTACCTAAAGAACTAGAAAACAACTCCAGCTCGAGTCAAACATGAATACCATTCTCCTTCTGCTCGATTCGAACTTCAGCATCCCACTCTCCATATGATCATGAGAAACAAGTATAGAACACAACATCCCCCCCAAAATGAGAGGATGAACTAGAAGAGACGTGATTTTGACGGAATCTGAATATTGGATATATATATAAACACAACTACAAACATTAATTATAGAAGAGGTGAAAATGTAAAAGAGCCAAACCCTGACAAAAAATGATTGGTTGCCCGGACTCTTTAGAATTTGGGTATATATATATATTCGATTTGGAGACCAAAAAATATAAGTCAATATTCAATTTAGGGTCGAAAAAATAAAAAATAGTATAAGAAAATTAATACAAATTATTCAAGAAAATTTTAAATGAAAAAACAATAAGTGACGGCTGTGGGATTTGAACCCACGCCCTTTCGGACCAGAGCCTAAATCTGGCGCCTTAGACCACTCGGCCAAACCGTCATATTCAAAATCATTTTTCTCATAATTTATTATATATTTGCAACTGTGCATAGCATTCTATTTTTTTTTAATAATAATTGTTGATGTATACACTATATTTCATGATTTTTATATATTATTTTTTTTACAAAGTTTTTTTATCCCGTCCTCTTCTCTCAAATATTATAGATGTGATATCCATGCATTTTAACCTTTCTGGAGAGTTCAGTGTGGGAGCACTCGATGGTAGACACATTTTGTTACGATTTTTCACTTGGTCAGAAGAAGGTTTGTGAAAAAGAAGTGACATGTATGATGATGGTTGATTTGGTGGTGAAATCCCAATAAGATCATTCCCCTTTCACTATTCTTTGTTATAAATTAAATATATATATATATATATGCATTTCACTTGATATTTGTTTTATCTCATTCTTTTTGTGTTTGTATAGTTCATATCTTATTAATGTATTTGTTATTTCTAGATATATCTATTAGGGTTTGATTGGTTCCACGGAAAATGTCAAGGAAATTGAAATTGTTTCCATTAATTTGATTATGAGGCATTTCCCTCAGACTTGCATTCCCATGAGCAGTGGGAAAACAATCTTACGAAGAGCCGATTTCTTGTAAATAATAGACAATCAAACGGCGAAAATCTGCATAACAAGAAAAATGACTTACCAAACAGACCCTTAGATAAAGCAATTTCAAAACATAGTAAATAAGATTAAAAAAATATGAAATTCAGGTCTGTTTGGTTACACGAAAAATTCAATAAAATTTATATTTCTCATTGTCGTCTAAGGATACATATTGTACCCCTACTTCACCCTAAGATATATCAATTACAAGAGCAAAAAAACCTAATTGGTTTATGAGAACATTAAATTAGTATAACGAAATGAAATATCCCTTTTTATTTTAAGGTGATTAATGAAATTACAAAATTAAATAGTTTTGTATCATCTGTTTAGTAAGAGAGTAGATTATTTTCTTAATCGTATTGAAATAATAGCGTATATTTCATTAATTGACTTAAATCAATGTTCTAAAAATTGCGAGGCAGTAGGCGAGAAACAAGCTGGGGCCTTCGCCTAGAGGCCTAAGAAATTTAGTTTTTGTATTATAATTTGTAATTTATAAAATTTAATCATAATAACATATAAATTACTTTCAGTTCAATGCCAAGATACATATGCATAATATCATCATCATCAAAGCTCATTCCCGATATTTTCGGGGTCAATTACATGAATTTTGGTTCTCCAAGCAATGCGGTCTTCCCACATACCCTCGCCTAATCCAAGCTCAATGATATCTTCATTCACTGGCTTCATCTAAGTTTTCAACGGTCGTCCCCTCCGTCTATACCCTCCATTAACTTGTCAATCTAGACATTTTCTAATTGGGGCCGTGTTTGGTCTCCTTCGCACATGACCAAACCAAGTTAAACATTTTTTCTCTAATTTTGTCTTCTATGGGCGCTACACCTAAGTATCTTCTAATTTTTTCATTTCTAATTTTATCCTTACGAGTTTTACCACACATTCAACTTAACATACGCATTTCTGCTACTGTCATCCTATGTGTATGTTGTCCCGTAGTAGTCCAACATTCTGAACCGTATAGCATGGCTGATCGAACAATTGTCTTATAGCATTTCCCTTTTAGCCTTGCAGGCATCCTTCTATCGCATAATACTCCTGACGTCATTATCCATTTCAACCAACCAACTTTAATCCTATGGTCTACATCTTCTCCAATAGCCACATTCTTTTGAATTATAGATCCTAGATATCGAAAAGCCTCACACTCTGGGACCTCTACACCTTCGATCTCAATTGCATTACTTCTCCCTCGTGGTTCACTACCAAAGTTGCACACTATATACTCCGTCTTCGAACGGCTAATTCTAAAACCTTTACTCTCTAAAGTCGCCCGCCACCTATCTAATTTCTGACCTAAACCTGCACTAGTCTCATCAATTAAGACAATATCATATGCAAATAACATGCACCAAATTACATCTTCTTGCAGATGTCTCGTCAACTCATCCATGACCAAAGCAAAGAGATATGGACTTAACGTCAACCCTTGATGTAGTTCTACTGACACTGAAAATTCACTGGACATCCCACCTACTGCACAAACACTTGTTACAGCCCCTTCATACATATCCATAATGATATCGACATAACATTGAGACACTTTCTTCCTTTCAAGCACCCACCAAATTAACTCCCTGGGGACCCTATCATATGTTTTCTCCAGATCAATAAAAACCATATGCAAACTCTTACGTGCCTCTCGGTATTTTTCTATAGTTTGCCTAAGCAGGAAGATGACCTCCGTAGTAGACCTACCAGACATAAATTCAAATTGATTCTCCGAAACCGTGGTTAAACTCCTAAGTCTTCGTTCTATAACTCTCTCCCAAAGTTTCATCGTATGACTCATAAGCTTTATCCCTCTATAGTTCGAGCAATTATGGATATCCCATTTGTATTATAAATTGGTACCACAATGTTATGCCTCCATGAATCTGGCATTTTTCTAGTTTCCAAAATCCTAATAAAGAGTTTAGTTAGCCATTGAATCCCAACTTCTCCCAGACATTTCCATGCTTCAATTGGTAGATCATCCGATTCAACGATCTTCCCTATCTTCATTCTTTTTAAAACTTATCTCACTTCTGTGGCACTAACTCTGCGATGGAACACGCAATCTCTCTCTTCTTGTGAAGCATGCCCCTCAAAGTTTAACTCCCCTACATGTGTTCCATTGAGTAAGTTCCAAAAGTAATCATTTCATCTGTCTAAAATAGTTTTATCCTACATTAAAACTCTTCCATCCTCATGCTTAACACACTTAGCATCACTCAAGTCCCTAATTTTTCATTCTCTAGCTTTAGCTATCTTGAAAATATCTTTATTCCCTTCATTTATACCTAGCCTATTATAAATATCATCATATGCTCTCTTCTTAGCTTCCCCTACTGCTTTACTACTCAACTTCTTAACTTGCTTATAAAGCTCATAAGACTATAGACATCTATCTTTTTGCCACTCCTCAAAGCATATTTTCTTTTCCGCAATGGTTTATTGCACATCAGCGTTCCACCACCATGTCTTCTTACCATAAACCTCCTCTTTTGCCCTCTCATAACTCTTCCTACGCACATCTTCTTATTCGGTTTGCCAAATGTTCAAAAGATCCGCGCTACTAGTCTTATCCTTTGGTTCGAGATTTTCCCAACCCTCTGAAACTGACTGGCCACCCAAAATCTTCTTTCTAAATTTTTGGCACACATTTCCCTTTAAGGTCCATCACTTAGTTCTCGGTCTAACCTGTTCCATAGCAATACGACCCATACTCTTAAAACAAAAATCGAGAACTAACAACTTTTGTTGGTTTGTCAGACACTCCCCTGGTACAACCTTACAATTTTTACACATACCTAAATCGTGTCTCCTAACAAGAAAATAATCAATTTGACTTCTATTGCGCCCACTCGCAAAGGTCACCAAGTGATCTTTCTTCTTCTTATAAAAAGTATTTACGATCCCAAAATCCTGAGCTAAAGCAAAATCTATAATAGAAATCCCCGTAGTGTTTCGATCCCCAAATCATTGACCTCCATGTACACTCTCATACCCAACTCTATCCTTACCAGCATGGTCATTCAAATCCCCGCCTAGAAAAACCCTATCGGAACAAGAAATTCCAAGAACTAACTCTTATAAAGAGTCCTAAAAATCTTTCTTAATCTCCTCGTCTAAACCCACTTGGGGTGCATACGCACTAATAACATGCAATATTTCTAGTTCTAAAGCTAATTTAATAATTATGATTTTATCCCTAAACCTCCTAACGTCGACTACTGCATCCTTAAAAACTTTATCTACCACTATTCTCACCTCGTTTCTGGAGTGAATTAGTGTACTAGAGTGAATTGGAAGATAAGAGTGAATTGGTGTACTAGAGTCCTCCTTCTTTATTATGTATCCAAAATTCAATCCAGTCCCCATCTCCCTGCATGTCAACTGTCTAGGTGAGTATCTCCAGATTTTTCCATTTTTGTGATGTTATACAAGGACCATCTTGTATACGACATTACTCGCTCCAAAGTAAATAAACAATTCTAGCCAGTCATAGATAGTGTTTTAAAAAAAATAATAAAAAGTATAAAAAATACCCAAAAAAACTAGCAAAAATGATTGGCTAGAATTAAAGTAAATATACCAAAAATCTTCTAGATAATATCTTCTCCCAATTATATCTCTTAAATTATAGATAATATAATTTTTATATCTTGTTATATCTTCCGGATAATAACAAGATATACCTTCCACCCAAAGATCTTGTTATATCTTCTTCCTACTTCTAGATAATATCTTCTCCCAATTATACCTCTTAAATTATAGATACTATAATTTTTATATCTTATTATATCTTCTAGATAATAAGAAGATATACCTTCCACCCAAAGATCTTGTTATATCATCTCCCAATTTTCTCTAGATATCCATGATATTCATCGAATATCTTGCCCAATTTTCTATAGATATGCACATTAATCATAAAAAAAAATATTGTAGCTTCCAGGACCAGAAAATAACATTAGGATTGATTCATTTTTATTTTTTTAATACAAATGCTAGAAATAAATAAAACTAAAACCAACACCAAGACGATCAGATGAGAGATGATCGGGTGAGAGGCGAAAATGAAATGAAAGTACGTGAAGGAGATCGGTGAGGAGGATTGTAGAGGTGACACCGCTGGAGTAGGCGGAGCAACAGGTCTTAAGAAGAGAGAGTTAATTAGAGTAGCAAGTGACACCCAGGTACATTATTCTTCTTCTTCTTCTTTAAATCCTCATCTTCTTATTCTTTTCATTTTCTTTTATTCTTCAACTGCTTTGCAACCCCAGATCGAATGAGAGGAATACCTAACTGGGGTCATTTGCATCGAGTTAGGCGTTATTTGCAACAAAAATAAATAAATAAATAAATAAATAAACAAAAACCGACCAAACCCAAACCTGCCCAGCTGCCTAGTTGCAGCTCGAACCTTGCCTAGGCGTCTACCTGATTCCCCCCCACCTAGCATGTTAATTCAAACGTCTCTTATTAGACGCTAAGACGTATTTTAGAACACTGCCTTAAATTATAAATTACAAAATTCTAAAGTATATGAGTATATTTTGTACATGTGGTGAAACCCATAACCAAATCCACCCCATTAGGGATGGGACGGGCGAATACCTAAGAAACCAATATCAATAAATAGGATGAATAAGTTCTCTTAGCATACATAATCGGTAACAACATAAGATACAAACAACACATCATATAGAAGGTACTGTGAACCCAAAAATAGAAATAAAATCAAAAATAGAAATAAAATCAAAATTAAGGTTTTGCTTTTAAGATTTGACATCCAGATGGATCAAAATGATGGGGAACTAGAGCTCTCGGATATTCAGAAGGATCTAAATGGATCTAAACGAGGAGGTCATCAATTCAATGCAATTATTGGATATTCATATGCTCTGAAGGGACCGGATAAGTTAGTGTGGAAGGGTAAAGGTACAGGTTTCTCGGCAAAAGAGTTTTATGATATACTGGCTGCCTCTCATTATGAGACTCATTCCAACCCCTTTATTTCCTCTCACAATAATCTAATTTCGGTGAAAAATCTTCTTCTTCAGATCAATTTCTTTTGTTGGTCGATGTTGCATGAGCGGATTTTGACTAAAGATGTATTAAGGAATAAATGAATCTCCAGAGAAAGTCTTTGTGTGCTTTATATTGAGAATGACGAGTCACTGGATCACTTGATGCTTCACTTCAAATCTATTTGGAGCAGTTTCTTGTTAGAATTTAATGTTTCATGGTTCCCTTTTGGATTGGCCAAGTTGGTGGTCCCAAGATGATTCATCCCGATGCGCTGAGTGATTACGGCGTAGGATTCCTCATGTGCTCATGGGTGTGTGTGGAAAGAAAATAATTTGTGGATTTATGAAGGGCTCAACAAATCAGAGCAATCTATCTATATCAAGATTAGGAAATGTTATAGATGATGGATTCGGCCTGTAATTTAAAAAAAAAAAAATTTACATCTTCACGATATCTTAACATTCTTTGATCTAAGAATGTTTTCCCTTGTATCTTGTTTCTCTTCTTATATTCATAAAAATCTTTGTGTTTGGGAAAAAAATTAAAAAAAGAGAGAAGGATCTAACCATATTAAATCTCTTGACATTACATTCATTTGTGGGAGAGAATTTTTTGATATAGTGACATAAAATAAGAACTCTAATATCACTTAGCATTCTACTTCTTTAAAATATAAGGTTAAACCAAACTTTATAAAGACTTTTTATTGTTGTTTTTATTCTTACCTTGACTTTAATTATTCATTTTCATTTACAAACAACAGTATTATACATTTTCTTTTGATCTGTAAAATATGAAATTTCTACCATTATATTGATAAGAAATTTCTAATAATTAAAAAAATGTGTAAATAAAGTTACCAGTGTTGTGTAAATATGTTTGTTGGGTTCTTAATTGAATTTGCTATGCTGCCATCTAATGCTTCTTCGATCAAGTTTAAGAGAATTAATGGAGCATGACATAAGAAATATTGCACCTTTGCATTGTAGAAGTCATTCGGGGGTATTCAATCCTCTATGAGGTTGATGTTTACAAATTAATAAATAAATGCTCCCAAAAAACAAATTGATCATTGTAATTTCTAAAGATAAGAATTCTTACCTATGTTGTGAAAAATTTAAAAACTCGAGATGGGAGCAGGTTTGAAAAAGGATTGGAAGGTCTCTTAACTCCTTATTTTTTCTTTCCATCGGAATTATATTATAAAGACTTGTCATGACAAGGAAGAAAGGGGGAATAAAAACACTTGGAGAGCGCAATAAAACGGAGCGTTGCATGCTGCATTTGGAAAGGATGAATCACTACTGAAAAATAATCTATTGATTCTCTCCCAATTGGCATTGGATTCTCACTAATGTTTACGTCATTCAAACCGACATTCTCGCTTTCGCTTCATCCACACTTTCTCATGCGAGTGTTTCCCTCTCAGGCGGAACGCTCCCCTACCGATGCATTTTTACATCCCACAGCTTTAGCAACAGCTTTAGCAAATCAGTTAGTCTCGCTCATCTTCGACGCAAGAGTGCTCGATCAGTATGCTATTACACACTCTTTCAAGTAGGCCTGGGCAATTTAGACTGAAAAATCGAACCGAACTGAGAAGTGGCTCGATCCGGTTTTATAATAGATTTTTAATATTTAGTTCCCTTTTTAGGCCCGGCTTGAAAATTTTGGTCTGATCCTCGGTTCCAACAATCTTAAACAGTCGGTTAACAGGGCTCGACCTGAATCTTTAAATAGAGTACCAATTTGTTCAAAGTCCAACCCAAACTATCCCCACCAACATCAAAACCCAACCCAAACTTACTCCTCTAATATGAAAGCTCAACCCAAACTATGCCTACAACTTGAACCTACCCCTAAAGGCTAAAACCCAACTTATTCTCCCAATGTGACATTGACACAATTTGTGGGTCCCACCCATTACACTCACTCAAGCAATAGAGAGAGGGGTTGACATCATTATTTCCAAAACAAAAACTATGGTCATGAATCATGATAGGATAAGTGGTTGACAGAAAACATATTTCTTTATAGTTTTTTTTTTCTAATGTGAACAAGTGGGATTGATTATTATGAAAATTTAACTCTGAAATTGTCTTAAAAGATTGTAGTAGATCGAGATCGACTCGGCCTAACCCGAAAAATCGATCAATCGAACCCTCGGTTAACCCGGTTCGAGCCCAGTTCTTAAAATTTTGGGCTTTCAAATGTCGAGGCAGTCCTCGGTTTGGGCTACACGGGCCAGTTAACCAGACCTGTCCAACCCTACTTTCAATGGTGGTTGCTTCTAGGCAAACGTCTTGGTTGTCTCTACACCTCTACCTTTTTTTTTATCATTGAACGGTCATTTAGGGGCCTTAGCTGGTGATCTAGATTGTTTCACTATCGACGATGAAGCTTATCTCCCATCACTTCATAGACCACCTTGACCCCTGTCGGGGTCATATCTAGTATTCAGAGTTTGTCTCAAGCTGCGAGAGTATCGATTGATGAGGGAGAGACATGTAGATTGGTACAATTGTTGGTAGCACTATATCCAGGATTCCAAGATATGGTGTTCTTGTGTGGATTTTTTGTTTGCTCCCAATCCATGGAATAAAATACCCATTTGTTTTCAAATGAACTTAACCTTAGTTACCTCGTCAGAATACTTTTAATCTGAAAAATACCTCCATTTCTAGCCTTTCTAGCTCTGAGTTTATATAACCCCGATTCCCAATTGGAAAAGTCTATCTATTTCAGTCAAATTAAATTACACGCAAAATTTTGGAGATTCTATGTGTGTCCTAATATCAATCCAAGGCAAGAAAATATTAATAAAAGACGGATCAAACAAAGATCTGTCACTCTTAAAACATCTTCAATCATTCCCCTAAAATAACCAAAAAAACTATTTTAGGGATTTCATTGAAAAAACCCTCCCTCGAATTATTCCCCTAAACCATCCCCAATAATAGTTTCTCCTTCGACTTCCCCCTAAATTTAGGGTGAAATTAACTTACCCCTAAATCCCATATAATAATAAAATAATGATGAAAAGTGATTAATTAAAATTTTATAATAATTAAAAAATTATAATTATTTGCCTTTTATTTTATTCAATTTATTTTAAAATAAATAAAAGTGGTAATAAATATATTATATATTTAAGTTGAAATTAATAATGTTATATATTTAATAATATTATAATTGAAATTAAATTGGTATAGAAAAGTTGAAGATATATTAAAATAATGAAGATAAAGTTAAAATACGGGACCCCTATATTTAGCTTTTGGTTAAAATGGGGGATGGTTCACCCCCATTTTAATTTTTACCATTGGAGATGCTCTTAAGTCTTAGCTTAGCAAATGAATGAATAATCTCTTTTTATTCCTATTTGTTTGAATGGTCCTATCGAAGAAAGCTTCGAAAATGGAATAGTAATTTTTGTCAAAATAGTATGTTAGAGAATAGAAGTCTACCTATGTTACAACATAGGAAAGTGTTACAGAATAGAAGTCTACCTATGTCACAGAATAGAAACGTGTTACAGAATGGGTTAGGAAGACTTTCCTATTGTATTTTGGTTTAGAGAATAGAAGTCTACCTATATTACAACATAGGAAAGTGTCACAGAATAGAAGTCTACCTATGTTACAGAATAGAAAAGTGTTACAGGAATGGGTTAGGAAGACTTTCCTATTGTATTTTGGTTCCTAAGTTTGGTTAGATTTCCTATTGTATTTTGGTTTCCTAAGTTTGCTAGGTTTCCTATTTCTATTAGGTTATGTCAAAATTAGCTCTATATAAATTGTATTCTATTCAATGAATGGGGAACAATATTTTCAATACAATTCTTTACATACAAGTGTATATAGAGCTAACTTTGACATAACCTAATAGAAATAGAAAACCTAGCAAACTTAGGAAACCAAAATACAATAGGAAATCTAACCAAACTTAGGAAACCAAAATACAATAGGAAAGTCTTCCTAACCCATTCTGTAACACGTTTCTATTCTGTAACATAGGTAGACTTCTATTCTGTGACACTTTCCTATGTTGTTAGAGAATAGAAGTCTACCTATGTTACAACATAGGAAAGTGCCATACAATAGGAAAATTTTCCTAACCCATTCTGTAACACATTTCTATTCTGTAAGATTTTGGTAATGCTCAATTCGAGTGGTATTGCTCAATTCGAGACAACATAGATTTTGGTATTGCTCAATTCGAGTGGTATTGCTCAATTCGAGACAACACAGATTTTGGTATTACTCAATTTGAGTGGTATAGCTCAATTCGAGACAAGACAGGTATTGGTATTGTTGGCCCCCCTTCCTTGATTGAATTGCAGGTTGGCGGCGTGTTGCTGATATGCATGAAGTTGTTGTAGAGTGCAATTTCCTTTCAATTTAGTTGAATTTTGCTGTCGAGGATGTTTCTCCTGCTGTCATCCCTCCCCCACCTCTTGCATAGTCGACTGAGGCGGGGAAGAGCTTGAATCCCCAGAGTCTTAGGTCACCAAAGAAAGTAGCTCTGATACCATGACAAGTTTAAGGGCAAATTGTTTATTCTTTTCTTCTCTTTTCATTGAATAGAATACAAGCTTATATAGAGCTAATTTTGACATAACCTAATAGAAATAGAAAACCTAGCAAACTTAGGAAACCAAAATACAATAGAAAATCTAACAAAACTTAGGAAACCAAAATACAATAGGAAAGTCTTCCTAACCCATTCTGTAACACGTTTCTATTCTGTAACATAGGTAGACTTCTATTCTGTGACACTTTCCTATGTTACATATGTTGTAACATAGGTAGACTTCTATTCTCTAACATAGTAATATTTCTTAAGCAATTATGCACTTAATAGAATATTAATAGTATGGAGAAAAAAAAAAGTGGAAAACTACCAAGAGAGAGGTTTTCCAACTACAACAAATTTGGAAGATTATTATATACTGAGAAAACCCCTTTTATCATTCCTAAACTCGTAAATATGTTATATATTAGAGAAGAACTTGACTGTTGTAATTCAGTAAAGATTTACAATCAATTAGTTAAAAGTGAATAAAAACCACTTTCAATCAATAGCACTCACACATGAATCTCACTGATAAAAATCTTTTCGATGTAATAATTTTTAAATAACAATTATCTTTACAATACAATGCTCAGTGGTATATGCATACATTCAAAAAGAAAATAGAAAAATAGTGTAAGTTTTACTAAAGAGAAATATTTCTGTTGCAGGGGTTATGGTCGTACGGTTCCAGGTTTGAAATGGTGAGAATAAAAACTAAGAAAAATCCTGAAAAATTAACATCCTATTATAAATTGGTATGTTGATTTTACACCTATGAGGCTCATTTGGATTAAATTTTTTTTTTTTCTTTCAAAGATGTATAATTCCATAAAACAAACACTCAAAATTTTGAATTACGGAAAATATACATCCAATAATTAATTTTCCATGAAACAAATATAGTCTAAGAATAACAGAGGGAAAAAAAATCCTATTATCAATCCTAAATCATACACATGTTATTATATTGTCTAAGAATAACGGAGGGAAAAAAATTGAATGTTATAACACTCAGACATGAATTTCACTAATAAAAACCTTTTTCTATCTAGTAAAGTTGTAAATAATAATTGTCTTTACAATACAATACTCAGTGGTAAATATATATAAAGGTGAGAATTAAAAAGTAAGGAAAATTCTAAAAAATCAACATACCGTTACAAATTGGCATTTTGATTTTCCATCGATGAGGTTATTTTGAAATAAATTTTTTCAAAGCTATATAATTCCATAAAACAAACACTAAAAAAATATAAATTTCGAAAAATAGTTTTCTATGAAATAAACATGTACAAGCTAAGAAATTTGTATTAAAAGGGGAGTATATGCGTAATTTCAAAAAAAAAAAAAAAAAAAAAAAAACCACAGCCACATGCAATACTCGGTAGGGGTGGGCATCCCATCTCGCGATCTCGTTTCTGTCCCGATCCCATTCCGTCCCATCCCGATTTTTTCGGGTCTTATTGGGATTGAATAATTTCATCCCGATCCCATCCCGTCCCGATCTAGAATGGGATGGAATGGGATGAAGATTTTCAATCCCGCCAATCCCGTCTCGTCCCGAACTAATTTTTTAATATTTATTATTAATATTTTTATTTATTTATTTATTTTATGATTGCAATATTAGTGTTATTGAAGAAAATGAATTTAGTTGAAATCAATGTAATTGATATTAGTCTATATCTGCAACTACTTAATATTGGTTTATTTCTAGAATTCTAAATGAATTATTTAATTGCAAACTCTTTACAACTCAAAATGGGATTGCTAATTACATTGGAGAGTTTTATTTCGTATTAAGACAATGAATTTAATGACTGTTTTTTTTTAAGCAATAATGAAACATTCTTCTTAGCACTCCAAATCTACTCATCATTTTGTTCACTAATCAAAACAATATAGCAGGTCCACCATTGCCATTATACTGTCCACCTCTTAGTCATTCGATACTCTGCAGAAATCTTAATTACAGGGTGAATTTCATCTATCATTTATGGTAGTTTATTATGATGTTGCATACTCAATCTAAAGCTATCATTTATATGTAGTTCTCCGAATTGCCTTTGCCTATTTTCAACTAAACAAATTGGGTCTTGGGTAAGCAGTAATTTGTCAAAAAATGAGAGCATGCTGATCCCGTTCCGTCCCGAACTCGTTTGGGATGGAATGAGATCGGGATGAAGTTTTTCCCATCTCGTCCCGTCCCGATCCCGTATGAACGGGATGTGATAGGGACGGGTCTATCTCGTCCCATGCCCACCCCTAATACTCAGTGGTATATGCATTTTTCGAAAAAAAAAAAGTACAGTGTAAGTTTTATTTAAAACAATAAATAAAAAATGCTCGTGCTGGGCATGGACTACAAAGCTAGTTCTAATAATAAAAAAAGGCCTCCTTAAGTTTAATGTATTACTTAATGTCAGTTGGTCAATAGTTAAGTATAAACCTTAAAGGTTTGATCAAGTAAGCTTTTCCTTAAATTTTGTTTGATCAATCTAGGAACTCACACCATACCATTTCAAATGGTATCTGTCCCATGGACATGTACACAAGCAATCAAACCTCTAGGGTTTTCTTTTATCCATTTCCTATGTTGTAACTTTTTATAGATTTTCCCTCGATATTTTTCAAGTGTTTCGGCCGATAGACCTTGAATACCATCTTGTAATATAAATCAACGGATGCACAGAAACCTGTCATCAAACAAACCATCAACAATTTTAGTCCGTCTAGTTTGCTAGCATTTTTTTAGTATTTTTTGAATTTGTTTGATATTTTTATCCATTATATAAATAGTGTTTGTGATTGTGTTTTAAAAAAAAAAAAAAAATTAAAATACAACAAAAACAAACTACTGAACCAACAAGACCGACTAAACTTCCTCAACAAACCAACCATTTCAGAGTTAAAAATAAAAGGCTCAATTAAAGAGGCAGAAGGCTTTTTACAAGACATCATTATCTTATGATAATAAAGCAAATTAGGGTTAGAATTATATAAATGAAAGTTTGTCTACCAAATGTTCCCACTTCAAAGTAATTTCTTCTTTTCATGGGAATCTTGTCTTTGTTTAGCATCAAAAAAGAAGATTAGACATTGGTCTAATCAATAGTGGTTTGAATCAATTACTGTTCCAAGTAGTTACCAAAAATTTCAAAAATTTATCTAAAAAAAAGTGATGCATCATTATCAAGAACCCTAACTAGTTGGCATTTTTATATTTTTGTTACAAGTCCCATTATTGAACTCTCTTACCTTCAATCAAAGCTTTCATGTTCAGAAGATGTAATGTAAGCTTTGTGGTACCCACTTGCACTACCTTGCAGGCTAAAAACCAATGCATGGCAGCCTGGATATACTTCCAAATTTCCAATTCTACCCTCTCACTGATTAGCCCATAGCTACATTTATAACTAGTAGTCTTCTCTCCCACACATAGATCCAGCTAAAGACTGAGAGGGGGAGAAGAAGAAAACCTCTTCTCATCCTTTGCTAAAAAGGGTCTCCAAAACATGGAAACAAGGGTGTTTCCATTGTTGGTCATTTTTCTCATTGTATCAGTTTTCATGGCTTCTCAAGCATTAGATTCTAAAGAAGCCTTCGCATTTGGAGATAATTTTGACATAATGTGGTCTGAGAACCATTTCAAGACCTCCCCAGATGGACAGATTTGGTTTCTGTCCCTTGACCAGGATACTGGTAAGTATGTAAATTTGTTTGAAGCTTGAAGCTTGAAGCTAGATCAGTTTGTGTTGATTGATTCTTAGTATATAATTTTGTTGGTGATACAGGTTGTGGGTTTCAAACAAAACAGAGGTACAGATTTGGATGGTTTAGCATGAAACTCAAGTTGGTAGGAGGAGACTCTGCTGGTGTTGTCACTGCCTATTATGTGAGTAGCTTATGCAACTTTTCTAAATTCTATATTTGCCCTTACTTCTATATTATTTTCTGTTTCACTACTAAAAACGTATAATAAAGAAAAATAAATAAAATAAAAACTAAAATGAGAGAATTAGGTTGAACTAAAAGAAGAATATGCCCAAAACTATACTCAAATATTTTTAATTTATGTTATTATTATGAAAAATTCTAAATGTCGAAGTTTTGGGCGAGGAAAACAGCGAGGGAAATGAGGTGGACGGGGTGAAAACCGTCCATTCTCCTCGGGATGCGAGTGTTGACTTTTCACGCGCTCATCCCGAAGAGGATGGACGGTTTCCACCCCGTCCACCTCATTTCCCTCGCTGTTTTCCTCGCCCAAAACCTCGACAGCTAGCAAAGCTCTATTATTATTATTTTTTTAATAATTGAAAGTTATTTGGGTGTTTTTGTAGATGTGCTCAGATCCAGGGGCAGGACCAAAAAGGGATGAGCTAGATTTTGAGTTCTTGGGTAACAGGACAGGGGAACCTTATATCATACAAACAAATGTGTACAAAAGTGGTGTTGGAGGTCGTGAAATGAGACACATGCTTTGGTTTGATCCCACTGAAGATTACCATACCTATTCCATACTCTGGAACACTCACCAGATTGTGTAAGTTCATTTTTACCTTCTCATTTTAACTCTGGTTGGTAGATAAACTTATTACTCTTGAACAATGATTGTTCAGTATTTTTGAAAATTTAATCTGTGGGTTGAAAGTTACATTATTTCAACATTGAAAAATTGAGTTTTGTTAATACTAAGATGAAATGTTTAGTATGTGGGGTATATCTGATGTGGGTCGTGTGGGGTACATTATGACCGTTTATGTAGTAAGACAACTTATTAATTGTTATCCAACTATATATTTATGGCTAGATAATTAACAAATTTTTTTAATCACATATATAATATTTATCTAAAATTAAATGTTTATTTTTATACAAGTTTTAATCATAAAGTTGATTTACAATTTGGTTTGCATGGTTTCATAAATCAAAACAATTTTTGGCGTGTTTTAAATAAATAAAGAATGAAACAATAATTAAGATAAAATTTAGTTGTCTTGCAAAAAATACATGGTTGGGTAGCAATTAATGAGTTGTCTTGCCACGTGTACGATCATGATGCGCTCTGCACGACCCACATCAGATTTACCCCACTTACAAAACTTTTAGGTATTAAAACACCGCATAACAAATTACTATGTGGTGGTCCGAAACCCTTTGAACTTTAGACCATTAAAAGGGCTCTGAAATTCCTCAAGATGTACAAAGAAACTAAAAGTAACAATCAAGAATTGAGAAAAAAAGAAAACACATTTTAGATGTACTTGTGGTTCCCCTCCAATTGGATGTGCAACCACAAATACATATTCATTTTCTTGTTTCGCTCTTCACATTTCAATGGTTGATTACGCTTTGGCATCTCAAAATCTTTTAAATACCTCTATTGCCTGTAATTACAAATTTCAATTTTAGCAAGTGTATACAAAGAAAAATAGATACACTAATGGGATAAAATAGCAAAATGTTAAGAACAATTGATCCAGTCAAATGAGTGGAACCATCATGATTGGAATAGGGCATGCGATAAATAAAAAAATTAGTAATGAGCCCATATCTCTTGTGGCGTGTGTGAGATGCATCACAATTTACACATGACGTGATAATTCATCAATTGTTATGTAACGATGTACATTCGTAAAGAAAACATAACAATTGAAGAGTTGTCTTGTCACGTATACGCACATGATGCGCCCCACACGTGCCACAGGAGCCATGAGCCTTATACTAATTAATTTGTCGTATCAACTAAGGTTATTGACATTTTTCTATTTTAATCCAAGTGATTCTATTTAATTTCTCTGTGTTTCAATTGTTAAAATTTTATCGATCTCCAACATCCCAGCTCTCCAACATCCCAATGGTAGAACAATCGAATTCACTTTCTATATATTCTCAAATTTAACTTTCGACCCACTAATCCAATTTTCATAAAAGTAGCATTTGTTGTTCAAATTTTTTTTCTTGTTCAAGAATTCTTCAGCATGTTTTGTACCTTAAAATTTTTTGTTTTTCAGGTTCTTTGTAGATAAAGTACCCATCAGGGTTTACAAAAACAGTGGCAAACCCAACGATTTCTTCCCCAATGAGAAGCCAATGTACCTATTTTCAAGCATATGGAATGCAGATGATTGGGCAACAAGAGGTGGTCTTGAGAAGACTGATTGGAAAAAGGCACCATTTGTGTCCTCTTACAAGGACTTCAAAGCTGATGGTTGCCAATGGAAGGACCCATACCCTACTTGTGTTTCCACAACCACTAAAAACTGGTGGGATCAATATGCAGCTTGGCATCTCTCAGACTCCCAAAAGGAGGATTTTGCTTGGGTTGAGAGGAATCTTGTTATCTATGATTATTGTAAGGATACTAAGAGGTTTACTAAGATACCTGAGGAGTGTTCATTGAGTCCATGGGACTAATGTATAGGAGCAAAAAATCTAAAGTCAGGCCCCTAGAGCCAGGATAGCGTCAGGGGGCTTTGTGCGTGTGATTGTGTTCGATTAGAGCATTATAAGCATCATGATGGAGGGTATTGAGCCTGACGTGGCTCTATATACAAAGTCGTATAGGAGAAAAGAGAAAGGGTATATTTATTTCTTTATTTTTTGATCAAAATTTATAGCCAAGTAATGTATCTTTGTGTCATAATGTTTATTGGATAAGAGGAAAATCAATTTCTTTTTATATCATAAATTATTAAATTTTGGAAATGGTGTATAGTTCTTATGTTATTTTAAGAATTGTTTTAGCTAACAAATTTCATAGCACTTAAATTAGCAGAAATTCTAGCTGGTCTGGGAAATTAGTCTGGCAGAAAATCAGGCTGGTTTCCCAGACCAACTAGAATTTCCCTTTAATTAGTTGTGAGAGTTTTGGGACAGAAACTGTGACATGTCTACTTGACTCTTGACTCATAATGTAAGTACAAAAAAAAAAAAAAAAACTCAGAAGTAATATTTATAGAACAAATGTGAGAAATTAACCTAAACGGGGCAATTTTAAAAACAAAAACAGAGTTCTCCATAGATAAAAGTTTGTGGTTTCTTTCATCGATTTTGAAAATTTTATATTTCATAGAAAAAAAAAAAGTCTAAAGAAATTGACAAGTAATAACTAAATAGTGAAATTTTATATTTTCATGAAAGAGACTTTCAAAGGACGAGTAATTCTATGTTGCTTTGTTTGGGTACTTCTTTTGTGTTTTTTTTGACATTTTTACCTTTTTTTTATGGATGATGTTTGTGATTGAGTTTCAAAAAAATGAGTAAAAAGTGTTAAAAAATATTCAAAGATGCACAAAAGAGACACCCAAATAAAGCAACGTAGAATTACTCTTTCAAAGAATTAAATTGCGTTAATCTTGTTTCACAGAAGTGAGGTTTTCTCCAACCAAACACAACCTAAGTGGACTTCCTCAGTAAATTAAAAAAAAATCCATAGATTTGAGATGTAAAGCATTGCCCTCTTGTATATTTTATTTTATGCTTAATTACTATCATTATCATGGTTATAAATTTATAATAATGATATGAGTAAGTCTAGCCAACCATGTCCGCTAGTTTTTTATTTTTATTTTTATTTTTTATATTTATATGTTTTTATCATTTTTTTGAAAATACAATCACAAAGACTACCTGTGTAAGGGATAAGAAGTATAAAAATCTCAAAAAAATAAAAATAAAAATAACAAAAATATGACAGGCTAGAATTGGTGATGAACCATACAAAGACCATGTGCCAATTGAGACAGAATCAACAAACCCAGCCCTCGGGTGGTTTAGAGACTTCGAATTGAGAGACAGAGTTGACGAGAGATCAGAGAGAAGCAGCAAACAATGGTGTGCGACAAGTGTAATTTTCTGGTTTCTCCTTCTTAATTAGCACTCTGCAAGCACAAAGGGGGATTTGGTTCAATTGATTTACTAAAATTTAGGGTTTTTGGTTGCAGGCGAGAAGAAACTAGCCAAGGTAATCGTACCAGACAAGTGGAAGGAAGGTGCGAGCAACACCACCGAAGGCGGTGGCCGTAAGGTCAACGAAAACAAACTCCTCTCCAAGAAGAACAGGTACTTGCTTTCCCTTGAACATTATTTCAGTTTTCTTGGATTAGGGTTTTAATGCCCCTTTTCAATTTTATTTGAAATATACTTAGAAGGTAAAAAGTTTTTATTCCTAGTTTAGGAGAAATTGTGTAACTTCTGATACACTGTGTGCAATCTTGTGATTCTAATTCTTTAGAGGAGGAGATTAATAGAGATTTTGGTCTTTAATCGTTGTTGGGGATATTGAGAAGTAGTTTTTTGTAGTCTATGGTTCAATTTTTTTGTGAATTTCTTTATGAATTTTGCTATGTATGTACAATAGTCAATTTGGAAATATAGGAGAAATAACGCTTAAACACACAAAAAAAATAAAATAAAATCTGGAGTACATTTGGTGAAGTGGTGTGATGATGCCCGTGTTGACTATACAATGAACATAAACAATCTGGGTAACAACTTTTCCAGATTAGTGAGGGAGAGATAAGTTTTGTCACACACTGAATACATATCCATAGGCTATGCTATCAAAGGATAGCCTAGGTGGTCCTAGGTGTTATGCACAACCTGCTGCTGGCTCGTCTAACACAGTGATGCAATTCTACACCTAGGCTAGCCTAGAAGAATGCCCCGACCCATGCGTTCATGAGGTGGAGCGCCTCACATCTCCTCATGCCTCAAACTGCCCAGTCAGTATGCTAACATAATGATGCTAAATCCATCAGTCCAACTACGGGGAGACTGTTTCAACCTGTGTAAGGAGAGTGAGTCGAGTGAAAACTAGGTGAAGGTGTCATATAAGCTTCTTTTTGTAGACTATTCAGGAAAACTTTTTCACATCTAATTGAAAGGGGCTAAATTTTTATTGCCGTAAACAGCAATAAAGAGTATGTGAATGGCCTTCTTTTGCCACTTGTCTGTACATACCCTATTACAACCAAACGTGCTTTGTATCGACTAACCAACCCATTTGGATTCTCCTTCACCAGAAACACCTACTTATAATCCAACTTCTTTGTGGGGGAATTGCTATAAGTCCCCAAATGCAGTTCGTTTCAATCTAGGGCACCCAACTCCTCTAAGCAACAATGTCAAACATGCTGAGAAATATTACGCTTGTGGCAATCTTTGCAGAGAGCAATGAGATGGTCATCAATGATATAAGATTACTGGAAGGTATATATGGGCGCCGTAAAGGACGATGGCTCCGGTGGCATGGAGTATGCTTCGTAGGTTGGTGTTGTGGATATTGTATCAAACTGTGTGCAAGTATAAACTTGCAAAGGAGGAGGATTAACAGGCATGAGAGGGCAATGGAAGAATCTCTAGAATTTCAGAGTAGGAGAAATAGGTGGTCATGTGCTCTAAGAAGGTAACCTCTCGAAAGATAAACCAGGGGTGACTTAGGCTAGCTCACTTGAGGATTAGAATAACTCAGAAATAACCACTTCAACACCCCATGATCAAGTTTAGAGCAGGCGTGAGCCATAACATGCACAACACAAAACACCCAAAAATGTGAGGGATCAGAAAAATGGGTTGTCAATCAGACACCTTTTAGTTTCAATTCCTTTAAAAGACCGAACAATTTACAATAAACACCCTTACAGAAACAAAACCTACATGCTAAAACTGAAATTGCATTGGTCGCCATACGACAAAAGAGTCAAGCATCGAAACCTGTGCACCGATCATCATCTCTGAACTTGTACCATCAGCACCACCGTCTTCTTCCCCATTTTCTCCATGTAAAAGAATCATCTGTAATAAAGGAACCATATGTTTCCCTTTCCAACAACAATAATAAAGGCACCCTATGGTAAACTGACCTGAACCAATGGCATTGACTTGATGAGGGAAGACATACCAGACATATCTCCTGACACAACGAGTCATAATCGGTGTTGTCTACTGAGGGCCTACCTGATGAAATAAGGATGAAGAAGTCACAGATTTCTGGCCATTTTAGACATAATAACAAGTTTCGACAATTTATGGATTGGGTTGCTGAAACTGAAGTGACTAGCCATGGTGCTTTGGTGAACAGTTTTTATGAGTTGGAACCTGCTTATGCTGATCATTATAGGATGTTTTTGGGAAGGAGAGCATGACATATAGGCCCAGTATCGCTTTGTAACAATTACCTTATTAATAAGGTTGAAAGAGGGAAGAAATCTGGCATTGATGAGCATTGCTGCATCAATTGGCTCAGTTCTAGGGACCATAATTCAGTCATTTATATAAGTTTCGGAAGTGTTACGCGATTAGGTTCTGCCCAGTCGATGAAAATTTAGAGGGACTAGAAGCTTCAGGGGTGTCATTTGTCTGGGTTGTGAGAACGATGAACATGGAAGAGGAGGAGAAGCGCTTGCCTGAAGGATTTGAAGAGAGAATACAAGGCAAAGTATTGGTGAGAAAAGATTGGGCTTGACAAGTACTGATTGCAATTGGAGGATTTGTGACTCATTATGGATGAAACTCTTAACAAGAAGATGCGTCTATGAGTGCAGGCATACTAATGATTGCTTGGCCATTATTTAGTTTTATTTATTTTTTGTGTAGGTTTATTTAATTCGTAGTTTAAGTTCCATTAGTTAGCTTCATCCAACTTCATCGATGTGATCTATAATGGCAGATTATTCCTTATACACCAGCACCGACAATCTCAAAGAGGAATTAGGGATGTTTGTCATATCTACTGAACAAAATCAGACAACTCAACTACATGAAAGTGTATGTATCTTGCGAATCGGAAACAGTTTGCTGAAAGCCAGAGGTTACTGGTTTGCTATGTATCAGTTGTGTATGTTGCTAAACGGCCTAAGGGGTTTCTATAGGGCCTTGTGGTTGCGAGAAGCATATCCCATAGACCTTTGCTCTTCAAACAGGGTCTCAAGTCCTGCTACAGATTCATATAACGAACCCAGGGTCCAGGGAAGCAACAGTTTGGGGAACGCCCTAGGGGAATCGACCAAAATAGATCGATCCCCCAATTGAGAGTGTTGTGCTCAGATACTAACACGAGATAGAAAGAGAACAGAAAAGAGAGTTTATAGAGAGTTGTGTTTCTCAATGTGAGAGATCATATTAGGACAACATTTACATTGTTAGGGATGGCATGGGGCGGATTTGGGCAAATCCGTCCCCGCCCCGTTGTGATCGTGGATTTCTGAATCCGCCTCGAGTATCCGTTTATATATATTTTAAAAACCATCCTCGCTCCAGACGGATTTGCGGATATCCGCCCCGGTTAACCATTTAATTTCCAAAAAAAATTGTCATTCTTTAACCCAGAAGAAGCATTCTCTACTGCACTACACCTATTTCTTTTTGTCTTCCCATAGTTTTTTATTTACTTGCATGCAAATTTTGTATTAACAGATTGTGGTGAAAAATGTTTCTCTTATCTATTTTTAAACCCAATGTTTTAAAAGGCGATTGAGGCGTGAGTCGAGGCGGGGCGCACATAAATCACTTCTGCGCGTACGAGTTGAGGTGCCAATTGGAGGCGTTTTGAGGCGTACGCTTTTTTATTTCCTGATCAATTGTCGTTATTTGGTAAATGGCTCCCCAAATGCACCTAGAAACACTGCAGTTGACAAGCAAATGGTTGATTGATTCATTGCTTGACATGCAGGACGCATTTGTTGTTCGCATGCCTACCTCTTCTAAGGAGATTGTGCCTTTTGAGGGTATTTTCAATTAAGGCAATCCAAACGAAAACACATGCTTTGGGGGCTTGGGGGCAATGTTACTGACCCATATCTTCTTGATGATATCTCTGTCCCACCCTTGGATACTACCCCGCAGAGCTTAAGATAGATAAATTTAAGCTGAACTGATCATTCTTGCCGCATTGTTCCAACCTATCGTCTTCATGCTGGAATCTGAACTGATTCTCAGTAGTTTAATCTACGTTGAACGTCAAAGGTGGAGAATCCTCATTGTTGGTGGCCTCCATATCATTGTAAAACTTGTTCTTTATTTGTTTGAATTTTTTATATATATATTTTCACTATTTTTTAGAAAAAAACGCATCGCTACGCCTTGAGGCTATGCTTCGCCTCGAAAAAAGCTTGATCGCCTCGAGTCTTAAAAACGCTTTTTAAAACATTGTCTAAACCTCCAACTAAGAAAAACAAAACAAGCTGCTTTCGAGAGAGCATAGGCGAAAGATATTCCAAATACAGAAGCAATAACATATAACATTTGAGAAGAAGATGAAGAGTACTAGTCATTTTATTTTGGTTCACGGAGGTTGTCATAGAGCTTCATCTTGGTACGAACTCGCAACACTGCTTAAAAGAGGCCAACTACTAAGTCACTACACCTGATATGAGGGCTTTTGGCATCGACCCACGATAAGCTGTGGATGTAAAATTTGTCATGTGGTCGTCGTCTAGATCTAATTTTGTTTGTCTGTTTCAGATCAGTCTGGCTTGAAGCAAAATCGATTGAAGAATAAAGTAAATCTTACTATCTTGAAGCAAAATCGACTGAAGAAGAAAGCCGATCTGACTAGCTTGAAACAAAATCGAATTAAGAAGAAAGCAAATCTTACTAGCTTGAAACAAATTCGAATTAAGGGTGTGTTTGGTTGGATGAAATTCTATGTCATGGGAATCTATGAGGGAACCCCTATATTTTAAGCTAAATTGATGTATCACTCCATATCCACTATTTGATTTTGTGATCAATGGTGAGAATGAAAGTCCCATGAATATGAGAATTACACTCTTTGGTCCCCAAGGCATGTAATTCTCATGTTCATGGGACTTTCATTCCCACTATTGATCACAAAATCAATTGGTAGATGTGGTATGATTTCCCAAATTAGCCTAAATATAGGGGCCTTCTCATAGATTCCCATGGCATTGGATACCATGCAACCAAACACACCCTAAGAAGAAAGCAAATCTTACTTGCTTGAAGCAAAATCGACTGAAGAAGAGAATAAGAGGGGAAGAAGAATAAGAAGATAAACAGAAGCTTGTTGGCGTCAAGCTAGGTACTACGAAAATTCGCATCTTCATCGTTGAGTTTGATAACACATTCATCCAAATGATTCGTGCCCATCTGCAAATAGAAAGCTTTATGGCTTCCTCTTAAAATTTTGAAATGTGAAGGAGCAGAGAGAGCCGGAGAGTGGAGAGAGTTGTTTAGAGTTAGGGTTCTCTTAAGGGCCTAAGGTTATTTTAGTAAAATACCTATATAAACAGATATCTACTGGGCGAATATGACCAAATCCATATCCACCCCGAATTCGTGACGAATACCTATTGGATCCCGAAATCCACCTCGAAATTTGTTTAAGGAAAACCAAATCCGCCCCAATCGAGGCGAGCAGGGCAGATATCCGTGAAAACCTGCCTCTACCAACCCTATATACTGTCAATAAGATAACATAATGACAAAGACAAACTTTTTTGCCCTTATCATGCTAAATAGCTTCCTCCCTTACTCTTGACTTTCCATAATACTGAAATTTTGTATCTAGATTTGAATGTGCAGACATGGGGGTTTTAAAGGATCCCATAACCTATCAATAAGATGTGACCTACAAGTCAACACCATAAGAAAGTAACCATACCGCCGGCGGGTCTTGAACCTAGGAGGTGAGAGATAAACCCACACAGCCCTAACCACTCGACCATAACACCATTGGCGACTCTTTTAGCTAGTGTTACCATGATAATTGACCTGTTTGTTCGACCATCTAATGGCCATTACGTAAAACTTCGTTGAATGACCATAAACATGTTTTGATGCTACTGTGGCGCTTAATCTGATGGCATCTGATATTTTTCCGAGTAAAAAATACTTGATTTAGTGCACTAATTGTATCGTCTTTCGGCCAAGTCACCATACCTATTTTGATGTTTTCTCACTGCAGGTGGACTCCTTATGGAAAAACAAAATGCATCATCTGCAAGCAACAAGTCCACCAAGATGGTAAATACTGTCACACCTGTGCTTATACAAAAGGTAATAAAATGCTATGATTTGAATTATGTTTCGTTTATTAGTTTTGAGTTTCTAAGAATGTTGTTTATGTTTGGTAAAATTCTGAAGTGCTTTGTTCTCTGACTGTCCAGGGGTTTGTGCGATGTGCGGTAAGCAAGTGCTAGACACTAAGAACTACAAGCAAAGCAATGTTTAATAGGATCGGAACAGCTTGCCGGGGTGATAAATGTACCTTACTACCTCTAACTGAAAACACAAAAACTAGAAAAGAACTAAATCCCGGACAAAATCTCAAACTGTATTGTTTTTTAAGAACTTGAATCACACTCAGGTGTTTGTCCTTAATAGAATAACTGTTTCAATTTGATAGTTCAGGTGGGAATATTATGTTCATTTTGTTGAGCTCGCTTGATACTTACTTGGAATTTTGGTCTGTTAGAACGTAGGGACCTGGACCATATTCTGAGAACTGAAGTCAATAATTCTTTTTTAATGCACATTTGGTGCTATTTACTCCCTAACGTCGCACATTGTCTGACATTTAGAATTGAGCAAACAGATCAGTTTTTCTTTAAGTGCACTGGTAAAGTGCCTGGTGGTTATCAAGCACCGTAGGATTACATTGAGATAAGTGATAACACTTATTTCGATGTAATTCTATGGTGCCTGATAGCACCAGGCAAGATACCAGTGCACTATAGTATTATAGTTTGCAGGACTAGTGTCTCTGATTTAGTTTTGCTTTGATGTTATCTTATGTTAAAAGAAATTTAGAGAGCTAGGACAATGTCAGTTGAGCCCAGTACCATCCATCATCCTAGAGATGCTGGAATGGCTCAATCTTTAGGATGATGAATGGTATTGGGCTGGCCTGGCTCTCTAGAAAATTGCTTATGATATGATTCTTATCAAAACAAAATTAAACTTGCGTTAAGGAGTAGGGTTAAAAACCGAATTGACGGTTTGGTTTTCATCCAAATTGAGAATCCAATAGACTTTTATCGATTTTTCAAAATTTTAAAATCAAAATGAAACTGAACATCAAGAAAACGAATTGATTGTAATTTAAATAAATTACAAACCAAACCGATAAACTAAAATGTTAATGAAATCGAAATAAAATTGAATCAATTGACTAAATTAAATATATTATATTATTTTTATATGTAACATATATTACTATTATATATTCAGCTGGTTTCGTTTTATTGATTAAAATCACTTAAAAATTGAAAATCAATCCATCGTATGAGTTTCAAATTTTTTAAAACCGAAAACGAACCAAAATCTAAGTTATGTCGTTTTTTTTTCAACCCTACAAAGGAGTCTAGAAAAAAAAGCCTTGGAATCATTGCATTGATTTGTGAATCAATACTGGGGACTTAAAGCCACTGGAATGTATCAGTAATTCATATATCAGAAATTCTAAATGGCGAGGAAGTGCATTCATGTTCTTGAGATTTGCATACCCGCACCATGAGTCACACACATCGAGGGCCCGCTTGTGTGTTTCTGGTTGTTTCCCAACTTTTCCAATTAATTTAATTTATGGGAGAGATTTTTATATTTATTTTTCCAAGATGAACAGAAATAACAGTGACTCACAACCCACTTGCTTCCTCAAAAAGCAAACTACTTTTTCAAGTATTTCACAATACATGAGAGGAAGGCCTGTAGAGACTAGAGTGGAGCATTAGATTCCATTTTAGGGCCCTACCTGCACCACCATCCTTTATCACCTCATAACCTTGTTGACTTTGAAAACATTCCACCGTCACTCAATCTTCTTGATATAATGTAGAAGATAGATCCAAAACCCTGAAAACTCCTCTTACCAAGTCTTCCTTCTTCCCAAAACTCTTCTTCTTTTTAAGGTTCATGTAGAAAACCAAATATCATGGCAACTGTTTGTTGAACCTTCTCTCTCATAGCTCGACCTACAGTGAATATGTGGCTTTCTGCTAGCCATCACCTATTTTGATAGGTCGGCCATGCTTAGACATGTTTACGAGTAGGTCGAATTATGATAAAAGAGATCAACAACAAAACATAGAGGCACCTTCTCAAGGATGTGTTCAGCAACAGATATATAGAGATGGAAGGTGATATCTCAATGATCAGATCTAGCTTAATTTGAATTTTACCAGTGGATCCCAGATTCAAATTCTGAGTTTGTTTCGACTTTCGATAGTTGAAAACATATACTAACTTGGATTTGCATATAAAAATAGCTTTAACTATGAATCTTTGCAAATTAGGGGTCCTTTTATTTCACAACTGATCACTGCTAACAAGTCTGTGTGCAAGACAGTGTAATTATTTGTAGATGTTTTCTTTTCTGCAAGTGATCTGTTAGAGATATAAATCTCCCTCGGGTGTTTTGTCAGATGGTTGCAGGTTTCAAAGAACAGAAATTCTAAATGTCGAGAAATTCTAAAAAGAAATACGAGAAATTTATAATCTAAATGCTCTCCCATAGGGATCTCAATGATATATGTAGACGCTCATAAAATAAATAACATGAATTTCATATTTATTATCCTAACTAAACTATCTCTATAAATAACATATCCAACAAAATGTTTATGACTGAAAAATAAAAGGTAAAAAATATGAGAATATGCGGTGAGCGTGGATCGAACACGCGACCTTCAGATCTTCAGTCTGACGCTCTCCCAACTGAGCTATCCCCGCAATGTTTTGGTGGGGTGAGGGAGGCTTAGAACTCTCGATCTCAGGATCACTCAATATAACTACGCCACCAGTTGGAATGTTCATTAACATCGAGTTCATTATGCAGTTTGTGGATTTTATACTTTTATTAAACCTTCTGAAAATGGAACTGATGATAGTAATTGATATTACAGGTTTAGTTGAACCTTTATGGAAGTTACTTGGTTTAGAAAGTAAGGGGTTAACTTGATATTACATTACATTATAACTTTGCTTGCTTCTCGCATTTGCAGAGAAGGATGGAAATGTCAAGTTCAGGCTCATTTTCTTTGTATCTGAAGTTGTACCCTGGTAAAAATGAGGTAGGATAATTATTCATTTCTCAGTCAGGTTATTCCATTCAATTAATTTCTGGTTATCAAATAAAATTGCATGTTTATTTCCTTTATGTTTAATTAAAAACAATCTGCTTCTTGACTACAGATAAAATTTATTGTCGATGGAGAATGGGTGACCGACCCCCTGCTTCCTGTTGTTAACAAAGGTGGATCTCTGAATAATCTGCTCATTGTTTACTAAAGCCGAGTCTAGACAACAAACTGCATGAACATAACCTACAAATACAGATCAAGTTCATTGTCAATGGGAAACGTATGACCAATCTGTTGCATTCAGTTGTCTGCTCATTGCTTCCAAAGGCTTGTGTACTGCATAATCATAACCTACAGATACAGCAGATATGGCAGAACGGCAACTTGTTACTGGATTTTTTTTTTCTTTTTCCATAACTTTTGTTGGCCATTATTGACTGGCATTCCTTTTGTAAATATTCTTGTTATGGGAATGATTCTGTGAAATAGCCTTTCTACCATAAGAATCGGTGAAACTGTTTTTTTTTTTTTTTTTTTGCTTTGTTTTTTGTGTCATTTGTAGAACAAGATCAAGTGCAGTAAATCTAGTTTTCTTTTTCTTTTTACTTTTCTCGCTTTACCATTTTGATGGCTTCTTTTCCTTGGATGAATGTTTGCAATATATCGCATGTAAGCAATGAATCGCTTTCTTTGACACCAATGGCTGGAAGTGAAAGCAGGCACATAGTCGTTGGTCTTGCATGGACTTAATTGAGGGTGGTGTGTGTTTCAGAGAGTGATCCATAGCAGCCATCGGCTGTACCATTCATCCAAAAAATACTTGGAACTTATAGTTAAGCTAGTTTTGGGATGTTTGTGATCTCGAATCAAGATAAAGGTTTCTGGCTTTAAAAAGTGTCTCCTCTGACAATCAACTAGGCTATGAAGCATGGAAAAAACACTATTGTAAGGAGGAACCTGTATGTCCCTAGAATGGTTTCTACTGAAATTATGCTTACAACAATATTTACCAAGAGGAAAAGCACCACCTCAACAATATTTACAACAATTTTCTAGTTGATTTGTGCCCACCTCAACAATTTTCTACTTCAGATTGTGAATTTCAGCAGCACTTGATAATCTTGTTGGTGTTGCATTGAAAGGAAACACAGTAGTCTCTTGTTCTTTGGATGATATATAATCTTAATTTTGAGTAAATTTCAGCATGCAAAATTGCATCAATATGATGATAATCTTATTATAACCAGCATCTTATTCTCAGGCTGGCAAGTTCTCAGTAAAGCAACAAAAACCTGCACGCCACAGCATCAATATAATGGCATCTTATTCTCAGGCTGGCAACCTGCTGATTTACTGATTCATACCAACCTGCTTCAAGCCACCTGCATCTTATTTTAGTGTAACAACATGCTGTTATTTGCTGTATGAATTTTAGTGTAACAACCTGTTTCAGCATTTCATACCAAAATGCAATGTTGTTTTATACCGAAATGCAATGAATTTGCTGTATGAATTTGGTGCATCAATTAAAACTGATTCACAATCAGCATTTCATATAGCAACCTGCTGATTCACTGAACAAAATCAGCATATAAAACTGAATTCATATAGCAACCTGAACAAAATCAGCATTTCATATAGCAACTTGAACAAAATAAGCATTTCATATAGCAACCTGCTGATTTACTGATTCACTGAATTCATATAAAACTGATTCACATTTACTGAGTTCATATAAACTGATTCACAATTACAACATATATTGATGAACATGCTACCATACAGCAGCAAGCGCTGGCGCGACTCTCATAACCATGTGATTGCCCAAGGCAGGAGATTCGTTCTTGTGGCTTGAAGGAGAGGCCATTGGAGGAGGTGGTGGGTTTTTAACAATTACAGCAAGCTTCATACCTCCATAGCAGAACCCTTTGCCACTGATGAAGTAATAGTGCCTAGTAACATTAAGTGGAACAACATCCCTTCCAGCTCCAGTAGTCCAGTTATGGAGTGGATGATCTGCTATGCAATTCTCATAGTTGGTCTTGTTCACTTCCAATACGTCCATCTGGTTCCTATCATATATAAAAGCTAAAAACAGAAACAAAAGTATATGTAAGACAATTCTCCTCGATTACAAGTTTGAAGAAGGATGGATTTTCATAAAAAATGACACACCAAGTGAATGGACAGTGAGTTGTCTCTGCAGAAGACTATCCACTGTACAAACCGTCAAAGTGAAATAAAACTCTGAGAATCAAATAAAAAAAGGGTCTAAAACTCTAAATGCAGCTTATTGATGGCCAGGTTTATTGACAAATTTCAATAATCTACACATGGCAAGTTCAAACTGTTGACACCATTTAGTTGTGAAACACATACATACATACAACCCCATCCAGTGCATTAATGCTCTTTTTTTTGCAGATTAGGGAGGATCTATCTGATTGAATCTAATAAATGCCTAGGGTATTTCTTCAAACCCAATGACAACCCGTGCTGTATCTATAAATACGAAAACTTGATTCCATAAAATCCTCTGGAAGAAGCCCGTCCGTATTAATTTCAATGTGAATCAAATCAATACTAACACTTTGGATGGTACGAGGAGCCTGCTATACCAATTGGTTTCAAATATGACACACTATACAGAGTGCAAGATCAAGTATCGAAACGTAAACAGACAAATTCATCGTCAACCAGTTAAAATGGAAACTAATGGGAAAAACAGGCAATTAGTCTAAATAAGGAAATGGGTACAATAGATTATGCATCAAACAGTAAGAAACATTTGAATTTCACACGGATCTACATATAATGAGCTCTAATCAGAGCTACCCAAGCTATGTAATTGAAGAAGCAGGGAGAGATAACAGAGAGGAAACTATTTTATGTAGATCTATCAAGTTGAAAATTTGAAGGAACCCCATTGAAGAACTATGGAAAGGGGAAATGTAGTAGATCTAAGAAAGAAAGAGAGAGTGGGTGTCCTTACATAGCCAATCATCGAGGTAGAAATGTTGTTGCTGTGCCCAAATGGTGTAGTTGAAGTTAGTAGTCCAACCCATTCTTCAACAGTACGGCGCATGTTAGTGTCAGTAGCAGTGAACTTGCTCTTCTCAGTAAGACCTCCATTGCCATTAATTGTTCCTCGTCTTCTGTTCAAAAGCGCTCTCTCTCTTCTTGAGGAGGAAGCTCTGATTCTTGAGGAGGAGGATGAAGCTCTGATTCTCCAAGCGAGGGTTTCTCCGAGCTCTGCTTCTTGAGGTTCTGACTTCAGTGAGGTTTGAGGTCGCCTCACGTGGCAAACACCCTCCCTATGACACGTGTCAAGGAGGGTTCGGACCAAGAGCGGGCTATGTAGAATTACTCGAGTCAATCTAAAGAGTTAGGCCATGGCCCCAGAAGAGCGCTAGGTTCTTTGGCACTTTTTTTCATCTTAATCTTCGTATGCTCTTCTTCTTCTTATTCTTTTGTACTTCATTTTCATCTGTTTTTTTTTATCACTTTCTCTCTCATATTCACATTCTAGAGAATTTCCTTGGCGCTAGGGGTTTGGCTCTTTAGAAAATTTTCATTTATCTCAGATAGTAATAGTTGATTACCGACATCCACCTTCCACTAAAATGACAACATTTTTGCAAATGGTTTTCTAGTCGAGAAATTTATAATCTAAATGCTTTCCCATGGGGATCTCAAGGATATATGTACACACTCATAAAATAAATAACATGAGTTCATATTTATAATTCTAGCTAAACTATATCTATAAATAACATATCCAGAAAAATGTTTATGACTGAAAAAGAAAAGGAAAAAAAAAGAATATGCGGTGAGCGTGGATCAAACACACGACCTTCAGATTGGCTCAATTAGTTCAAAATCGCATTTTCCCTCTCTGCCCTAATCGAATCTTCCCCCATCCAATTGGTTCGATTGCCTTTCCCCCTTCTCTTGCTACTCCACTCTCTCGTCCATTTGATTGGTTCGATTGCTTCACCACACTCTCCCCCATTCAATTGGTGAGGATGATTGAGATGATAGAGGTAAAAAACGACCCATGACGGTGTCTCACCGAAATGCGAGAGTAGAAAAGGGCAAAAAACAGGTGGAAGAATGAAAACAAAAAAGATAACTCGGAAATTTTTTTAAACAAATGTAAGGTTATACTTCATAAATTTTTCAGCAAAAAATTTATTGTTCGCCAAAAACAATGCAAGGTTTTTCCATTTCCTCGCCTGGATCAATGCGAGGTTTTGGAAAAATCCCGCAACATTACAGTTGAAGAAATGACAAAACCTCGCATTGTTCGTGGCAAAACATAATTTTTTTGTCAGATAGATTTGTGTGACTTTAGTAAAATGATCATAACTTTTTCATTTCAAAACATTTTCAAGTGATTCAAATTGTGTTTATTTGATAAGTCAGAGTAATAAAATTTTCGTGTTTTGATAAACTTGAGAATCGGTCTCAATCGAGTATATAAGTTGGCCGAAAGTCAGGGACACTACTCTGTTTTCATTCGAGACAGATTTGCACGTATTTAGTAAAATGACCATAACTTTCTCATTTCATAACATTTTCAATTGATTCAAATTTTGTTTATTAGATATCTCATTGAACTACAATTTTCGTGCTTTGATGAGTTTGAGAATCGATCTCAATGTAGCATATAAGTTAGCCGAAATTCCGGGACACTACCCCTATTTCATTGCGAGACAGATTTGCGTGACTATAGTAAAATGACCATAACTTGCTCATTTCAAAACATTTTTAAGTGATTCAAATTGTGTTTATTTGATACTCACAGTAATACAATTTTTATTTTGATGAGCTTGAGAATTGATCTCGATTGAGGGTTTAAATTAGTCGAAAGTTACCATGTTTTTATATTACTGTTTTTTTTCAAAAACAATTTTTTGGGTGGTATGGTTTAGTAGGAAAAAAGTACATAGTGGTGTGAGACAATATATATGGTGGTGTGGAGTAGTCGTTGCCTTTATAAATATGTGATTGATTATTGAATTATCAAATCCAAGTCTAGATCTATTATGCAACAATTTTCACATCGTATCTCCCCCTTAAAAATGATTATGCATGAGAAAACATTTTATTTACTATGAATGATGTGACTTAGACTTGAATCATAATAATAAAAAAAAAATTCTTGTCAATAATAAGAAATTTCATCCAAATTAATTATTCAAATATCCAACTGATAACAATGGCACTTGGAATGCGGTATACATTCTCTTGAATTCCACTATGAAATTGTATGCAAGTTTTGAATATGTAATGTATTGTAGGTTGACTTCCTTCACTTGCCTAATTGAATGAATTTCATTTTGCTAATGAATTAGGGGTGGGCATCCCATTCCGCAATTTTGATTCTGTTCTATCCCGATTTTTTTTGAGTTTTATTGGGATTGAATGATCTCATCTCGATCTCGTCTCGTCCCAAGAGTGAGATGATATTATCGCGATAACTAGGCCTTGAGCGCTAAGATTAAGGACCCACTGTGAATGAAAAATCTCAAAGTGATGACAACAAATAAGAGGAAGACAAGGGGAACTCAAGTTCAGAAGATCATAATATCCAATGCGGTATTTTTTGAAGCACCGACATAACCGAAAGCGCCCCTTGTTTCAAAGAGAGGAGGACGAGTTATTCACATTTTATTTGATGGTCAGAGGCGAATTGAAAGCTAAGTAGTGGTAATTCTACCCCGGGGGAAAAATAGAGATGTCTCCTACGTTGGCCAACTACTCTACTATAGGCTACTTCTAGCTTCTAAAGTGGCCCTTCTACATTGGTGTAGTTGTAGTTTGTATTGGTACTGAATGAACATATCAAACAAAGGCGAGCAGTATAGGCTACTTCTAGCTTCTAAAGTGGCCCTTCTACATTGGTGTAGTTGTAGTGTGTATTGGTACTGAATGAACATATCAAACAAAGGCGAGCAGTATAAGCCCTTATCCGGCCTGGGAAAAGTAGCGAATTCTAGAAGCTAGGGCTTTGTTCACCTTTGGATGCGAACGCTATTCCGTTCTCAGCGGAAACCCCGCCTTAGAGATTCGGGATGAAGATTTTCAATCCTGCCAATCACGTCTCGTCCCGAACTGATTTTTTTTTAATATTTAGTATGAAACTATGAAATTATTTGTTGACATGACTATTTTATTACATGACTATTGTATTCTCATAGAGCTTCTATGTGGTAGTCTAAAGAATTTTCGAGGGAGGGAACGAGGGAAGGGGGCGAGGGATGGGTGGAAGCCACCCATCCACCCCGAGATAAGTGACATCATGCATCTCAAGGTCGATGCACTTATCTCGAGGAGGATGGGTGGTTACCACCCATCCCTCGCTCCCTAGAAGGGCTCAAAGATAATATATAGAAAGCTATTGTGAAGGGGAATTTGCTTCTAAAATATTAGCAACTATATAACTTTAAGCAATAACTTTTAACTTTTAGATTTTGTCTCCAAAGGGCTAACCTCCTCCATTGGTGGTGGTGACATGGTTGTACATCAAGAGGAACATAATGGCCGGTTGGCACCAACTCCATAGGATAACAAAGGTTATGGTTGTTCCAAGTACCAAACCTTCTCCCCGTCTTCCCATGAAACCATTTAGAGAATTCAAGCTTTCCTGTCAAATTGTTTCCATACAAGTAAAGTTCACTATCGATGGTGATCCAATTTATTATATCACTTTATTTGTGAAACAAATTTTCTAATTTTTGCTTAAATTTAGTTTTGACTTGAAATTGTTTGGTGAACTATCACAACACAAAAGTGATATTGTTTGGGGGTTGTTACAAAATTGCCCATTTGGTGTAGTGATAGAATGTATAACAAGTTCAGAGTTCAAATCCTTCAAAGTAGGGTGGGGATCTCATCACGTCCCGCCCCAATTTTTTTCAGGTCTTATTAAGTAGGGGTAGGATTGGATCGAGATTAAGATTTTCAATCCCGCCCATCCCATCCCGAATTAAATTTTTTTATTTTTATTGTTAACATTTTAATACAAGTGAATGCTCTAAATGTTGGACATCACAACCTATTGAAAGTATAAAAATATATATATATCTACTGCATCCTGAAAATTAGATGTTTCATATGCAACCAACTTGTGTTTTTTCAGAACTTTGTGACGATATCTGTTATATGCTAAATTTTTCATATAGGTTGATAAAGAAATATAGATGTCATCATAATGGATGATAATTTTAATACTATTGTGAATGTTGCTAGATGGGGTCGTGCAGTTTATATAAACATTCAGAAATTTGTGCAATTCTAGCAACAATGTCGTTGCTCTTATTATCAATTTTGTCTATGCATGTCTCTCAGGTTTGTAGGTCCCTGTGGCCACCTTTTATGTGATCACACCCGGGATTTTTATTGTGCAATGTCATCATCTGTCTAGTGCTGAAAGTCTAGGCAACATGAAAGAAGTGGGAAACATCTTAATGTGGTAATTGTCTAGTGCTTGGAAGTCTAGGCAACATAGAAGAAGTATATTTCTTGCATGCATCTTTGTGTTTCTTGCTGATCCCGTCTTGTCCAAAATCCATTTGAAATGGGGCGAGGTCGGGAGGAGGTCTATCACGTCCTGATCTCATCCCGATTCTAAGCGAATGAGATGAAATTGAAATGAGGTTCATTTCATCCCGTGCCCACCCCTACTTCAAAGAGACATTTAATGATATTTAAATTCAATAAAAAGATGCTCTTGCATCACCCTTAAAAAGAATATGGGTCATCAACTCATCTTCACCAAAAATAAAATTATAAGAGGTTGTTTGTTTACACCTTTGAATAAGATATTATGCATTATTGTCAGATATGTTTAGGTACAACTTCTGTAAGAGGAGGTTAGATTTCTATTTCAAACAAACACCCCCTTGCTTCGAATAAGGTCTTGGTGCAACTCAGAACCTGGGGGGTACACATATTATACCTCAAATTGATTCTTTGAAGCTTCTTCCAACCACGTTTTCTGTCGAAGAGAACTGTTCAACGAAAAAGCCTCATTTGGGGTTTCACTTGCAGAACTCAAAACCTATGTTCAGCTCTGCCGCTGGTTTTCTTCTTCCCCACTCAACCATTCTAAAATCTGAACTAAACCCATTTATCTCCTCCCCCAACATCATCACCAACTCCTCAATCTGGAGCTGCCGTTGCTTCTGCAAAGTGTTTGAAGAAACCCTTAACCCATTGCAAAATGCCCAAAATACCCATTAAAGATGGCTCCTTTGTTGCAGAACTCAAAGTAATCGATAATGATCGGCAAGTTTTTTATCAGGAGTGGAAAAAGTTTGAAGCTTTTGAGGCACCCATGTAAGTTTTCGATTTCATTTCACCGTTTGTTCTCCGCCTTAAACACCTCTTTGAATAGTAGTATTTCTGAGACTGAACATATAAGAAATGAAGATAAAAATGAAACCCCACTTGCGGAAGGGATTTTTAAGTCAAGTCCCAAGATGGGTTCTTACAAACAAGGTGATTCCACCTTTTATTCCCTCATTAGTAATTATGCTGATTTGGGGGACTTTTCATCGTTGGAGAAGGTTTTGCATCGAATGAAGCGTGAACAACGGGTTTTTACGGAGAAAATTTTCATAATTATGTTCAAAGCTTATGGGAAAGCGCATTTAGTTGATAAAGCTGTGAACTTGTTTGATAGAATGATTGAAGAGTTCCAATGTAGGCAAACTGTTCGGTCGTTTAACTCGGTGTTAAATGTGCTCATTCAGGAGGGTATGTTTGATCGTGCATTGTTGTTTTATTCAAATGGTGTTCGAAAGAGTATTGGGCCGAATGTTCTTACCTTTAATTTGATTATCAAAGCCTTGTGCAAAATGGGGTTGGTTGATAGAGCGGTTGAAACTTTTAGAGAGATGTCGTATAAGAATTGCACTCCGGATGTTTTTACTTATAGCACATTGATGGATGGGTTGTGCAAGGAGGGTCGAATTGATGAGGCTATATCGTTGTTGGATGAAATGCAAAGTGAAGGGTGCTTCCCGAGCTCGGTGATATTCAATGTATTGCTCAATGGGTTATGCAAGAAGGGCGATATGGCCCGTGCTTCCAAGCTTGTAGATAATATGTTTCTCAAAGGTGTGTTCCAAATGAGGTGACCTATAATACACTTATTCATGGTTTGTGTCTCAAGGGAAAATGGGAGAAGGCTGTTAGCCTTTTGGATCGGATGGTATCAAACAAATGTGTGCCTACTGATGTTACTTTTGGTACAATTGTCAATGGGCTTGTTAAGCAAGGTAAAGCAGCTGATGGTGCTCGTGTATTGGTTTCTATGGAGGAGAGAGGACATCATCCTAATCAATTTGTTTATTCAGCCCTTGTTAGTGGATTGTTCAAAGAGGGGAATTCGGAGCATGCAATGAGGTTGTGGAATGAGATGATAGAAAGGGGATGCAAGCCAAACATTGTTGTCTATAGCGCTCTTATAGACGGTCTATGTCGTGATGGAAAGCCTGTTGAAGCCAAGAAGGTTTTGTCAGAAATGGTGAACAAGGGTTGTGTACCAAATGCTTTACTTACAGCTCCTTGATGAGGGGATTTTTCAAAACAGGAAATCCGGAGGAAGCACTCCTCCTATGGAAGGTAATGGAAAAGAATGGATGTACTGTAAACGAGGTATGCTACAGTGTTCTAATTCATGGCTTGTGTGCGAATGGGAAGCTCAAGGAGGGGATGATGGTATGGAAGCACATGTTGGGTAGAGGATGTAAACCTGATGTGGTCGCTTACACTTCTATGATCCATGGCTTCTGTAATGATGGCCTTGTGGATGATGGTTTAAGGTTACTCAATGAGATGCTTTGTCAAGATTCTGAGTGTCAACCTGATGTAGTCACATATAACATCCTCTTTAATGGGTTATGTAAGCTCAATAAATTTCCTCGTGCAATTGATCTCCTAAATAGCATGTTAGATCATGGCTGCGATCCTGACCTGGTTACATGCAACATCTTTTTAAGGAGCCTCGGTGAGAAGCTAAATCCTCCTCAAGATGGTAGGGATTTTTTAGATGAGCTTGTGGTCCGGCTAGCTAAGCGGCAGAGAGTGGCTGCTGCTTCCAAAATCGTGGAAGTGATGCTCCAAAAGTCTTTTCCTCCAAAGGCCACTACCTGGGAAAAAGTTGTTCAAGACCTTTGCAAGCGTAGAAAAGTGCAAGCAGCAATTGACAAGTGTTGGAGCCAACTCTTCGGCTGAGATATGGTGAAACATTCTTTGTTGTAAAATTCTTTCCAAGTTATTTATGACTGTATCATATAAGCTCATGGAGTTCAATTTTGGTAGAGAGAATATACATATCCATTTAGTACTGCCTCGTGTAGCTTCTATCCTGAGCATTCTTTGTAGAGTGCTTTCCATTCCATAATTACGTACAATTCTGTAGACAATCTCTTGGTACTACATGCTACCCGCCTTTGATATACATAAAAACAGAGAAATAAAATTCTAGTGTGATTTTTGTGAGTTCCAGTTGATAAATCTTTAGTTCTTTTTTCGTGGCTTTTGAAAACAGATGTAACATAGGGTTCGTTTGCATCTATGGCCTTGGAAAGAGATTCTCTCCGTAATATGTGCTAATAACTTTTGCATTTTCAGCCATGTTGGATGGGTTTTCTGTAGGTACCATTCTTTAGAAGCTGGTGGAGATGCGATTACTGGAAGTTCAATATCAGTTCTCAGGCAAGAAAAAAAGCTATAAGTCACATCCCTGACTCTGGAGAAAACTGATGATGGTGACGATTGCTGAACAGAATGGCATGACAATCTAGGTGATGTGCCATTCTTCCAGACATTTGTTTCTCGCCCCCTTGCTGTGCCATCATGCCATGCATTTATTCTTGTTCCCTTTGCTTAACATGGGGTGATGCAACTAGCTTGTTTGGCATTCTGTATTCAAGCCATTTTTTTATTTTGCTCCATTTAGGAAGTTGCATACTCGTATCATTCTAGTTTCTTCAATATCTGCCCTTTTTTTTTTTTTTCGTAGCATTGGGTGCTAATGCTCATCATTTATTTCAGATCAGGATCAGATGGATTTTCACCTCTAAAAAATTATATGGTTTGTCTCAAGAATTTCACTAGGTAACTCATCTATTGTCACGCTCCGATTTTTTAAGAAAACGGAAATCCCAAAATTCACGTAGGATTATCCGTTTTTCCAAAACTCGGGACGTGAAATTTAATAACAATAGAAACATTTAGCAGCAATAACAACTTAAACATGATTTAATTACTGAAACAAATTAAAACTCTTAACCAGAAAAGACTCTGATGTTGCTAGCCCCACTAGTGGAACTCCAGTAACATTGCTCAAAAGTCTCTAAACCTGAAAGACTCATCGGCTAGGAATGTACCTAAGAAGCAAAAACTCACTTGGGTTAACAATAAAGCTAGTGTGAGTAATCTTCATCCCAAAATCAATAAATTCGCACTGAACGTGATAACATCAAACTAAGCACAAACAATAAACAACCACACCAACAGGTAGTTCCTCAATGAGACAAATGTGTCATGCAAGAAAACTCAGTTCAAAGAATTTAGTTCTTCAACGAGACAATCATGTCATCATCCCAATTAAGTAAATATGCATTTACTTGTACTTACACTGTAGAAGTTGACTATAGTAAGTCTGACCTGCAGAAATATTAGTGGACTTGTCATCCTGCATGAAAATAGTTAGAAAAAATATAAACGTAATTTATTAATTAAACAGTTGTCTTCGTACAATATTTGACTTAAGCATCTTATTCATTTTTAACGAATTGATCACTTAGACGATACCACATTCGCATCACCTCCGTGTTGAACATACATGTCCGTATGCCTCTCTCATATAAAGGAGGAATTTTCTGTCATTCATGCCCAAAGTGGAGACACATCACATACATGCATGCATCACCGGATACTCCTAACTATATGAGTAACAAAAACCACTCTTGAGCTATCAATGCGCATAAAGTCACGTCACATTTTTTACGGATAAATATCAAAGCCTATCTTAGGCATAAAAATTCACCTCATTTAATCCGAAGGTTATTTTAGTTTCTATATAAGAAATATGCGCCCCACCTCCACAAGACAACTCGCAGGTTATTTAGTTTCTCTAGTAAGAAATGGAAAATAATAAACAAAAAGAAGTGTAGTAGTTCTAAGTGATACAATTTCAGATGTTTAAATTTTCAGGAGCCAAAGTTTATCGATATCATTTATTTTTGATATTTCAAATTTCCTTCACAATGACATTTTGTCATTCATAAGTAAATCAATTCACTCATTATTTTGGGGAAATGTAACCATTTCAGATGCATACATTTAGTGTTGGCAACAACATGAGCCACACACTCACCATCCTATAACAACACAACTAAAATATTAACCAATAGATTAGGATGACTGAACAAAACAATAGATTAGGGTGTACAATGATAATTTTAAACAAGATAATGGTATGTAATGAAATCTAATTCACACAAACACATGCAAAAGTACCAACCGAAATGAGCATAAAGTCAGACAACACATTCACAGCTAATCACAACCCCCATTGAACCAATTTTTTGAACTATTCAAAATTAGGGCTAAGACTACACCCTCAATTAAGCTACTATAAAAACACAACACGATCATACCACACTAAACATCAAAATCCGCCATATCATATAAAAATTAAGCCATACCCATTCTTCATAAAGACACTAACAAATTCTATATCTAATCAACAAACCCAACATGCTCGATATTTGAGTACATACACTCCAAATATATGGCCTGTTTCAAGAATTTCACTAGGTAACTCATCTATACTCTAGTTTAGTTCGCAATTCGTTCAACTCATTTCATTAAACGAAACATCCTGATTTCTGAATCTACATGTCCCCTATCTGTTCACATGCTCAAATCTGGTTTCCTTGCAACGAAGCTTTCTTCGGCAATAACCCTCTTCTTTGTGTGTTCAAATAGTTCCTATGATTTCCAAACTTCTTAGCAGAGTTATAGGCTATGTAAATGTTATGTTATGTTATGTTATGCTATGCATGTGTTCGCTGATTCTACTGCTTTCGCACATATATCATAATGAAACTGAGAAACATGTTTGTTTATTAGAAAATTTAGTAATACATGGAGAGACGGTCGAGATGGTAGAGATAGAAGAGGCAGAGTTAACCATGTACACACTCAGAAACAAATATATCTATATATTGGCACTCCAAATACACGAGATTCAAAACTATTGTAGCGTAATGATCTTTAATGATACATAATAACTCTGCATCAGATCTTTAATGATCTCTTTCTATTGTAGGAAAACCATAATTGATATCAATATTTCCACTTCTTTTATTCAGTTGTTGAGTATCTTGAAGTCCAGTATTTCTCGATCTCTTCTGCAGTCCTTCCTGGAATTCTCCCCGCAATTAAAGACCATCTGATCAACATAAGATCAAATTTCCTATTCATATTGGAAATGATTTAGGGTCATCAGAAAGAAATGAAAGAATACATAGAACTCACCTCTCTCCCACCAATTTGAACATTAAAGTAATTAGTTTTTCCTCATCTTCTGAGAAATATTGTTTAGAATCTTCATTGTTTTCCTCTGAAACAAGATCAAAAGAGTCGAAACCTTTTATAGATTGAAGTGAAAGTATGATCATTCAAAGAACAAATCAATGCATGTTAAACATCATGTTCTACCATACATAATTTTTTATCCTTAAAATTAAGTTAAGAGTTTTGAATAGTGTACTCAATTTAGAACTACATGACTAAAAGAGAATACCCAATAGGAGAAAACATGTCAGAGATCATATTATGAAAAAGCACAACTCTGCATCACTGGTTTTGAGTGAATATGTCATTTGAAGACCAAAAGAAGAAAAAAAAAACAATGAAGAAGATCGAATTCTGAATTCAGATCAAGCTTGTCAATCTAGGATCAAAGAGAAGAACAAATAAGGCACTAATTGAAATGGGTACCTTTAGTATCAAGGGTGGCATCTTCACTAGATCGATCCACGTCAGCCATTTGTTCCTAAAATAGAAAAACCACACAAATTTGAGATAACTTTGTTTGGACCAAAGAAGAGTGTTTCCTGGGGGCCTGAATAGAAAGGAGTATTAATAGGAGAATTGAAATTATTGAGATAAGGTTAAATAGTTTAAAAAGAGGAGTGGTGGTTGAGTTGTGAATAATATTGACTCAAAAGAAAGACCGAGGACTGGTGGTTGTGGTTATAAGGGAGTTAGTTGAGTAGCTTTTGAAGAGTTGGTATAATGTTCATTGCACTTCAGTCAATATATGCTGTGATGTTTAAAGTGAAAACTTGCTTTTTATCTATTGCAGGCAAAAATAATGTAAAACAGCAGGGATAGGAAAGAGAGAGAGAGAGAGAGAGATTGGGATGTAAAACAGCAGGAAGATACATAAGTTGGTATATTGTCTTTGGGTATGTATTCTCTAATGACAACAAGGCTTTTTTATACCAAGCTTGACACCAAAAGCTTTATGCTTTTGAAGTTTGGTGTAATGTTTGCTAGTACGTTGTCTTTGTTGATAGTACTTTAAACCAGTAATATTTTCTTTGATGTAATTATTTGTTATCACAACTTAAAATACACACAAAAGCAACAATCAAACAGAGGAGCCCTTCTTATTAGCGAGAAAACGGGACATCTCGAAGGGATGGAGAGTTGCACCCCTCACTTGACAATAAGAAAGAGCGCAAACAGAGACAACATATTTACTTTAGATTTTTTTTTATTGTATAAATAAATTCGTGTGTACAATACCTATTTAGGACCTAATAAGATTCCATTTCATCTACAGAACATTGTACGTGACTGCCAAGCCAAAGTACAAATTTTGTTTTATTTTAAAAGATATTTTTAATGATGGGCACGAGTTTGAAAGTATTTTGGTTATCATAGCATGTAAATTGTTTGAAACGAGTGCTTACCATCAAATTGTATGGTAGAAGTTGCTTTAATGGAATAAAGCTATTATCTACCATTAAATTTCTTTGGTAGACATTGATTTATGTGTCTATTTCAAATGAGTGTCATATTATGCAAATGATTTTCACTAAAACCTACCATACATCAATAATGCCAACAACTCAATTGTATGGTAGACATTGATTCAAATTATTATTTTTGTTTGTTTTTGGTAAAGTATTCAAATTATTTTAATTTGATTCACACCTTGCAAATGGTATTAAAACAGAGTCTGACATGAAATTACACGATAAGCTTTTATTCCAAAATTGTTTCAAATTGGTTTTCATATGATTTTAAACTAGAATTTGGACCTGGAAAATAAAAAAATTCCCGATTTTCCTGAACAAGGAAGGAGGGCCATTCTAGTAAACCTAGCTACCCAAAAAATTTTGTGAGGTCACTCGATGACTATGATCTCCTCCCACTTGAGGATATCATATCGAAAATGAAATTCAAACATTTAGTTTTATTGTTTGTTGTGCTCAAATTGTGCTTAGAACGTGTTGCACAACACCCACAACATAACTTTTTAGTAATATTTAGCCCAAATTTCTCATGGCACCAAAGCATAGGTTATGATGAACATTTTTCAGGCTGCCCTTCATGTTGAAGCTCGTGCTAAAAATGCATCTGAACAACATATCACTTGTAATTGTGACATGAGGAACATAAAACCTGAGACACCTGGTTAACAGGACATTTTCTCTGCAGCTGGCTTGTATTAGCCAATTTTAGCCCATAAGTTCAATTACCCAGCACCTTCAAGCTATCAAACAGTAACAAACACGCAGTAAGAAATTTTACCAAGTAACAACTACCCTGGATAAACAACATTAAAGGATATAGCAATGGTCTTCCAACATTACACAATGCTGAAATTAAAGGATATAGCAACGCACAAGTACATGATTCTTATGCCACAACACAACATCGCATCTAAACTTACTGCTGAAAATAAGTGTAGTTTTATTCCTGTTTTCATATAATATTTTCCCTTTCGACAAGAGAGAGCATATGTTGTTTTTGCAATAATGGCTGCTCAGAAACCATGAATCTTGATGTGTTCCTTCTTCACAATGCCAGCCTGTTGATAATAAATAATACCCATATTAATACCTGTAGTTGCTAAACTTGCAGTCACGAAAAGATTTTGAGATTGTGCAACATGGAATGATAAGATTTACCTGAACAAGGAAGGTGGATACGTTCTTCCTTTGATCACCTTGAAGTTGAATTACCTGACCAGAGACAAGGCAAAGAAAAGGTTAGGCGCTACATGCTAGTTATTCGCAAGGATATAGTGGAGGAAATATCTTAAGAAAGATAGACTAACATACCTGGCCAAGCTCAGGGTCCTGGACAACAGTTCCATTGCAGCAAAACTCTTTCTTCAGGTCCTTAAGGATCTTATTGTAGCTAAATTCCTTCTTCAATCCTTGCACTGTTGTCAGACTTTTCCTACCATTTCGCTGCTGAATACGCACATGCACATACTCTTTTGTCCCAGCACCTGAGTCCTCAGCATTTGCATCAGCGAATGGATCTGCCATACCAAAAATTATCAGCATTTGCATCCCATCCGACACAATTCAAAAAACTTAGAATCGCTTTTCAATACAAATCGCAAATAAAAAAAAATCAAAAGAGAAAAAGAAACATACCGAATGCGCTAGGAAGCTGGGTATCGAGTTCAGACATGAACTTTTGTGATGAAATGGAAGAGAACTGGAACTCTGCTTTGCTTTCGAGTTTTATGAGTCCTAGTATGGAAAAGGCACATTCATTAGTCCTTGCATACTGCATATGTTTTAGAAGAAAAAACAGTAGGGGAAACTGTCCATGGAAGTCAAATTCCACCTAAACATAGGTGGAATTAAGAGTAGTTCGGTATTAACAAGGTATATGAAGCATTAGATAGAAAACCAAATAAATGGACAAATTGTTCCAAATAAACAAGAGCTGACCATTTAAATCAGGCCTAGCCCTTTTTATGCCATTGCATATTTATTTGTTGAAAAGTGATCACGAACCACTTAGACACAGACTCAAATCTCAACAAACTCTACAACACCAGTATTCCCTGTCCATAATACTGTCTACTGTTTATTTTTTTATAAGCAAGATGAAGGATTCCCTTCCACTGAATTAAAGAGGCAGTGAAACTGGCCACAGATTACAACATGGAGATATAGTCAATTTTTCATAACATTGTCCCTTTCAAACAATTAAGGTTTCAAAATTGACATTGTTTAGAACTTTTTGCGCCGGCCCATACATCTTCTATAATTACAATAAACCAAGTAAACTACATAAATGAATAGATCTTTGAGATTCTAGTACTATGAAAATCCAGAGGAAAAGTATTATTCTATGCAAGTCCTCAATAATCTTGATAGTGTTCTATTTTATAATGGCGTCTTATACTACTCATAAGAGGGGCACAGTTTCTCTTCCAGTTTATATCTCTTCAGTTGTTATTCTTACTTGTTCAATGTTTGTTTATTTGCAATTCCTCGAATTCTTACACCTCTTCAGCTTCTACCATGGGTACTGATAACATATAGGCCCTTTTCTGGACTCTTGACTTACTGCAGTTGAGACTCATCTGTGGATACGATTCCTTCCACAAATACTCCAAAAAGTTTTAAAGATTGAGTATCTATTATCCCGCTCTCCAATCACTACTGACATCTTCCTCCAGGGTTAACCAAGCTTCTCCATCTGGTCATTGGGTCTTGGGAGGACCAAGGACCCACCCACCCCAACGCCAGTGGATTTTGTCGCGACCCAATAGTTAAAACCTCAAAATATTAAACTCTTTTAGAAGGCTCATTACACAATTGTGCACCATTCATGTGTAATGGTCTCTTATAAGCGTAAAACCTACCCATGCATGCCGTGACCGTGGCTCGCCCACAACAAATATGTGAAAATCATACAATCACCAGATAAGTTTCGACTCTAATCCTCGTCTATCTGATTTAAGTCAGAATCATCCTCTATTGGAAACAACTTTGGAGAAAAATACTTTCTTTCCATACCCAAACTTTTAATTTTCATCCCTTTCATTATTTCCTATACTCTCCATCTCTCTGAAAAAGTATGGCCAAAAGCCCCAGTATTGCCCAAGTTAAACCTTGAGATTAAGCATGGCAAAACAGTCCAAGTTCACTTTCTACGAGCCCAAACGTTCACAATTGGGTGATGTTTTAATAGACATAACTTAAATCAAAAATTGAGAATTAGAATCTCAAGTTCATAAGGATCGATACTAAGCCCGAAAGCAAGTACCCAGATACAACAATCTAAACTAAGTGAAAGCCATACAAGTTAGTACGCGAGCATGATTAATAGCATAACACAAGACTACGAGCTGCTCTACAAGTACAGATACAACTGATTTCAATCCCTAAACAATGAAAGAGAGGCACATCAGACTTAAAAACCATAAATTTATCAACAAAATCAAGGCAAAATTAGAGATCCCCAAATTACAACGAATTATAAGTGTTATAAATTAGAACAAATTGATAAAAAAAAAAAAATCTCCAAATTCCAACTTGTGGATAGTAATATAGTATAAACCCTAATCTAAGAAATAGATCGAACAACTTCAATAATAAAACAACAAGAAAATTAAAGAGGGTGTGAAGAAGAAATTTACCTGATTCGAACTTTTAGGGTTCGAGAGACGAGACGAGCAAAGCCGAGACAGAAAAGATAAGATTAGTGGATGGTTTTGGTGTTTTATACACCTTCCATGGATTGGGCTTGATGGGCTAGGCTTATTTTTAAGCCTAAAGTCTTATCAATGTTGGCACCCATGGATTGTGCTAGAGCATCCACATGTGCGATTCTCAAAATGTAAACACGATTCCTACCATAGGTACAAAATGAAGCTAGTGGAAGAAACGATGGTGAAACTTGGATGTGTAAAAAAATATGCTGGAAGTAGAAAATCAAAAGCTAGTGGAAAAGAAATTAACGTTGGTGAAACTTGTATGTCTGCAATTGTAGCTCAGTTAGTCGGTCACACCTTGATCCCTTTTTCCTCATTGATTACCTTAGAATATGAAATTGTAGTTGCTTAGATGAATTAGAATGAAAGAAAATGTTCTTGCAAGGTGGAGACAGCGTGGCCACAACCTTTAATTTAGTCTTCAATCACAATTTGGTTATCCCTAAGGGGATAGTAGCATTCAGGAATTATTTTGATTACCCTTTGGTTGATTTGATTAAATTGTAACTTTAGAAAGTTTATTATTCTCATCTTCATAATTATAAAGCTTTAGAGTTGGTACTCTTGATGTAATGAGACCATAAGAATAAAAAACACCAAAATTGGATCCTCTCCGAATAGCGACCATTGAATAGAAATCAGTGTGATTGAAACTAAACCTCGAGGTATCGGATTCCTCGATGATTGGAGTAAATAAAACTCAACATTTGTTAGATGAGATGGTCTTGGTGTAGTTGAAGATAAGCCTTGGTGACTTTCTTGCAGTCACATGAAGCTTCTCGTCTTCCTTAATCTCAGCTTCTGTCTCCAACTCACCTCTACCATCCAAAGACATCATATCAGAATCAACCAACGGTAATGGAAATAATGGAAATGGAATCGGCAGTGTTTGGGAATTGCTTAGTGATGAAAATCTTAGCAATCGCATGGATGAGGAAGGAGGTGCGTCATAATCAAAGCAGGTAAGAGGAAGGAGGAAATTCGTAGCAAGGAGGCACTACAAGAAATCTATCATTTACCAATAAAATTTTTTCTAAGAATTTTATTTTCCTTGTTAATATGGTATCATTCATCATCATCATCAAAGCCCATTCCCGATATTTTCGGGGTCGGCTACATGAATTTTGGTTCTCCAAGCAATGCGGTCTTCCTGCATATCTTCGCCTAATCCAAGCTCAATGACATCATATCATTGTCAACGAAAAAAGTTTCATTGAAAAAATCATAAACTTGTTATTTTTTCCAACAAAATATGTTTTGTGGGAAACTTTCCTTGTTAAATAGGTGGCATAAAGCATTCCCTCCAAACCTAATTTCCCACCGAATTGATTTAACAACAAAATATATTTTATGCCCACAAAATATTAGTTCCTTGATAATTATGGCATCATCTGAAAAGAAATATTTTGTTGCTAAAGAAGACTCATTTTCTCAACAAATCACTTTCCTTGTTAACGAAATATTAACACTTATTCATCTCTCTTTAGTAAGGAAATATGTTTTCCTAGATAATAATCACATTATTAGTCATGATTCGATTAGTTGATAATGATTGATAATTTTTTTCATTAGTTTTTTTTTCTTTCTTGTTAAAGCTCGTTTACTAATTTTAGTAACAAAATTGTTACACTATTGACAACATTTTTTATTTTGTTGAAAATAATATATTTCTTAATGAAATCTTTGTAATAAGGAAATAAAATTTTGTTGGCAACAAATTGTTTTCGTAGGTAAAAAAGTGATTACTTTCATGAAAATCTATTTCTCATTAAAGCTCACTAACTATTTTATAGCGATAAATAATTATTTTGTTGGAAATTGGTATATTAGAAAAAGCACAGCAACAAGCAGGAGGAAAGATCTTTGTCGTCGCAATAGGGAGAAGGAAGGAGGTGCGTTGTCGCAGAGGAATGAGGAAGCTCAACAAAAAATGGTCATTTTGTTTTGTGATTTAGGCGAAATCTCATTCATTCGTTTAACGTACAGTAAGGGAAAGAAGGTCCAAAACTTAATATTGACCAGTCAACTATGAAGACTTAATTGTTCTGTCAGAAAACAAGCGTTAGACTCAAATAGTTTTCAAAACGCGAGGTCCAGACTCTAATAGGTATAAACTAATGAGTGTCAAACTAATACATATATATTTTTTATTAATTTGTTGGTTAATTCTACATTTAAAGGCCAGATACACCCCTACGGTAAAAATACTTGTTTCAACTTGTGGCTTTTCATAACAAGGAAAGGGTCGATGCAATCCTATTCCCAAATCCCATTTTTGTTTAAAGAAGGCAGAACTAATTTTTTATATTACAATTCAGAGTGGTGTTTTACTATTTATTGCCGACTGGGAGAAACTCAAATCGAAAGAATTAGAGATAAAAGATGATTAGGATTAAAAATTGGGAAATGCATTGAATTTGATGGTTAAGATTCATTTCCCATGATGACATATTAGTAAATATAAAACATGTAGAAGGGTAAAAATAATGAAAAAAACCTTTTGAAAAAAGTTGGTGGAGTGTACATGTGGCGGAGAGAGAAAATATTGTGTTTTACTTTTAGCAAAATGAAAATTATCATAACTATCCACATCGTTGTCGGATTTTGATAAACTTAGCATCGTTGAAATTCATTTTTGAAGATTTTTCAAACAAAATAAATTATCAATACAAGGGCCACAATATTAAAAAAATATATTTTATAATTAAAAAAAACGTAATGTATTACACGTCTATAATATTTTTCAAAATTTTTAAAAGCAATGAGACAGGTCGATCATACCAGAAAAAATGAGTCGAACATCTTAATGCACATTTAAACAAAACTCCTAAATTTCATGTTTTGACGAATTCAAAGATTGGGGGATAACTCATTTTTGGCATTTAAAAATTTCCCCCCAACTAATTCAAATTTGATTGAATAGGCTTACACTTAGAATTGACTTACACTTCAATACTGATTGAGAGTGAAAATGGGGATAGTGACGGAGGTGTTCAATACAAAATAATTGGCAAAAATAAAATTATGCGGAGTGCTAACGGCATAGGGCATACTCTAGTATATTAAGAAGGCAAATAGGTTATCGAGAAAACATATATAAGTACATTATAGTTGCAATGGGCTAAATGACATCGATCAAATGTTGAGAAATTAATTTAAATTGATCCTTCTTGCAAACTTTGAGGCATTTAGATCCTTCAACATCATGCGTGTTTATTGAGAAATTAACCACTTAATAAATAACTTAGCCAACTAGGATTCAAGATGTAAGTACTAGAGTTTAAGCTGATTTATCGAAGACTTAAAGAAACTTAGTTTTGAGGATGCTAGGTAGAAAGATGTGATACGTCCAAATCCGTCCTCCTAGAGATCTAACCTGCAAAACAGGGTTAGGCTACCAAAGACCACTTGTTTGGTGGTCCAAGACACTCCAATGTTTAAGTCAGTTAATCTGTGGGAGAAAATTAAATTTGAAGAAAGTATAGTTCAATTGTGTTTGCATACTGTGATCAATGTGTCTTTTTCATACATTTTCTTTTATTTTATATAATGAGTGCATTCAAATATTATCACGACCCAATACACATGATACAATATTGTCCACTCTGGGCCCAACCTAACTACCCGTACGGCTTTAAAATGCGTTGTGTCATGTAGATCCAAACTCGTACATATATAGCACATCTCCATCCCTTACCCAAGCGATGTGAGACTATAACACCGAGGTAGTCTGCCAGCCTCTGAGTCCGCACGCACTTGGTAGCCTGCCAGCCTTTTGAGTCCGCCCACACATGGAGCTGCCAGCCTCAGAGCTCGCCCACTCAGGGTATTACAATCCACTCCCTTTAGGGCCCAACGTCCTCGTTGGCACACTTTCGGCTGGGTTAGGCTCTAATACCATTCTGTCACGACTCGATCACATGAAACAATATTGTCCTCTCTGGGCCCAACCTAACTACCCGCACGGTTTTAAAACGCGTTGTGTCATGTAGATCCAAACTCGTACATATATAACACATCTCCATCCTTCACCCAGGCAATGTGGGACTATAACACCGATTTCGAAGGCTGCATTTCGATTGGCTCCCAAGCAGTTGGATGAGATGAAAGTCCAACTAGAGAAATTATTCTAGAAGGGGTAAGAAATTTTTCTCATATGTTTTTATTTATAATAGTTATATATATATGTGCATATTTGTGAGTAACTATATGGTTAATCATTTGAGGTGTACATATCTAGGTTTATTCGACCAAGTAATCCTCCATGGGGTGCGCCTGCTATTTTTGTTTCTAAGAAGGATGGTACTTTGAGGATATGTGTTGACTATAGAGAACTAAATAAGGTGACAATAAAAAATAAGTTCCCTCTTCCGCGGATAGATGATTTGTTAGATCAGTTGAAATTGGCGGTTGTATTGAAGAGCATAGCAGAGCATCGGATGGGTGTTGAAGAGCAGAGCATGCCTCTGACATCGTTTCAGACTTGGTATGGGTTATATGAATTTTCGGTCACGCCCTTTGGATTGACCAATGCTCATGCTTTCTTTATGGATTTGATGAACATTATTTTTTCACTGTCCTTATAAATATGTTTGTATATAAAGTGTTTCAATTTATTATTTTTGTATTCTAATTAAAATATTATATATACGCAGGTAACAACCGCGTATCTATGCATATTTGTTGTGTGGCATTGCATGATGTGAATATTTTTAATGAGTATAAGATTTGAGTAACTTCTCATCTGAAAATGTACTTTTTAAAAAAAATCTTATTTCGTTTGTCAAGTGGTATTTAAAATTTTAAAAAAATCACATGACTCCCTTACCTTCCGAATCTTGGGACGAGATTCTTTTAAGGTGTATGTATATTGTAATACCCGCCCACACTTGATAATGTTTATTAATTGGTAGTATTTACAAATATGTAAGTACTTTATTATATGAATTTTGGGACCTAAGTTTAGATTGGGGGTGGGTAAAAGAGGAGTGGTGGGTGTGTTTAGCTAAAGCTAGTAAATCCCTAATTGAAAATATTTGGAAAAAAAAACCCTAGCCACCTATTCCATTTGGATACACACACAAAAGAAAAGAAAAACCTATGTAAAAGAAAATGAGGCGAAGAAAAAAAGTTTGCTTCAACTTTGTGATTTTTGACAAAATAGTGAGTTAAACTCTATCGAATTATTTAATATTTGATATTGATTATTATTAAAAAATAAATTTTATGTATGTTGTTAGTATTTTGGATATATATAGGTGAGTCTTCTTCATTCTCTTTTATTTATTTTTTGATTAATCAATTGATTAAGATTAGGGTTTAATACAAATATAAATCGTAAATATGAAAATTTTATTGTATTTTTGTAAGAATTAGATAAGTTGAAAGAGAAAGCCTAAAACTAGGTTTTTACTTAAATCCCGTAATAAAGACAGTTTTGCACAGTCTTAGGGTGTGTTTGGTTGCATGGAATTCTATGTCATGGGAATCCATGAGGAGATCCCTACATTTTAGGCTATATTGATATATCACTTCACATCTACCATTTGACCACCATTTGATTTTGTGATCAATGGTGGGAATGGAGGTCCCATGAACATGGGAATCCCACTCCTTGGTCCCCCAAGGCATGTGATTCTCATGTTCATGAGACTTCCATTCCACCATTGATCACAAAACCAAATGGTGGATGTGGAGTGATATATCAATTTAGCCTAAAATGTAGGGATTCCCTCATGGATTTCCATGGCATAGGATTTCATGCAACCAAACACACCCTTAGTATTTTTAGTGGATCGAGACTTTTTAGTGGTCAGAATACTTTCAAATTAAATCCGTAGATGCATAACACACGTATGAAAAACATAACATTAGTTTGGAGTTCATCCAACGGTTAGATCTCACTCGAGGTAGAGACAAATGTCACTGATCCAATTTTGGAAACCATTGTATAACAAAATTTTAGTAATAGAAGTTAGTGAGTGATTCTCCCATCTTTTATATTAATTATGTGAATTTATTAATGTTTGGTCTATGGGTTACATCTGAAATTTGTGAGTTCTACTCTACAATGTCTTGCGTGATAAATTCTCATGGTAGGTGTGACATTAGATTTTCTTAGCAGATGATGTCTATGGAGTTGTAACAATTACCTTTCCAATGCATATCTTTAGAACAATCATATAGCCATTTGTTGTGTTAGTGGTTGTTTTTTACTGATGTAATTGGAACTTGACGGAAACACTACAATATCTTTGCCTAAATAAACATTGCTTTGAACAAAAAATTGCATTTAGGGATTATATGGTTCATCATGCCAGCCTTAGAGTCCTGGTTATAACTACCCATTACATTACTTGTTTTTTACTTGAAGGGAACTTGTTATAAAAAAAAAAAGGCTTAAACTTAGCCCAAGGTATCTCTCCATCTAGTTCATATACTAGTAGCATTGATTGCACACTTCTCACCTTATAACAATTCATACATGAGCTTGCTAGCTATATGAAAGTGGTTGGAAGGTGTAGTGTATTCTAATAAGGCAACAATGTATTATCAATAAGGCATCACTGTATTACCCTTTGGGTATGAACACATCTTATATAGAAGTTGATCAAGTACTTATCATTTTGATAATGTTTTCATGTATATTGTTCTTATATGCCCTTATATGGGTGGTGATTTTTTTTATACAGTACGAGCATATCTTATATAATATGAGCGTATCTTATATAGAAGTTTATCAAGTACTTATCATTTTGATAAAATGCGTTCATGTACATTGTTATGCTCATAGTGACAGGGTCAGTCATAACTAGGGATCATGTTTTGATCTAATGTGGCTAATTAGAATGCTATGTAATTTTAGCTACTAGGTTCATTTTGGGTGTGCTAGAGTTTCACCATGTAAATAAACTTGGGTATTAGTAGTGTTATGTAAGTTAGTATTTGTAATTTTACGTTATGACTTGAAATACGTGATTAGTATGTCATCATATGATAAACTTGCATTTGATTGATATGCAAATTGTCTTGCTAAGGAGTATCATTACATGGAATGGGTTTGATCCCTGTTTTTTGTTATGAAAAGAAATTAATATATATATATATGTTATTTGCTTCCCCAAAAGAAATGGTGAATATTTGTGGTCGATGTGTTTATGGTTGACAAAGTGTCACCATAAAAGAGTATTGAGGATTAATTGATTTTTTGTAAGCTCTTTTCTTCAACTCCGAAAAAAAATGTGAATTTTTAGTTTGTATACATGAGATATAATTTTGGATATGCAGACTTGCTTGCATATCGGTACGCCGTTCCATGTGAGTTCTGTAGTACGTGTAGTAATTAAGAAATGTTTGCCATGGATCGAACTTCGAGTGAGATGACATGTTCCTCGATGTGGCACCCCACTTGGAACATGAACGCTCCGAGTGGTTTCGAAGGCAAGAGACATACTTGGGTGAAGTGTGTTCGGCATAGGAGGGTAGTGCAATTTTGGAAAAAAAGTGAGATTTTCATTTATGTGCACGACTGTCTTAATGAAAGAAACTAGATGCTCATTTGATCTTAATTAGAATGGGAACTACATGTCTTCCTTAAAGGTAAAATGTATTTGGTTGACATTTAAATAATGGTGATTATGAGTATGATCTGTATGTATTTGAAAATAATAGTACTTATGAAGAACGATAAATTAGAAATTTTATTCATTTATTTCTAAGACATTCTGTGCAGGATGGTAAGTCTACTAACATTTTTTTGTCAGACTTACCACGTCCAACCTTCACTTTGTACGTGTTGGTAAAATAAATAAATATTTTAAGCATGATAGAACTTTGTAGTATGACATATTTGCCTTGTTGAGGAACTACAAGACTTTGAGTGTTATTTTCTTGTTTATGAAATTTTCATATTAAAGCGTGTAACTATTTTATTTATAAGGATGGAGATTACTCATACCAGTTACCTCGCTGACCCAAGTAAGTTTATGCTTCTTTGGTACGTTCTTATTAGAACGTAACCATTTAGCCTTTCACAGGTTTAAAGATTTATTAACAACGTTATTGGAGTTCCATTAGTGGGGCTAGCGACATCAGAGTTTCATGGTTAGATTATTTTTAGTTTGTTTAATTTTCTAAATTATGTTTTAGTTGTTGCTGCTAATTGTTTCTATTGTTATTGAATTTAATCATCCCAAGTTTTGGGAAAACGGATAATCCTACGTGAATTTTAGGATTTTCATTTTTTTTTCGAAAACCGGGGCGTGATAAATATGTTCATGACTTAAGCTCAAATGGAGCAATAAAGAGGAATGTTTATTATAATGGTCTCCTCCTTCAATGAGATGTGTCATTGGAGGAGTGATTCCTGCCATGTTTATCTCATTCGTAACGGTCATCTTATAATTGAGATGTGTCCTTAGGGGAGTGATTCCCGCCACGACTTATTTTATTCGTAACGACCATCTCTAATTAAGATGGTTTGTGCCACGTGTTTGGCCATGATTGGGTGACAATTTGATGTATCATCAGCTACTCCCTCTAATTAGTGGGCTCGCTTGCGTGGGCACTAACTTGTCAATCGTGGGAGCTCGAGCAACGACATGATGGATTTCTCTAGTCATATTGTGAACTCACTGTGACAAATCGTCAAAATCGGATTGCGTGAGTTCAAACCAGATGAAATAATCGGAGTCAGACTACATGAGTTCGAACCAGATGAAGATTTTTGTGACAACTGATCATACTCAGACTTAGTGAGTTCAGACCAAATGTCATTTGTGTGACGAGTCATCGTAGTCAGCAGTGTAAGTCCGTTACTAGGTGAAATCATTTGACAAATCATCCTAGTCAGTTGCATGAACCCATACCAGATGAAGTCATAACACAAATCATCGTAGTCGGTTGTATGAGTCCGGGCCAGATGAAGTCATCATGATCAAACTGCGTGGGTACGAACCAGATGAAGTTAGTGTGACTAGTCTTAAGCTCCTATCAGATCTGATTCCTGTTGGACCTGTCTCTAGTTGGACTAGTCTCTAGTCAGGATTGCGGATCTACGGACCAGTATCGAATCGGACCTGCGGACTGGTTTCCAATCAGACTTGCGAACTAATTTCTAGTTGGACCTGTGGAGTTGTCTCCATTTGAAATAGTGGACCTACGGACTAGCCTCCAATCGGACTTGCGGACGTACGAACTAGCCTCCATTTACACTAGCGGACCAGTCTCTAACTCAGCTGATAATTACGCCGAAGGTCGGACTCGAACCCGTGACCTGAAATTTCCTAAGCAATACCTCTACCAACTCAGCTGGTACACCATTGTCAAAATACTTAGTTCTGCATATTGTATCCACATGTATCTGGATCACCTGTCTAACTCACATGATAAAAATTTAATCATTTAAAAAAATGGAATAGAATATTCGAATCTGAAAAATTGTTAAGTAAGAAATGTAAATTAATTCAGTTTCTACATTCTCCATTTGAATAAGATCCACAAGGCAAATGAATTAAAAATTAGTTTGTTCTTTATAAATATTTCGCCAAGAAACATACTCTTGTTATCATTGTCATTGGAAACAACTCTGAAAAATCGTAACATGTCTGGTTATGGTCAATGACGATGTTTACAACAGCCACTTCAACGACGTCAACATATCCAAGTGCAGGCTTCCATCTTGTTGCTAAGTTATGATCAATCATAAACTTTTTTTAAGGAAACTATTGTTCCCCATGAATGGCACAAAATTGATGCGTCCAAATCTGTCTTCCTAGATATCTAACCTACAAAACAGGGTTAGACTGCCAAAGACCACCTGTTTGGTGGCAAAAAACACTCTGATGCTTAAGTCAGTTAATCTATGAAAGAAAATTAAATTTGGACAGTGTACAAATCAGTTGTGTTTGCTTACTGTGGTCAATGTGTATTTCTTATACCTTTTTCTTTATCTTATATAATGAATGCATTCAACTATGAGCACGACTTAAACTCGAATGATGCAATGAATGAGGCGTTTATTATAACGGTCTCATCCTTTACTGAGATGTGTCCTTTGGGATTCTCGTCATGACTTATCTCATTTGTAACGGTCCTCTCATAATTGAGGTGTGTCCTTGGAGGAGTGATTTGCATCACGACTTATTTAATTCGTAACAATCATCTCTAGTTATGATGATTTGCGACTCATGTAAGGCCATCATCGAGTAACAATTTAATGTATCATCAAGATGTATGTGGGTTTGTAATTAAGATGTGGTGGTTGCTTGTGTGATTGTTGAGGTTTTCAACAAGAATTTGGAAGATACATGTTAAAAAAGCTAGTTCACCAAAAATTTATTTATAGATAGAAACCAGATACCAGAAAAAGCTGTATGTATTATAGCACACAAACACGATGATGAATGTGTGCACGTCATCAGCCCATTACATTAGATTATTACTACACCGCAAGAACCCTAAAAAAGGATTCATTTTATTAGCATGCATGCACTCGATCAAACTACTACTCTCAACTGCTGGATCTCTCGGTAGTGTGGCTCCAACTGGCACATACCCAGGGAGTTGTTGTGCCTGCCTTTGCTGACGACCTTGCTGCTCTTGCTAAGATTCTTCACTCATCTCTTCCACGATTTCATGAATACCTTTGCATCTGCACTCCTAGCTCATTTGCTGGAGCTGTTCACAGCACTGTTGCATGACCTGCTGCGATGATCCACCACCACTTTCTTCAACATGTTAAATTCCTGACCCTGTTCTTGTTGCTGCTGCTGCTGCTGCTGCTGCAAGTAGTTCATGCACAGCTCCAAGTATTGAACACGACGGAACTGCTTATGATACTGCAATCCTCTGCTTGACCTTCCTTGCAAATCGATCTCGATGGTGGTGACAGTGGTGCGGAAAATGGTAGCCTCCCCAAAGGCTACTGTCATGACCCGATCCACATGGTATTAAAATGCGTAATATTTTGTAAATTCAAACTCGTACATATATAACACATTACCCTCCCACACCTAGGCGATGTGAAAATATGATCTCCCCTTTATAGCTTGTCAATCTTCTTGGGATCTATGGGCTCTTGGACTTTTCTCTCACCCTTCCTCTCAGGTCCGCCCACACAAGTGTATCACAGTTCACCCCTCTTGGAGCTCAACAACCCCGTTGGCACACTTTTGACTGGGTCAGGATCTGATACCATTCTGTCACCACCCGATCCACAAAGTACTATATTGTCTGCTTTGGGTCCAAGACCTGCATGGCTTTAAAATGCGCAATACTTTGTAGATCCAAACTCGTACATATATAACACATTACCCTCCCACACCCAGGCGGTGTGGGACTATAATCTCCCCTTTGTAGTTTGTCAACTCTCTTGAAATTCATTGGCTCTTGGGCTTCTTCCTCACCCTCTCACTTAGGTCTGCCCACACAAAGGTATCACAGTCCACCCCCTTGGGGCCCAATGTTATTGACATACTTTCGGCTGAGTTAGGCTCTGACATCATTATGTCACAACCCAATCCACAGAATACTATATTGTTCGCTTCGTGTTTTGACGCGTAGTATTTTGTAGATCCAACCTCGTACATATATAGTACATCACCCTCCTGCATCCAGGCGATGTGGGACTGTGATCTCCCATTAATTTGTAGTTTGTTAACCCTCTTGGGATTCATGAACTCTTGGGCTTCTTCCTTATTTTTCCCCTCAGGTCTGCCCATACAAGGGTATCACAGTCTACCCCCTTTTGGGGTCCAACGTCCTCGTGGGCAGACTTTTGGCTGAGTCAGGCTTTGATATCATTCTGTGACAATCTAATCCACAGAGTATTCTATTGTCCGTTTTGAGCTCAAGGCCCGCATGACTTTAAAACGTGTAGTATTTTATAGATCAAACCTCGTACATATATAGTACATCACCCTCCCGCATCCAGGCGATGTGGGATTATGATCTCCTATTTGTAGCTTGTCACTCCTCTTGGGATCCATGAGCTTTTGAGCTTCTTCCTCACTCTCCCCCTCAGGTCCGCCCACACAATGGTATCACAGTTCACTCCCTTGGGGTCTAACGTCATCGTTGGTACACTTTCGATTGGGTCGAGCTTTGATACCATTCTGTCACAACCCGATCTAGAGTGTTATATTGCCCGCTTTGGGCCCAAGGTCGCACGGCTTTAAAACGCGTAGTACTTAGTAAATCCAAACTTGTACATATGTAGCACATCACCCTTCCACATCTAGACGATGTGAGACTATGATCTCACCTTTGTTGCTTGCCAACCCTCTTGGGATCCATGGACTCTTGGGCGTTTCCCTCATCCTCCCCCTCAGATCCGCCCACACAAGGGTATCTCAACTACTATCACCAAGAAAAAAACTGCAACAGTTGCTAGATGAGACATTATTCACTTTTGTGTATTAAATGCTCTACTTGAGTTTAGTGTGACGAAAAAGTGATTGACTCATGATGCACTCATTTACCTGCACAAGTAACACACGTGAGTCACGGATCATCGTTGTGGTGGCCGATGACACTCCGATGCTAAAGTCAGATAGGAATTTAAGGAATGTGTAATGTTGTAAACATGAAATTTGTAGCATGCATTCGCTTACCAACCTCATGTCTTATTTATAGTGTGGGAGTCCTGATTTGACCAGGCCATCGATGACTTAGTTTAGGAATGTGATATTTGTGGAGGTCCTTATCTAATTATGAGTCGTGTTGTAGAAGGGAAATTTCATGTTAGCCATCTGCTCCTAGATACGGAGAAGATAGTTCCATATCTGAGGGTATTCCGTAAGAGGAAGTTTCTTTGTTTGAAATGTATTTTGGTATTTGTTTTCTGGTTGGAAGTAGAGAGTTGTTGTAATTTTATGTCCAAAGTTGATCCTCGAGATACTTGCCTTAGTAAGACTTACGAGTATTAATTAATGATAGTTGTGAGACATATGGGCCTAATAGGCTGTAAGAGTTCGGATCCGTCTAGCGGACTGTATTGGGCGGCCTTGGAACTACTTGGGCCGAATCAGTGCTGAGCTAACGCTGACGCTAAAGCTCATAATTTCTCGAGATCATCATAACACATGTATGACTTCGAGATGTCACCGTTTTGATGTATCATTAGCTCATATGGTATTTTATAGATGGATTGAGGAATTGCATGGCATGTACGTGGAGGCAATTTACATGTAGCTACACCGGAAATAGTGTGTTCTGAGATGAGTTTGTATGTTTATGTAGAGATGGTTTGGCCACACTTGGGATGAAGCTCCATCCGCGCTATTTATAAGGGTGGTTGTGCCACAAATCACAATGGTGGTAGTAAAAGCTGCTTTTGATATTTAATCAATATTGTTCCTGCCCACTAATTTCATTTGAGGATGGTTTGGTGGATTTTATCCGTGAAAACATATATGGTTGCTTGGAAAAAATATATATATACACGAGCATGTTATACACTTTTTTTTTTTTTTTTTTAAATTCTGAATGTCAATGGCACGGCACAACCAAATCCAACTATATTTTAATTTAATAGTTGTATCATTAGAAGCTATATTTGCTTCCCTAGTAATTAATTTTCTTATTTTTTTATTTAAAAAATAAACACATGGACTAAACCGCCACAACCAAATCCAACCCGACAATTTGATTTGGTTTGGGCTCGGTTCAATTTGTAACATTTTAAAACCGAAGTAATCAGTTTGGTTTTTTATTTTAGGTTAAGAAAAACGTGAAAAGGAAACCAAATCGATTTTTTGTTTAATTTAACTTCATTTCGCTTTGGTTTGGTTTGTTTGTTTTTTTTTTTTTTTTGAAAAGCAAGCGTGCCATCGGTGGGTATAGAATCCAAGACATGAGGGTTAAACCACCACAACCTTAAATTCTTAATCATCTAACCGGGCTACCATTGACCATTTGGTTCGATTTTATTACATATTTAGTTCAACTCGGTATGGATTTCTTTCAAAATGACTACTATGCATGGTTCAATTTGTGATAGGTTGAAATTGAACCATAAACAACCCTAGAGATGAGAAATCCACTACTCAAAATTTGTGAAACAAATGTCCGTTTAGAAGGAAGATATGTTTTATTCGATATTGGGATAATATTAGACATTTTGGAAAAAAATAAAAAAATTTATAGCTCTTACCGTTGAGAATCCAAAGTTTGTTTTAATTACGGTTGGCATTTTGTGATCCAACATGATTAGAACAAAAAAAAAGTTTTCATGTAGGGATGGGCACAGTCTGTATCGGTTTCAATTTTGAAAAAATCTAACTCGAACCCTCTAAATTTAACGGATTCGATTTAGTCGGATTTCTCATTTTGAAGATTATGACCGAACCTAACTCAAACCGTTTAAAATTATTCGATTCCAAACAAGATAAAAAACAGAGATATGCAGGAATTCCTCTCAAGATAAAGGACTGGATCTGGTTTTGATGCACATCATTTGGTGCTAAAGACGTTGCTATAATAACAGACAAAAGAAGATATGCTCCAAAACTCGGAACTCCACAACCCACATCCAGAACTGTCTGAATCTTTCCTCATTGTTTAGGTTACTGTTCAAAAAGTTGAGCATCTACCAATGGAGAATAAGGAACAATATTATTGCATTACTGATGATACAGTCAAAAGGCTAGGGCGTGGACTGAGCTTTGCTAGGGGTCGAGGGAGGGAGTGAGGGATGGGTGGTAACCACTCATTTACTTTGAGATGAGTGCATCGGCTATGAGATGCGTGATGTTGCTCATCTCGAAGCGGATGGGTGGCTTCAACCCATCCCTCGCCCCTTCCCTCGTTCCCTCCCTAGACCCCTAGAATTTTCGGGTATGGATTATCTTAATCCTAAATAGACTTATCATTACAGTAACAAAACATTGTTGCAAAATTGGTTTTCTAGCCTTACTCGGTAACAAAAATGCTAGAAAATCAGGTTTCTACAATCATGTTTTGCAATCAGTGTGACATTGTTTTGCAATCTGATTCTCTAGCCTGTGTCAAAATATTTCTACTATATATGCATTCATATTCATCTCTAGCATATAGATATTTCCTAATATGATATAATTACAAATACCCATTGCTAATAGATGATTTCCTGACAAAAAAACAACACCTTACATGCAACTAAAAAACTGAGATTAATAATGTGGTGTTGCAGTAACAGAAAGACTAGTTTTTCTACGAATTGAAAGCCCAGGACGTTCATCCATATTCAAGTCTTTAGGCTCCATCCCGTCAAGTAATCTCCAATCAAACAAGTTGAGAAGATTAGCAAGTGCAAGTTCAACAAGAGATGTTGCGAAAGTAATTCCAGGGCATCCCCTCCTTCCAGCTCCAAAAGGGATCAATTCAAACTGTTGCCCTTTGACATCAATCAAACTAGCATCACCACTCATAAACCTCTTTGGCCAAAACTTGTCTGGCTCCTCCCAAGCCATTGGATCCCTTCCGACTGAGTAAGCATTGATGATTACTGTTGTTTTGGCAGGGATGTTGTAACCTTGTATGTTGGTGGTCTCAATTGATTCATGGGGAATTAGCAATGGACTTGGAGGATGAAAGCGAAGAGTCTCTTTTATCACTGATTTCAAGTACAACATTTCCTCTATGTGATCATCCTCGGTGAGAATTGCCTTGCCTCTAGCAATCCGCCTTACTTCTTCTTGGACTTCTTTCATGATTTCTGGATGCTTTAGAAGCTCCGACATTGCCCAAATTAGCACTACGGATGTTGTATCAGATCCAGCTGCAAACATGTCCTACGATAAAAACCAACACTTTTTTGTTTTTAAATGAAACTTATTTAAGTTCTGCGCTAGAGTTGAAAATTTTATTCAGCTTTTACCATTAAATTATATATATGAAGATGACCTTAATGGAAGAGAGAGGTGGAGATTTACCAAGACTATAGCTTTGACACAATCTCTCTCAAAAGGAAATCCAACTGTCGATTCCTTTTCAATTCTAAGCAAGACATCAACAAAGTCCTCTGCTTTGTTTTCACTACTATCAATTGTCTTCTGTTTGCAAATATGTTCTTCAATTACTCCATCAAGGAATGAATCCAGCTCATGGAATGTCTTCTCCAGCCTTGCATTCAAACCATTAAACTTATTCACCCAAGCAAGTGATGGAATAAAATCCGCCACATTGAAAACAGCCAAGAAATATGAAAACTCTTCTATTATCTCCTTAAACCTCTTTCCCTCAAACGTCTTCCCAAGAGCTGCCCTACAAGTTACATTATTAGTGAGTGAAAAAAACATTTCATCCAAATTTACCGATAATGAAGAACACGTTAACAGTTTGATCTTCTCCATCATCAATGCTACCTCTTCCTCTCTAATGACCCTGAAAGATTGCACTTTCTTGGCACTTAGAAGTTCTAGTACACAAATTTTGCGAAATTGTCTCCAATGTTCACCATAAGGTGCAAAGGCTACATCCTTGCCATACAATAACCGTTTGGGAAAAGTAGAATCTGGTCGACTGGAGAAAACATGATCACCAGTTTTCAAAATTTCTAGAGTCATATTGGCCGATGAAGCTACTACTGTTGGTACACGACCCAAATGTAACAACATGAGTGGTCCATACTTTTGGGCTATAGAATGGAGAGAATGGTGAGGAAGCTCATGCAACTGGTGGAGATTTCCTATAATTGGCAACTTCCATGGAGATGGTGGTATGTTGTATTTGATGTGTTGTTGGTAAGGTTTAGTGAACCAAACTATCAAGAGGATCAGGAGAAAGAAGAGAAGAATGTAGAGAAAGAAATGCGATGAACTCCATTGCTCTCCTAGTATCTGGCTCATATTGAGCTCCATTGCTGCTGTACGGTGAGTTGGTTATGAGCGGACGGTGGCAGCCAGTTAACGGTACTGGACGGTTTGATGAAAATGCTGCTGCTGCGTTGCCGTGCTTTAGGACGGTTTTTGGCAGCAGGAAATTGGTCTTTTTGGTGCTGGACGGTGCTGGTAATGGACGGTGATTCAAATGGTTTGGTTTTACTCCGAAGATTTTGTGTTGTTTTATGGGTTTTTAATTTTTGTGGTTCTAAGCTCTTTCTTGTGTAACGCCTTATCTCGTGGTTTTTTTTCTTTTGAGAAAGTCTTTTCTTTTGATAGATATTGAATTTTCTGCAGTTTTAAGGCTTTATCTCTTGAGTAAGACCTTATCTCTAGGTCTTTTTCTATTGAGAAAGCATTTTCTTGTGATAAAAGGAATTTTTTGCAATTTTATTTTGGGTAAAGTCGTAACGTACCTTTGAATTGGTGTAAAAGTTTTTTAACTATGGTGATAAAGGTCTGACATCCCATAACCGCTCCCCCTTCCGAAGGTTTAAATAAAAAAAAAAAAAAAAAGCTCCGTTGCTCTCCTAAATTTGGACCTTGTATTAACTAAGGTCCAAAGTATGAGTGATTATTGCACGACCTATTTTTTAAGATCCATCCACATAATAGCAATGCCCCAGCTTCGACCTGCTCAATTATTATTGGTTACGTCTGGAATTTGTGCTCTAATTTATGAATTTTTAAATCTAATGCAAACTAGTTGATGGTGATGTCACTGTAGTGGAAAACATTATATGATTGATACAAACTAAGTAATGAGAACCGCAAATTCAAAACATTATTGGTATCATGGTGTTTTTAAAAGGATAATCATTATTTTATTATCTAAAAACTCCTTGAATTTTAGCATTGCAAGAAAAATGGTGATGGATATGAACAAAATAGGTATGGATCTGAACAAAATAGGCTGAAGCGACAGGCCGCTAAGGTCGACTCGCTCATAAAGAAATGGGAGAATTAACCAAATGATCGTATTGCAACTTTGGTTTCTATACGGTAGTGGATACGAAACACGAACTGGTGGTAGCGAGATTTGACATGAGCATGCAGAGGTGTTGCTGGATTTTAAAGGAGGAATGAGTTTTTGCCGTGTTATTATGAGGACATGTTTTACTATTGATTAATGATGATATATTAAAATAGACTGATCATCATGGTCGTACACGTGACATAGAGATCCATCACGAGAATACAATGAATAATCTATTGGGCTAGATCGTGAAGCCCGATAGAAATAAAACCAATTACATAGGCCCAGACAAGGCCCGCTAATAAGGAAAACAGTCAGGACCTAAATCCAGGCCCAAATGGATTAGAATACGGATCCAGACCCAACACGAGTTTCCTCATAAAGAAGCAGTACGTTACACCAAAAAAGAGTCGTGGATGGGCTTACACCTCCACAAACAAGGAGGAGATTGTTACAAAAACATCTCCTTTCGATGTTCCTCACATGTTTAAGTCACGTAGAGAGTTAACCACGACCATTATAAAAGGTAAAGGGAACATTCGACAAAAGTATGCAACTTTAACTGAGTTTTATCCAAATTTACATTCTTCTTCCAACAAAGTCACTGACTTAAGCATCGGAGTGCCTTCGGCACCAAATAGGTGGTCCTTAGAAGTTTAACAGTTGTTTTGCAGGTCAAACTCACAGGAGGATGATTTTTGGACGCATCAGTTTGGCATTGTCCTTGGGGACTGATAAGTTTCCTTTTTCTAAAACAAAACACACAGTGACAAGGTTCACCGCAACCTAACAAAAGATCGACAAGCCATCGAATAAAGTAATGCAGACTGCAAATCACGACAACTCTCCCTCTGATGCACCACTAACAGCTGGAGGAGAAGATATAGCCCGGATCACCGAACAGATAGCCCCCAAGAACGTGAATCTACAACACAGTAGTCTGGACAACCCAAATATCCGACAAAAATGCCATGGACCCTCGGCTGGATTTGCTCGTAATTCAGATGGAACGCGTAACAAAGATGCCAAAAAAGATTACACAGGAGCACACTCAACTAGCTAATCCTGTTCAGGCACAGCCACAACAAAACTCAGCCAATCGAGCTCAAGAAAGTGATGAAATTCCAACAGAACCCCAACAAGAAAACTTTGAAAGCAGCGAACTCTCCCGAGGTAAGATTCCACTGTATGAATGGACGCTTACCAAAATCTCGTTCAAAATAGGGGTCATGGATCCTAACATACTATACGAGTTGGCAAAACCGACGTTCTCTGATGCCCTCATGAAAACAACAATGCTAAAAAAGTTCACTCCACCAAAATTCGAGGTATATGATGGCACTTTCGACCCAACCGATTATATAAAACACTTTCACCACATGATGGCCTTGAAAAAGACCACAAAGTCAATCTTATACAAAACATTCCCAATTAGCCTCACTTCTACAGCAATGAACTGGTTCAATAGCCTACCACTGAGGTCAATAGATTCATTTCAAGCTATGGCCACCGCTTTCATCACAAGATTCATCGAAAGCCAGCGAATGAGGAAAGCGCCACACTACCTCCTGCACATTAGATAGAAGTCCAACGAAACAATACGGAAATATGTCACATGTTTTACCAATGAACTGACAATGATTGATGGATGTAGCGATGACACAGTCGCTGCAACCTTCATGGCTGAATTAAAAAGAGGCTCATTCTTTGACGCTCTTAACCTGGAGCCCCCAAAGGGCATGCCATTCCTGCTAAAAATAGCACAAAAACACATCGCCCTAGAGGAAATGAAGGCAATCTGACCAGGAAAGAGAAAAAATTTCAAAAACGGCAAAGAAATGAAGAAAATGAAGGATGACGACCAAGGCTGATGACAAAATCAAGGAAATATCAATAAAGATTATGAATTCAGAGACTCCAAATCTTCGCACAGACAACATAATAGATTAGTCAATAAATTAGTCGTACAAAGCAATCAAACGACAAAAATTGGACACACAACTTCTTGTCTGATCAACCAAGAAGTAAAGGTTGGACACCCAAGTCACCTAAACACAAAAAACTTCGAATTGACCAAGATATTGAACTAACAAAGTAAAGGTTGGACACCCGAGTCACCTAAACACAAAAAACTTTGAATCGACCTAGATGTCGAACTAACGAAGTAAAGGTTGGACACCCGAGTCACCTAAACACAAACAACTTTGAATAGACCGAGATGTCGAACTAACAAAATAAAGGTTGGACACCCGAGTCACCTAAGCACAAAAAACTTCAAATCGACCGAGATGTCGAACTAACAAAGTAAAGGTTGGACACCCAAGTCACCTAAATACAAAAACTTCTAGTCAACCGAGATGTTGAACTAACGAAGTAAAGGTTGGACACCCGAGTCATCTAAATACAAAAACTTCGAGTTGATCGAGATGTTGAGCTAAACGACGGACACCCGAGTCAACAAAACACAAGAACCTCTAGTCGAACAGGGTGTCGGGTTAACAAAAGGGCTTTGACCATTAGACACAAAGTCAGAGCTAAGGGAACGAGTCAATATGGTCTAAAAAGATACAGGCAAAAGCAATCCTTTACAGCGAATCAGGAAGAACAACAACGACCAACTATTAGACAAGCAACAAGCATGAAAGCAAAAAGAACTTGACGCAAAATCCATGATAGTTACTACAAAATCAAAAAACAGAAGAAAAAAGACAAAAGTTAATTTTTATTGATGGACACACTGCCCATTCCTACAAAGGCATCATCTGCCAACAGTCACTACAAACAAAAATGCTTTCGATTCCAACAACATCTTTCTTTTCAAAAAGCATCTGCATGAAGCCACAATTCCAGTACTACAAAAACAGCAACAGTCGAAGCATCTTCAACAGTTCCTACCGACACTCAAAAGCAAATAGTATTTGCATTTTCTTTTCAGAAAGGACAAGTTGTCCCTTCTCCCTTCTCCTCCAGCAAGGCTTATCCTCTCTTCTCCTCTCACGGATCACCGTTGTGATGGCCGATAACACTCCGATGCTAAAGTCAGACAGGAATTTAAGGAATGTGTAATGTTGTAAACATGAAATTTGTAGCATGCATTCGCTTACCAACCTCATGTCTTATTTATAGTGTGAGAGTCCTGATTTGACCAGGCCATCGATGACTTAGTTTAGGAATGTGATCTTTGTGGAGGTCCTTCTCTAATTATGAGTCGTGTTGTAGAAGGGAAATTTCATGTTAGCCATCTGCTCCTAGATAAGCAGAAGATAGTTCCCTATCTGAGGGTATTCCGTAAGAGAAAGTTTCCCTGTTTGAAATGTACTCTGGTATTTGTTTTCTGGTTGGAAGCAGAGAGTTGTTGTAATTTTATGTCCAAAGCTGATTCTCGAGATACTTGCCTTAGTAAGACTTACGAGTATTAATTGATGATAGTTGTGAGACATATGGGCCTAATAGACTGTAAGAGTTCGGGTCCGTCTACCGGACTGTATTGGGCGGGCTTGGAACTGCTTGGGCCGAATCAATGTTGGGCTAACGCTGACGCTGAAGCTCATAATCCCTTGAGATCATCATAACACATGTATGACCCTGAAATGTCACCGTTTTGATGTATCATTAGCTCTTATGATATTTTATAAATGGATTGAGGAATTGCATGGCATGTAGAGGCAAAGGAGATGGGTCTATTTACACGTAGCTACACCGGAAATAGTGTGTTCTGAGCTGAGTTTTTTTTTTTTTTTTTCATTCTGAATGTCCATGGCACGACACACACACCAATTCGTACTAAAGCTTACTATATTTTAATTTAATAGTTGTATCATAAGAAGCTATATTTGCTTTCCTGGTAATTAATTTTCTTATTTTTTATTTAAAAAATAAACATATGGACTAAACCGCCACAACCAAATCCAACCCGACAATTTGATTTGGTTTGGGCTCGGTTCAATTTGTAACATTTTAAAACCGAAGTAATCAGTTTGGCTTTTTATTTTAGGTTAAAAAAAACGTGAAAAGGAAACCGAATCGATTTTTTGTTTAATTTAACTTCATTTCGCTTTGGTTTGGTTTTTTTTTTTTTTTTTTTTTGAAAAGCAAGCATGTTGCCGGTGGGTATAGAATTCAAGACATGAGGGTTAAACCACAACAACCTTAACCATCTAACCGGGCTACCATTGACCGTTTGGTTCGATTTTATTACATATTCAGTTCAACTCGGTATGGATTTCTTTCAAAATGACTACCATGCATGGTTCGATTTGTGATAGGTTGAAATTGAACCATAAACAACCCTAGAGATGAGAAATCCACCACTCAAAATTTGTGAAACAAATGTCCGTTTAGAAGGAAGATATGTTTTATTCGATATTGGGATAATATTAGACATTTTGGAAAGAAAAAAAAATTATAGCTCTTACAGTTCAGAATCCAAAGTTTGTTTTAATTACGGTTGGCATTTTGAGATCCAACATGATTAGAACAAAAAAAAATTTCATGTAGGATGGGCACGGTCTGTATCGGTTTCAATTTTGGAAAAATCTAACTTTGAACCCTGTAAATTTAACGGATTCGATTTAGTCAAATTCCTCATTTTAAAGATTAGGACCGAACCTAACTCGAACTATTTAAAATGATTCTATTCCAAACAAGGTCAAAAACAGAGATATGCAGGAATTCCTCTCAAGAGAGAGGACTGGATCTGGTTTTGATGCACATCATTTGGTGCTAAAGACGTTGCTACAATAACAGACAAAAGAAGATATGCTCCAAAACTCGGAACTCCACAACCCACATCCAGAACTGTCTGAATCTTACCTCATTGTTTAGGTTACTGTTAAAAAAGTAGAGCATTTACCAATGGTTAACAAGGAACAATATTATTGCATTACTGATGATACAGTCAAAAGGCTAGGGCGTGGATTATCTTAATCCTAAATAGACTTATCATTATAGTAACAAAACATTGTTGTAAAATCTGGTTCTCTAGCCTTGCTTCATAACAAAAATGCTAGAAAACTAGGTTTTTGCAATCAGTGTGACGTTGTTTTGCAATCTGATTATCGAGCCTTTCTCAAAATATTTCTACTATATATGCATTAATATTCAGCTGTAGCATATAGATATTTCATAATATGATCTAATTACATGTACCCATTGCCAATAGATGATATCCTGACAAAAAACAACACCTTACCTGCAACTAAAAAACTGAGATTAATAATGTGGTGTTGCAGTAACAGAAAGACTAGTTTTTCTTCGAATTGAAAGCCCAGGACGTTCATCCATATTCAAGTCTTTAGGCTCCATCCCGTCGAGTAATCTCCAATCAAACAAGTTGAGAAGATTAGCGAGTGCAAGTTCAACAAGGGATGTTGCGAAAGTAATTCCAGGGCATCCCCTCCTTCCAGCTCCAAAAGGGATCAATTCAAACTGTTGCCCTTTGAAATCAATCAAACTAGCATCACCACTCATAAACCTCTTTGGCCAAAACTTGTCTGGCTCCTCCCAAGCCATTGGATCCCTTCCGACTGAATAAGCATTGATGATTACTGTTGTTTTGGCAGGGATGTTGTAACCTTGTATGTTGGTGGTCTCAATTGATTCATGGGGAATTAGCAATGGACCTGGAGGATGAAAGCGAAGAGTCTCTTTTATCACTGATTTTAAGTACAACATTTCCTCTATGTGATCATCCTCGGTGAGAATTGCCTTGCCTCTAGCAATCTGCCTTACTTCTTCTTGGACTTCTTTCATGATTTCTGGATGCTTTAGAAGCTCCGACATTGCCCAAATTAGGACTACGGATGTTGAATCAGATCCAGCTGCAAACATGTCCTACAATAAAAACCAACACTTTTTTGTTTTTAAATGAAACTTATTTAAGTTCTGTGCTAGAGTTGAAAATTTTATTCAGCTTTTACCATTAAATTATATATATGAAGATGACCTTAATGGAAGAGAGAGGTGGAGATTTACCAAGACTATAGCTTTGACACAATCTCTCTCAAAAGGAAATCCAACTGTCGATTCCTTTTCAATTCTAAGCAAGACATCAACAAAGTCCTCTGCTTTGTTTTCACTACTATCAATTGTCTTCTGTTTGCAAATATGTTCTTCAATTACTCCATCAAGGAATGAATCCAGCTCATGGAATGTCTTCTCCAGCCTTGCATTCAAACCATTAAACTTATTCACCCAAGCAAGTGATGGTATAAAATCTGCCACATTGAAAACAGCCAAGAAATATGAAAACTCTTCTATTATCTCCTTAAACCTCTTTCCATCAATCGTCTTCCCAAGAGCTGCCCTACAAGTTACATTATTAGTGAATGAAAAAAACATTTCATCCAAATTTACAGATAATGAAGAACACGTTAACAGTTTGATCTTCTCCATCATCAATGCTACCTCTTCCTCTCTAATGACCCTGAAAGATTGCACTTTCTTGGCACTTAGAAGTTCTAGTACACAAATTTTGCGAACTTGTCTCCAATGTTCACCATAAGGTGCAAAGGCTACATCCTTGCCATACAATAACCGTTTGGGAAAAGTAGAATCTGGTCGACTGGAGAAAACAGGATCACCAGTTATCAAAATTTCTCGAGCCATATTGGCCGATGAAGCTACTACTGTTGGTACACGGCCCAAGTGTAACAACATGAGTGGTCCATACTTTTGGGCTAAAGAATGGAGAGCATGGTGAGGAAGCTCATGCAACTGGTGGAGATTTCCTATAATTGGCAACTTCCATGGAGATGGTGGTATGTTGTATTTGATGTGTTGTTGGTAAGGTTTAGTGAACCAAACTATCAAGAGGATCAGGAGAAAGAAGGGAAGAATGTAGAGAAAGAAATGCGATGAACTCCTTTGCTCTCCTAGTATCTGGCTCATATTGAGCTCCATTGCTGCTGTACGGTGAGTTGGTTATGAGTAAACCGCGGCAGCAAGCTTAATGGTACTGGACGGTTTGATGAAAATGCTGCTGCGTTGCCGTGCTTTAGGACAGTTTTTGGCAGCAGGAAATTGGTCTTTTTGGTGCTGAACGGTGCTAGTAACGGACGGTAATTGCAAATGGTTTGGTTTTACTCGGAAGATTTTGTGTTGTTTTATTGGTTTTTAATTTTTGTAGTTTTGCTCTTTCCTTTTGTTGAGTAAGGCCTATCTCTTGAGCAAGGCCTTATCTTCAGGTCTTTTTCTTTTGATAAAGGCTTTGAATTTTTCTCTAGTTTTATCTCTTTAGTAAAGCCTTATTTAGAGTCTTTTTTTTATTAAGAAAGCATTTTCTTTTGATAAAAGTCTTTTCTACAGTTTTATTTCGGGTAAAGTCGTAACGTACTTTCGAATTGGTGTAAAATTTTTTAACTATAATAATAAAGGTCTGGCATCCCATAACTGCTCCTCCCTTCCGGAGGTTTAATTTAAAAAAAAAAAAAAAACTCCATTGCTCTCCTAAATTTGGAACTTGTATTAACTAAGGTCCGAAGTATGAGTGATTATTGAACGACCTATTTTTTAAGACCCATCCACATAACAGCCCTGCCCCAGCTTCGATCGGCTCAATTATTGTTGGTTACGTCTGGAATTTGTGCTCTAATTTATGAATTTTTAAATCTAATGCAAACTAGTTGATGGTGATGTCACGGTAGTGGAAAACATTATATGATTGATTTTCAAGGAAGAGAAACCTTTGATCACTTGAAGATGGATACAAACTAAGTATTGAGAACCGCAAATTCAAAACATTATTGGTATCATGGTGTTTTTAAAAGGATAATTATTGTTTTATTATCTAGAAACTCCTTGACTTTTGGCATTGCGAAGAAAAATGGTGATAAATATGACCAAAATAGGTGGAGGCGGCTACCTACTAAGGTCGACTCACTCATAAAGAAATGGGAGAATTAACCAAAAGTCAGCATTGCAACTTTGGTTGCTATACGGTAGTGGATATGAAACACGAACTGGTGGTAGCTAGATTTGACACGAGCATGCAGAGGTGTTACCGGACTTTAAAGGAGGAATGAGTTTTCGCCCTATTATTAGGAGTATATGTGTTTTACTATTGATTAATGATGATACATCAAAATAGACTGATCATCATAGTTGTACACGTGACATAGAGACTCATTACGAGGATACAACGAACAACCTATTGGGCCAGATCGTGAAGCCCAATAGAAATAAAGCCAATAACTTAGGCCCAGACGAGGCCCGCTAATAAGGAAAATAGTCAAGACCTAAATCCAGACCCAAATGGATTAGAATACGAATCCAGAGCCAACACGAGTTTCCTCATAAAGAAGGAGAACATTACACCAAGAAAGAGTCGTGGAGGCGTAAGCCCCTTACGCTTCCTCGAACACATCTCTATTAAGGAGGAGATTGTTACAAAAACATCTTCTTCCGATGCTCCTCACATGCTTATGTCATGCAGAGAGTTAACCACGACCATTATAAAAGGTAAAGGGAGCATTCGACAAAGGTATGCAACTTTAACTAAATTTTGTCCAAATTTACATTCTTCTTCTAACAGAGTTACTGACTTAAGCATTGGAGTGCCTTCAACCACCAAATAGGTGGTCCTTGGCAGTTTAACAGTTGTTTTGCAAGTCAAACTCACAAGAGGACAATTTTTGGACACATCAGTTTGACGCTATCCTTGGGGATCGACAAATTTCCTTTTCTAAAACAAAACACACAATGACAAGGTTCACTGCAACCTAACAAAAGATCGACAAGCCATCGAATAAAGTAATGCAGACTGCAGATCATGACAACTCTCCCTCCGATGCACCACTAACAGCTGGAGGAGAAGATATAGCCCGGATCACCAAACCAATAGTCCTCGAGAACGCGAATCTACAACACACAGTAGTCCGGACAACCTAAATATCCGACAACAATGCCATGGACCCTCGGGTGGATTTGCTCGTAATCCAGATGGAACACGTGACAAAGATGTTGGAAAAGATTAAACGGGAGCACACTCAACTAGCGAATCCTATTCAAGCACAACCACATTAAAACTCAGCCAATCAAGCTCAAGGGAGTGATGAAATCCCAGCAGAACCCCAACAAGGAAACTTTGAAAGCAGCAAGCTCCCTCGAGGTAAGAATCCACTATATGAATAGACGCTTACCGAAATCCCATTCAGAATAGGGATTACGGATCCTAACATACTATATGAGTTGGAAAAATCGACATTCTCTGACGCCCTCATGAAAACAGCAATGCCAAAAAAGTTCACTCCACCAAAATTCGAGGTATATGTTGGCACTTTCGACCCAACCGATCATTTAAGACATTTCCATCACATGATGGCCTTGAAGGAAACACAAAGTCAATCTTATGCAAAACAATCCCAATTAGCCTCACTTCTACAGTAATGAACTGGTTCAGTAGCCTACCACCGAGGTCAATAGATTCATTTCAAGCTCTGGCCGCCGCTTTCATTACAAGATTCATCGGAAGCCAGCAAATGAGGAAAGCGCCACACTACCTCCTGCACATTAGATGGAAGTCCGACAAAACAATATGGGAATATTTCACCCGCTTTACCAATGAACTGACAATGATTGACGGATGTAGCGATGACACAGCCGCTGCAACCTTCGTGGTTGGATTAAAAAAATGCCCATTCTTTAACGCTTTTAACCTGGAGCCCCCGAAGGGCATGACATTCCTACTAAAAATAGCACATCGCCCTAGAGGCAATGAAGGCAACCTGACCAGGAAAGATAAGATTTCTCAAGAAAACAGGAGAGGAGGGAAGAACAAAGGAAGGACGACGGAAACTGGAAGGCGACAACCCGTCAAAGAAGCACCGGAGTGGCGGAAAGAGCGATTCGTGACGACAAGAATCTAGGGGTTCACAACCGACGTGGACTCGACGCGAACGGGTAAAAAGCGTAATGAAGACCACATGCAAGCCATACACAACCCTGAAGTTGAGTTGAGCGAATGTACTAAAACACATAGCGAAGTGGGACAACGTCAATTGGCCGCTTCCGATGAGAGGGGATCCGGAAGGAAGAGACAAAAACAAATATTATTCAATCCACAAGGATGATGAGCACGATACCGAAGAATGCTACAAATTAAAAAATGAAATCGAACACTTGGCTCAGCAACGACTACTCGACGAGTTTATCGAAATGTCAGATAAATAGATAGCGGAGCATAGTTGGAGAAAGCAGAGCATGCGAAGCAACTAGGCAAACTCCTCACTCGAACCGATCTATATCGGAACAGGAATATTGAGGAAACGCTTCATGAATACACGAAACACGAAGAAGTTTGCATCAGCCAATTTCTACAAGTCAAAGGGCCCCATTAGCAGCTGCAAGCTCAACCTGAATTACTAAAAACATACAAAGATGAAACAAATCATACTCCAAACCAGCACAAACGCCATGACGACCAAGGCTGATGACAAAATCAAGGAAATATCTATAAAGATTATGAATTCAGAGCTCCAAATTTTCGCACAGACAACATAATAGATTAGTCAATAAATTAGTCGTACAAAGCAATCAAACGACAAAAATCGGACACACAACTTCTGGTCTGATCAACCAAGAAGTAAAGGTTGGACACCCGAATCACCTAAACACAAAAAACTTCGAATCGACCAAGATGTCGAACTAACGAAGTAAAGGTTGGACACCCGAGTCACCTAAACACAAACAACTTTTAATTGACCGAGATGTCGAACTAACAAAGTAAAGGTTGGACACCCGAGTCACCTAAGCACAAAAAACTTCAAATCGACCGAGATGTCGAACTAATGAAGTAAAGGTTGGACACCTGAGTCACCTAAACACAATAAACTTCAAATCGACTGAGATGTCGAGCTAACGAAGTAAAGGTTGGACACCCAAGTCACCTAAATACAAAAACTTCTAGTCAACCGATATGTCGAACTAACAAAGTAAAGGTTGGACACCCGAGTCACCTAAATACAAAAACTTCGAGTCGATCGAGATGTTGAGCTAAAGGACGGACACCTAAGTCAACAAAACACAAGAACCTCTAGTCGAACAGGGTGTCGGGTTAACAAAAGGACTTCGAACAGATAGACACAAAGTCAGAGCTAAGGGAACAAGTCAATATGGACTGAACATATACAGGCGAAAGCAATCCTTTACAGCGAATCAGGAAGAACAACAACGACCAACCATTAGACAAGCAACAAACACGAAAGCAAAAAGAACTTGACGCAAAAGCCATAATAGTTACAACAAAACCAAAAATCAGAAGAAAAACAACAAAAGTTATTTTTTATTGATAAACACTACTCTGTTACATCCGGAGAAGGTGATAAAGAAGTGGGACAAGAAACAGGAGCAATGGCAGGATCAGTATAAATTGGAACATGAGAAGAAATCTTTTTAGGATAAGAGAACATCAACGGCTTCGGAGTACTCGATGATAGAAGAGGCAATGACTCTTCTACTGCTAGAGCAGATTCCTCGACATTATCATCCTCAAAAGCTTCACCAACCAAGTGACGATACTTAGAAAAGTTTTTGCTAAGCCCTTCGATAAAATCAAAAAGCTAAACCCACCCATTAACAACTCGCTTCCAATCTTCGGCTTCGACCACGCTAAGCCTATCCTCAGTAGCAACGAGTTCATTTTTTGCCGCGACAAGCTGCTCTTCAGCAATGGTGACCTGAAGCATCTGCCTTGACATTATTAAGCGCAACAGTTATCTGTTCCATCCGCTTCTCAGCGACGTCACACATAATGGATAGCTCCAATCCAGAACAAGAAGCTTCATCGAAAGCTGCTTTCTTAGCGGATAACTCTTTTTCCACATCGCGAAGACTGGCACAAACCTCATCTAGCTTAGCTTTCAAGGAGTCAAGATCAACAACAGACTTATCCACAAATTCTTTGCCTTCGTCAAAGAATTTCGAGTAGCCACGAAAACTTTTGTCGAACCCGCGCATTGCATTTTCAACACATCAAATTCAGAAAGAACATGAGAAAATACCAGCGATAACGATGCCAACCTCCTCTCCAAAAGAGCCACTTGATCATGACCAGCTTGATAAACAGAGCCCATTACCCCCGCGTAAGCAAGATGACTCATCATGTCCATTATTTGCTCAAGACCATGGTCGATATGATCAAACGGGTCAACCACAGACATCGAAGGCCTTTCCACCAACCTCTTGTACCATTCACTTACCAGTCTACATGCACCGTCCTGCACGTCGAGCTGGTAAACCAACAAAACTTCCGTCAAACTTGATACGGATATCCTTCGGCTCAGGCTCAATTCAACTATAATAAGTGGATAGAGGATGCGAGGATTCGGAAGCACCCAAGAACCACCTCCGACAGCGAGGAGAATAGATGGAATAACGGTAACAGCAAAAAAAACCACGTTTACCCTCCCATCGAGAAGCATCCACAACAAGGGAATGACTAATGGTAGCACCAGGAATGGAGAAACCTATCGAATAGGAGAGGAAACTAGGAACCCGGCTGCTTCGCTGACATCAATAGAAGGGGAGGGGAACGATCCCTGAAACGTTGACTGCCAACAATGTCTTTAGACTGCTCCACTGCCAATTGGAGCATTATCACATTAATGACTCGAGGGTCGTCATTAGATAACTCAGCAGTATCCGAAACACCATAAGCAAACAAAGCTTCATCTCATCATCATCCAATAGACGAATAGTCTCCTTCCCGCTCCTTTTCAATGCAAGCGTTAGCCTCTCAACCTCCTTAAGATATTCAGGATCTCCCTTTGCAACATCATCATGGGCATGACCCAGGCGGGAAGTAGTATCCCAAAAAGAACTCTGACGAGTCACAAACCGAGCAGAACTACAATTTGAAAGTCTTTTCTTCCTTGGAACTTGACCAGGATCTACTGGCAATCACCTTGATGGACTTGTAGACCTCGCAAGTTTTCTTTTCGTGAAGTAGGAGCGAAAGCAATAACAAGAGCATTGAGACTCGTAACATCTCGGACCGAACTCACTTCCCAATTAATGTTAGTATCACTAACTCCAGCACGAGCAGTGTGAGACCCTAAGTGGGCGGACCTGAGGTGAGGGTGAGGGTTGGAGCCCAACAGGCCCAAGATGCCCAATAGGCCCAACAGGCCGAGAGGGGTTGGATGAGCTACAAGGGGAATCATAGTCCCATATCGCATGGGTAGGGGAAGAGGATGATCCTTATATGTGTAGGGTCAGCTCCTCATTGTATAGACGCGTTTTAAAGCCGTGAGGGTCGGATGGTAGCCCAAAGCGAACAGTATTTGTACAGTGCGGGAAGGGGGTCATCACAGTTTGGTATCAGAGCCTGACCCAACCGGAAGAATGCCACGTGGAGGTGGGCCCTCGGGCAATGTGGATGTTGTGCCTGTGTGGCCAACGAGGACGTTGGGCCTTAAGGGGGTGGATTGTGAGACCCTAAGTGGGCGTACCTGAGGTGAGGGTTGGAGCCCAACAGGCCCAAGATGCCCAATAGGCCGAGAGAGGTTGGACGAGCTACAAGGGGAATCATAGTCCCATATTGCCTGGGTAGGGGAGGAGGATGATATTTATATTTGCAGGGTCAGCTCCCCATTGTATAGACGCGTTTTAAAGCCGTCAGGGCCGGATGGTAGCCCAAAGCGGACAATATTTGAACAGTGCGGGAGGGGGTCGTCACAAGCAGCATAAGCCTTAGCACGAGATTCAGTAAATAAACCACTACGCTCCAGGATGCCCTCTGAAATAAATGCCTCTACGGGAAAACGGTGAAGCTTAAAGAATCATTCACTGATCTTCTACTCCTCAGCGGATCAAAGAAGATTTTTTAGCCTATTGGGGACTCGAAATAATGGAAAATTCGGACGACCTCGCAATTGGAAGTAGCCAGAATTCACGGAAGCGTAGAACCATGACCGCAACCAATTGCAAATGTCATCACTAAGATTATCGAAACAATCAAGGGAACGAAGGAAGCGGATCTCCCTGTACACCAACAGACCGACCACCGAATGCAAGATCCTAACGGTTAAGGGAATGACATATAGAGTAGCCCTCGCGTAAGAAGAAACTATCACCTTCCAACCATTATGGCCCATTTGGGCAGGAGGAATGCCCAAAAAATCAAATATTCTCATAACAGCTCCGGAACAGGGAATCGAAAGCTAGAAGAAAACATGCACGAGTACAATGCAATGTATCCAACCTTTGGGTTACAAGGGCTATCGCCCCATCTAGGCAGAACAATCTAGAGATCAGGCAGGAGATTATAATAAGAACGAAGGGTCTCCAGAGTCGACTGAGAAGCTCTGTTAGGAGAGTAATAAGCCTCGCACAGAGTTAGTGATTAACCACTTAACTTGTCTCCAACAGACATCGTTGAAGAGCGAAGAAGTAATGAAATAACAAACAAACCCTTAAATTCAAAGATAATGTGGAAAAGGAAAATGTGTTCATCACATTTTCTTTATAGAGCCAAGCAATGAAGAGACGACTCATGGCATAACGTGCGGGATATGATGGCTATGAGAATCCCAAAAAAAGTGCGCGAAAAACTAACGGGCAAGCAAAGGATCGAGACATCAACTCACGAAAAGTAACTGAAAGCATTAAATACAAGGTAATGATGAAATCGAAAGGAAAATCGTCACCAAATTAGTGGCCACATCAGCATGCCCAGTAACTAAGGGGAGAGTAGCTGACACTACACCAAAAACCCCTTTTAGCTACGCCGAGCTGGCCACGGTTTTAAACCGTTGGTTTATTTGCCACGGCCTAAAACCGTAGCTATATGTACCAACGGCTTAAAACCGTGGGTAAAAAAAACCTGGCCACGGCTTACAACCGTTGGTATATTGGGCACGGCTAAAAACCGTGGCTAATATTAGCAACGGCTCCTGACCGTGGGCATCATTAGCAACGGCCCCAAACCGTTGCAACAAAAAACTTTAGCAACGGCTCAAAACCGTTGCAAAAAAAAAATTTAGCAACGGTTCTAAACCGTTGGTGTGTTAGCCACGGCTCAGAACCGTAGCTAAAGTGACCAACGGCTTAAAACCGTTGCTAAACGACACGTGCAATGCACATGGAAGTGTGGAAGAAATGGAGTCAGATTTCTCGCGGGCGATTCCCGCTCCAAATTTTGCGTTCCCGCTCCAAAAATTGTGCGTTCCCACTTTTGTTTATAATCCAAAATTTTGTTCCATCTCCCCACAGATCTCCCGAAACCCTAAATTTTTTTTTGCGTCCCTTCTCCGGTTCTTGAAGGAGAGTTCGTTGAAGAAGAAGAATGTTGAACACTGTTTTTGCTGCACGAAGAAGAAGGAGATAGAGATAGAGAGATTGTCGTGTGTGAGTTCGCAAGGAAAGAGATTGTCATGAGTGGGTATATGGAATTGCTTTGATTTCTTTTCTTGATTGGGTTTCTATTTGAGAAATTGCTAATGTTGTTCTCCTTTTTTTCATGATTTTGAACCGGTTTGCTTTTGAAGAAGAGGTTTTGATTCGGTGATGTTGACATTGTGGGAAACAATTGAGTTTGTATGTCGACATTGTGGGAAACCTCGTGGAAGTGACATTGAGTTCTGCTGAAGAATCAAGATGACTGCCTGGGTAAGTATTCAATTCATATGCCAGCAGTCTTTTAACATTCGCAAATAGAGGAAGGGGGTTTAGATGCTCACTTGCAGTCAAAACTTTTATAGGATTTATTTGGATTGGCCACTGTTAAGGAATATTGCATTTATCTTATCTTTTATCTGTTTGTATTTCTCTGTGCAAAATATACTCCTGAAAATCCTAAGATCATTACACAATTTATATGACTAAGTATGCAGGTTAAACCATTGGTAAAGCCATAGTAAGCAGATTCCTTCTCCTTGTTTAGGATGTGGAAATGGGAAAGTATAAGTATTTATGAAGTATTGGTACTATCGTATTTTGAAAATATACAATTTGGCATAATACAGAGTCCATGTATCAACTATCAATGAGATGCTAAAATTGGCATGGACACTTTTCAATGCTAATGATAGAAGTATGAGATGAAGTAATTGCTTTTTAGATGTTATGGATTTCTTATGCTTTCATTTTAAGGTGTTTTTAGTTTGATTTGTGGTTTCAAGGCTGTGTGGATGATCTGTTTTATAACTTCTCCATCAGTTTCAAGTTTATAACAATCACTATCGGCATAAGAATGATACAACATGTAATAATTTTGCTATAGCTGGTTGTTTTCATTTTGATATTTTTTTTTATCCTGCGCAGCCTTACGAATTCAGTCCTTCCTGCGCTCCCTGATACCTGTAGGCAGATGATATCATCTGACCTTGGTCCTGAATCAACTACAGGCTCTTCAATCACATCAGGGGTGCACCTTCTTCGCCTCGCCCAATCCCTCGCCCTTTCCTAACCGATGTGATAAGTTCTTAGCCTCTGGGAGAGTGAGCCACTCAATGATCTTTTGCTAAATTGAGTCCTTTATCCAAAGTCCTAAGTTCCTAACAGTATAACATTGGTTAAGATGTTATCAAGATCCGACTCTACAGTCAGTTATCTTTAGCTATAGTTTCTGATCTTGTAGTTATCTTATTTATGCAGGAAATCAAAAGACGCGGTCTCAAAGTTGCAGTTGCAGGAGTTCCCAAGACTATTGATAATGACATACCCGGTACTTGTTAGGACTGTAGCTGCAAATTTGATATTCAACCAATTTTTATTGATTTTCTAATTAGTTCTAAAACTGTGAGTTAATCCAAATATTATCTGTCTCATATTTTTGTCATGATTTCCTGTTGGCTTAGGTTATTGACAAATCATTCAGTTTTGATACTGTTGTTGAAGAGGCTCAACGTGCAATTAATGCAGCACATGTCGAAGCTGAAAGTTCTTAAAACTGTATTGGTGTCGTGAAGTTAATGGGTCGCTATAGTGGTAAGTTTCATATTGTCTAAACTTAGAGCTAATAAGTAAGACTAGAAGTCCAATATTGATTTGATGGCGAAAGATTTCCAAACATTGGTAACTTCTTTCTTCTATCTGATTACCATTATTATGCCATTTGGGTAATGAATAACTCTTTACTTCAGAAATACACACACACATACATATATGTTGAAATGCACAGAATATGCCTTACTCATGCATCATGTCTTTTTCGCTCTTTTAATTTCAGTACGACACATTCTTTGCACAACATAATCTGAGTATGAGAAGTTATGTGATCTCTATATCAAGATGAGTTATTGTCAATTACATCTCCTCACCCGAGGTGTGCTTCCTAAGAAGTATTTTTGCTTTCAAACCAATCAAGACCAAACTCGTTTTTCGCTTTCTAGAGCCAGACAGGATTGAGCCTTCAACCAAGCAGACATATGGTTCCCTTCTGAAGAACCTCACATTTATAAAGACTTTTGCATCTGGAATTCTTGTCCCAAAGGATTTTAGAGACTTAGTTGCAATTAATGTGTTTGTGTTCAACACACATTTGCTGAGATTTTTGATCAAATACTTAGTCATTTTAAGTATGCATGCAATCATATTTTTTTCAAAGGTCCCATTCCTTTTTGGATTTTCTAGTAAACCAAATTAGACTTGATTGGAGAATGAGAAGACTCATATAAGCACACCCACTTTGAATGTATCGTAGTGTGGAATTTGCTCACTACTAGTACTGATACTGTGCTTAGTACTGACTGCTTGGTGTGCTCCGCGATAACTTTGAATCACTGAAAAGTATTTTGAACACATAAGTCCTTAGCACACAAGAAGTTTATTATAATCTGCCCGATTCATGCATAATCACATTTACCACTTACGTTGTGTTGGTCTCATATTTCATGCATTGCACAGTTAGATTCAGTATGAAATATGAACAAAAATACCAAGTTCATGTTACCTTAAGGAATAGGATGGAAATCTGTGTACAGAGTGGATACGAATTCCTTTAATCACCTTCCTTTCATTTCTAACACATGATTATCTGTGATGATTATGAACTCGGAAAGCTTATTATAAGAAGTGTCGTGCCAGGAATGGGTCACTCATAAGATGACCTGAAGTGATTGAATTGCTTAGCTAGGATAACTTATAATACCCCGCTCTAATATCATCAACATGTACAATTATTTTTATTATAATCTGGTGTTTTGACCATAGAAAATTTTGCAAGGCTGGGAGAAGTGCCACGAAGATGCATGAAATTGTATTGTAGGCATGTACACTTCAAGAACCAGATGCTAGATTCTAAGAACCTTATGCTAAAGACTTTTCTGTTTATGCAACAGAGTTCAGTGTATCAAGTTGCCAATGTCTGTCAACGAGAGTTCAGTTTTTGTTCTGCAAACTCCATACTGTCAAAGAAGGTGTGCTTATATTTAATCGAGTCTTTCCAATCTGAGTTTTGTGGAAGTCCTTAAAATAATGCTCTACTTACAAATGAAATTGATCCATTGATCTTTAGCACATTGTAACAATATGCATTATTGGGTTTTCAGACTTTTGTATTTGATTAGTTTGGATTTGCAGTGATGTTTTGATCAAGAACTGGAAGGATGCTCAGTTTACTATGTTGATGATGGGGAAGCCTTGATACATACTGATGGCACGGGTTTTATTTCAGAAGACTTGGCGTTGAAATGTCCCTTGAATGTACGTGGAGGCAATTGCTTGGTGCAACAAGAATTTCAGGTATTCATTTTTTTTTAGTCCATATAGTGATATTGTAAGCTCACGACTCGTATTGGATATATGAATTACACAGAAAGTTAGTAGTAAAGAGAACTCTTTCCATGGATCAACGCAGCTCTTCATGTTCAGCCTTAAAACATTTCCTTTTTGGTTCATGCCACTTGTACATGTCACACTACAATTGCATTGTGATGTTTTTCATATTTGATAATTGATACTGTGTTATGGTTTGGTGCCTTCCAAACTTGTGTGATATTCAATGCTTGTGATTTAATGGTGTCTTTAGAGGAAGCTTGATCGTATTGAAAATGTGGGAAGATCATCTGGGTTGACAAATGCAGCGAAAGCGCGACTGCGACACGGTTATGCTGTTGTTGCTGCGCTGCGTTGCTGCTGCTGCTGAGGCGCAGTGCTGCATTGTTGTTGATGTTGTGCTGCATTGCTGTTGCTGCTGTGTTTGCTGCTGCTGGGACGCGTTTGCTGCTGTATGTAGCAGCGTTTGGTTGGAGCGTGTGTATGCTGGCTGATTGGGCAGCCCGGTGTACATTCGGGATTTGTAACAGAAACGCGCGTGTGCTGCGTGTTCTATGGCTGAGAGATTGCTGGTGCTGTCCGGATTGCTGGGAATTGACAGTGAGCTGATTTCAGTTGCTGGTGCCATTGCTGCCATTCTTGTTTGCAATACCTCCGGTTTGTTGCCAGAAATACAGGTTAGATTTTTTCATTCATTCCTGTTTTTTCAATGATACACACACAATATTGTTCAAATGTGAAGTTTATGTTGTCTGACAGGTCAAGAGGAAAAGTTGGTGTGCTGGATACCTTTCCTTTTCTTTGTGGTATGTGTTCACCATGCCTGATGTTATACTATGGTTAATTTGTATATTTGGCGCAGACACAGCTATATTTCCTAGGACATTTTTGCTTTGGATATGCATATCTTATATCTGTATGGGTGTATATATTTTGTAATTTTATTTATCTGTTTATTTTCCCAAAAACAAGGTTTATAAACATGAAGGCGGATTGTGAGTGTTACAATCATGCAATGTCTCATGAGTCACGACATGAGGGTGTAAGGAGTAAGCCTTTCATGTATGAATGTTTTGAGCAAAGAAAACTTGATAAATTATGTAGTGGATGGAATTAAATACAGTGAGAGATACTGCCCTTGGGTTCACAATCAAACATTGATTCCACTGCCCAACATTGCTGATTTCCAAATATTTAGTGAAAATTCTCAAATTGAGTCATCAATAGTTCAAAACAAAACCTGTGATCCATAATTCATTAAACAAACATGTTGAGTGAGAATGATGCTTCTCATAAAATATTAATGCTCTATACTATCGAGCCTTAATGATATCTTTCTACAGGTTAACCTTCACGCTGACACCTTAAATGAATCTGGATGTGTTGAACACACTATTGCTGCGTTTAAAGGCTGGGGCATCCCATACTTCTACTTGACCACTCTTGACCCTACTGCAAGTAATGCATTGAATGATTCAAGGGCTTCATTTACACTCAGTGAGTTCCCTCTTGGAACTTGCGGCAAGACAGATCCTGAGAACCCAACTTGTGCAAAGCTTACACTTAATGGAAAGGTGAATAATTAAACATTTTGAACACTCATCTTTTTTGTGTCGATATTTTCATTAATACATGATGTACTATGGATGACTTGACCTTCATTTCTAGCACTTTTTTCATTAGTCCAATGAATATATCTTAGTCTAAAGCTTTGACATTGGCTATTTCAAACAATGATAAATGCTTATGTTTATAACTTTCATACCTGTATGCATATCATTAATTAAGAATGTAATTCTGTATTAGGTATAGTTCTTACCTTCACAACAGACCGAGTTTCTGTGCTTGTCTCGAGTTATCGCACTAGCCTGTTCGTTATCCTATAAGCCTAAATTCGAGATTCGCCTGACCATAAATCACAAAGTATTGGGATAGAATGTTATTATTATTGCATAGAACTATGATTAAACACTGAGGGATCATATTAGAAGCAACAATCAGTAGTTGTACACTAGCCTTTGGTCATTAGTATTGCTTTTTAAGGAAAAAAAAAACAATAAAGAACAAGATACCTGGCCTTTGGACTTTTGCACATATGGAATAGCCTTAGCATTGACTAAGGTAATTTTTAATGTCAGAGAAACAAAAACAAATAAATTGGTATAAGTTAACCTAACTCTTGTATGAACTAGCGATATCCTTGGCTAAGGTAGTTCACATCGATAGACAAAAACAAATAAATTGATGTAAGATAACCTAAATTGTAGAGTAGTGATATTCTTAACTAAGGTAGGTTCGAATGTTGGATAAAACAAAACAATCAATGTAGTAGATAGCGATATCCTTTACTAATGTAGTTTCGGATGCCAGAAAAGACAAAAGTTTTGCTTCTAAAAAAAATTTACAATCATGCAGGGGATGCTGCTGCTGCTGTGTAGGCAGAGCACTCTGTTGCAAAACAGAGTGCATCTTTTTTTTTCTACTGCTGTTTCATGCGGGGGCGGACTGGCGTACTTGCTGTTGCTGCGCTCTGTTGCTGTTGATGTTGCTGATGCTGATGCTGCTGTTGCTGATGCTGCTGTTGCTGATGCTGCTGTTGCTGCGCGGCGTTGATGTTGCAATGCATTGCATGTGACTGTTTCGGATATCAAGATGTTGCTATCAATCAAATGTATATGCAGCGACCAAAAAATGGCACGTGGAATCCGATGGCCTTCATAGTGTTGGCTGAACGAGAGATGTGTGTACGAAAAAATGGTTTCTTTAACAGCTGAGCTTAAAAGACTTCTGATGAGAGGTTAGAATTGTTCATGTTCATGTCTTCGAACAGAATTTTTCAATTGTTGTGTCAGAATTACCAAAACACTGTTGATAATGTTCGTATTTTCTATATAAAAATAATATACATGACTTGTATTTTATTTTTTCTTGTAAATCAGTTTTTGATAAATTAGAGTTTTCATGTTTTTCATAGGAATAGCTCATTGCCATTAAATTTTTGAGGTCTTATATTTGTCTATACCATGAGATGATAGTTTTGTTGTCTTGTGGTTATAAAGAAAATGATGGAATGAAGATCTCACTGTGTTGTTTTTCCCAACATTAATCTATCATCTATGATTTTTCACTAAATGTGTTGGTTTTCCACATCATGATACGCAGGAAACACTTTTAAGGTATTAGCTTTCAATACCTTAACTACTTCGCAAAAGATAATAGATTAAATCGTAGTGGCTGACCATCTGAAGCTGAAATTTAATTTATAAAAAGAAATGCAGCTAAATGTGGATAGTAGAATCTTAAAAATGTTGTCTTCTGAGTTCTGATAGTGATCATAACTGTGACAGATGATCTTGCGGATATGGGGTCGAAGCCTGGAAACAAGCTACCTGTTCTAGAGACTGCTACTGCTCTTGCTGTGTCCTTTGGCATCTGCAAGGTTGCCACATACCTCACAAAATCTTTGAGAATCCAAGGAGGAAACCTCCCATTCGTCACAGCAATTGTAGCAATACTTGCGACTATGTTTCCAGCAGAATTTGGCCGTCTTGCACCAGCTGGTGAAACTTTGGCTATGATTTTGATGCAGGTTAGTTCTGAGATAATGTGCCGCTTCTTATGTAAGTTTGAAATGTTGGCTATACTCAAAATGTCTATATTCTTATGTGATATGTTGAATACATATACCATATACTGAGTTCAACTTCCATAATATGTCTTCATTATGTCAAACTCCTTCATGGATTATTTTGAGCATAGAGAAAAACAGAACCAACCTGTAGAATACATTACAAACTACAAAAACTAGAAGAAGAAGCTACATCAGTTCTGATGTTTAGATAGAGGTAAGGTTTTGTTGGTTATTAAGAAACAACCAACACAAACAGATTCTAAACCTTGATGAAGACTTAATAATTATGTTTTGATTTACAGCTGAATTTGAAGAGCAGCTGAAGTTTTTACAAGAATTAGTTCCAGACTGGATATCAGAGAAGACTGCATCTAGTGGGGATCATCTCTTTTGGTGAGCCTGTTAAGCTTAATTGTCTTTTATCATGTTTAGGCCTAAATTCTTTATAGCTGGCACGAAATGCAACCAATGGGCTGCTTCTATATTGCAGCAGTCTTAACAATCATCAGTCTGATTTTGTCAGCTGCGGCATTCTTTACTTATCTCTATCAGACTGCTGTCAGAATTCTCTGCTAATTTAGGTATGGATCAATAGCTTCTGGATGAGTAACTTGGGGACTAAATCTAATCCAGTGCCATGTTCACGTTATTTTAATGATTAAGTGGCTGGTTTTTTAGATGTTTTTTTCTAAACCCATCTCAGAGATATGAGAAGCCCTGATCTCAGAGAAAGGAGTAGCAGCTCCTAAAAATTTGCCCGACTTATCATCCCATTCCCAAACACTTTTTCTTGGGGTCAAGCTCCTTTAAATTATTCAGTTAAAAAGATAATACTTTGAAAGGCAGCCTTACCAAACTCCTTAAACCATCTTATGTCGCAGAATTTTTACAAAACTTTGTTAAAAGTCCCCTTTATAATTATTTACTTCAACAAATTAGTCATTTCAAAGGAACTGACATCGTCTATCATTCCACAATCACAGGAGGCAATCAAGTGCATGCGACACTCAAAGCGAACTATTTTGACAACAGATGATGTGGATAGTGCACTTAAATTACGCAATGTGGAGGTATATAACTGCTAAAATGATAAAATACTTAAAGAATTGAGTGTTTTTACCTGCCTGTTTGCTATTCTTAGGTCTGTTTTTGTTTGTTTGTTATCTGGAGAACGTACACGTTCGCATCCAGAAACTGCAAATGTTTAATTTTGCCTTTCCCACTGAAGTTCTAATGGTTTTTGTTTATTTGCATTTCTGCCTTGGGGAAAGGTATTTGTTGATGTTTAAGGGTTCCAATGTACTTCATTTCAATGGTTCTGCATGTGTATGGTGTTTTTATTTGGGAAGTATTCGTTTTCTTTTCTCAAAGTAAATTTATATAAATTTTATTACAGGATTTCCATTTGCTTATGTATGTCAACTCTTGTTACTTCAGCCAATTTATGGCTTTGCTACTGGAGATCCTTTGCGCTTCAAAAGAGCTATAGGTCACAAGGATTTATTCTACATTGACAACAAGGATGTCGAATTTAAAGATGTAAGAATCAATCGTCTTGTTAACTCCAGATTATTATTTGTAACTATTTTCAGATTCGTTCTATCCCACACAGTATTCGATTGTGTAGGTGATCGAAGCTCCCCTGCCGAAAGCCCCTCTAGATACATCAGTTGTAGCTCATTGGCTTGCTATTGAAGGTGTACAACCAGCCATTCCAGAAAATGCTCCAGTTGAAGGTCTGTCTCTTAGCTCCAGTTTCACCTTATACAAAAATTACTCGTATAAAGAGTTTGAGACAACCTTTTACATTGTCATTTTTTTAACATTGACATTTTCAACATCACATGCATGTATTTCAAATTAATCCAAGAACCCCATCATAGTTAGAAACTAAACATTACAGAGAAAATTGGTTCTATCTTTTGATTCCTTGTTTTAGTTGCAACTGCTAAATGAATGAACAAAAAAAGTTAGAATCAAAGAATTGCATTAGAGTTGTTTTGTTCCCTTTTGTTTTATGAGAAGTAGCCTGAGAACGAAGAAGCAAGTAATAGCATCTTGTTTCCTTTCTCTATATTGCTCTGATCATGTGGATGTCACTCCTTTCCAAAAATATATTTAGAAGTTTAATTTCTTTTTATAAAGAGGGGAAATTAACTGCCATGCTTCATTTGTAGCGCTGGTAGCTCCGACTGAGAACAGAAAGTCAAAACACAAAGAGGATGCGCTACCTGTTGAAATTAAATTACCTGTTAAGCACGTATTATCTAGGGAACTTCAGGTATACAGTGTTATATATGTATTGCAATTTTCTTATTAACTTCCATCAATCAACTTGAATGAAATGCTTATTGATTGTATCTGCAGTTATACTTTGATAAAATCACAGAGCTGACTGTCACTAAATCTGACACGGTTCTATTCAAATAAGCATTAGCAAGTTTGGCTACAGATTCAGGACTTCATCCCTTAGTTCCTTACTTCACATACTTCATTTCTGATGAGGTATAGTTCATTTTTAATTGCTTCATTTCAGGACATACTGGAGAACATACTGAAATTCTCTTTTCTTGTTCATCACGGTATTCAATGTAAATTCTCTTTTCTTGTTCATTTTATAATGGAGAACATACTGAAATTCAAACTTCTCTTCCAAAACTAAAAACCAAGAAAATCATCGATATTTGAAACCAATCATTTCTCCACAGTTGCTGCCAAAGTTTATACAAACAGAAACAATAAATGAACTGCAGTTGTTTTCTAGAGTACTAGGTTCAAGGTTGAACTTCATTTCATTCCATAATTGACAACTCTACTACAAATATATTTCTTTCATAAATGCTTTTATCAACCCGAAGTAGCGTTTATGATTGACCTCGTCATTGACTATTGGCTATGAACAGGTACAAGACATTAGCCAACAGCAAAAATATGGATTTGGTGGAACCTGAGAAAATCTGGCCAAACTTTCAGGATGTAAGATTTTCGCAAATTTGATGACTGCATTGAGTTTACCTAAACGAGAACACTTTCTCATATTAAGAAGATCTTATGAATTTTTCTTTAAACTGGTGCAGGGTGAGAAGGATCATCCACTTGATATCCAAGATAGGAAATGTTTTCTCGAAAAATTGGATGAGGTTGCTGATGATAGGGACCGCTAAGGAGGATTTAAATATGAAATGCCTCCTAGATATGCTTAAAGACTCTCATTGACCATATGAAGAACTATAGTGGTACTCACATGAACAATCAACAAAGTTTAACAAGGAAAAGTCAAGATTCAAACAGTAGAAGAAATTTGGATGAAACAAGCTTAGATATGCCTCCTAGATATTTGTATTTGAGATATTATTTGATAGATTTTGACTCAATGTAATACATTTTCTTATTAATTACATTACTTTGCCTCCATTAATTACATTACTTTGCCTCCATTATTTGATAGATTTTGACTCAATGACTCAAAGTCATTTGATAGCAAAAAAAAAAAAAAAAAAAAATTGCCACGGTTTTAAACCGTTGCTAATAGCTACATCTTGTCACGGCTTAAAACCGTGGCCAGGGTTAGCCACGGCTAAAAATCGTTGCTACCTTGTTAGCCACGGTTTAAAACCGTTGCTAATATCTACACCTTGTCACGGCTTAAAACCGTGGCTATTTTTGCCACGGCTAAAAACCGTTGCTATTCTCCTTGCAACGGTTTAAAACCGTGGCTAAATGCTGAAAATCACCACCCCTACTCAAACATAAAACCGTTGCTAAACATTTTAGCAACGGTTTATAGCCGTTGCAACAAATTTCGCGACGCCTCTGTAGCCAACGGCTCTTAGCCGTGGCAATGGGTTACGCCCACGGTACAGAACCGTTGCTAAAGGGGGTTTTTGGTGTAGTGTGATGGTACATCAAAATAGACTGATCATCACGGTTGTATACGTGGCATAGAGACCCATCACGAGGATACAGCGAACAACCTATTGGGCTAGATCATGAAGCCTGATAGAAATAAAGCCAATCACATAGGCCCAGATGAGGCCCGCTAATAGGGAAAACATTCAAGACCTAAATCCAGACCCAAACGGATTAGAATACGGATCCAAGCCCAACACGAGTTCCCTCATAAATAAGGAGAACATTGCACCAATAAATAGTCATCATGGGGCTTACGACTCCATGAACGCATGTCCATAAAGAAGGAGACTGTTACAAAAACATCTCCTTCTGTTGTGCTTCACATGCTTAAGTCACGTAGAGAATTAACCGCGTCCATCATTAAAGGTAAAGGGAACATTCGACAAAAGGTATGTAACTTTAACTGAGTTTTGTCCAGATTTACATCCTCCTTCCAATAGAGTTACTTTAAGCATTGGAATGCCTTCGTCCACCATATAGGTGGTCATTCGCTGTCTAACAGTTGTTTTGCAAGTCAAACTCACAGAAGGACGATTTTTGGATGCATCAATTAGTATTCGAGGCTATTGAATTAGCCGCTTAGATGATTGGAAGAAAGCAAGTCTTCCTGTGAGGTACGTGGAAGCGATAGATCAGAGCTAAAACAAGTATTCAAGGGAGGTGGAGGCGACTTGAATGAAGTGACAACAACGATGGCGCCTTCGGGCATGGTTTGGTTACCCCTATGGTGACAGTGATGTAGCCTTCGAGCATTGTATGAAGCCTTCTAAGGACTGAGCACATGTGCTCGTAATTATATAGTGAAAACTCGCTAGATTTCACCTGTGAGTCTTGAACCCGCAACCTCTAACAAAAACTATAGATGTTCGGCTAAAATGAGTTACAATTGGTTGACTATCTACAACACTAGTGATTGGTAATGGGGCAATGATGGAACCATGATTTTTATTAAAGGGGGTGAAGTAGTGATGAGTCATAATTAATTAAAGATAATATAATAATTAATAACTCTAACATAATTTGTTTTTAAATTTTAAACAATACATGAATGACTATGCAAAACACCGACTGCAATCAACTGAAGCTGATTAGATTGCTTGGGAATAGAATGATTGGATATGAATTTTTTTATTCATTAAACTTTGACTCTTTATATAGGCTTGAGTGTGCAAACTACTAGGCTTTGCTACATGAGTTTCAGATTTTTTTTTGCTTTCTAATTACTGAATCCTTCAACAACAAAACAATCACCATCCCCTTATTCCCTAGGGATGGCAATGGGGCGGATTTGGGCAAATCATCCCCACCCGCTGGGGATGGCAGATCCAGGAATATCCGTTTATCATATTTTTTTTAAATCATTCCCCCCCCCCCCCCCCCCCCCCCGTTTAACCAAAAAAAAATCTGAGAAAGAAAAAGAGGAAGGGAGAAGAAGAATAGAACCAAGACTTGTGTGTGTTTCATTGATTGTCTCTGCTAAGAAAGGAAGATGAATAAAAACATTAGGGTTTCTTCAATGGAATCTAGTGAAGAATAATATTTCAATAAAATATTGAAATGTGATCAAATCTTTGCGAAATAAATCTGCTACAAAAACAGTAGCCCTAGTATGTATACGGTTCTACATCAAACCCTTTGATTTTTTATCGTCATGATCATTGATCACAACACATACAAAATAAATCTGCTAAGTTTTGGGTTTCTTTTCTTATTCTTCTTATTTGTCTATTGGTTGGTTTTCTCAAACCCCACTAAACCCATTCCCCAATTTCGCCCCTCTTCCTTTTGTCTCTGTTGTTGTATTGTGTTGTGTGAAGAGGAGGTAACTAAAGAAAAGGGTGTCGACAAAATTTGTGAAACCCATTATGGAATTAGTGTGGTTTGAGAGAGAAGAAAGTTTTTGATGAGTTTGAGTTGGAAGGGATTTCTTTGTTCTTTCTCTTTCTCTTCTCTGTATGAGGTGTTTTTTATTTTCTTTTTTGTGTTGTGTGTGATGGATGGATGAAATGAGATCTCTCACTTCTCTCCGTATGAAAATGAATTTGAATAAAAAGAGGAAAAGAGATATTGACTTTGAATTGGGGTGATGACAGCGTGACACTCTCTATAAAAAATGGGTGGGTGGGAGTAGGGGTGGGCATCCCATCCCGCGATCCCGATCTTGTCCCATCCCGTCCCAATTTTTTTGGGTCTTAATGAGATTGAATAATTTCATCCCGATCCCGTCCCGTCCCGAGCTAGAATGGGATGGGATGGGATGAAGATTTTCAATTCCGCCAATCCCAAGCTAATTTTTTAATATTAATTATTAATATTTTATTTATTTATTTATTTTAGGATTGTGGATGCCCATACAAATTCACTGATGTATATAACATTTTTAGCATCTCAATTTTTCTCTCACACACATCTCTAGATTAATCTTTTGATGGTAAATATACTTCTCTCTCTGATCTCTCATTCCTTTAGTTAGGTGCTAGGGTTACTAAAGGGAAGCCAACAAATAACAAAAGAGAGATTCAAGAAACCGAGAAACAAAAGAAAAGAAGCGAGTTTCAAGTCCAAGAGGAGAGAAACTGAGAAACCAAGAACCCAGGCCACCACTGTGTTCTTGAAGAGAGATTCAAGAAGAAGAAGAGATATTCAAAAGCAGCACAGCACACGACGACGACGACACACCTCGTCCCCTCGATCCAAAGTGTTCTCGCTCAGATCCAAGACGGCGACTCCAACAACACGGTCGGCAGTCGCACACGGCCCACGACGATGACGACACACCTCCTCCCTTCCTGCTTCCGCTTCACCCAACTTCTCTAGCTCTCTGTTACACAATCCGTCGATTTTTACAGGTAAGATCCAACTTTTTTAGGTCTTTGTTTAAAGAAACTTGTGTGACAGGGTCCTAATTTTTTTAGGCTTTTAGCTTTCAATGAGATAGACTCGATTTGTTTGATCAAATTTGTTTAAAGAAATTTTCACCTTGTTAGCTTGCCCTTTTGTTTTATAGGAGCCCTTACACTGATCAAGAAGAAGAAGAACTAGGATTTCAGAAACCCCCAATTTGGAATTTTGAATCCTACACACAAATCCAAAGATGAAGAGATCATTGGTAAGTTCTAACTCTTCACTTACCTTCCGTTCTTAGATAGTTATATTATGTTTTGATAATTTTTGTTCAGAATGTATTCTAGTTGATTATGTTCAAACTTCTAGTTGATATGTCCATATTAGCATGCTGATCCAGTCCCGTAACGAACCCGTTTGGGATGGGACGAGGTCGGGATGGGGTTTTTCCCATCCCGTCCTGTCCTAATCCCGTATGAACGGGATGGGATAGGGATGGGTATATCTCGTCCCATCCCGTCCCGTGCCCACCCCTAGGTGGGAGGGTAGGTACTTTATTTATTTTTAATTTTTAATCTATCTCTGTACAAGATTCTATTTAGAGTGTTATTTAAATAAGTTAGGTGGGGCAGATATTCGCGGGGCGGATGTGGTTAAATCTGTATCCATCCCAAATTTGGGTTGAATACAATTTGGATCATCGAATTCGCCCCAAAATTCGTTAAGGTAAACCCAAATTAATGGTTTGGGTGGAGTACGATATCCGTGAAAATTCGCCCCCTACCATCCCTGTTGCTCCCCGACACTTTTTAAAAAATACCAATGGAGATAAAAACGACATCCTTTGCTATGCTATACTCTATCCAACTCTTTTATTCAGTTAACCAAGCTACATTAAAACGTCGCAGCGCACCTCCTATTTTTTCTCTGGGAATGTTTAGTTCATTGGTTGACAAGGACCTTTTGTAAATAAGCTCTTTTAACAACCTCTTGATCATTCAGATGGTAATTGAAAATACAAAGTTTTAAACCAGAACTGTTGGAAGATTTGATAGGTCAACCTATACATGAATTTTCTTTGAGATTGGTTCTATAAATTATGGTCATCCTTATTTTGGATTGGAAGTGGTAGATCACTGCCTTCCTGGAAGCTGGAACTAGTTTCCACATGAAGCTCGTCGGGATGGTGGACACAAAGTAGAAAACAAACCGAAGGACCGTCACCGATATTCTTCCTTTCCTTTGATTTATTAATATAAAGGTTCGAGTTTTATAACTTATCAAAAAGGGCAAATAAGAAGTAAATGATATATAAAGTATACAATGATCTCCATCTGAATTTCAAACCTATGAACTTCTCAAATGAACACAAAATATGTGAAATAATTTTGTGTACTAATCAATTTCCTTAGATGATTAAAGGGTTTTAGTTTGGCACTCATTAGTTTATACCTATTAGAGTTTGGCTCTCGTTTTGAAAACTAGTTGTGTCTAACACTCAATTTTTTACGAACCGTTAAGTCCACGCCATTGACCATTAAAGACTAATTTTTGCACCATTTTACCCTTACATTGGGTTTTTTTATTGAGTTTGATTTTTTGAACCCTAAAACCCTTAATTGCACCATTCTCTCTTCTTTCTCCTTCTCCCTTGAACCCCATCCCAAATTCCAACCCCATTGTCACAAGTGGAATGAAAAAGTGGATGTTAGTGCTAGAGGTATTGATTTTTTAGGAATCTAATGGAGTTTTGTTTGGGTAAAGAAAGGGTGGAGGTTAGGTTTTGAAGCAAAGGCAAAGAATATGAGGGCTCTGAGCTGTATTTACTTGCATTCTCGTTGGTTCCCACGGCTAGCTCCAGAAAAGAAGAGGAGAGCGGCGTTAAGACTTGGGAGAGAGAGAGAGTTACAAAAAGAAAGGAGATGTCATGTCGTGTTTGTGTCTAATAAAGCATAGCTGCTTACTGTTTATTCTTTCTTCTCCATCACCAAATAAATCTCCTTATTTGTCGACGTCAATAATCAATCATTTTTTCTTCCTTTCCCCTTCCCTTCCCTAGCTTAGCTATAATCTGCTCGTCAATCAATCTATACCTAGCGCAGTGCACCCACCCTATTTGTTTGTTTATTGATCCAATCTCACTCACCCTCTCTATCTCTCTTCTATAGCCAGGCAGCAGGCATGGTGATTGCGATTGCAGTTGCATAAGTGGTGGTTCCATTGGGTCTTTAAGAGACACTACAAAAAAACGCTTTACTAGCGACAGAAACTAGCGATGGTTTTTAATATCGTCGCTAATTAAAACATTAGCTATGGCAAATTAAAAGATTAGCGACGACATCCAACCGTCGCTACTGTCTCCGATACTGTTTCACCACATATGTATAAAAAATCGTCGCTAAATAATTAGCGACGGCACAAAACCGTCGCTAACGCTTATAATAGCGACGGCATTTTCACCGTTGCTAAGTTTTACAAATAAAACTGATTAGCTATGGTAGGATACCGTCGCTAATGGGTTTATATATATATATAAGCAGTTAGCGACGGCAAAAGTGTCGTCACTAAGTTTTACAAGTAAAACTCATTAGCCACGGTTTTCTACCATAACTAATTGATTTTAAAAAAAATTATATAAAAACATTTAGCGACGGCAAAAGTGACGTGGCTAAAGAATTTTATTGGCTAAAGAGTTTTACAAATAAAACTCATTAGCCACGGTGTTTACCGTAGCTAATTGTTTTTTTTTTAAAAAAATTATATAAAAACAGTTAGCGACGGCAAAGTTCCGTGGCTAATGAGTTTTACAAATAAAACTCATTAGACACGGTGTTTTACCGTAGCTAATTGTTTAAAAAAAATTATATAAAAACAGTTAGCGACGGCAAAGTGTCGTGGCTAATGAGTTAATTACAAATAAAACTCATTAGCCACGGTGTTTTACCGTAGCTAATTGTTTTAAAAAAAAATTTATATAAAAACAGTTAGCGACGGCAAAGTGCCGTATAAAACTCATTAGCCACGGTGTTTTACCGTAGCTAATTGTTTTTTTTTTAATTTATATAAAAACAGTTAGCGACGGCAAAGTGTCGTGGCTAATGAGTTTTATAAATAAAACTCATTAGCCACGGTTTTCTACCGAAGCTAATAGTTTTTAAAAAAAAAAATTAAAAAAAAAAAAAAATATATATATATATATATATAAACATATAAAGAAAATAGATATATATAACAACTGGAAAAAATCACAATCAACCCATTGTCGTCTAGCTCGGTTAGGATACCTGGCTTTCACCCAAGCGACCCGGGTTTGAATCCCGGCAATGGAAATTGTTTTTTATATTAATATTTTTATATTAGCGACGGCAAAAACCCGTCGCTAATTGTTTTTTTTAAATAACATTATTTTTATATTAGCTACGGATGTTTGCCATTGCTATTTGTAATAGTGCTCTAACCCTCAATATACACACTGGATAAAATCACCACCAATTCATTGTCATCCAGCTCGGTTAGGATACCTAACTTTCATTCAGGCGACCCAAGTTCGAATCCCAGCAATGGAAATTGTTTTTTATTTATTTATTTCAATTTTGAAACATACTCCAAGCCACTTGTTTTTTCTTTACGACTTTATTTTTCTTTTATTTTTTTTAATTGCTTTCAACTTTAAAACATGTTCCAATCCCCCTAAATTGTTTTTTTTTTACGACTTCTAAGTATATTAAACCAGTCATGAATTATTTTACAGAAGATCAGATCAAAAAATATCAGATCAGATCAAAGAATATCAAAGAAGATCAGATAAAAAATATCAGATCAGATCAAAGAATATCATATCAGATCAAAGAATATCAAAGAAGATCAGATCAAAGAATAACAGATCGTATCAAAGAATATCAAAGAAGATCAGATCAAATCAAAGAAGATCAGATCACATCAAAGAATATCATATCAAAGAAGATCAGATCAGATCAAAGAAGAAGATAAGATAAAGATCCAATAAGAAGATATGATCAAGATCGAATAAGAAGATAAGATCAGATCAAAGAAGATCATATCAGATAAAAAAGATCAGATCAGATTAGATCAAAGAAGATCAACGAAGATCAAAGAAGATCATATCAAAGAAGATAAGATCAAAGAATATCATATCAAAGAAAATCAGATTAGATCAAAGAAGATCAGATCAGATAAAAAAAGATCATAGAAGATCAAAGAAGATCAGATCAGAGAAAATCAGATCAGATAAAAAAAGATCATAGAATATCAGATCAAAGAAGATCAGATCAGAGAAGATCAGACCAAATAAAAAAAGATCATAGAAGATCAAAGAAGATCAGATCAAAGAATATCAAAAAAGATCAGATCAAAGAAGATCAGATCAGATCAAAGAAGATCATATAAAAAAATATCAGATCAGATCAAAAAAGATCAGATCAAAGAAGATCATATCAAATCAAAGAATATCATATCAAAGAAGATCAGATCAGATAAAAAAAGATCATAGAAGATCAAAGAAGATCAGATCAGATCAAAGAAGATAAAGAAGATCAAAAAAATTCAAAGAAGATGAAAGAAGATGAAAGAAGATCAGATCAAAGAAGATCATAGAAGATCAAGGAAGATCAAAAAAAAATTAAACACTAAAGAGATTAGTCGTGGCTAATTGGTTTTTGATTTTTTTATTAGCGACAGCAAATAACCATCGCTAATTGGTTTAAAAAAAATTAAACTAAAGAGATTAGCCACGGCAATTTGTCGTGGCTAATTGGTTTTTGATTTTTTATATTAGCGACGGCAAAAAATCGTCACTAATTGGTTTAAAAAAAATTAAACACTAAAGAGATTAGCCACGGCTATTTGGTTTTTGATTTTTTATATTAGCGACTTAAAAAAAATAAATTAATTAAACACTAAAGAGATTAGCTGGTTTTTTTTTTTATTAGCTGAACCGTCGCTAATAGTTAAAAAGTATATATCATCGATCCACGTGAAACCTCAACTCAACTGTCAATAACACCCAAACCACGTCATCGATCCGCGTGAAACTAACACAACCAATCCCCTTCAATTACCTTTCTCTATATAAATTTCAATTTTTTCTACAAACCAACTTAAACAAAAAATTCTCTTAACAAAAAAATTCTCTCAACCACCAGAGAAGAAACCCACAGAGGAGAAGCCCGCCGCTTCCTCGACACCGATCCCGGCCACCTCTCTCTCCCCTCCCTTCCTCCGCTGCCTCTTTCTCGGAGATCTGAGACCTGAGTTCTCTGATCTCTGATCTCGGAGATCTAAAATCTCGGAGTTTTGATATCTCGGAGATCTGATATCTCGGATGATCTCTGATCTCGAAGATCTGAGAACTCGAAGAGATCTCCGATATTCTATAGATCGATTTTTTTTTAAAAACATTTAGCCACGGCAAAATGCCGTCGCTAATATAAAAATAATGTTAAATTAAAAAAAAAATCAATTAGCCACGGCAACATGCCGTCGCTAATATTAAAATATGTTTTTAAATACCATTTAGACACGGAAAAAATGTCGTCGCTAATATAAAAATAATGTAAAATTAAAAAAAAAAACCATTTAGCCACGGTACAATGTCGTCGCTAATATAAAAATAATGTTAAAATTTTTAAAAAAAAAATCAATTAGCCACGGCAAAATGCCGTCGCTAACATTAAAATATTTTTTTTAAATACCATTTAGCCACAGCAAAATGTCGTCGCTAATATAAAAATAATGTTAATTTTTTTATAAAAAAAATCAATTAGCCACGGCAAAATGCCGTCACTAATGTCCATTTGGATTTACACTTTAGCGACGGTTTTATGCCGTGGTGAATTAGCCACGGTAAGTTTGCCGTGGCTGATTCAAATAGCGACGAATGAATCAGCAACGGTTTTTTGTCGTTGTTGATTTCAGTTTTTTTTTGTAGTGAGAAGACGATAGGATGTTGCTTTATGGTGAGTTTAGTACTTACTAAAGACAAGACCTCCCACGAGCACTATAACAAAGATGTTGGAGGGAGAATCAGAAATCAACCTCCTTCTAGACCCATTTGAACATTTAGAATCATCATCTAATATCAAATTGGTGGCGCTGACAAGGGCCAAAGTATTTCATCAAGCTCTTAAATATTGACATCACAAACTTCTGAAAAAACATATTCGACCCCAATGAAAAAATATTCAAGAACAAAAGCAACTAATAGTGTCAACACAATTAGATCCATATCATTCATGTGCTTTATGTTAATTTCAATTATAAGGACGAATTTGTTTCTTTTTATGAAAAGAATTGTATTGAAATATTATTGTATTGATTCATAGATTGAATACGTACAACCTTATAAAGTTAAACATGACTTAACCTTGTGGAGATAGGAAACCTAAGACTTCTATTTTATTCTGACTTTCCTAACATATCCTATTCTGTAACACTTTCCTATTTTGTAATATAGGTAGACTTTTTTTCTTTAACACTCCCCCTCAAGTTGAAGAGTATGTTTGTAATACCCAACTTACTAAAATATTATCAAATTGATAAGTGCTCAAAGCTTTAGTGAACAAATCTGGCCGTTGATGCAGTGTTCCAACATGCTCAGTTTGAATAATACCCTCTTGTATCTTTTCTCTAATCAAATGACAATCAATCTCTATATGCTTCGTTCGCTCATGAAAAACCGGATTAGATGCAATATGGAGTGCAGCCCTTTTGTCACAAAACAAGAGAGTTGCCTGAGGATGATTAATGTGCAAATAATTAAGAATGTATTTCAACCAGGTTAACTCACAACATGTAGAAGCCATGGCCCCATATGCTACTTCAGCTGTAGATCTTGCCACTATAGTTTGTTTCTTAGCTTTCCAAAAAATTGGTGAATCGCCAAACATGATACAATAACCTGTAATGGATCTCCTAGTATCTCTACATCTAGCCCAATTTGCATCACAATAAGCTTTCAACTGTAATGAGTTGGTAAAAGAGAAAAAAAATACCCTATCTTGGTGAAACCTTGATATACCTCAAGACCTTGTGTGCAACATCCAAATGTGGTATCCTGGGCTTGTCCATAAATTGACTTAGGACATGTACTGAATAAATCAAATATGGTCTCAATCTTCCAACAAGTCTGCGAGATTTGGTAGTAAATCTCCAACATCTTATGTGCGCACCAAGTTTTTATCCATAGGATAACTTGAAGGCTTTGCTCCAAGATACCCTGTGTCCTCCAATATTTCAAGTGCATATTTTCGTTGAGATAAAGCAATTCCTTTGGATGACCTCGCGACTTTAATGCCAAGGAAATATTTCAATTTTCCAATATCTTTGAGTTTGAACTTTGTAGCCAGAAATTTATTTGTTTCTTCAATGTATTGGAGATCATTACCTGCCAATATTACATCATCAACATATACAAGAATTGCAGTAAAGCTGTTACCCTTGGATAGGACGAATAATGAGTAATCAGCCTTTGACTGATTGTAGCCTACTGATATGATAACAGAGGATAACTTAACAAACCATTGTCTCGAGGCTTGCTTGAGACCATATAAGGACTTGTTCAACTTGCATACTCGAGTCTCCCCCTTTTGGCCGAATCCAGAAGGAAGACTCATGTACACATCCTCAAAAAGATCACCATAAAGAAAAACATTGTTGACATAAAATTCCAACCCTGTGTGGTTGCAAGGACGAAGAGAATACGAACAGTAGTCAATTTAGCAACATGAGCAAATGTCTCTTTGTAATCAATATCTTCAACTTGACTATATCATTTAGCCACAAGACGGGCTTTGTAGTGCTCAACACTACCATCTGGATTAAGTTTGATCTTATAGCCCCAGTTACAACCAACCAGATGCTTGCCAGGAGGAAGAGGTTGTAAAGTCCAAGTGTTATTGGTTTATAAAGCATCAATCTCACTTCTCATGGGGCTAACCGACGCCTACAATGTTGTCCTTTACTCAACAAGGTTTACTCCCTTGTGCTTCGTCACGAATGCCAGCAAGAGATCTCTACAGGCAAATCCAACATACCTGGCTGCAGCTTTTGTCATGCGAAATATTGATCCCAAATGTGCACACAACATTGACAAGTCGGGGAGTACCCCGAAAGCCCTTTAATCCCAACGTCAAGTGTGGAACATGTGACATGGTAGGTCATACTGCTGCTAACTGTCGTTCTCATCTCACTTGTGATTATTATGGATTGAAAGCCCACACTATCGACAATTGTTGGAAATTTAAAAGAGCCATGTGTCCACTTCTTCTGATGTGCATGCATCCAATCCTTTTTCATTCACTTCCGAGCAGTGCAAGCAAATCATGGCCTTGCTCCGCAACAAGTCCAAGGCTCACAATATTGGTAATGACCTTTTTTATTACAGAATTGACAGGTAAAGTACTCTTTCTCAAATCTCATGGCTCTCGTTCATCATGGATATCCTTGATCGCGGCACGATTGATCATATAGTTCATGATCCTCATTTACTCACCTCATTGGTGGGAAAATTTCCTCTCCTTTGGGTATATGAGGGTACACTCTGAGCCTCTTTTCTTTGCTTTGCTTTATTTTTTTCGTTGCTTGCTTTATTTGGTTTGGGTACATGCAGGCAGATTGGAAGGTCTGTGTCAAAAGGGTTGTTGGGGTTTCATTTGTACTTCAACCCCTCTGCATACACAACCATTGTCTATCCCATTGTGGTGCTAGTGGGGCAATATATCGAGTAGTAGAACTATGCATTCTGTCATTTTGAAGGCAAAGCCAGATCCTTGGGTGGTTTATATGACCTCAAAATCTATAGTTTGGTGGCAGTTGTTGATATTCCTATCCTACATATGTCTATTCTAGCATTCCTTATTCCTCTCCTGTGTGATCCACTAGCACCAGAAGGTGCACATTCCTTATTTTTGTTCTTTTAAATTAATGAGAAAGATTCAAATTGGAACTTACTTATGGACATTCAGTAGCATATTGGCAGTTATGTGTAGTCATAATATCCATAATTTTCCTGATACAGATCCTCCCAGATATGATTAAAGGATCAACCAAGTTGTTCCATAATGTGAAGACAGCTTTGCTGTCACGCCCCGTCATTAAGCAGACGTCTTGTAGTTGGATTGATTTTGTGTAGGTTTCTACAAGGTTTTGATTGCGGTTTGAGTAAGTACAGTATCATGCTATATACCAAAAGTTTTCTGTTTGAGTCTAGTTTTTAAAGAATCTTACAGCATCATAATCTGAGTTTTGTACCGGAAGATATACTCATTTTAGCGACAATAGGTAAATCAGCCGAAGGCTGACTGATGGCCTGCTTTGTTTGTAAAATCTGTATTGTTATAGACATAATCATGGGGTATGCCTTATATGGTTGGAAACCTCTTGGTGTCTAATTTTCATTGCCCCAAGCGGTATGCAATTTGGGGTTCTAACGTGAGAGTTATGTACATTTGAGTGATGATTGGTCAAGCTGTCCGGTTAGGACAGCTTGTTCATTTCAGTGTTGTTGGCAAGGTTATTTGTTTGACTGTTTTGGGATGGGAACATAGTTGTTTAGGGTCTGCCTTGGGTTGTCTTGAGTTGCATTTGATGTAAAGAAAAATATTGTTTGGAGCCGAATGAGGTTGGTTGCTTTGGTGTCAGTTAGTGTTCACCCATGATTGTCATGCATTTTCATGTTTATGTATTGAAATTGTCTTTTCGGAGATTGCATGTAGTGGCTTTGTTGGATTAAGATTTTGAGATACTTTCTGCCAAACTAGGATGTATGTGTTTATCCCTAAAATCACATTCATATGGAGAGTACTATGTGTAGTAGTGTTTGATTTTGCACTATGGCTTGTTTTGTTTTGATGTCTCGTTGATTCTATTGATGTAGGATCATTTGAGATTAATGGTGTTCCTCTGTATGTATGCATCTTGACATGATTATATTTTTCCAAAATAATGGGTGGATTGATTTACTTATGAATGACAAAATGTCACTTGATCACCATGTTGTTATAGAGCATGATTAATGAAAATGCTATGTTTCCCTAAAAATGTGGGTGGATACGATTGTGAATCGATTCATAAATGACAAAATGTCATCGTGGATGAATTTTGAAATATCAAAAATAAATGCTATTGGTAAACTTTGACTCCTGAAAATTTAAATCACCTGAAATTGTATCACTTAGAACTACCACACCTCTTTTGTTTATTATTTTCCCTCTCTTACTAGAGAAACTAAATGACCAGTGGGTCGTCTTGCGGAGTTGGGGTACTCATTTCTTACTAGAGAAACTAAAATAACCTTCGGGTTAGTCTTGCGAAAATGAGGTGAATGTTATGCCTAAGATAGGCTTTGATATTTATCCATAAAAAATGTGACGTGAGTTTATGCGCATTGATAGCCCAAGAGTGGCTTTTGGTACTCATATAGTTAGGAGTATCCACGATGCATGCCTGTATGTGATGTCCCCACTTGGGCATGGATGACGGAGTAGTCCTCCTTTATATGAGATAGGCATACGGGCATGTATGTTCGGCACGGAGGTGGTGCGAATGTGGTATCGTCTAAGTGATCAATCCGTTAAAAAGTTGAATCAAATTCAAATAAAAACAAATAAATTACGTTTATATTGTTTCTAATCATTTTCATGCAGGATGGCAAGTCCATTAATATTCTGCAGGTCAGACTTGTCATGGTCGACTCCAATAGGTGAAGTATAAGTAAATGCATTTTTACTTAATTGGGATGATGATATGATGGTCTCAATGAGGAACTAAATTCTTGAAACTGTGTTTTCTTGCATCACACTTTTGCCTCATTAGGGAACTACATGTTGGTGTGTTTGTGTATTGTTTGTGTTTAGCTTGATGTTTATCACGTGACGAGCATTTATGGGAGTTGCGCGTTGTTCGAAAGATTAGATCATTTTTATTTGTAGGTGTCAGTTTAATTCTTGTAATTAGAACTCGGAGTTATTTATTATTTTCTGGGACAGATACATTTGTAAATTGTTGAACTTGTTAGCATTGGCTCTACGAGTTTTAAAATTTTCTTCCTTTTGATGGACTTTCAGATCAATTGTTTTATTTTTCCTCTATTTGGTAAATTGTGCAATTGATTATTTCTCGTAGATGCCAACTTTTATTTTCGTGAATGACAATTCATGTCCCAACTTTTGGGGAAAACGGATAATCCTACGTGGATTTTGGGATTTTCGTTTTCTTCAAAAACCAGGGTGTGACATTCCTGATGGTACACTCGTTATTATTACACACATTGGCACCATGACTTTTTCTTCTGCTTTTACCTTGCATGATGTTCTTTGTGTTCTCTCTTTTAATCTTAATTTAATTTTCATTAGCAAACTCACAAAACATTCTCTCATTCTCACCATTTTTCTCAACAATTCTTGTCTGATACAGGACCTTCGTTCGGGGAAGATAATTGGGACAACAACTGAGCTTGATGGTTTGTACTATCTGGACGACACCACCACCACAACTTCCACCACTTGTCACATCACTCGAGACAATAACCCTGTGTTATGGCACAATCACCTATGTCACATTTCAGATAAAACTCTTCATCTCCTTCCTGTTTCTTTTCGCAATGCTAGTACTTGTGTTTCCAATAAATGTATTATTTGTCTTTTGGCCAAACAAACTAGAAATAAATTTCATTTATCTCATATTTCGAGTAGTGCTCATTTTTCCTTATCATATGTTGACATTTGGAGAGAATATCACGTTGCTTCCCTTTCTGGAGCGCGTTATTTTCTCACCATTGTTGATGATTATACACGATGTACTTGGATTTATCTCATGAAACACAAGTCTGACACACACACTCTTAATTTCTTTCATTAATTATGTTGAAAACCAATTTTCTTCCAAAATTCAAACTATTCGCAGTGATAACGGACTTAAATTTTTTTCTCACTGATTTTTATGCTTCAAAAGGCATTACCCATCAAACTTCTTGTGTCTCTACGCCCCAACAAAATGGGATGGCGGAACGCAAACATAGACACCATTTGAATGTTGTTCGTGCCATTTTGTTTCAAACACATCTCCCTAAACATTTTTTGGGAGAAGCAATTATCACCGCTGCCTATCTCATTAATCGCACACCGTCCTTTATGCTTAAAGAATTTGACCCTTAACAAAATTACTGGCGTCTGTAAATTGATGATGATGATGGCGGCCTCTTGTTGATGATGATGATGTTTTATTGATGCTCAACGATTGTTCGGTCAGATTGATGTTGATCTCTTGTTGGTGTTCGATTTAGTTGATGATGATCTCTTGTTGGTGTTCGGTCAGATCGATGTTGTTGATGATGATGATCTCTTATTGGTCAGATTGGTGTTCTGATGGATTCTGATGAAGCTTTGTTCTCACTTTAGGCTTCTCAATCTTCTCAGTCTCCAATTTCACTCCTCTGTGAAGAGTATGATCTTCAGGCACGGACACTAAAACTTTTTACTGGAACCAACGTGGTTGACAAGCAGTTTCAACAATTTCCACCCTGTGTTGATGGATTGATGTGTTTGTGTGTTGATGATTGCAGTGTTTGTGTGTTGTGATATGATGAAGTTTTGATAATGATTGCAATGTTTGTGTATTGTGGCTACATGGAGAAGCAGAGATGGTGAGATCGCGTGGCTGTGTGAGGCGGTGTTTGGCGGTGCTTGTTAACTTTTAACAAGCGAGAAGGATTATCGGCGTGGCAGCTCGAGTTTGGTTAACCAGAGAAGCCTTGCTCTGATACCATTAAAAGAATTGTATTGAAATATTATTGTATTGATTCATAGATTGAATACAAGCTTATAAAGCTAAACCTGACCTAACCTTGTGGAGATAGGAAACCTAAGACTTTTATTCTATTATAATTTCCTAACGAATCATATTCTGTAACATTTCCTATTTTGTAACATAGGTAGACTTCTTTTCTTTAACACTTTACCCAAACAAAATTCCATTAGATTCCTCAAAAACCAAAACTTCTAGCATTAACATCAACTTCTTTTCATTGCATCTGTGACAATGGGGGTTAAGATTTAGAGGTGAGGTTTAAGGGAGAAGGAGAAATAAGAGAGAATGGTGCAATTAAGGGTTTTAAAAAAACTCAATTAAAAAAAACCTAAAGTTAAGGGTAAAATGGTGCAAAAATTAATATTTAACGATCAATGACATGGACTTAATGGTTTCGTAAAAAAATGAGTGTTAGACTTAATTAGTTTTCAAAACGGTGACCAAAATCTAATAGATATAAACTAATTAGTGTCAAACTAAAAAAAACCCATGATTAAAACAATACAATCTGGAAAGCTCTATAAGTTTAGATTACAATATATTTGTTGATCATTTCTAAATTTCCAAATTCAGTGATTTCTTATCTTATTATGTTATGTTTGTTAATGTGTTTAAACACCGAAAAATATGATCAATATTCATTGTCTTTCATCTTCTACTTTTTACATCGGGCTTGTCTAATTGGTTCCTCGCCAATTAGAATTCTCCTTTGAGAAATTCTAAATGTCGAGGAAATGAGCGAGGAAACGAACGAGGGAAGTGAGGTGGTGGGTGTGGGAGCCGTTCACTCCACTCGGGATGCGTGCATTGACTTTTCACGCGCATTCCAAACGGGGTGAACGGCTCCCACCTCGCCACCTCACTCCCCTCGCTCCTTTCCTCTGTGTAGAATCACACTTCTCCTTTTACATCATTACCATGTCAGAGTCTTGAAGACAACAGTCTTATAAGGTTTTACTCTTTTTTATAAAAAATTATTACCTTTTTTTTTTTCTGATAACCCTCTAAGGTTTAGAAGGGTTCCTAAATTGTATCAATCATTTTATAAAAATAAAACAGTCAACGTGACGCTTGAAGAGGCATGTGGTGTTTAAAAGGCCGGACTGTGATTTCAGTTATTTGATTTTAAGAAAGATTTGAGACATATTTTGATGTGCAAAGAAAAAACATAAAATTTTCAAGGATGCATGTAACATATATAATAATTTCAAGAATTTATAAATATGTGAAAAAATAAAATACAAGTAAATAAACTTATTAAATACATTATTGATGCTTAAATATCAAATATCTCTATGTCTTGAATCAGGGAGTATCTTAAGATAAAATTAAACATTGCGTTGCAAGTAAGATAAAAGTAGAGGCTTCTATTTAGAAAGAATGTTCAGAAGGTTCTTCTATAGAAACCCGCATAGGAGTTGACACCTTGCAAATGCAAACCCAAGCCAAGCCTTGTTATCACTTGGGCATCACTTAACTTAGGCCTTACAAATATGATTGATCGATCTTTTGGTTATTTTTGTTGGACTGAGAATTATTTTGTAACATGCAACATTAATACACAGCGGTATAGCACGTAGTGATTTGTGAAGCTACTACATGTAGGATGAAGATCATAGCATAGCGCAGAAGATAAGACTCATACACCATCGTAACATCATATCGTTTTCTCTGTCTCTCTGAAAAAAGAGTCAACAATAGGATCTTGAATTTAGTTGGAAATCAGTTTGTCCTGATCACTCTCTCTAGGGCCAGGGTATCTTCTCATATCGAAACCCCCAACCCCAAAAATGCTCCAAGAAGAAGAGCAAGGAAACGGAGTTAACAGAGATCATTTGAGCATATGAAGAAGACACTGTCAAGCAACCCAAGAAAAGACTTTAACTATAGATATAAGGAAATACCAAAATAATCAAAAGAAAAAAGGGTCAAAACAAAATACCTATGGCTAAAGATATCAAACTAAAGGAAAGAACCTCAAATATATCCATGACTAAAGTCCCAAAGGTCGGACTTATTTTACTAAGCATCATCAAAGATAGATAGACACATCCAAGAAATCAAAATGGTTCAACAATGGCATATCAGCTCGCATGTCTGGGTCTATTGTCAAAGCAGTCTCGTAAAATATATCATGGAGTAGAAGTCCATGGTCGACCACTGTCGAAGTCGCACGATCGGTTGAGAGGAGGAAGACGCACTGTCGATTGAGTAGGAAGAGGAAGATACATTGGTGTCGAAAAGTTTCGACCAAAAAAATGGAAAATTGGTCCCTGGTTTTTGTGGTTTCGGCTAAAAAACCAAATTTACTAAAAAAAAGCTCTCGAAAACCTATGAATTTGTATTATGCCTTATTTATTTTCGTAATTGAAAAAATGAATTTTCAGGAAAATTTTCAAAAACTCATTCCTTGGGCAACTTCAACTTAGGAATTCTTCTAGTTGTGGATTTGGGGAACGAAGACTTCTAAATTTAAATTTAGAATAGGATGTAGAAGACCATAGGTGAGTTTTTAACGCCTAAATTGTAAAGTATGGTTTAGAAGACTATTGATACTCTAAGGAATACAACAAATCTTATACATAGTGATCCTTTGACATAAGCAACACACACACTACATATATAGAAATGGAATTTAACGAATTAATAATTATTTTCCATACTCTATTATTCAATGAAAGTTCCATTCCAAATTCGGCATTTTGTAAAAGGTTTTAGTATGTGGGTTCATGTAATACTGTTTTTCACAAACCCATAACATTCATATGGAGCAAAAGAACAATCTCAAGATAAGATATCTTTAACTCAAAATTGATGTGTCAGTTATGCCTTACCTGATCTCAAAGATATCTGACCTGCAAAAAATTAGAAGCGGTTAGGCCAAGGATTATTGTTGTAGTGGCCGAATGCACTCCAATACTTAAGTTAGATCTCGAGAAAATGAAGAGTTAAAGACAATATGTAAATTGCACGAGTATGCGTACCCTTCTTCCTGATTTCATCGACTGTTATAGTGATTGTTTCATCCCAATTGTCCCTGCAATTGAGGCGTGATGGAGGGAGGAAATCTTGCATAAGATCTTACCTATGCATCTCTAAGTTTTTCGACACTTGCCTTATTAGGACCCAATGCTTGATGGGCTAGAGTTGATTTCGTGCGAGTAAACCTCGGGCATGTGGCAGCTCTGAGATCATTATCGGGCCTTATTGTCTTGAGCCAAGCCTCAGACCGTGCCTCTTGGGGCTAGCTAGCGTGTCTTGGGCTTGGATGTCTGACTTACGAGCTGAGCAATAATCTTGTGCATGGGTTCACTTGGGATATGCTAAAGTCTTTTACGTGCTAGGATTAGTCTATGCCAATATATGGCCAAGTGACTGAATAATATCTCATCAAAAACCATTCATCAAGCTCGATTGCAATACTCATTCTTTTCTATATTTCAAAATGATTTTATGATGCCAAAATCTTGGACGAGATCTGGGAAACATTGATGTTGTATCCAAAGATCATGAGGAAGATCAAATCTTATCAAGAAGATTCTGTTTCATACAAAATGCATACTTAAAAGGGAAAGTACGGATTAAGTACCCTATTTGTACAGACAGATAATTCCTTCAAATACCACACTAGAATGTCTCACTCCGATCACTCTTCACTCTCATCTTCTTGTCATTGTGATCAGTAAGCTTGAACTCATTTAAGACCATATAATGGAGGATTCTGTTGAACAAAAAACCCTTCATTTCTCCCACCAGGATATAGGTTTTTGCCAACTGATGAAGAGCTTTGTCAATACTATCTCAGAAGGAAAAACATGCGCTTCCCATGCGTTAACCTTGCTATAATTGCAGATATTGATCTGTATCAATATGAACCCGAGGAATTACCAGGTAACTATATATAGACTCATTTTTCAGTCCATAAGTTAAATTGTTGTCGCAAAAACTACATAATTTTTTGATTTTTGTCAAAAAATATGACTCAAACAAAGCAAGAAAATGCCAATTGTTTGTAAAGATTTCATAGGAAATTATACATTAATTATTACCCTTTTTTCTTTTAAAAAAAAACAATCTGATAGAATCAGGTAGGGTATTTATTAGACTTTAAAAAAAAAAGATTTCCATTTCGAGTAAACTTTTTTGTTGGATATATTATTTATGGAAAGTTGAAAATCCTCTTGTAGCCTCTTAATTAAGTAGGCAAGAAAGAAACATCCTTTGTTGATAGTTAAACTCTCTAAGAACAGACCTTCAGTTTGATCCTTATGATTTACTAATAATCCTTTTATTTATTTTTTGAATTTTTTTTTTCTAGTCTCCATTGGTTCAAGATGTATCTAAAATTTCAACTTCTAGATTCAAAAGATCCAAAACATAAACATAATATTTATCTCTAGATAATGGTGTTTTTTTTAACTCCACAAAAAGTTCAATTGGTAAGTCATCGTTGCAAAGAGGAATGCAAAACAATTTATGATCTATCTTCAGGTTTATTATTTTTTACAGAGATATTGAATTAGTCTAACTAACTCGATTTCATTTTGAACAATTCATAGAGAAGTCAGTACTAAAGAATCAGGATAAAGTATGGTACTTCTTTTGTGCATGGGAAAACAAGTATAGGAAAGGATATCGTGTGAACATGGCAACGGGGAATGGATTTTGGAAGAACACTGGCAAAGAAACTGAAATCACTTTCCAATCACGAACAGTTGGACTCAAGAACACATTCAATTGTTATGAGGGCTGCGCTCCAAGTGGTGAACGTACAGAATGGTTGATGCAGGAATTTTCCTTAACTGAATCAGAGCTCTGCAGATGTGGTGTTTCCAGTAAGGTAAAATATTTTCATCTTCTTTGATTTTGTTTTCTCTAAAATAGTGGCCATCAAAAGACTTAACCAAATGATTTTCGATTGCAGAATTCTTTTGCTCTTTGTAAAATTTTCAAGAAGAGTCACCTAGGCCATTCAGGTGGTGTGAAAAACTTGTGTGGACCTTTTGTTGATAACGGGTGGAGTGGGGACAGCGTCGTGGCAGATAACAAAACCAATCGCGAAAAGCTGGTGCGTCATCTAAATAGAAATGCTGTGCCTATGTTTTCCACTTATGATGGCCAAGTGCTTCCTAGTACTGTGGGAGATGCTTCAAATCAACCCCAAACTGATGACCATGGTTTGGCCTCTGGAAATGACAAGGTAATTATTTCTCTACTTCATACCCTACTTGATTAACAAAACTGATTAACAAAACTGAGATTTGGATAAACCGTCCATGGGGTCTAAATGAGATACCATTTCGCAAAGCCTGCTCAGAGAGGTTTGCAGTTGAAGAACAAGAATTGAAAGCTCAAGAATTGATATCAATGTGGAAAATGAAAATTTATGACCCATGGTGGTGTCCGCTCAAAAAGGTTCAAATATTTGGAGAAGCACATGTGTGTATATCGTATACCTTGCACATTACTAATATTGTTATATCAGCAAATTTATATTGTGTATGAATGTACATTACCGATTGCGGATATGTGCAGGAAACACTGGATGAAGAAGATGAACGGCTAAAAGGACTGAAACGTGACTGGGGAGAAGAAGTATACAAGGCTGTTACTGCAACTCTGATGGAGTATAAAGTGAAGAAGAAAAATACAATGGCGAAACATTTGATTTCCGATATATGGAATTTTAAGGAAAATAGGAAGGCGAGTCTTGCTGAAACTATCCACTACATCTTGAAGGAAATGCATAAGGCTTCGATGAATAAGCGTCCAAGATCAAATGGCGGCATATAGTACTAATTCGCCGTGCTTTCTACATAATGGAACTGTTAAGTTCGTTTGAATTTGTTGTAGTAATAGTTTGTTGTCCATCTATTCTGTTTACTATAATGCCTAGAGCAGACTTTGTTATGTGTTATGTTTAGGTTCTTAGCTGTGTCAGTGCCAAAAGATCAAGGGAGAGTTGTTTGTGAAGGAAACACGATAAGTTGTGTTCAAAATGATATTAAGACTTGTCGCAGATGGTATCACAAGTTCAGAATTCGAACTTTGCGGAAGGCATTTAATGGTTTGAAAAAAAAAAAAAAAAAACCTGCATGCTAACTCAGCTGGTAAGACTGACGGATGGTATCACAATACCTAATAAATTTATGATCAATTTATTCAAACGGGCCGCATGTGCGGAAGTTATTAGGATTACAAACCACATACTCTTCCTCTCTTTACTCTTCTCGACTTTGATGGATTTCGCAGTAACGAGGTTCCATCCCACACATGTTAGGCAGTAATTCTGCTTTCTTCACCACCTCTTTCATGGTCTGCTCGCCCTGTTTACCACCAGTTCCAGTGATCCGCTGCATGGTCTGCTCGATTGCTTCACATCTGCAGTACTTATCCATTTGCTTAATCTGGTCACAGCACTCATATGGCACATCACTGCTTCTTACAATGGTAAATTGCTGCCTCCCTGGTTGCAAGTAACGCCTGCAATCCTCCAACCGGACCTTACTAAGTTGTCCACTACACCATCCACCCTTTCGATCCCCATCACCTATCTTGGTGGTGGTTATAGTGGTTCTGTAGGAAGACGCTTCTGCTAAGGCCACCAGCACCACCAGAAGAGCTACTACGATTGAGAGACGACCCATTTTTCAATCAAATGCAGAAAAGGAAGTAATTGATGTAGTACAGGAGACTCCAGTGGAATGTAGGTGATTTTAGGACTTAAATTTGAAATGCTGGGGGCACATCTTTATAATTACAGACACGTAGCTGGTCATGCAATTAATTGTTCTAAACAGATTTTGTTTTCTTATTGAAACTGGACAATCTTTGAAGTAACTTCAGTTGGGAACCTCAAATGAAAAAACTAGTCTGATGGACTTTTGTTAGAACTTAGCTAAACAGGGACTGCTGCAGTATCCTAGCTAAAGTTGCGTCGAAAATCAACTGCTTGTGGCTATTATCATTTTCCCATCTCAATGTACCAGGGTGTTTAGGCAGGCATCTGGTTAAGGTAGCACTATGTATTTCATATTTTTGCAGACTAAAATTGACAACCGAATGAAGAAATTTAGCATTTTGGTAGTAAGAAACCCAAATCAAGTAATCACCTTATTTCTCTGAAACTGCTTCTCTGCAATCAAATAATATGCCGGAGAAATCTCTGAAAGTTTAAACTAGATACTAACTAGGCCTTCAAAAACGATGGGTTTCTCCATCTAGTAAGGGCTTATCACAATTTTCACCAATAATGTATGGTTTATTTTCAATGAGAAAGAAATAATGCTTTATACTAATTTGAAACTCAATTCAAAGTATTGATGTTGAAATGTTATAAGCTTCGGATAGTTAACAAGCTGAATACTATCCACCCGGATATATGTTCTGGTTCAATTTAACTGTCCTGTAACTGATGCAAATTACAAAGTGAAATAATCATATTATTGACATCCATGATTAGTTCATCAAATGATATAATACTCTCAAATATGATAAAAATCTCTTACGAGTTTTCAGTTGTGTACAAGCACCAATAATGAAACTTACATAACATTCAGAAACCTGAAATCATATATTTTTTTGCCAATTCAAACTCCCTACTAATGGTGGCGATCTCACTTTGCAATTCAGATTTTGATGCCCACGAGACAATTGATGAACAGGAATCTCAATCAGAAAAGGCCACGAGTTTATAAGGTTGGATTCTTTTACCACTTATCGTGAAAAATAAAGTGAATCCCACATTTAGCATGGGCCGGAACAAGCTGCTGTGATTGAAATTTATATCTGCTTCATCTCCAATGTGTTTTGATGGATGGTACTTGAGCTGATACGAGCAGAAAGTATGGGATGAAGATGAAAGACTTGAGACTAGAAAGTGATTGGAGAAGCAGTATACAACATGGCCGTTTGTGCAGCCTTGGTGGAGTTCAAGTTGAAGGAGAAGCAATCACCATTCTTTGAAACGATCTGATGTCTCTGTTTTTATGAACTGACTGGGCAGTTTTTATCTATACCTCCGGAACAAGCTGCTGCTGTGATTGAGGTTTATATCTTCTTCATCTCCAATGTGTTTTGATGGATGGTAATTAAGCTGATACGAGCAGAAAGTTTGGGATAAAGATGAAAGACTTGAGACTAGAAAGTGATTGGAGCAGTATACAACAAAAGGCCGTTTGTGCAGGCAGCCTTGGTGGAGTTCAAGTTGAAGGGGAACTCCAAGAGGCGACATTTAATTCCCATATGTTAAATAAGGAATGTGACATTCAATCATATTAGCAAATGGCAATATGAATTAACAGGGTACATAAACAAATCCATCTAAACTTTGGGGGGTGAGGTGTTAGCTGACAGTAGGCAAAACTCAAGTTGCCATGGAGGAGCAATCTTACATTCTAAACTCAAACGGCTGCGTCGCCTTTGAAAGTGGTGTTTCATAGAATACAAACTGCTGCTGCGCCTGCGGCTGTTGGCTTAATGCCTCGAAAGGAATGTACAATGTTGCCGCAAGGGAGAGCCTCCAGGAAAGGGTTAGGTTAGCCAAGGAGTAGCAATCACCATTCTTTGAAACGATCTGATGTCTCTGTTTTTATGACCTGACTGGGCAGTTTTTTACACAATATGCAATCCTCCATTTAAACATACTACATTCACAGAATTAAGCATAATAGCCAGTACATTGAAACAAAAGAAACTAAAGCATCATAACGAGATGAACTCAGAATTAAGTATAATAGGCATAGTACTTAAATTGCAACTGAAACAAACTTATTATTACAACTACTAAGGCCTACATTTGGCCATTAAAGTTCTTAACATAAGAGAGAAATCATAGAAACATAAGGGAATAGTTGCAATTGACCATAACAGAACAGACCACCACTCAGCACCCACCACGAAGACGGAGGACAAGGTGAAGGGTAGACTCCTTTTGGATGTTGTAATCAGCGAGGGTACGACCATCCTCGAGCTGCTTACCAGCAAAGATCAACCTCTGCTGATCTGGAGGAATCCCTTCCTTGTCCTGAATTTTAGCCTTCACATTATCAATTGTATCGCTGCTCTCCACCTCCAGAGTAATGTCTTCCCAGTGAGGGTCTTCACAAAGATCTGCATACCACCACGCAGACGAAGCACCAAATGCAAAGTAGACTCCTTCTGGATGTTATAATCTGCCAAAGTCCTTCCATCCTCTAATTGCTTTCCTGCAAAGATGAGCCTCTGCTGGTCTGGTGGGATCCCCTCCTTATCCTGGATCTTAGCCTTGACATTGTCGATTGTGTCCGAACTCTCCACTTCAAGGGTGATTGTCTTCCCTGTCAGAGTCTTCACGAAGATCTGCATACCTCCCCTAAGACGAAGCACCAAGTGAAGGGTTGATTCCTTCTGAATATTATAGTCAGCCAAAGTCCTACCATCTTCCAATTGCTTCCCGGCAAAGATCAACCTCTGCTGGTCTGGTGGGATTCCCTCCTTATCCTGGATCTTAGCCTTGACATTGTCGATTGTGTCCGAACTCTCCACTTCAAGGGTGATTGTCTTCCCTGTCAGAGTCTTCACGAAGATCTGCATACCTCCCCTAAGACGAAGCACCAAGTGAAGGGTTGATTCCTTCTGAATATTATAGTCAGCCAAAGTCCTACCATCCTCCAATTGCTTCCCGGCAAAGATCAACCTCTGCTGGTCTGGTGGATTCCCTCCTTATCCTGGATCTTAGCCTTGACATTGTCGATTGTGTCCGAACTCTCGACTTCAAGGGTGATGGTCTTTCCTGTCAGGGTCTTAACAAAGATTTGCATGCCTCCCCTCAACCTGAGTACCAAGTGAAGGGTGGACTCCTTCTGAATGTTGTAATCAGCAAGGGTGCGACCATCCTCAAGTTGCTTACCAGCAAAGATCAGTCTTTGCTGGTCTGGGGGAATACCTTCCTTGTCCTGGATCTTAGCTTTGACATTATCAATTGTGTCAGAGCTTTCGACCTCAAGAGTGATGGTCTTCCCAGTAAGGGTCTTGACAAAGATCTGCATACCACCACGAAGACGGAGAACCAAATGAAGGGTAGACTCCTTCTGGATGTTGTAGTCAGCTAGGGTCCTTCCGTCCTCGAGTTGCTTTCCTGCAAAGATCAATCTTTGCTGGTCTGGGGGGATCCCTTCCTTGTCTTGAATCTTTGCTTTTACATTGTCGATAGTGTCTGAACTCTCGACTTCGAGTGTGATGGTCTTTCCAGTTAGGGTTTTCACGAAGATCTGCATCTGCACAATTGGAAAAATCTATGTTCAGAGATCAAATCAACAAAAAGATCCAACCCCTGATATAGTAGTCAACTACAACGATTTATGCTCTCAGTATCTGAAAAATTCCCAACTGTATATTATCAAAACACAAATCAATTAGGACCAAACATGAACAAAACCAAAATTTTTATTCGAAGCAACAATCTGGCTCAAAACCCCTAAATCAATGTGTAACCATATAAGACATTAACAGATCTATGAATTACAAAACTAAAACAGGTAAATCAAATCATAATCAAGTGAACAAGAATCAATTAGGTCTCAGATCAACCAAAACACCCAATTTCCGATCGAAAACAACCACATAGAGCAATCTTGCTCTATATCTGATCGAAAACACTAAATTTTAATTGACAATCGTAATCATGTCTAAGATCAAACAAAACCCCCAATTCAAGATTCAAAACAACTACCATATCAAGAACCCTAAATCCAAATTCAAAACATAAGCTAGTCTATGATTTACGATCTAATTATTCTCATAATCTACCTCTAATTACCCATAAAAAATGAACAAAGAAGAAGAGAAATCTCGCTTACCTTGAGAGAGAGAACTTAAAAAAAATAGCTTTGAAACAAATTGAAGAACGAACAATGAAGGATTGGAGGAACAAAGGGACTCAATTTATAACAAAAAATTGCTAACTTAATTATTAGCGGTGGAGATAACACCTCCAAACAAACCAACAAATCCTCGACACGTGTCGAAATTTCGCTGGCTGAGGTTACTTACCTACTACGCAACTTGTTCTTTTGACGGAGATAACCGGGAGACTCGGTCAAGTGAAGAAGATTCTGCTTCGTCAAATTAGACGGAGGTTTGGATGAACGGTGGAGATTGGTTGAGAGGGGGAAGGGGATGTATTTGGTCTAGTTGTTGGACTTTGTTGATTTTTTATGGGTGGTGGTGGGGCTGTTTGGAAAGTGGGGTGGAAATAGGTAAAAGGAGTTTGTGAGGTAGTGGGAAGGGAAAGGGAAAGGGATGTGTTTGTCTAGTTGTAAGGCTTTGGTGTTGTTTATTGGAAAGTAGTGGAGTTTGTTTGGAAATTGGTGGGATATAGATCATTATTGTGATTGTTTTTAACAAGTTGGGGTTGATGGAAGGATGATGATTGTTTCTTCTTTTCAATAGTTTGTAGCCTTGTTGGATGGTGTTAGATATAAGAACCCGTCTAACTGTCAAGGAAAACAGCGAGGGGGGTGGGAGCTTCTATCACTCTCGGGATGCATGCAAGAAAAGTCATCGCATGCATCTCGAGGACGATGGACGCTCCCTTTCCCTCGTTGTTTTCCTCGCCATTTCCCTCGACAGTTAGATTTTCGTTAGATATAAAGTAGATTGTCTATGGAATGATGTAATCATGTTATCGACTCTACTTGTCTCCCACTCAAGTTACCTTTTTTCTTTTTCTTTTCCTTTTCTTTTTTTGTTCATTTTTGAAATATCTAAGGGTCTATTTGGTTGTCCATTTTTCAAAGGAAATGAAATTCATTTTTTTTGTTATGCAAATTTTCATTGTTTGGTTATCTATTTACTGAAAGAAAATTGATTCTTCGTAAGACTGTTTTCCCACTACTCATGGAAAATCAAGTCCAAGGAAAAAACCTCGGAATCAGATTCACGAAAACAGTTTCAATTTCCATGTGTATTTTCCGTGCAACCAAACATACCCTAAATTACGAAACTCCATGTCTTTCATATGTAATTTGTATACCCACTTCTAACCTATCATATTTTCAAAGAGCTCCCGGGTTACTTCACAACCTTTCTAGAAGAAAGTGGGATTGTTTGAAAATTATGGAGGAAAAATATAAATAATTTTGGGACCACTTGGTGGGGCGCTTTTGTCTTCTCGTAGAATTTTATAATGGTCTATTGAAGGGTAGTGAAGTTATTTGGAAATTATGAGCCATATATCATTGTTCAAGTTTTTATTTATCGACAGATGGTCTAGAGGATTTTTTCCATTCTTATCTATTCTATGCAATCATTTTTACTCTCAACTTCCATCCTGAAGAATTTGGATTCTTTAAATAGATCATTTTGGTGGAGAGACACCAAAAACAGTAAAGCTCATTTTTTGCAAAATGTGATTTAGTGTCTAACCCTAAAAATTTGGTAGGAGCGAAGAGGGGTTAATATTCAACTATCCAAACCAAAAATTTGTGTTCTACTATCCAAGATAGTGGTTAGAATTTTAGAACGACCTAATGACCTCTAGCCAACAATCCTTAAGTCTATTTACTTCAAAGACATCAGCCTTTTCCAAGTCTGTTTCACCAAATCGGCGTCATCCTTCCTTTGAAATAGTTTGGGGAAAACTTTTAGTACTCTCAGTAAAGGTTTATTGTGGATAGTTGCCAATGGGGAGTCTTTCAATATATGGGAGGACCCGTGGTTATCAGATTTTGTTCCTTTAAGAGAGTTTGTGTCTCCAACTACCTTAACTTTGTTTGATTCAGTGACAGATCTGATTATTCAAAAAGAGCGAAGACATAAAAAATGACCCAGCCTACTATAAAACTTTTTTTCCTTCAACATGTAGCTAGGGACATCCTCGACACCCCAATTAGACATTCAGAGGAGCATGATGTGCTTATTTGGAAGCATGACGAAATGCATCTTCACTATGAAATCGCCTATAGATCTTTCAAGAGTGAGGTAGCGGTTCTAAATAATGCCTCTTTATCCAGAGATGATGATAGGAGAATGCTACAAGGTATTTGGAAGCTCGGGTTCCTCATCGAGTTCAAATTTTCCTTTAGAAAATATACAAATGACTACTTCCTATGGAGATGTCCTTAAACAACATCAACACAAAAAAGAAGACATTTAAGCATGTTCTTTTTCAGTGTACTTGTGTTGTTCAAGTATGGAGCCTTTCTAACATTCCGGTTAGATGAGATAGAGTGGATTTCTCTCATGAGAATGATTCTCTGGAGTTTTATGGTACATGCACAACAACGGGTATGAAAGGGAATAAAGCATAGTTAAAGCAGTTGTTGTCCTTGATCATATTGGGCAGGCTAGAAACAATTTGGTTTTTGAACACAAATAATTCTGAGTACAGTTGATAACAAAATTGACACAAACAATTTAAGAGTAATATGAAACAGTAATAACCTGATATTACTGTTGTCAGCACTAACATACCACGACAAGATACACATGCGAACAATTATGATATTTCACAGATATTTGAGCAGACAAAAATAATGGCAGGTTATGATTTTATTATGTTGATCACTGATGTTGTTTTCACGGGAACATGGGTGATGGATGTTTTGTTTTCTACGCGACTAATGCAGATGGTAAAATAATCGGAATATATAAAAGATGGTGTAGGAAAGGCATGACAACAAGTTTTGAAACTGAAATCGAAGCTGTCAGACTAGCAAGTGATTGAGTGATGATGAAAAAGTACAAAAAGGTTATAGTGATAACCGATGGCAAAGACATTGTGAAAGCGATCAATGGCAGAAGCAAACACTCATCATGGCAGTAGAAGATAATCTAACAGTATCGGTTAGAACACAAACTAGCTATCTTTGAATGTTTCAAAGCAATTCATATTATAAGAAACATGAACTTAACAGTCCGTCGGCTGACTGCATCAGTCTATGATAGTAGTAGTAGTAGTAGTAATAGTAGCAATAATCACTTTGAGATGAGATGTACTTTGAACCTGAATGATTTTTCCTTTTAAATTTTTTTATTAAAAAAAGGTCTAAAGAGAGTTTTCTTTAAATAAGAGGGCATTAAACTAATTATATTTTACACCAACTAAAGTTGTTTCGTGTGTTGCTAAAAGTTTGTTGTGATAAGGCAAGGGTATCTTCAATAAGCTAAGGCAATTTTCCATATCCTTCTTCTATAACTCTTGGTGTTCCTTCTAATAGCCACCATGACACCTTTTCAAGAGGTGTCTTCACATCTATTAAATTTCACCAATTTTGTTGTTTTCATCATTCAATTAAATAATGCATTATCTTCATATTGTTGCATTGTCTTGCTCAGCTGTTCTTGAAAGAGTTAAACACAGAGTTGGTTCTAATTTGAGAAGGCATGTCATTGTATCTTGGGAGGCGTTCGCCATTAAACAATTTAGCACCTTAGATTGGTGATATCAATCTTAAGGCAAAAACTTCATTTATTATATTCGCATTTTGATATTTTATATTTATATGTTATAGTCTAATAACAAGTGTTTTGTGTTATTTTCTAACAAGTGTTTTGCAGATATACTACTTTCCTAACAATCGAATCATCTGTTATGGTAGATGTTAATAATGGTACTTTGTGAGAGCAAGGGTCGCCTCCAAGTAGTATTGGACACAGATCTTGTGTAGACCAATTTGTTTCCCCAACGAGCATTGATGCGCTCCACCGCACACATTAGTCTCCAAAAACTCCCAATACATTTGATGGAACAAAGGTTGTAGAAGTCGAAGACTTCACAAACTAGAGAAGTAAATGGTAAAGATAAGTCGACATTGAGTTGGCCAAAACATATGCAAATGGGCCAGGGTTGAAGATACTGTGATGAGTTCACCACTGACTTCCAGGAAGGATAGGTTGATGGTTACTGGCATGTCAAATTTATCCCAGACCTCTAACATGGTAAGCAATTCAAGGTAATGGTTGAGAGTCCACAACCAAGCCATTTTCGACAAGTTAAGCTGGCGGGGTTGAGTGGAGCGTTGTTTGTACCATGATTTCATGGTCACATGCACGATGTGAGGCCAAAGCATCATGTGATGGGCATGAGACACTATTCCAGGATATACTCGTGCTCAACATATAGAATGGTTCAGGTCAAATACGGGGGTAGATCATCACAGAAGGAACTACAACAAAGCTAGGACCAATGGGTGGATAGAAAAATGGTCGACATGGTGGGAAGGTTAGCCAATTGGAGTAAACATAAATTAGTCCACCTTAGTCGAATAGACCTGACAGCTACTTGGGCCGAATTGCAAGTTTGTCAATACGGGAATTCTAAATGTCGAGGGAAAGGGCGAGGAAAACAGCGAGGTAAAAGAGGTGGCGGGGGTGAACCGTTCACCCCCCTCGAGATGCGCGTGCGGCACACATCTCGAGGGGGTGAACGGTTCACCCCCCGCCACCTCCTTTACCTCGCTGTTTTCCTCGCCCTTTCCCTCGACGCATAGCAAAGCTCTTGTCAATATCATCAGGCACGGATTCACACTGACTTATGAATTTTTTATTTATTTATTTTTTAATTTATTTGTCCCTCAATTAGTTTTTTTATTTGCCTCTCTATTCTCACTTTTCACTTCAATCAAGAGTTCATCCTTCAAATCATATACATATCAAATTCAAGCTCTGCTTTTAGGGCTCGTTTGGTTACTTGATGGAATAGGAATGATAATAGGAATGGTAATGGGAATGGTAATGGGAATATGTATGTTTGGTATACTTTTAAAATGGTAAGGTGGTAATGTAAAACTTATTTCCAAAAATACCCTCACTTAGTTAAAATGGGAGAGTGTGAGGAGGGTAAAAATGGTCATTAGGTAACTTTGACCATTACAATGGGAATGGTAATGGCCATTCATAGGGGGGAGGTAGGAATGGCCATTACAACCAAATCTGTAATGGGAATGACTATTACGATGGTTTTATGTGATACCAAACGCAAGAATGCCTTTGACCCATTACATTGTAATGGTCAAGCAATTTCATTACGACGGTCAATGAGCTAACCAAACACGCCCTTAGAGTTAGAGATAAATGTTAAATCCCTCAAATCTCTTAAAGAAACCAAAATCCACAATTTCTTCTTCACACTCCATTGATTGGATAAGATGAGGGAAACTCCATTATTTCATCATATTCAAAGATCTATAACTATTGAGTTATTTGAGTTCATCTTCACAAGATCCAGTAGGATCCAAACCACCTTATTTTTCTTCTTTTAGGTACCAGGTGCCTTCATTAATCACTGTGTTGGTCATCTCCACAAAAAAAATCGTAAGCAACTCAATCTCTTCCTCATTTTCTTCATGTAGTAGTAATCAACGATTCAAACTTTTCTCTTGTGTTTCTAGAAGTAGTAATAATCTTCAATGAATATAGTAGTAATCATCTTCAATGACTGTCTTTGTTGTACTCCCCTTTTTGTTATATTTAAAAAAAAATTCATGTTAAAGTAACTAATTTTTATATTATATTTAGTTAATTATGACATCACTCCCCCCCCCCCCCTCAACAAAAATCCTGGCTCCGTCACTGATTATCATATAACAAACTCAGGGATCTCTTTTTATAGTTCTTCTACCCTATCATTAACGCATTGATTTTTTAACACCACGTCTTCTACTGTCCCACACCACCAAACTAATTTATTAAAAAAAATTACCTACTAACCCACACAACCAATTTAAATTACTATTTTCTATTATCTCTCACCCTCTTTTCTCAAGAACAACAATAATAGCTTGACCCCGCTACAATCATTGCTCCTGTTTGTTGTGGTGTATCGAAGAAGGGAGTGGTCGATTGCGAAGGATGGTGAAAGACGACCAGTGACGTCGAGAGATAGAAGAAATGGGGCTGCGATGGTGGCTATATGTGCAAATGCGGATAAATGGAGAGAGGCGACTAGAAGGTTGCACAGGAAGCTTTTCGGAGAATGGGAAACTTATTGAGAGAGTGGGGGGAGGGTGACTGTAATGGGGAGGGGGCAATGAATCCTTTTGGGTGAGTCGAGTGGAAGTAGAACGGGAGAGATTAGGGGAAAGAGTGACGGTTGAGTGATGGTTGTAGGACTAGGAGATTTAGTCGAGGGAAGAAGATGATAGAGAAAGAATCTGAGTGGATGGAAAAAGAGGATGTTGGGAGGGGAGAAAGAGTTTTCACAGGTTTGAATTTGGGATGAGAGAAGATGAATTTACGTTTTGCCTTTTATGGATGGTATGGAAAATAAGTGATGGTGTGAGACATAAAAGAAGTGTTGTGGGAAATAATAAATTGGTTTGATGGTGTGGGCAGTAGAAGATGTTGTGTTAAAAATGTGGTTGCCTATCATTAAATGCACTTGGACATCAACACGAAAATAGAGGCCATTGGACAATTATAGAGACTAAATTCTAAAAAGGCAACGACTACTCCACACCACCAAAAGTGTTTTCTCACACCGTTTAACTCTCTCGACCTACTTTATTTCTCACACCAGCACTCTTTCCCACACCACCTATATAAATAAAGAAATGACATTTTTCTCCTCCCCATTTAAATCGAAACGCAAGTCTCCCTTCCCCTCCCCCATTCAAATCTTCCCTCTCCCCCCATATTCAAATCTCTTGCAAATACAAAACCAACCCTCAAATATCTGTCAAAATTGAAACCCTTCAAAATTGAAACCACTGAAAATCGAAGCCCAAATCGCAACCTCCCCAAAACGCAAAAAGCAAAATGCAAATTGACTCCAAGCAATATAAACAAGCAAATCAACATTTTTCTCCCCCATTCAAAATGCAAAGGCAACACATCTTCCCTATTGTATTCAAAATGCAAAACACAAATCGCAAACACCCGATTCTTTTTCCCCCTTCATTTGATTTGTTCGATTGTTTCACGAAATTAATGTTTTGTTAACATAACATTTGAAATTTCAATTTCTTAGAAAATCCCTTATTTATTTAGTCACTACTCACTAGTTCGCCAGAAAATGAATCAATGCGAGAATTTTAAAGGGAAAATATATTGTTCGCATGAAACAATGCAAGAATTTGCAAAAACCTCGCAATGAACAATGCGAGTCACAGAGGTTCAGGCAAGGTTATTGCAAAATCTCACAAAGTTCCAGGCAAGGTTTTTTCAAAATCTCGCAGAGGTCTAGGCGAATGGGTGAAAACATACTCTTTTTTTCAGGCAGATTTGTGCGACTTTAGTAAAATGACCATAACTTGCTCATTTCAACACATTTTCAAGTGATTCAAATTTTGTTTGTTAGATAACTCACAGTACTACAATTGTTGTGTTTTGATGAGATTAAGAATCAGTCTCAATCGAGCATATAAGTTGGCCAAAAGTCAAAGACATTACCCTATTTTCAATTCCGATGCTGATTTGCACTACTTTAGTAAAATGACTATAACTTGCTCATTTCAACAGATTTCATGTGATTCAAGTTGTGTTTATTAGGAAACTCAGAATACTACAATGTTTGTGTTTTGATGAGCTTGAGAATCGGTCACGATCGAGCATATAAGTTGGCCGAAAGTCAAAGATAATATCCCATTTTTATTGCGAGATAGATTTGCGCGACTTTTGTAAAATGATTATAACTTGCTCATTTCAAAACATTTTCAAGTGATTCAAATTGTGTTTATTAGGTAAATCAGAGTACTACAATTTTCATGTGTTGATGAGGTTGAGAATCGATCTCAATTGAGCATATAAGTTGGCTGAAAGTCAGGAACACTATCATGTTTTCATTGTGAGACAGATTTGTGTGACTTTAGTAAAATGACCATAATTTGCTCATTTCAAAACATTTTCAAGTGATTGAAGTTGTATTTATTAGATAACTCAGATTACTATAATTTTCGTGTTTTGATGAGCTTTAAAATTGGTCTCAATTTAGGGTTTAAATTAGTTGAAAATTACCCTATTTTTAAATTATTATTATTTTCAAAAACAATTTTTTGGGTAGAATGGGTTAATAGAAAAAAAAAATGGTACATAATGATATCAGACAACGCTTTTTGTGGCGTGGAGTAGTAGTTGCCTTCTAAGAAAGCTCATCACTCTATTTCTTCTCTAGGTTTGTCCTGTACACAAATATTTTACAAACACCCGTGTTTGTGAATTGATTTGCAGGAGATCATGACAAAGGCAAGGAGGCTTACATGTATCTCAAGGAGATGACAAAACTTAGAACCAACAATACATATTTGACATCATTATTATCAAACTTGGTTGGGTGTAATAATAGACATTAAGGCTACATACATGTTGATGCTCATTGACGTTAATAGCATTCGAGCCATTTCAATATCCCACAACCTATTTATCATTTGGGGGATATTAAAATGGCCTGAGTTACTATTCATGATCATTATTGCACTGGGTGAGCACAAAGAACCATCACAAGATAATTATGCTTATGTGTCGCATGTATCTTCACATCTCGCATCATCGAGTATGGTCATTTATAAATGTAGTTCAACTAGGAAACTAGTCCAAGTTGATGACTCGTTTAAGAGGACATTTTTCAGGACTTGGTCTGACATGTTGTCTGTCCAATTCTCTGACTTACGATCTAATGAGTACCATGTTCAATCATCTTGAAAAGAGGTAATCAAAACTAGTCAGTCTAATCCCATTTTTTCAATGTTCAGTGATTACCAATAGGTCATCCAACAAGTTTCATTAAGATATCTTGAACATGGCAGAAGACTATCATGATCTATCTAGTAACAGAATACAAACTCGTTCTGATTCAAAGTTTCAAATTATGTATAGATTGATCAATCAGGATATTAAAATCAGTACATTATTCGATGTACATTGTTTAATTTTGATCTAATACTGTAAAACTATTTCTCAGTGGACATTGCCGGAAAAAGAATACAAACAGCAAAACAGATGTGATTGCTATCACAACCTCTGAATAAAATTGTCTATCTTCTACGCTTTACTTCTTTGCGTAACTCTGCCATATAGTTCTCCATGTTGGGTTTCTCCCACAAACGTCTTTGAACGAGATCCTCTTTTGTTGATTCATCTGCTCAAAATTATATGTTCAGTAGGGCATATACGGGGTAAAGCTGAAATGACCAGTAGGTCATAACATAATGCAGAGGATGGAAAACACGAAAAAGGTTACCAAACATGCATGTTTACTGGCCGAAAATGGGAATTATATGATGCTATTCAGTTAAGTCTAACTAATGTAGAAAGTTGAGATCAAATTAATTAATTAACAAAGTGCAGACGGTAATTCGAATAAGTCAGGGGTTTTGGTCTACTAATTTCTTCAATACCATTGTCAACTAATTTGTGAGTTTGTGTCGGAATTGTTTTGTATTCAAAAGCAACTGGACTGTTCATAAGGGGATTCAAGTTTGTTGAGGTCAAAGGAACTAATTCAATAATATCTTCTTCTTTTTTTTTTTTTGCAATTATCAAATCATTGAAATGCAAATTTCAGTAAATAGGATGGCATTATGGCAGTTGTTGTGGGGATATCTTGGGATCATTAAATCTTTCCACTTATGAAATCCACAGAAATAAAGTATCAGGAACTAATTTCTTGAGCTTACCAGTATTTATCCATGTGTCAAGAGGCACTCTAAGGGACCTTCGTGTCAAATAACAAGCGTCATCCCAAGTGTATGGAGCTTTTCTAACTTGGTATCTCCAGAACCAACAGCTACTCCACAGTAGTAACTGCATAGAGTAAAGAGGATAAATCAGAAGCTATTAACAGAACTAAGAAAACATCTTAACAATCAATCGGAAGATTTTATGCTTTTTTGTTGCTGATATGGATATTCTGACCTTACTGAGAGTGTATGGCATGAGAACAAACTGGACACCTAGAAGTCCCCATATGGAGGGTTTTTCAGCTCCTTTAATCTGCAAATCAAGTTCTTTCTCAAGATCTTCTCCTGCCTTCCTGGTAGTGAGCAAATGAAGGTCTTTAAGTGCATTTCAAATACATACAAAACGAGCCATGAACAGTGAAGGATACGAGTCTGAATGGAAAAAATAAAGCTAGGCACCACCATGAAAAATTATAATGAAACACATCATTTTGATTACAATTCTGACAGTTTCTGTAACCCAGAACATTTAAACAGTCCAATGAGCGAGAGTTATGATAAAGACATACTTGTCTATCTGCTTGTGTCCCTTTTTCTTGCTAGCCACTCCACCATTGCGTTCAAGTTCCAGCGCACGTAATCTATTCTTGTAAGCCGGTGTCTTCTTTACCATACTTATGGCCTGAAACAAGTGAAGAGTACTTCAAAATATTGAATTGAAGTGAAATAAACACTTTCCTATGATTAAATATGGAAAACGGAAAGAAAATACATGAAAGAGCAAGCAATTTGTTACAAGCAACTGTCTCCAGAGAAAGTAGGATAAAATATGAATGCATGATTGTATTCAGCAATTTTCTTCTAGTGAAGTACTGATGCATTGATTCATTCCGCTTTCAGAAGTAAATAGACATATGTCGGACTCATTTGTGGTCCTAAAAGCAGTGTCTAGGTTTTAAGATATCGCAGATTATATCAGGATCATGATACTTTTCGGCAATCTTATCGAAAAGGTCATCAATATGCTAAGATGTATCATTAAGTAGGCAATGTAAAACGGAAAGGTAAAAGAAAATCAGGAGTAGGAACGTTTCCCACTAACACAGGAGTAATTGGTGGAGAGGATAGCTCAATATTCGTAGGTTGGAAGAGAAAAGCAGAAATGATCCAAAGGAACACAAGTAGCACAGCTGCTCAATCAAACGGATGATGTAATTTCCAGTTCTCTGAAAATTCCTAAATTTGGAATTCCACCTCCTATCTTGAGTACAGTTTCTACTTTGATTGCGTTACATTGGTCTATGACATTGAAATTGTTTCTTAATTTAGGAATTGTTCTACATAAAGTTAAAGCGTAAAAATGTAGACATTAGAAAGGGAGTAGAGAAAATTCAAGGTGACACGGAGAAGAAGAAGATCAAGAGTGGTGTGATGTATTTCCTTTCAACCTAACACAGATACAAAGTGGCGGACGTGTTGGTCAGAAGAAAAATAAATAAATAAAATAAAATACGAGATACGCTAGGAACACACTCGTACATTATATTGTTTACATTTTAGCAATAACTTTTGAAGTATTAGTCATATTCATTCACTTGTAGGTCAATATGCATTACTTACTTGGGATAGAATGCTTCTAACATTAGTATAAAACTAAAACTTTTCAAAGATATGTGAAAAAATTGATGATCTAAGCATGGAGTGTCCGATGAGGGTAGCCGTGCGCGTGAACATGAGTATTAGACACGATATGTACCGAAACACTATAGTGTCGTTATGCAGCTGTCATACCTATATTATTTGTTGAAGAGGTCAAGAAGATCAAAACATATTAGAGTTAGTTTCTCCATCTGGGATTGTCTCTTAAGGGTTGTCTTTTTGGTTCTCTTGAGTAATTGATTGGTTATGAGTTGTTGCATATTATCCCGGATTCCCAGGTCATGATTGTTGTATATTATCAGGGCCTAAAGGAGAATAAACTGCAAACCATTATTATTATTTTTTCCTGCATAAGGGCATTTTGTTTGGACAAATATAAAACTCAACCAAAAAGATATCACAGGCCGCAAACATATTAATTTATTATTTACTACTGTAAGATCTACTCCAAAAAAGGATGGAGAAAAATATTAACTTTTACCATCGAACAATTCCCATCTTTCTGGGGATAACCAAATTTTCCAAGGAGGGCTAACCAGGTTTGTGACATCAGCACACATATACATGATGAAATTAGATCTTAATTCATCTCTTATCCACAGAATTACTTATCCAGATCAGTTGAAAACTGCATAATGAAAGGAAATACTACTGAAATGTCTCAGTTACAATAGATTTTATCTCGGTACCTGTGTATACCTTGTCCACTGATTAAGATATTGAAATGCTGAGAGAACTATAAGCAGACCCACTAGAACAGCACGAGTATCCTGGAAGAAAATAAATGTATAAGTTAGGGATACAACAACAAGAGAAAGCTTTTCTACCTACTACCAGAATATCCAATTATAAGATGGAACTTCGGAATGAAATTATTCTTTCCGAACGTAAGGACCTAAATCTCTTACCGTTTTGTGCCCGTAATATGCATGATAATAGCGGGCAGTATTGTAGAATACCTGAAAGACAGAAAATAAATAATATTATTGTTTAAAGCAACTGAAAAAATCTGTTCAATCCCACATAGAGCAGTTTGGAAGGTATAAACCTTTGAAAGAAAAGTATTGTGAAGGATTCAGCAACACGAAAATTCTGAAAGCATTTCACTTTAAGAATATGATCCTACTTTGTATAGAAAATGGGTATTCAACTGTTCATATTATGAGAGTATTGTCTATAAGTGGATAACAAATTTTCCAATAATCGCATACAAAGTTCCTACAGATGTAGCAGATGATAATATGAGAAAGGAGAACGGATCTGATAGCACAGGGTTGTGTGTTGTGTGTGTTTGGAAAGAAGGTTTTGGATGCTGCAGTCACATCTTACAAGGTTTATGTGGAAAGGGTGTATTGGATGCCATAGGCATACAGAACAATTTATGTTTGACCTGCATGGTTTTATTGACTAAAAAACTCTGGTGTCACATAAGGCAGGTGTGTATGATACCTCGAGATATGATCTCTAAGCCAAAATTTAAATAAATGTTGCAGAATCTAACTGAAGTAGCATTGAAATTCTTCAATCACTGAATCTAATGTAACCTAGTCTCTTTCTTATAGATTCATTCAAATGTAAGCTTCACAAGTCATACTGACAGGAACAGCCATAGAATGAGGACTTCTAGTTTAAAACAAACACAGAGTTGCACAAAGAAACCCCTTAAATATACCTCTTCTGGATGTTCAATTGCATAATCATATTGTTCCCGTGTGGCTTCATCTTTCAGAATCTGCAATAAGAGTGTACCAGCTACTTTGTTACAAAGTTACAATTAGTAAAACACAGATGAAGATAGACTGACTACAATGAGAAGGCCAAGGAAATCCTAATGAGAACGCTAGAAAGAATAAGCTGATCAAACATATATACCATCAAGCAAATAAAATAACGAAAAATGACTTTAAGGCCAACTTCTTCACAAAAGAGACCATTTAGATATCTTAGTTTGTGTAATGGCTAATTTGTGCCTACTTTTATACTTTTATTGCCGACAATGACTATTTTATTAACTCATAAAGTTATATGACATATTTACCCTTTCTAAACAAATAAAAAAACCTAATTTTATACTTTTATGACCAACAAGGACTCTTTTATTCATGATTATATTTTTTTGTTTTTATTTTTGTTTTTTTAACCCTTAACCCCTCCCCCATGCCGCTGGTAGGTATCAATATTAATTATTCTAATTATGAACAACAAATTATAAGTTTTTTTAAGTTTTCAATATCTGACAAGTTAATCAAATTATAATGCTAAGTTTTGGTAAACTTTTCATAATGTAGTTAAAATGATTAGAACTTTGGTTTTAATTATTTAATAAAATCAATTTGATTAACTTGTCATAATTTTTTTATATTCCAATGGAATTATAACCAAGGATTGTGATTTCGTTTTTTCAAGTTAATGTCGATCTCCTACTTTAAAGAAATATTCGGTGTGTAAAGAAAAAACGTAAAAATTTCAAGGATAAATGAAATACAAATAATGAATTTCGAGAGTATATTAAATATGTGAAAAATAAGATGCAAGTAATAAATGTATTAAACATATTAAATGAAAACAAAATACCTATAATTCGAAAATCTGGGTTAGTTTCAAAAATCAATATATAAGTAGAAGAAATATTAATTAAGAAATTAGGGGGTGGTTTAAAAAATCAATAAATACTTAGAAAAATGATAATTAGAAAGAAAAAAAAAACTCGCTATTTATGAAATTTCTTGAAAAAAATCCTCGAAAAATGTAATTTTTAGTAGCTATTTTTGTACTTTTATGAAAAAATAAATTTATGAAAATCCCGAAATTTATGAAAAAACCCTCAAAAAATGCAATTTTTTCTTTTCGTAATTTCAAAAGAACGAAAATTTCATGTAATTTCGCGAAATCACAATCCCTGTCGTTGCCACACTTACAACTTCTATGTTGATTTTTTATAGCATTAATGGTCTTAAGTATCAAAGGAATAAAAGAAACTGAACACAAAGAGTATCTAAAAAAAATCATTAATAAAAGAGTCATTGTTGGTCATGAAAGTATAAAATTAGGTTTTCTACTTTTTTAGGAAGAAATATGTCATATAACTTTATGAGTTAACCTAGGTTAATGAATTAGTCTTTGATTATAAAAGTATAAAAGCAGGTACAAAATAGCCATTACATCAACTATGGTATCTAAATTGTCTATTTTGTGAAAAAGTAGACCCTAAAAGTAATTTTTCGATAAAATAATCAATTAAACTTTCGAAAAACGTATTCCTGGGAATTACTTTTGTTAATAATCAATTAAACTTTGGAAACTATAATATCTTTTTGAGCAGCAAAACATAAAAGCAAGCATTATATTGATAATAAAGGCGCGCGTAAGACACTTGCACAGAGAAAAAATAAAATTTTGATTAAGAAAACAGAACATCTAACTAATTGAACATTCAATCATGGAACTCTACCCCTTTGAGTATTACTCAAACAATCCCCCTAATGCCAAACCACTGACTTAACGCATCTGCCAATTGCTGCCCCATTCTTAGATTCCTCTCCTTCAAAATAAGCAACAGACCTGCTAAGAAGGTGTGATCCCAAATCCACTCCCCTCCCCGTTTCCTGCCCCATTCAGTGACGCGAATTCCTGTAAGCCAACACACCTCCACAATAATGAATGACTATTCCAAACTCCCAAGGAGAAAGAGCATCAAAAGAAAACATGATCGACGGGAATCTTCTTCACAATTACAAAGCACCCATCTATTAACCAGTATAAAACCCCACTTGACCAGGTTATCAACTGTAGAGCACGCCTATGAGCTAATGTCTAAACTTAAAAAGGAGACTTCGATGGAGAGTTTACCAAAGCCACTGGCAAGGTACAGGAGAAGTGGGGAAATTCCATTAAAGGAGTATATGAGTTGTAGCTAGTGGGACATTCGGCCAATCTCTATCAAAGAGTATACTACAGAGGACACGAAAAACTCATGCCCTTCCTAAGAAAGTGTTAAAGAAAAACATTAGGGACTTTAGGATGGTTTTACTAAGCAAAATGAAACCAAACTCAAAGAATGGACTTCTCATTATCATCTAGATCAAAGTGGCAGGGTACCAATGGTAAGCCTAAGGTTTCTGGTCACCGAATATTCACAATTTGGGTTACATTGTTTCATAATTCTGAATTTCTCAGAGTCAAAATTCAGACATTCTTCTTTCTATAGGATAGAAGAATTGGCTTCACCCCTCAATTTGATAAATAACAGTGAAGTGTCACTTCCTGTAATACTCTTCCCTCACATACATACTCATTGTTTTTTAATAATTTTTAATTTTTTTTCTTTTGGTTTTTCTGAGTTTTTCCAAAATCAATTAAATTGAAGATAAATTTGATTTTCTCTAACATGCATGTCTAAATTTGCCCAAATATCTTTATCGGCATGAAAATTGGATATTTCATTCTCCATTGCGGTGCCGGTAACACTACAATGCAAATTTGATCCATGACATTGAAAATTTAAGTTTGGGTATTAGTAATTGTAGCCAATTGTAAACCTCACCCAAATCCAATAATATACTGAACAAAATTACCCAAAGATTGATTCAAAGATGGAGAAAAAATATCAAAAAGATCAAAAATACCTCATAAGCATTTGCTATTTTCACAAAAATTTTCCGCGATTCGGGATCCGGGTTTTTATCTGGATGACTGAAAATGTTCAAATAAAATTCACAAAATCAGAATCTGGTTCAATCAATCAAATAAGATCCAAAGCAATAAATCTAAAAAAAATTTGCACTTACTGCTTCAGGGAAAGTTTGTAATAAGCTTTCTTGATCTCCGACGCATTAGCACTCTGTGTAACCCTACAAAACCATCGGTGTGAGATGGCAATTCTTGAAAATTGAAAAGCGACAAATGGGCAAAATGGGAAATGAAAATATATAAATTGAGAGAGAGAGAGATTTACCCAAGTAAATCGTAACAATCGTCTTCGTCACAATAGATGGCGAATGAAGAAGGGAGAAGAAGAAGAAGAAGAGAGAATAGGAGGAGAGCATCGATTCTGTACGAATGAAACCATGGTGGCGCCATCGCGCCTCTCTCGCTCTCTCTGTTTTCAGTCTTCGCTCCGAAAGGAATTGAATCCGTGTTTAAGATGGCTTGATGTAAACCTGTCTTTGCGAAACTGAAATGACTGTAATAACCTTGATTCTTAGTCGACTCGAAGGTCGAAGCAAGGACTGTTGATTTCTTTTTCACTTAATGTCGGTCCCTTGATTATATTCGTAAAATATTTTGTTTTATGTATAAAAACACAAAAAATTCTATTCTAATTTTAAGTTGAAAGTTACTCGCATAACAATAATATCTCGCCCTTATGGCAAAAAAATGTGTGGCATACAATCTCCGGTCCTCTCACACAGAAGTGTGCCATTTCAAGGCTATCTATTTCCACTTTAAAAGCTTTTTTCCGCCTTTTCAAACCTCTATCCCAAGCATCATTGGCTTGGCGAAGTGCCTTGAAAGCTTTTTTCTATAACAAAACATTTACTTGTCTGGCAAGTTCTTTCTAGTAAGCAAATTGACTTCTAGAATGATGTTTGGGTTAAACCTGGACTTTAGTTAACTGACTGTGATATGGATCCACAAGTTCTTGATCTTCCTTCCTCTCTCCCCGACCTTTGGACGGTCTCTCCTTCAAACTCCTTTCATTGGAATATGAAACTCATTAGTCCCGAATCCTAGCCTTTATTGCACAGGATATTCTCAACATTTGTCTTTGTCATACAGTCTGCCCTGATAGATTCATTTGGTTGGGGGACAATAAAGACATTTTCACTGTTAAGAATGCTACTCAAGTTTTCTCCATGCCGCCGAATATTAGTTATTCCTCGCACTCTCACACTCCTCTCTCGATCCCAAAATTCTTTTCCAACTCTAGCACATTCCAGCCCTTCTAAATGCCAAACTTTATCTCTTAAAGGGCAGCCAGGACCTGCTTCCTATAGTGTCCAACCCCATTCGGGTCCATGTTCCTATTGATAACATGTGTTTTTTGTCTCAACCATCCGGAGGATGTTTTGCACCTTTTCTTCCTTTGTCGCGTGATTAGTAGGCTTTGGCTAGTGTTTTTCCTTCCCATTGATTGGTACAACCCCTCCCTCAGTTCGCCTACTGTCATGAAGTTCTTCCAATTTTTATGGAAGTCCGCTACGGTGCAACCAAACTCTTCTGGTGAGATTTTCTCCCAGTTTACGACCATTTTTTTGTCTATTTGGCGTCTCCGTAATGACAAGATTTTCAACAAATTCAAATTCAACCCAAATCTTTTTCTCAATCCTTCTTCATACCTGGTCTTATTGGTCATCTCTTCAAACTGATCCAGACTCGGCTAATACTAGGCTTTCCCTGCAATCAGTGCCTCCCCCCCCCCATTTGCACTTGTAGTTGTAGCTACCTGTATGGATTTCATTCAAACACAAACTGAGTTTGCCAAAACCCATGTCCTTAACCTTCGATTTTCCCCCTTTCTTAACTTTCCTAACCTTCTTGATCCTGACATGGTTATTGTTAAATTTTTTTTTTACCATACTAAGCTGTGAGCCCTTGGAGTCATTGCTAAGGATCTGAACGGAAACATTATGGCTTTTGTTTCTAGTACGATTTATGGGAAAGTGTTGGACAACACCACGGGCGAGTTCTATGCAGAGGAAGCGGCCCTTCTGTTTATTCAGGCCCAACGATGGAGGACATATCATATATTTTGTAATTTTGCCAACTTCATGAAGACACTTCATTATGATGATGCTCACTCGCCTTTTGCTCTTGACTGGGCTTGGCGTCCTCTTTTTGGAGTATTGGGTGTCTTGTTTTTTTGCTTACGGATTGACTGTGTAAATATATTAGTAGGGATCTTAATTCTGAAGCTCAATTGGCAGCCTTAGCTGGCCAAGGTCTGTATGATTATTGCTAATCTATATATGCTTAATGCTTTACCAAAAATAAAAACAATAATAATATAATTATTATAATTATATTGTATAAAAATCACTGAAATAACAAACTTTTTGGTAAAGTAATAATATTATAGGATATTAAAAATATAAAATATTTATTGGTTGATCAATTTTGGTTGTTTTATTTTTTTGTTTCTCATAAAATCTCCATTAACTTCAAAACAAGGATTGTGATTTCGTTTTTCAAAGTAATTTTGATAAGTTAATTTTAAAAAATATTTTGTTATGTATAGAAAAAGTAAGAAATTCGGTTATAATATAACAGAAATTTTAATACTAAACTAAAATTAAAATGGCTTAAAGTATAAGGAATTGAGATTGGCCTACGAAAGAAATGAATATTTCAGATTTTGAAAGAAATTTCGGTAACTCGAAACTGAGAAATATTTATTTTTGACATTTGTCGTGAAATCACATTCATTTCTTTAAAATAAGTATATAAATTTCGACGTATTTCGAAAAATCACATTCCTGGACTCGAAGAAGGTAATGTTCTTATTCGTGGGGGCCTTGTGGTGTATTTGGGCATCAGCCCAAACGTGAGCTCCGGTTCAGCAATTTTATCAACCCGCCCGGTTCATCGATGCTCTGCACCTGCAACACCTCACCAATTTGGAATCACAAGAGTACAAAGTGAAAGCAGGAAGAGCAGCCCCAAACAATCGCAAACGGCAAATCTCTTCTCCAATATTTTTCTGAAATCAGACATATTGATCGATGGCTCCTTTGGCTCCAAGATCGGGAGACGCAGTGTTCGCTAATGTCGAGCGAGTGGTAAGCAAAACCCCCAATTCTTCTTCACTTCAATTCAATTGAGATCCATTTCTCTCTGTCTCTTTACTTTGTTTCGTTGAATCTTTGAAATCAATTTTGCAGAACGCAGAGTTGTTCACGCTAACATATGGAGCAATCGTACGGCAGCTGCTTACGGATCTCGAGGAAGTGGAGGAAGTCAATAAGCAGCTCGATCAGATGTACTCTCTCTAACCCTCTCTTTTGATTTTCTGTTGTTATTTCGAAAATTTGATCTTTATAAGTTAATTTCGACCATGAATTTACCACCAAATGTTCAGAGAGAGTGAGTGTGTTAAGGATTTTTGTTTTGCTAATGAAGTTATAGATTTATGACTCCATTTACTAATTTGGAGATCTTCCTTAAAAATGGTATTATTATGTATCTTTTTAACAATTAATTGAAAATTCTTATTTTTGTTGAGAGCTTTTAGAGACATTGTGGAAGGGTGATGTGGGTAAAGGAAGCGATTGACACAAGTTCATAGAGGGATTGTGAGTACAGAAAGATAAGGAAGCCTACTGGAATGGGTTAGCAAATGCGAGGAAAGGTTGGTTATAATCTAGGGTTGTTATTCATAGGACCTTATAGGAAAGTAGGTTTGTCAAAGTTTGGTTGATTTTGGTAGAGAGGGTTTATAGGACGAGGAGATTATCCTTGTGAGCTTCACTTGTTTTTCAAATTTTCTTATACTAGAAGCTAAATGAAGGGATGTAGGACTAGCCATTTCACCTGAAAAAGGTTGTTACGAAGAAATAATGTATAGATCTCAGTTACACGAACTATAGCTTATTCTCTGCTTTCCTGTATGTTGTTTCAAGTGCCGTGGCATCATTGTGACTCTTCAAGCTCTACTTTTTGAATATGTTGCTTCGCTTCGGAAAATTCTCTCCTCAAATGTTTTTGGCATTTCTTGGCGCCGAATGCAACGTTTCAGCATAGGCGTGCCTTAGTTGGGGCGGTAAATAACATGTCAACAACTTAAGTAAGTTATATAACTAATAGTATACTTGTATATTATTCAGTAGTGTAATATTAATTATAGTATTAATATAAATACAAAATACAGTTACTTGAACCTAATTGAGGAACAAACCACTTTAATTGAGATACTTAAGTCCACTTTATTATAATAACTAATAACATCCTCATACTTTATTCAATAGCCTAACACTTTATTCATTATCATCTTATTTGAATTATAGTTTATTATTAGGATGTGATGAATCATAAACTATTAAATTTTCATAACATATTATGGTTCCTCCTCAACTTTGTTACGACTTCCCCGCAACTCCATGACTCTTGTCGTGGTCGGCGCTTCCCTTGCTTCAAACCCGGACAACATAGATTTTCCTCTCCCACAGTCTCCTCTTATTTTCCTTTCGAAATTGTAGTATGGAAAATGAAGGAGTTGAGCGTTCAACAATCTACAATTACTATTTGAACGGGCAAACGGGGAAAGAATAGTTGGAGTTATTTTAGTATTTGTGCCTAGATTAGAATGTTGCTAAGAAGGGATTTGATGCCATTCAATGCTAATATATCTTGCGCATTTTGTGGTGTATGTACACATAATTTCAGTAGTTTGCAAAATTCATCCCTCTCTAGCGCGGACAACTCCTCTGGTCCTCCCCAACAAATGCCCGACCACACCGAATCCATCAACCACATTCTCCTTTGCTGTCCTTTCTCCAAAGAAGTTTGGGTGAACATTGCCACCAAAACGAAATGCTAATTATCGAAATGGAGATATGCTGCATTGGATCAATACATGGAATAGAAGAGTGCTATCGCCAGGGTAAATGGAACTGGGAACGACTCATTTTGATTGCTTTTTGGGTCATTTGGAAAGAGAAGAACAATCGTTTGTTTACCGGGCAAAACCTCATTCCAAATACCATTTGGAAAATCATCTAGATCATGTCTATCCAATGGTCAATTGCCTGGAATAAGACTCCGAACAAGCCTTTTGCTCTTCTTTTCCTCGATTGGGTTACTTATAGCTTGGAAATTTAATCTTCGGGTTCCTCGTTGGGCTTCTTCTATATTTCTTTCTATGTCTGTCGTATTTCATATCGCTATTTGTTTCTTCTCTGCAATGAGAATGCTTAATTAAAAAAAAAAATTCTCTCTAGGAAGTGTACCTAGTAAAAAAAAGCCATACTCTACCCCCAACATTCTTTCTTCTTGCCTCTCCTTATCCATGATAGCAGCCGTAGTTTTCAAATATCGGTGTATTGGATGGTATAAACCACATTGGTTTATCGGATGTACTGGCTGGTAAGATACATGTTGGAACCCATTAAATTTTTTTCTTCGCCTTTTCAACTTTTGACCCGTCGCTTATCTACCTTTGTTATCTTTACCAAAAACACTATTTTCTAAGAGAGCTTTTGAGATAAGAGCCCAAAAAGCTCTTATGTACAAAAATCACCAAAATTTTAGTATCTTTGCGTGTTGTTTTCTTTTATGAAGGAGCACTTGATCGAATGTTTGAAGCTTTCACGTAGAACTTCCATCGATGACCATTGTAGGTAACTTTGTGTTACTTTTTGATTTTTTTCCAAATTTTTTGTAGCTTCGTATCCACTAGTTGTGTCCGTGTGATTGTGTGAACTTACAAACGCCTACTAGTAATGATTATTAGACTCTTATTATTAGTATCTACCTAGTACTTATAATAAACATTTTAGTATTTATAATGAACATTTATCCACTTTTTGTAGATGGTAATGGTGGGCATTGGACATGTTTTGGTCCTTATGGGTGCCTAGTGTCATGTTTTGGCCTTATGGGTGCCTAGTGTCATGTTTGGTTCTTTTGGATGTTAAGATAGTTACTTGCATATGTTATACTAGTATTACATGAATGAAAATGTTCTTTGGACTTTTTTTTTGTTTAAATATGTCATATTTGTGTCATTTATATGCTTAAATATACATATATTATATTTTTATATGTATTTATTTTATTTTTATATACTTTATGATATATTTATCTTAAATTTGAGTTTCGAGATGCAATACGAGAAACGTTTTGACAATTATGATAGAACCAAACAGTCTTGATGGAAACAATCTTGCAGTCTAGGGCTCAATGTATTTGACTTCAACATCAAAATAAGGTTTAATAGCATCATACATGTTCAGTCTACCATTCAGTTCGGCCACAATTTTGCCAGACCTGTGGTCAACAACAACATACTCGAACTCCCAAGTCCTAGTATAACTATATTTTTGCATGACAAGGAGGAACTCGATGATCACTTTTGACGATGGCCTAATCATGATTAGCCTTTCCCCGCTTTTCCGCATTATACATTTATAGTTACTCTTAAGAGCGTCATTTAAAAACACAAACCCTCACCATCTTTGCTGAAGTTGGCTGATCTGGGCATGTTTAAAAGGTAAAATAAAAATGAATATAAGCTGAGTAAATTACTAAAACTAGTTGATAACTAAGTTTCTTTTACAATGTGAATTGGTTTACTGGTAACATTCAACTTGGTATACCTTTGGTTAAGCTGCTTCCCCTTTTCTTCCCATTTCATTTCCCTACTCAAGGTTTTTCTTTAGCTTTAATTTATCGACATTTAAGTGTCAGTTTTGTTGCTTGACCAATACAATGTCATATAATTTGTTGACCATTCTTGCGTCTGTTGAGCTAGATGGTTACTGTTTCAGTACAAACTGATGTGTTGTCATGTTGTTACCACCAGGGGTTACAATATTGGAATTCGACTTATTGATGAGTTTCTAGCTAAGTCTCAAGTTTCTAGATGCGTTGACTTCAAGGAAACAGCCGATGTTATTGCCAAGGTATATATGAGCAACTTTGTTTACATATTAACAATCCTTATTTTGGAATTGGTTATGTTCTGTTTTAGTGTTAACAAACACTCAAAATTTTGAACAAATGAGAAATTTTGAATTGACTGTTTTATATTTCTTAGCAAGTGAATCATGTTTTAAAACCAAAAGCTTCAGTTATACCTTAGTTATACCTTATTTGGAATTGGTTGTGTCATTAGTTTTTTGTGTTTCTTCCTTCTCTCCTCATGTATCGGATATGTTTTGATTTTGAATGCTTTGATAACACTCTTAACAGGTTGGTTTCAAAATGTTCTTAGGGGTCACTGCATCTGTGACCAACTGGGATTCCGAGGGTACAACTTGTAGCCTCATTTTAGAGGACAATCCCCTGGTAGATTTTGTCGAGCTTCCTGATACTTGCCAAGGTCTTCATTACTGTAACATCTTAAGTGGAGTGCTAAGAGGAGCTCTAGAAATGGTGAGTTTTTCATATCTGAATTTTTGCTAAACAGAAACATACAGTCACTTATTTCAAACATGTTTATAAAATGCGGTTCCTGCAAGCATTATGTCTCAACCAATTATTTCCCCGGTTCTCCATCGGTGTGATACAAGCATATATCATTTAACAAAGGAATTTTTTTCACTCCCCTTAGTTAGATTTGGAAGTTGTAGGTATAGTTTTGCATTGGGCTTCTCCTAGTCCATTGATGAGTGGGTTTTTGTTGATTCATTGTTTATTAATTTGATATGTATTGCTAGATAGCCATATATCGTAACAGTTATAACGACAATTAGTGAATTGTCTTTAACGTGATTTTCTTTCCTATTTTGCCCTTATAGTTTAATTTTATTTACATTTAAACTCAACCTCTTCTGCATTATATAATTACACCACAGCCCTTCTAAACATTTGCTAATTATATCTAAGCCCCTAATATAATTTATTGAGGCCCTTCAAGTATTTGTAAATTATAAATAGGACCTATTTCTAACATTTGTATTTTCTATTTTGCCCTCCCAACTTAATGCTATTTACATTTAAAACCAATCCCTCTCCAACATTATATAATTATACCTAAGCCTAAGCCTCCAATATTATTCATGAATTTAATTTTCCTAATTTTTATTGTATTTTGAATAAACCTAAAACTTAATGTATTGATTTAAACCATTTAATATTTAAGGGTATGAATAGCGTGCGTCTCACACAACACGTAATTCAAAATATTTTTGTTTGACCAATATTCAAATCAACAATCTAATGTTTACAAATTGATAATTAATCACTACATAATCAACTTGATAAAAAAAATCATACCCCGGTGATACACAAAATTTAAGTATTAACACTTTCATTTTTGTATAAATCAACAACTTGCTCAATGCATATAAATTGAATGCAAAATAGTGGAAAGATGGACAATTAATCAAGAAAATAAATAACATGAAATAAGTATTTTTTATGCACGCTTAGCAGGCACTTGCGACTAGTTTTTTATTAACCCGATTACATGGATCCTTTGGGAAGAGAGGAACAAGACGCTCTTTGAAAACAAAAGGCATATCTTTGCAGCTATTAAAACAAGAATTTGGCATTGGAGCGTGGCTTTTGGGATATGGGAATATGAGAAGTTTAATTAGTTTTCTGTTCGGGTTAGCTAAAGTTGAATCTTGTATGGTGAATTTTTATTCCTCTTTTGAATGAGCGAGATCGTCTCCCACTCCATTTTTTTCTAATAGAACTTCTTTCCTTTGTCACTACAATTTGCTATACCACCAATGTTCACACTGTCCATGGAAGTGTATATTATAATGAACAACAAAACAAGAGAGTGTGCTTGTAAGTAAACAAGCTAGAGAACCAAAAAAAGGGGAAGTGCAATTTGTACAAGCAGACAAATTCCGATCTCCAACATGCTCTGTACCATATATGTTCTATGGATGAGTAAGATCTCCAACATGCTCTGTACCAAATATGTTCTGTGGATGAGTAAGAGTGACTCAACTTTTTATGGTCTGCCATTTAGGGATGTTGGTGGTTTTAATAGTGGTAATACCAATGGCTTGAGGAGTTGTGTTGGCCACTCAAAGAGCATGAAGATGAAGTATGGAGTGGATTCTTGGGGTACAAAAGTGCAGAACATCGACAAAAGACACAACAGAGCAAATTGGTCAAGTTATTTCTATTTGATGAATTTCGACTGCTTGAAGCATAAACTGTGTACTCTAATGGGATGGTTGATGAACTCCATCTTGGGCCATCTCTATCTACTGTTCGAGAGTTGAGGCACAATGATAATGAGGTATCAATTGAGACGTCAAAATCATCGACTACATGGTCCTCTATGTAATGACTTTTTTAATTTATTTTTATTTTTATAGGCTAAGACATAGAGTAGGTTTTATTATATCGAATGAGAGTTAGGTGAGTAACTCACAAGTATTACGAGTAAGACAACTTACAAAGTTGGGCTAAACAAACCTGCCTATGAGAAAATACATTGACTGGAGGTAGACTCCTTTAGGATTTCCCATGGTATTGTCTATTCCCATACAATATATTTGATACGATTACAAATCTTGTTAGCATCCCATTCGGAAATCCTATTATTTTGTCTTTTCATATATCTACCAAAAGTCTATCCATAACCAGATTTCAGCTGAGGAGAACACCCTCTTTTGTCCAATCAATCGATGCGGTCAGTGAAGTTGCTTTTGGGACGTGACCTAAACACATCGTAGCAAATTTTTTTTCCCATACCTCTCTCGTAAAAGTGCGCAAGAAGAATACTGAGATAGATTCTTCATCCTTATGAGCTGCACTGGTCTACAGTGATCAGATCCCTCCGATCAAGGTTGTCCAGCATGTGTACTAAAAAATGTACCCACCCATGTGCAACAGTCCCCTATAAGAACGTTTTCTCATGGAGGGTTTTGTTTGCTCCAGAAAGACTTGGGTAAAGTTGAAATCATTCATGGAAGGGGAAGTCAGAAACTCAAGTCATAACAATTCTTTGCGTGAATTTTCTCGATGAGTGGTCACGTACCCAAACATTTCGCGTTGGCTTAGCTTTGCTTCTAATTTATCAATCAAGGGGATGATTCTAACCAAATCCCAATCCCTTACCCTCTTTTTGGTGCTAGGTCACATGTCATGGTTTTATCAAGTGTTCTAAAAAACGGCCTAGGCATTAGAGAAATGCTCAGATTAATGGCAGGGCAGGGTGAAAAATCGGGTAGGTGCCTAGGCGAGTTTTGGGCGGGGTCTGGGCAATCTAGGCGGGGTCTAGGCAGTTTTTTTTTTTAAGAATAATTATTTTATTTTTCTTTCCCCTTTTTGGAAAGAAACAATTTAATTGTTTTTTATTCAGTATATGTCTGAATGTAACAATTGATGATTTCTTAATGAAATTCTCAAAGGATCTGCCGGTACCAATTTTAGTAATGTAGATTTTATCAAACATGACTGAGGTCATTCATGCAATTTGAAGAAAAATAAAAGAGTAGGTTTGGATATTTGTCTACATATTCAACTCTGTATAAAGTACCCATCATGACCAACTTCAATCATTTGAGTTTTAATAAATTTTGTTCATGATTGTTAATTTTTCATGTTTATAAATTTTGTATATGTATCTTGACATTAAATTGGATGTAATTGATAAAATATTATGTGTAACTTTTGTATATTATTAAAGTTATAATACAAAACCTAAAACTGCCTAGACGTCCGCCTAGGCCCCAGGGCGCTAGGCACCCGCTCGCCGCCCGCCCACCGCTTAGAACTTTTTAGAACACTGATTTTATCTCACATTAAGAACTTAGCTAGAACATCTCAATTTGTTAGACAGATGGATTTTTGTGTCCCCAAATTGTTGTTGTGATGTTTGATTTAGTAGCCACTTGTGAAATCGACCTCTCCCTATTGTTCACATCAAAAGATATCTCCAATTGTTATGTTATCTCAGTTGCTAAGTGAGGTGAGGGGAGGTGATGGGGTACCCTCGGTGCCTAGGTTGCCTATGAATTCTAGGCATTTCCTTTCAAGT